>CM038794.1:74035358-74169628 GCA_021764765.1 Vicia sativa | reverse complement strand
CGTGATGAGATAGAGGAGTTACATATAATGTAGATTGGAATAACGAGGACCAAATAATTGATCTAATGTCGCAAAGTCGACAAGCTACATCGGTACACTTGTTCGTATGCACATCCGATCACCACTCCTAGATGGAAAAGAGGAGAGTTGGATGAGGCAAAAGAAAAAATTTGGACCGAGATAAAGGTACCATATATGGTTGTTGTTATTTGCTTTATCTTGACGATAATGTGTTTAAATTACTTATACTAACACACTCTACGCCATGATTTGTAGAGGTCACTTATGAAGATACCCCAAAAACGATAATGGTTTGGCTTAAAAAGACAAGAGGGTGGAGAATATTTTTAACAAACAAGTATCTTAAAGATGAGGAAGGAAATTTTCTTGAAGAGGATCCGTAATTCAAAGAAATATTGAGACCTTCATTACACCTTAAGAACGGTGCTTTTGTAGGCAAAGAAGAGATTTAGAATTTCAAGTGAGTGTCGCAAATCACAGAGAGCGCCAAAAGCCACATATCCATATAAAAAGCGTTTGGGATATGCACTCTTACAAAAAATGTAAGTAAATATAAATTCTACGATCTTATTAATTCCTCAATGTGTTATAATTAATGATCTTATTATTTGTGTCAATGCGTAGTTAAAAGAGATGAAAATCGAGGAAACATCACTACCCGCACATATGTGGAAGGAAGCTCAGGTTGGCAAAGATCGAGATGTTAATCCCGACATCAACATGTTTATGATGAATGTGTAAGTATAACTTTGTCTTTAATTAAATTATATTAAATTTTATTAATATATAATTAATTTTTATCTCCACTAATAATTTTCGATATGTAATGAATTACGGACACCCTATTGCAATCGGGTATCCTCGGTGGGGACCAGATACCGATGCATACTTACCGAGCACTAAATGTTGGTCAGTATCCATAAAGTAGGGTAAAAGTCATGGTGTGACTCAAGCTCTTTCATACGAATCCAAGGAAAACTCCTAGAATGCGTAAGGATGCAAACATTGCAGAATTATACACAAGGCCGTGAATTGCGTAGGATAAAGAGAGATATATGATCGAAAAGAGTAGTTCATGCTTGAAAGAAACTAGTGACAAAGCTAGTATCAATTGTCAACATAAATTCCCGAGGTAATTAAGATGATAATCCATTAGAGAAATTTAATTGTAATTTATAAAGGAAGTAACTAACAATATAGATCCGCTATTATTACATAAATTTTTAGTCACTTCTAACCAAGTTATTATTGGTTTGAATTTCATCTTGTCAACTATATTTATCACACCGATTTATCTATTAGTGGCGGAAAAGTGCACAACACTTTGGGAGATTCACTTCACCATGTAATTCTCGGATGAACACATGAAAGTATCGTTGATGTTGTTTAGATCCGGATGCTGTTATCGGCATTAGCATTGTTGCTGAGACCACATTGTCATGAGATGCAATAGATCTTTGTTGCATGGCCATCAAACCTCATTTTCATAGATGATCGCATGTTGAAAACTATTATGAATCTTTAAGTATTCAATTGACGCTTACTCTACTTTTTTACATGGTAATTTTAGACTCTACAAAACCCGCATCTAAGGATAAAGGATTTTGCAGACGTGCAAGTCCGTTGCATCACAAAAGAGGTAATGCTTTAAAGTGTTAATTATATGATCCGAATAAAAATTGCATAACTTTACAAGTTTACTAAGTCTATATGATTTTAGGTATTTTCAAGGGTCACAACAAGTGAGCCGTATTGATGTTAGGGGTACCACCCAGAAAAAGGTTCCGTAAAATTTGTGTCTAGATTCCGTAGTTGTCTTGAAACACTAGTGGTAACATCATATTGATGAATGGTGGTATTCGTCAAATGGATACGATGCAGTATCTTTGGTTTTCCTTGCACCAAAAAATTGGACAAGAGGACATGGAACAAATTTTTTCTTCATAGAGAATTAGCGCCGTTGTTATGCACTCATAATCCGTGAATCTGGATCAATATATTATTTAATTGGTTGACCATTTTTAAAACATTTCAAAGGAAAATAGTCTAATATTAACTATGTTTTTATTCAAGGTCATATGACAATTGATGCACGGAATCAATTTTCAATAGATTCCATTTCATAATTTCCTCCCGTGTCACGAGCGATAAGTGCTGTGGAACCCGACTCATGAAGAGAACTTAGTTCGTGAGATTCATGGTAACCGACAAAGATGTGAAAGTCTGTATCTTTTGGCGATAATACTATTCCTCTGTGGTTAGATTTTCATTCTAAGTTCATTTTAATATTTGTATTTTTTGCATGAAAATTTTCATCTAAATTGTTGTTTTAATTTATAGATCTCACTGTTGTTGGTTGCTATCGGTCCTATAAAAGAAGTGGTCTATTACCTGAATTTGGTTGACGATGATTGGACAAATTATCCGGATATGAAGTAAATGATTGAAACGTAAGTGAGATTATTCTAAATATTCGTGTGTATTTAGATATTTAATCATTTCTATGACATTGTTCTAAACATATATTTTTATTTTGTTAGAGCAATACAAGTATTTCGATGTCAAAGAGAAGCTCGGGTAGCACGATCTAAATCAAACAACACTAATTGGATCAAAGTGCAGGTATATTAATTTCCACAATTTTGCTTATAATATTTATGCTACTTGATAAAACAAGACAACTATATATTCTTATTTGTTTTTCTATGTAGTGTCCTCAACAACAAAATGACATAGATTGCGGATACTTTGTTTTGAAGCTTATCAAAGAAATCCTTCAAACGAATCAAATAGAGATTCTAGTCACGGTATGGATTTATAACTTAGGATTTGTTTTATTATTTATTGGATATTTCTATATAATTTATTATTTTTAACAAAATCATATATTATTTGTTTTGTTATGTAGTACTTCGAACACAAATGTGCATATTACACGAACTTCAGCTTGGAAGAACTCAAAGAGGAATTGTGTCAATATTTTATCGAGCAAAGAACTTATAAGGTATGAATACATTATTGTGTGAAAATATTTATGAATACATTGTTGTGTGAATACAATATTGACTGCGTGTTATTATGTTCATATCTTGCGTGACCAGACCTTGAATATATAATGAGCGTGTTTTGTTCATACATTAGACCGGATTAGTTATTGTTATAGCCGATTTTGGTAATGTTATAAATATGTGAATCAATTACAATGGTGTATATATATTTGGATAACAATGGTATATAATGGTATTTGTATATAATCTCTTTGTTGAAACAACTGGATTAGGATTGTACATTACCGGGTTTATGAATTACAAGTATATGAATTTTGTGTTTATGAAATAATGTCATAAAAATGCGTGTTTAAAAATTATATAAATTTTGGTTTTTTCAAGAAAACCTAAGAAAGCGCTTTTTCAAGAAAAGCGCTTTAAGCCACCTATGAAAGCGATTTTTGAATAAAAGCTGTATGTAACACCCTTCAAAATACCCCCATGTATCAATAATTAGATCTTAGTAACATGCAATAAAGGGCATTACAATTCAATTAAATAAAATATCGTAATAGTTGGCTATGCTTCAATCAAGAACTTTATTAAAATAACTCAAACCAATAACATGTTCTACATACTGAAAATACCACCAAAATCTAATAGATTCATTCATAATCATTCCAACACAACCCAAAAAAGTAGTTCAAAACTATAACTCTAAAACAATCGCTCCCTCAGTTGTTACAACTACCAGAGTACGACATCGGTTAATGCCAAGATAAACTAAATAGACTTAAAGCCATCCTTACCATCTCCTAAGCGGATAATACTTCAATCAAATCATCAAAGTAAGAGTGAGATTTTATCAACAATTAAAATGCATTATATGCTCAATATATCATTTCACCCTAATTTAGCGTTTCGACTTACAATTACACCATACAGCTTATATGCATATAATGACAACTGGATTATTATAACATCGAAAATTATTTTGCATGCATATTTATGTAGATGTGGACGTATGTGGTGGCAAATTCACACACCATTACTTACAGCTGACGGTTAATCACTCCATTCGCCCATACGGCCGACACGTATCTAATCTGGCTCACCACCACTAAACCATGGTATGGCATTATGAAAGTTTACAATGGGAATTAATGGCATAAAATGCATATGCATACATCAAAGCATAACATTATTTAAATATGATATCACAATGTTCCATATAGCAACACTAATACCATCCCATGATAGCGACAATATGAATTAAACAAAGGTGAACATACATAAGCATTAATTCCTCTCATCCAACCCGTAATAATCTCAAAGCTCATCACCATTTCTAGAACTACTATAGTGTATAAAATCGACTTTTTTTAAAAATAAAACCATGGTAGTATTTTTTCAATTTTATAAAGTATGTTTAATTTAGAGAACGCCGCCCAAACGGCACTCGAATCGGAGTTATGTATAAAACTTGAGTTTTAAAGTTTTAAGCATTTTTGGAATATGTTGTACTCGGTTCTCCTGTGTAGAATGCTTTCAAGTTTAAAATATATGGAAAGCGCCTTAAATCGAATGTTTTACTTAAATGGTCATTTTCGGAATGGAACCCGGTTCCTCAGAGTAACCGGTTCCCACCAACCTACTATTTTCTTTTTTGTGCTGTGAACCCGGTTCCCACGTGAATGTTACCATCCGGTAACCAAAACCGTAGTTTGGCGGTAGTATGTTTTCCAACTTTCTTCTTTCCAAATACGATCATAGCATCAAAAACACCAAATTTCACCAACCAATATAATAACACTTAGTGTATAATACCAAATAAATATAGCATACTAATGGTTCAATTTACGACACGATTAAAATCCTACAAACCTAGAATTTCTAATTCAGTTTTAACATTTTAATTCCAAAATTTAAAGGCATCATAATCTGACAAAATCACCCTTTCGTGATTCTTCGATTTTTGATTTCCTTTTTCTTTCTTTCAATTGGGGAATGAAAAATAATTTTTTTTTTTTTCCTTTTATTTTTTATTCTTTATGAACGGCATAGTAGTCACACCCCCATTTTCACCACCACATTTTATTCTTTTGTTAACAAAAATTTAAATTGCTAATTAATAAAATAAAATTATATTAATAATTGAAATATTTGAGGTGTCACAACTCTCCCCACTAAAAGAGTTTTTTTGGGAATGGTGTTGGATAATAGTCTTTCTATTTATCCCGTATGTTTTACTGAGCTATCTCTTTACTTTTGGCAATAATTTTTCCTACCAGGAAATGTTTCAACAATCAAATTATCTTTGTTATCATCTATTGGTGTCATGGATGAGATGGATTAGCAATGTACTTCTTCAACCGAGATACATGGAAACATCATGCAATTTGCAAGCAACGCAGTAAAGCAATCTGATAAGAACTTTTCCTACCTTTTTCGTAATCTTAAACAGACCAATAAAGCGCAGAGTTAACTTCTTTGACTTCAAAGCTCGACCAATACCAGTCATCGGAGTAACTCTCATAAACACATGATCTCCTTCACTAAAATCGAGATCCTTCCTCCTCTTATCATGATAACTCTTCTGACGACTCTAAGAAGCTCTCATCTTCTCCTGAATCATCTTGATGTTTTCTGAAGTCTGTTGGAAATTTTCCGGTCCAATCACAACACTTTCTCCAGATTCGTACCAACACAATGATGTCTGACACCTTTTACCGTACAATGCCTCAAACGGAGCCATACCAATAATCGAATGAAAGATATTATTGTAGGTAAAATCAATCAATGGTAAGTAACTATCCCAAGCTCCACCTTTCTCCAACACACAAGCTCGCAACAAATCCTCTAATGATTGAACTGTTGTCTCCGTCTGACCATCTGTCAGCAGATGATAAGCAGAACTTGTAACACCCCTTCTAATTACCCCGCGAGTTAGTATTTAAATCAGAGTTTAACATAACGAAAAGGCATTACAATTCAAAAATTCAAATAATAAAACACCATAACAGTAGTCATGCTTTTACTGAAGAACTTTATTAAATGATTCAAAATCAATGATTATGTTTTACACATCGGAAATAACATAAAAATCCGGAATAAATTCAATTCATAATTATTCCAAACATAAACCAAAATAAACAAGTCAATTCGATGATTCCAAAACAATCGTACCCCAGTGTTACAACTACCAGAGCATCACACTGACACGCGGATAATCTAAAAAAGACAATTTAGGTTATCCTCACCACTCCTAAGCGTGGTACTTCAATGAAATCATCAAAGTAAGTGAGATTTCAACAATTAAAATGCATTATACTTTGTTTAAAGAAATAAAACAATCAATACATTATTCCACCCTCATTAGATCTTCAGATTCCAGTTCACAAACACAAATCACACAGATCAATATGCACATAACAACAATCAATGAAATTGTCACACTGGAAGTTATCTAACATGTTATAATTCCATATGCAATGCAGACTCAATACATGTGGTACCAAAACGTGAACTAAGTCACCAACATCGATTCGTCCATAATCACTAGGACACGAATCCATCCTCACCACCCATAATCACCAGGGAACGGTTATTGGCAATACGAGCCAAATTCCACACAATGGGAATTAACTCCACCAGAATGCATATGCATGCACATCAAAAGCATGCCACGTTCAATTAATGGAATATGAACACCACATACTTCCATACATAGTCAACACCATCAACAACACATGATAACAACATAATCATGAATATATAATGTTAATTACAACACATGGAATTAACATCTAGCAAGTATACACCACGTCAACGACAAACAATCACAAACTGCCACAAATCCTTCCTACGGAAAGCCATATCAATCCCTCAAGATTCAGTTATGGGTTTTAAAATGTTTTAATAGATAGTACGTGTTCTAAGCTTTCAACGATACCAACTATGCCTAAATCGAGTTACGGTCGCGAAGATATGACCAAAACAATTTTCAAAGTATATGTTCAATTGGCCCACTGGGTATGCATAAGCTCATGCATCAATGCATAACTAGCTTGCGACATGCACGTATCGCGCGATGCATCGCTTCGTAAAATCCCATTTTTCTATTTTTCTTTAGTATGTGTCGATGCATACATATTTTGTATTGATGCATGACCACTTGTATTGATGCATAACCATTTGTATTGATGCATAGATCACTTGTATTGATGCATAACCATTTGTATTGATGCATATACCACTTGTATTGATGCATAACCATTTGTATTGATGCATAGATGATAAGTGCCAAAATGTAGTTATTTTGTATATACATTTTGTGGCACTTATCCGTTCTTTTGTTGATATTTAGTTGAATAATCCCCGCTTTTAGTATAAATGTGTACATAATAGAATAATTGAGTTTTTGTGTAAATATTGTATCATTTGATAGTTTTTCATCTCTTTTATAGGTATTCATTCATAATTGGAGCATTGAGTAATAAAGTGTCGAAGACACGGCTTCAAATGCGTGATTTGGGCAACTCAACAATGAATAAGGCTCAAATCCACAAAATAAAAATCATCATTTTAATTGATATTCATTCATGGTTATATATAGAATTGAATAAGCTTTCCAACGCTTCAAGCCGGGCTCAATTCCGAGTTACGGTTCTCAAGATATGGCAAAAACAAAATGCTGAAAATCACACACCGCGCTTAGCGCGAATACCGCGCTTAGCGCGCCCTGCGACATCAGAATTCTTTAAAAGGACCTAAAAACACATTTTTAGGTTATGGGTTGGGTATTTTTGAGTCCCAACACCATCAACATCATATTTTTGATAGATTTGCTTGGAAAACAAATATTGAGCTTGTATTTGATGATCCGAGTCGAATCCTCGATCGGTGTTGACAAACCAAGAAATGTTTGATTCTCTCTTCTTATCTTCTCTTTGTAATCTCTTTTGTTGGGTTTTGTATGTATATCTACTCATAACTCATGTATATTTGTCGCTCTTGGCGTATATAAAGCTTGTTTTACTTAATCCGTTGGTAGTTATCTTGGTTTTTACTTTATGTTAGGGATTTGAGTTTTAGAGATAGATTGCTTAGATTCTTACCTAGGATGATTATCATTAGTTTCTCAATACTAGGAATGGGTTTAGATCTCAACATTACTATAGAGTATCCGAACTTAATGCCTGTTGTTGAAATATGCTAGAGATGGGTATGGAGGTAACGCATTGACTTCGTGTTGTCGAGGTAGCCCGACACGGATTTATATCGTGAGGCCGAGTATGACATGGGTGGTAGATTTAAGTCTCAGGACGGGTAGTTTACATTTGTTCGGATAAGTTGTCTATCATTTATACTTTTTGTTCACTTACTTTTTGTCTTTTATTTTCATTTCTTTTAATCTCAAACTCATTAACGGTAGAATTGTCAAATCCATTTAATCAATAACCAATCTCTGTGGACACGATATAACATAACCTAACGGTATATATCACCCGTAAAATAATACCAACTTTTTTGCTTGTTATACCCGCAAGAATAAAATGGCGCTGCTGTGGGATTGGTTTTATTGGTTTTGTATGCGATAATTCCATTGTTTTTGAGTTTTGTAATTAATGTATATGTTGTATAGACTTTGTATATGAACTTGTATATGTTACTTGTACATGTTATGTGTTTACTTTCCATACTTGTACATATTTGTGATTTTCTTAGTTTTCATGTGATGTTGTGAATTTTCTCGTAGTCGTAACGTTTGTTGTGTGGTTGTTAGGACACTTTCTTTAGGTTTGCGCGGTGTGGCAATACCATGGTATGACGAGAGGAGGTTACTAGTGCTCGCACAATAAAGGCGTCGAGCTTATGATGTAAAACAAGCATGTTTGTTTATGTTTGTTTATGTGTGGTGGTTGGTTTTAACAAGTTGAAATAGGACTTGTTCTTAATTTGAAATCTTCACTTTTCAACTTGTTAATTCATTGTCACCATGTTTTCGTATTGTTATTTGCTTTTGTTTTGTTATGTCAAATTGTTATTTCCCACAAGTTTGTAGTGTTTTAGCTTGTGGAAGTGTGTATGTATTGTAAATCTTGTTTAGATGTGTAAATGAGATTGTATAGGTGTGTAAGTGAGCTTGCATAGCGCTGCACTGTTGTCGCCATTTTTCTACAATCGGTGTAGCTTCTCTGGCGCTTACACGCTCTGCTATGCAGGGCCAGTGAATTCTTTTAAAATTTCACTTGGTTTTCCTTTTTCCCACTTTCACCAAGGCTTTTTGTATTGAATAAAATTAGTATTATTTTTCTAATTCTTTTGTTGTTGTTTGGACTCAAATTTTGGTTCGGTAACTTGAAGACTTTTGAGGTGATTTTCCGAGTTTGATCGTTTTAACTCGCGGATGTATGGTAATGATAATTTTAAAAGTTGGTACACGTCAGGTACTCGTTTATCGCTTTCTATAGGATAACATGTTTAGGAAATTTATCATTTGTACAATTACCATGCCATTCATTCTTTTTGCATTACTTGCTCATGAATTGAATCACTTTAGTTCCCTTTTTACCCATAAATGTGAGGAAGTTTTCCATTGTTTACATATGAGAGTCCACATTCTTGTTTTAACTGGATTTTATTATGCTTAATCTTTAGTTTTGTATTGATTGTATGATTGCAAGAAAATGATCAAGGCACTTTGTTGATTTTGAGCATAACTACCTTGGCCAAATATTCAATTCACCTTGTGAGTGTGTGATCCTTTGTTAGCCCCTTTGAACTTTTATCAACATCCATTTTTATTTGAACTTGATGCTTGTCTATGAGTGTCAATTCACTTTTTTTTGTATGGATGTTGATTTCTTTGTTTCTTGAATCCTAAACTATATGTTGTTGTATGGATGTTTACCTTGCCTTAGAAAGTAGGGAGTATTCACATAATGATGTTGGTTGAATTCAAGTTGGGGAGAGAAATGTTTATATACTTATATTGTGGTTGGTATGAGGTTAAGAGAAAAGAAAAAGAAAGAAAAAAGAGAAAAGTTTTGAAAAAGAAAAACAAAAAGAGTAGGAATAATGTTATGTTAATAAGTGAGGTGTGTTTGGTGTGAAATTTATGATGAAGAATAAGTTTGATTGAAATTATATTGTTTGGAACTTTGTGAGTTGATCACTCTCTTAGGTTTAGGGAAGTTTTTGTTTCGATTAGCTTTAGGACTTATCACTTATTTGTTAACCAAGACACATTACAACCTTGAAAAGCCCTTGTGATTCTTGCATTTTTTTTTTCAATACGTTTTTGGATGAATGCATAATTTAGTCTATTGTTTGCAAGATTGTATTTGTCGTGTACATTTTTCGTTTGAACCATACATTTGTTTTCAATTTTCAAAACTTGTTGATTCGTGATTATTTGGTTATCATTCTTTGTTTCTTTGAGTTATTTGACTTTGTTTGAGGACAAACGATGTGTCAAGTTGGGGAGAGTTGATAAGTGCCAAAATGTAGTTATTTTGTATATACATTTTGTGGCACTTATCCGTTCTTTTGTTGATATTTAGTTGAATAATCCCCGCTTTTAGTATAAATGTGTACATAATAGAATAAATGAGTTTTTGTGTAAATATTGTATCATTTGATAGTTTTTCATCTCTTTTATAGGTATTCATTCATAATTAGAGCATTGAGTAATAAAGTGTCGAAGACACGACTTCAAATGCGTGATTTGGGCAACTCAACAATGAATAAGGCTCAAATCCACAAAATAAAAATCATCATTTTAAGTGATATTCATTCATGGTTATATAGAGCATTGAATAAGCTTTCCAATGCTTCAAACCGGGCTCAATTCCAAGTTACGGTTCTCAAGATATGGCAAAAACAAAATGCTGAAAATCACACACCGCGCTTAGCGCGCCCTGCGACATCAAAATTCTTTAAAAGGACCTAAAAACACATTTTTAGGTTATGGGTTGGGTATTTTTGAGTCCCAACACCATCAACATCATATTTTTGATAGATTTTCTTGGAAAACAACATTGGAGCTTGCATTTGGATGATCCGAGTCAATCCTCGTCGATTGGTGTTGACAAACCCAGAAATGTTTGGTTCCTCTTCTTCTCTTCTCTTTGTAATCTATTTTGTTGGGTTTTGTATGTATATCTACTCATAACTCATGTATATTTGTCGCCCTTGGCGTTATATAAAACTTGTTTTATGAATCCGTGTTGGTAGTTATCTTGGGTTTTTACTTTATGTTAGGGATTTGAGTTTTGCTAGAGATAGATTGTTTAGATTCTTACCTAGGATGATTATCTGTTAGTTTCTGAATACTAGGAATGGGTTTAGATCTAACATTCACTATAGAGTATCCGAACTTAATGCCTCTGCGTTAGTGAAGTATGCTAGAGATGGGTATGGAGGTGACGTAGTTGACTCTTGTGTTGTCGAGGTAGGCCAGACATGGCTATTGGGATGATTTAGGAGGATTCTCAATTTGGATTAGAAATAGCTTAGGTTGTGAGAGGTATGTGATGACACGAACGAATATCGTAGGCCGAGTATGACATGGGTGGTAGATTTAAGTCCATGACGGTAGTTTACATTCGCTCGATAAGTCGCCTATCATTTATACTTTTGTTCATTTACTTTTTGTCTTTTATTTTCATTTCTTAATCTCAAACTCATTAACGGTAGAATTGTCGAACGATTTCAATAACCAATCTCCGTGGACACGATACGATATAACCTAACCGGTATATATCACCCGGTAAAAATAATACCAACTCTTTGCTTGCCGCTATACCGCCGCAACAATAGACCACTTGTATTGATGCATAACCATTTGTATTGATTCATAGACCACTTGTATTGATGCATAACCATTTGTATTGATACAAACATCGTATGAGTCGACCCATACATTATTCTAAAACATGTTTTTCTCAATTTTCTTCAGTATGAGTCGATGCATAGGTCTATGTATCGATACAAGACTCCCAAAAATGCCACATGAGTCGATGCATGCCTGTATGTGTCGACACAGGCAGTTTTCCTGCGTCTGTTTTCTTAAACCAACGTATCTTGTGTCGATGCATAGCCCTATGTGTCGACTCATGCTGCATATTTTTCACCAAAAACCTATTTTTCCCACTGTTATGCAATCCCCATTGCTACCATTCATCACCAACAACCACGGTATATCAGAAACAGTAATTATTATGTATTTTCACATCCAATTAACAACATGATTACACTCCCTAATTGATCTACTACATAACTCTATACATAGTGACAATCATCACATATCCAATTGAGGTTTTTACGTCGGATCATATCATTAGGGCATAATCTAGAAAATCCTAATTCGAGATTCCTAACATATCCATCCATCCTATTGATTATCAAAACCTATAAGGCATATTAACCAGACAAAATCACCCCTTACCTCGCGATGATTCTTCGAATTTCGACGTTTGGCTTTTTCCCTCTTTCTCTTCTTTTCTCCAATGTACGTAGAGTGCAACTTCTCAAATCCTTCTCTTATTTCCTCTATTCCTTTATTTATTCCTTTTTATTATTCCAAATAATATAAATAAATTAATTAGAATAATTAGAGCCTTTTACTTTACACACCTTCCAATTCCACCTCACACCCCCAACACATCCATTATTTAATTATTTAATTAATTCCAATAATCCAAAAATACCCATAATTAAATTTTTAATTAAATTAATAATTTAAATTCCAATTATTTAATAATTGAATTATTTGGGGTGTCATAGAACTCAACCTCAACTTAGTGCCCAAAGCTTCTTGCAACCTTGTCCAAAACTTTGACGTAAACCTCAGATCTCTATCCGACACAATACTAGAAGGAATACCGTGCAAACTTACTATATTCTCGACATACAACTGAGCCAACTTCTCCATCGGATAATCCATTCTTATCAGAATAAAATGAGCAGATTTCGTCAACCGATCAACAATAACCCAAATAGAATCACAGTTCTTCGCTGTCCTCGGCAGTGTTAGCTGGCAATTTCGAAAAAGGGAAATTGGTATAGATGAATAAAATATTTCATATCCATCTGGAAAACAAATCAATATTTATTATTAGTAAGTCAAGATGAGCCTTTTTTAGGGATTCTTCGATTGCTAATGGTGAGTGGCATTTCGATTGAAATTCTTAGCGTTTAAAGTATGAAGAAATTTACTTTGGAAAAAGTACATTAGCATTGGAGCGGTCCAAATGAAGGGCTCATTTGAAATTCAGATGATCTAAGAATTCGAATTTCAAATAAGGAACGGAAGATTCGAATTTTGAATAAAGAGCGCCATTCTGAAGGACGCGTCGAGCTTAGCGAACGAAGAAGGTTTGCATGTCTTAAACGTGGCGCGATACTACAGTAGGACCGTTAGGGTCAGAATACTATAAATAGGTGTTTTCTATTAGATTTTTGGTGTGTTCACTTTATGTACTTAAAATTCTCAAATACTCAAACTACCGCAATCGAAAGGGAAACGAGTCAAGGAGATATCATGTACGTTAAGAACATCATGTTCTTTTATAATTTAAATGCAAGTTTGTTTACATTTATTTCCAGTCTATCATACTTTTACTTTTGAAGTCTTTTTGATTCCCTTTCTTTTGTCTCTATTCCATTTGTCTTTAAACACTTGTCTTTCTAGAAATATATTTACTTTTAAACTTTTACTTTATTTCCCAGAAACTTTTACTTTTTAAAAGAGTCTTTATCTTTGTACCCAATTATCAATAGTCACGTTTAAATTCGAAGTTCTTTATCTGCATAGTCAGTTTATTCACATAGTCAATTCTAATAAAGTTCTTTAAGAATCAATTAAGATCATGGGTTTGAATATAACAATCTATTATGGCACATGTGTCCTAGGATCAATCTAGTCGATCCTGCAAGTAACCAATAGTAATTAGTAAAAATTGGAGGACTAGCGGTTGGAAATCACCACCAAACCAAAGGACGCTGTCATATTAGAGATTGTTTTTCAAGATTGTGTGAAAATTTGTAGATTTTAAATACATGTTGGTATATGAACCTTCGTAGTGGTAAAATAAAAGATAATAATCTATATATACCCAGAAGACAACGTACCAAAACAATGACAAATACAAATAACCAAGATAGGGGACAAACTTCCTACCGCCAACAATGTTCAATCGATGCCTCCACTACCATCCCGGTTGGTAGTTCGAACGCGGTCCCAACTGGTATGACAGAAATACCATCTGCCATATCATCTATGCCACACATAGGAAGTCATCCGTATTCGACCCCCACTAGGCCTCCGTGTTTCACCCTTCGAGGCCCGTAGACCCCTATATGGGATGCCAACTGCTTTATGGTTGCATAATGCACCCATCCCCCGAGGATCCGTTCAGAACCAACCATTTCACCAGTAAACTCAAAACTTAGGAATCAGACCAATGGCCTGCCCTTACAACTAGCAATCAGGCAGCGCTTAGGCAACAAATGGATGATAGTAATCATGACATGGTAGGAATTTTAGCCCGTGAAATGAACACTATATTTGGTCCTTTAATCCAGAACATAAATAGAACAAACCAAGAAAATGCAGCCCAGATGTCTAGGATAGCAGATTTCTTTGGTGCCCCTGAGGCATCTGTGAGGCGTAGACAGAACCAAGTGGTAATTCGAAATGAAGAACCCACAATCGAACAAATTCGACCCCCTATACGAGGGATCGAAGAGAGAAATTTAGGAGCAGGATTAAGGCGACAAGAGTTTCCAGAAGGTCAGAACGAACAACCTAGGCCAATAATGGTTGTTAATAGAGACCAAGACGCAAACGAAATTGTCCATAGAGTTAGGAATGACAATTTAGTGGCAGAAAATAATCTAACCACTATGATAGAGAGAATAATGGCCCAGAATGGTTTAAATTTAGGATTCAGAAGGCCAAATTACACTTCGCCCATCAGTAGGTTATGTTCCACGACGTAATTACCAAGGGATTTAAAGTCCCTAAATTACAAAATTTGCGGTGATACCGAATCAACTATAGAAAATATAGCAAGATATTTAACTGAAGCAGGAGATATATCCAATAATGAAAATCTTAGGATAAAATAGTTTCCAAGTTTTCTGACGAAGAACGCTTTTACCTGGTTCACTACCCTACCCCCTGGATCTGTGGATACCTGGCCCTATTTGGAAAGACTCTTCCATGAGCAATTCTACATGGGCCAATCCAAAATTAGCCAAGGAATTAGCAAGCATTAAAGAAAATTCACGTAACCCATAGATGATTATCTAAATAGGTCCATTGTTAAAATCTAGATGTTTTACGTAGTGCTCGAACATGAACCCTAAAATGGTCAGGAGGTCTAGATTATTCCATTCAAAAGAAACTAGATACACAGTATCTCAGGGATATGGCCCAATTAGCAGATAGAGTTCGACAGGTCAAAAGATTAAAAGCTGAAAAAGGCTAGGTCTAGTAAGAATCATAAGAAAGAGCGAATAGCTTATATAGAAGCAGAAGGGGAAAACATAGATGACTTTCAAGATCCATATGATTTCGACCAATTCGAAATAGATCTTGCAGAATTGAAAGAAGCACCCCCTTACGCTTGCAAAGTTCTGTTTCCTTCTAATGGAAAAGACACTGTCGAAAATGAGAAGAATGAGAAATATCCTAAGAAAATATATACTTTCGATATAACTAAATGCGATGAAATCTTTGACTTGCTTGTTAAAGATGGCCAATTAATAGTTCCTCAAAACCTTAAAATTCCTCCTTTAGAACAAAGGAAGAAGAGGGGGTTCTGTAAATATCACAACTTTTTGGGCCACAAAACCTCACAGTGTTTTCTTTTCAGGGATTTGATACAGAATGCAATCAAGGAGGGCAGGTTAAAGTTTTCAGACAAAGGAAAAAACCCCATGAAAGTGGATACGGATCCGTTACTGATGGAGGAGACCAATTATGCAGAGCCTTTGGAAATCAACATGGTCGAAGTTGCTGAGAACAAGGTTCAAACAAAGTTGGAGTACGAAGAAGATGGGGGTTTCGTCCTGGTTAAGAGCAAGAAGGAGGTTACTGATAACCTTCCAAAATTACTCAAAGAAAAATTACTGAAAGAAGCAATGCAGGCTACTGAAGGTCAAAGTATTGTTAACAAGAATTTGACTGAGGCTACTAAAGGTCTCAGGATGAAGTTCGAGAAGGTCAGAATTGCTGATGACCAAATGTTGGGGGTAAACATGGTGGATTTCGAGCAACCACAGGCCGAGATGCAAGAGGTGGAGCGATTCTTGGAGAAAGAGAGAGAGAACAAAGAAGAGAAAGCTTGCCAAAGAAAGATGCGAGCCTGCGCGAGTACCTGTTTCATTGTCACAAGAAGAATCAAGACAAGTTGTTGTGCCCAAGGTGCAGCATCATTTGCAACCCCAGGATAGCTGCTGAATTCGAGAGGGCCCAGCGTGAGCGCACAGGGGTTAATTGGAGACAAGACAATCAGTTGTACAGGGTCTACCCAAGGGCTGATGAGAGTTTGTTGGAGTTCATAGTTCGGTGCCACAAGATTGGTACGGAATGTCTGATTTGCCCCAGATGTGCAGCAGTCTATGATAAGGAAATGTTTGAGGCATTCGAAAAAGTCCCATTTGCTTCAGGATGGGGACGCCAAGGGGGAATTCCTTCGAATCACGCTGATGTTGGCAGAACCATACAGAGGAGGCCAGACAGTCCCTATCCTAGGGAAGCGAAGAGAGTGTCTTTCAAATTACCTACAGATATTCCTACTGATAGGTGGCTGCAAGTGAAAGCTGATCAAGGAAAGAGAAAATGGCGAAGCTACAATCAAAGTGGAAGGACTGCAATGGCGTACCGAAGACAGTTCAATTCGAAAAGGAGAGAGGAAATCAGACTGGAAAATTACAAGGGGAAAAACCCAATGTCGCGCTCTCAATGGCGCAGACATCAACGAAATAGGAAAGCTGGAAAGGAGTCAAAACCTATGGAGATTGGAGAATCTAGCACCAACAACCCAAAATCGGTGACTCAGTCTGGGGGCAAACCCCCGGTGTCCAGGAAGTTATTTTCACCAAAGAAAGAAATCAAAGCACAAAAGGAGACTACAAACGAAGAAGATCTAATGACTGACGATTTCGAGTCAGAAGGGGAGTCCTTCTTTAACGCTAATCGTAATGTTGTATCAGTATTACCTTGTGTGAATTCGAACATAATACAGAAGTATGGGTTGGAGAAGAAACTGACGAAGAGGAAATGGCCAAACATAGGCCAGTGTGTTACTACATAATGAACAACGGTGCAGTCGAAGAGCAAAATGCTTTTTTCGAGAGACCAGACGAAGGAATGAGGAATCACTTGAAACCTTTGTTTATTAGGGCTAAAGTGGAGCAACACGGGGTGAACAAAGTACTGGTTGACGGAGGAGCTGTTGTTAATTTAATACCCAAATTCATGCTGAAGAGGATAGGGATGCAGGATTCTGACGTTCGACCTCATAATATGGTGCTCTCCAACTACGAAGGTAAAGTTGGTAAGACATTAGGGGTGATACAGGTGAATCTGATAGTTAGTTCCCTTACTAGGCCAACCATGTTTATGGTGATAGCTGCAAAGGCAAATTATAACATGTTACTTGGTAGAGAATGGATCCACGGAATTGGAGTTGTGCCTTCTTCAATGCATCAAAGATTGGTACTATGGAGAGAAGATGGAATAGTTGAAAACATAGAAGCTTATCAGAGTTATTATATGACAGATATTAATCATGTTGATAAGAGGAATTTCGACCGCAACATGGCCAACAATGGGCCATGCAACCCATCTGAGGAATACTTCGAACCAAATGAGAATGCATACTATTCTCTAACACTTTGTCCCAATGGTTTTCAATGGGATAGAGAACTAATGTGGGATGGACAGGAAGTTGAGGAAGAGGGTGAGACTTCAACAATCCGGCTAACTGGCTGGGACAATGAAGGTTACTATGACTGAATCCAATTACTATCAGAAGATTTCGGCCTACCTGGCTGAGAATAGAAAAAGACGGCTCTCGAAGCCGACATATAAAACATGGCTGCACAAGCCATAGACACAACAACAACAAAAAAGCAGAAAAAGCAAGTCCTGAGGGCAATTATCTAACCCCACCCAATTATGGACAAACTTCCACACCAATGGATCAAAGGCTAGACGCTATCTACGATCAAGAACCATTGGGATTCGAACTGTATCCAGAATCAACAAATGCTAAAATGTTGGCTCAGGACCCTTTGGAGGAAGTTAATATTAGGGATGAAGTTGAAAAGAGAGTAACGTACATTAGTACGAAACTCAGTCCCAGTTTGAAACATAAGGTGATCGAACTGCTTAAAGCAAATAAAGATTGTTTCTCCTGGGATTACGACGAGATGCCTGGTTTGAAAAGGGAACTGGTAGAGCATAGGCTTCCGATCAAGGATGGCAAAAATCCCATCAAGCAGGCGCCTAGAAGATTTGCACCAGCAATCCTTTCGAAGATAAAGGCAGAGATAGAACGATTGCTCCACTGCAAGTTTATCAGGACCACAAGGTACGTTGAATGGCTTGCTAATATTGTACCTGTTATTAAGAAAAATGGTTCTTTACGCATCTGCATAGACTTTAGGGACTTAAACACTGCTACCCCAAAAGATGAATACTCTATGCCTATAGCAGAGATGTTAATTGATTCTGCAGCAGGCTATGAATACCTGAGTATGCTAGATGGTTATTCTGGATATAATCAGATTTTCATTGCCGAAGATGATGTCCCCAAAACAACTTTTCGATGCCCAGGTGCTTTAGGTACTTATGAATGGGTAGTAATGCCCTTTGGCTTAAAAAATACTGGGGCAACATACCAAAGAGCGATGAACACAATTTTTCATGATTTTATCGAATCATTTATGCAGATTTATATAGATGACATAGTGGTCAAATCTGTTTCTGATGAGGATCATTTAAACCACTTGAGCCAATCATTCGAGCGAATGAGGAAACATGGCTTAAAAATGAATCCTCTTAAGTGTGCTTTTTTCGTGCAGGCAGGGGATTTCCTTGGCTTCATGGTCCACAAGAAAGGCATCGAAATCAACTTGAATAAAACAAAAGCCATCATGGAGACCAAGCCTCCTTCTACAAAGAAAGAATTGCAATCACTCTTGGGTAAAATCAACTTTTTAAGGAGATTTATATCTAACTTGAGTGGGCGAACCCAAGCTTTCTCTCCATTACTGCGCATAAATCAAGAGAATTTCGAATGGACGGATCAACATCAAGAGGCGTTCGAAAAAATCAAGACGTACCTGATGCACCTTCCGATCCTAGCGCCCCCTTCTAAAGATAGGTCGATGCGATTGTATATCTCTGCCTCTAATGTAACCATAGGTAGCATGCTGGCCCAGGAAAACGAAGATGGCATCGAAAGAGCTATCTATTATATTAGTAGGGTCTTAAATAAAGCAGAAACTAGGTACAATAATATAGAAAAACTATGTCTTTGTTTATATTTCTCTTGTACAAAACTCAAGTATTATATTAAACCTGTTGATGTTTATGTTTCGTCTCACTTTGATGTCATTAAACATATGTTGTCAAAACCAATCATGCACAACAGAATTGGTAAATGGGCCCTGGCGCTCACTGAATATAATCTGGCCTTCAAACCTCTGCAGCCTATGAAAGGACAGATTGTTTCAGATTTCATTGTTGATCACTCTATAACTGAGAATTTCGCATTAGGCTATGTCGAAACTCAGCCATGGAAATTATATTTTGATGGATCAACACATAAAAATGGAAGTGGTGTTGGGATATGTATTATTTCGCCTGAAAGAATTCCAACAAAGTTCAAGTACAACTTGGAAGGCCCTCTATGTTCGAACAATGAAGCTGAATATGAAGCATTAATTGCTGGACTTGAAGCTTTATTGGAATTGGGGGCAACCAGAGTCGAAATAAGAGGAGACTCAGAGTTAGTCATTAAACAAATAACTAAATAATACAAGTGTATCAAAGAAAATTTGATCATGTATTTTGTTATTGCCAATAGATTAATCAAGAAATTCGAATATGTGGATTTGAAACACATCCCCAGAAGTGATAATCAAGAAGCAAATGACTTGGCTCAGATAGCCTCAGGATATAGGATATCAAGAGAAAAACTCCAATACCTCATAGAAACTAGGGGTAGAATAATGGCTACAAAATTATCACCTTTAGACTTAGAAAATTCGAAATTAGGTTATGCAAACCAAGAGGAGTTTGAAGTTTTAAATATAGATTCCTTAACAGAGACGGATTGGAGGACTCCCATAGTAAAATATTTGAAAAATCCTTCACCGAATACAGAGAGAAAAGTCAAATATAGAGCATTATCCTATGTGTTAATAGGAAATGAGTTATTTAAGAAGACTCCAGAAGGATTACTACTCAAATGTTTAGGGGAAAACGAAGCGTACTTAGCTTTGTCCAGTGTGCACAGCGGAGCATGTGGAGCACATCAAGCAGGTCATAAAATGAAATGGCTGTTGTTCAGATATGGAACGTATTGGCCCACTATGCTCAAGGACTGTATAGAATTTGCCAAAGGGTGTGAGGAATGTCAAATCCATCCCGGTATTCAACATGCTCCAGCAAGCGAATTACATTCGATTATAAAGCCTTGACCTTTCAGGGGATGGGCATTAGATTTAATTGGTGAAATTCGACCAACATCATCTAAAGGACAAAAATATATTCTTGTGGGAATAGACTACTTCACAAAATGGGTCGAAGCAATTCCCTTAGTGAATGTGGACCAAGAAGCTATTATAGAATTTATTTAGAAGCAAATTATTTACAGATTTGGGATACCAGAAAGTATAACAAGAGATCAAGGTTCAGTTTTCACAGGACGAAAAATGCAAGAGTTCGCACAAGAAACGGGATTCAAACTGCTTACGTCAACGCCTTATTATGCCCAAACAAATGGTCAAGTAGAAGCAGCCAACAAAGTCATTATAGGTTTGATAAAAAAGCATGTGGGTCGAAAACCAAAAAATTGGCATAAAATCCTAGATCAAGCTCTATGGGCCTGTCGAACATCTCCTAAAGAGGCAACGAATACTACTCCGTTTCGACTTACATTTGGGCACGACGCGGTGTTACCAGTCGAAATACATCTACAATCAGTCAGAATCCAAAGACAAAACGAAATACCAGTTGACCAATACTGGGAGATGATGATGAATGAGTTAGTAGATATAGATGAAGATAGGCTGTATGCTTTGGAGGTTATGAGAAGACAGAAAGAAAGAGTAGCTAGAGCGTATAATAAAAGAGTTAAGAACAAGAAATTTTCAACCAATGATCTAGTATGGAAAGTTATTTTACCTATGGATAAGAAAAACAGATTACTAGGTAAATGGTCACCCCATTGGGAGGGACCTTTTCGTATTCTGAGAACATTTTCTAATAATGCTTATGAGATAGAGGAACTAGCAGAAGATAGGAGAATCTTAAAAGTAAATGGAAAATACTTGAAAAGGTATAAACCATACTTGCAAGAGATTCGAATTATTTCAGAATAGATAAGATGATAGGATAAATAGACCCAAGAGAATATTGTATAAATACCAAAAAATCGGTTATGTTCGAAGTACAGGAATATATAATAAAGCTCTTTAACACTCCCAAGAGGTAAAAGGGGCATCCCGCTTCAACTTAGGGAATTTGCTTTTACATAAGTTAATCCTACATTGGTTTATATTCTTGACGCCTTCGAGTTCTTTGAGCTCTTGGTATATCCCTTCGGCCACCTCCATTTGTTTAAGACTTTGTGAGACCAGATCTGCAAGCCCTTGGTCGTCAGCAGACTTCATAGTCGTTTGCAGAGTTATCTGCTCATCCTTTGCAGCCGCAATCTTCTGTTTAAGCTCCTCAATCTGGGATTCCCAGAATAAGATAGACCGATCCAGAACATCGTGCCTATCTTTAGCTGCATTTTTTGCAAGCTCTAGAGCTTCTGCCTTTTTAGTAAGCTCTGAAATCTGGTCATAGGCTTTGGACAAAGCTTCTCGTTTGGTTCGAGTCTTAGCTTTGATACCATGAAGCCTGATGTATGCAGTATTAACTTCATCCAGCAAGAGGAGCAGATCATAAATAATTTCAGCCACATCAGACGGACAGATGCTGAGGTCTACTCGCGACAACAAGTCCTTCATTTGAAAGTAGGCCCCAGGATTATCTCGAAAGATGGTGAAAACATCGGCCTGTAAGATAGTCTTATTAACTTCCTGAAGAAGTTGGTCCAGAGGAGTAAGAGGCATTTCTTTTTTCGATTGGTTCGAATCACCAGATTGAGTTGTGTTCGAAGAAGAACTCCGTTGAGCTAGCATCAATTTGAGATACTTTAAAGGATTGCTCTTCTTCATCTCTTCTTTTTGTTCTTCAGATAAGGCTGGAGGAGTTGGTTGGACAAAAGTAGTTCCAGCAGGAACAGGAACCTCTATTTCTACTTCCATCTCTTCATCAGCATCTTTGATTGGCATCCCCTCATCTTCGTCTGTCACTTACATTCCCTCATCTTCATTACCATCTGCAAAGAAGTGACTCACAGTATTTGTGTCACTTTCTTCTTCAGAGTGATTAGTAGAGTGTGTCCTTTTTGGAGAAGAGTCACTGGGAATATCAATGGCAGGGGCTTCGACCCCAATGATTGGTTCGTCGGCTTCCAGATTCTTTGTCAATGAAGGAGGAGTTGCCTGGTGATTTAAGGCTTCACCCAAAGGAGGTGAAGTTACTTGTTGATCTAAGGCTTCGACAGTCTCCACAGGGGTAGCCACCGTGGATGAGCCTTTGTTCAAAACATCCTCATTGGAGCCTTCGGGTTGAGGACAAGATATAGGATTTGGATTTTGGATATTGGGAAGATTAACAGGAGCAGAAGGAGTACTCTGCATAAAAAGGATCAGGAATTAGTTTGCAAAAAAGGGTTATATAAATTATCAAAGAAAGGCATCGAAATAACATTTACCTTCTGCCCATCAGAAGTGGCATTGCTGCCAATTTGTTCTGAGGCAATATTCTTCGAAGATGTAGGCTTCGAAGAAACTTTGGATTTGGTTTGGGGAGCAATCGTAGGGACTTCGCTGCTAGTGGATTTATGAATTTGAGAAGCTTCACCAGATTGTGAGGTTTTCTTCTTCTTCTTTCTCTTAAGAAGTGAAGCATCTTCGTTCCCCTCAGGTTCATCTTCTGGTTGAGGGTCTTCATGTTTTCGTTTTTTGGGAGACTTTGGGGGCAAGCCACTTTCCTAAAGGTGACGAAGATGATTAATCAATTTAGAAGGAGTTTCGAAAACAATAAGGAGGTAGGCATTGAAATACCATTTTCTTCTTCTTTTTTAAGGTGTTATCTGCCTCAGCGGGAGGATCATCAGTAACGGTAGTTGGTACTTGTGAAGTTGAAGTTGAGCCTACTTTGGGCACAACCTTTTCCTTCTTCAAAGATTTCAAATCAACAGCTGAAAGGATTAAGATCGAGGTTAAAATAAGACAAAGTAAAAATTATGAGGGAACTTCGATTTTCTTTCAGCTTCGCACCTTCGCATTCTCGAGATTTAACAGACATGGTGACAAGTCGTAGCGAAGGTGCCCTCTGAAATTGTATAAATCATGTTTTGCCCACGTAACCCTCTGGGCAAGTTTTTTGGCATCATTTTCGCAGCTGCGAAAAAGATCCCTAAAATATAACCACCCAGGGTACGGGGGAAAAAAGGCAAGAGCCAACTCTAAAGTAGGCAAATTTGGAAATTTAGGTGGTTTATGCCTAAAAGCCCACCTATACCTATCTTTAGATTTCACATAAGAAGGACATCGAACTGTTGGAAGTTGTTTTTCAAATTTTTCTCTTAAATTTTTTGCTGCATCGCAAACAGTTCGATGTATGTCCATTGGATTATACACAATTTCAAAATATTTCTGGAAGGCTCGAATTTCTTTGACATGAGTGAATCTACCTTTTTTGGTGTTTTCCTGCACAAGAGAAAAAGCTGCGGTTAATTATTGTTGGATTTCGATGGTACCAAACATATTACTCGAATAATAGTCTGTCCACCAAGTATAAAAATCTCTTGTCTTGTAGAAGGAAGGAGTAAAATAAACTAATGTGAACTCAGCAAAATCTTCATGTTGTTTTTGTCTGATTTCGATTTCCTTGGAAGGGTAAGGTACCCCTGCCAGACATATTTCTCTCTTCTTGTCGAAAAGAGGTTCAGGAAGGATCTGACACAAACCAAACTGTCGAGCCACGAAGTTGGGCTGATAAGCAAGGATATGTGCTTGACTTTTGACAGGGGTTATCCTTGAAGCAATCAATTCTGGGGGTTAGAAAAGCTTTCCAGATATCTCTTGTTGTTTTTTCCAAAAGAGCCTGTTCCAAAGGCATGGTGAACCAAGATGGTCCACAGTTTCGAGTAACAAATGGGGCCATCGAAGAATCACAATCATGTCTCTTCGAGAAGATCATCATGTATTGAACGAAGCTTGTTTTGAAATTTTCTTTTTCATCATTGGGAGTGAGTTTCAGCAATCTGGTTCCCTCAATGCTACGATTCGCCACATCAGGATGTTCTTCATTAATCGTTCCAGAAGTTGACAAAGACGATTCGAAAGTGGCATTCAACCAGAGTTGCAACAACCAAAAAGGGCCAGCCAGAAGAAGATTGGTGTCGGGTTTGTAGGTTTTTAATTTCAGCATAGCAGCACAAATGCTTTCATACAAGCTGCACAACAGCAATTTGCTGATGCAGATTCTTCGACCATGATGCAGTTGATTGGCCAAAGTAATAAATCTACTTGCCACTTGTAGTGACTTACTACAAAAAACATATTTCGACAGCCACAACGCCAGGAGCGCTATATGTTCAACCTCTGACACTTCTTCCTCGTCCGAGTGATAAAAAGCAATGTATTTCGAGAAGCTAGCATACTTAAGCTCGAAATCAATGAGGTTCCCAGCATCCTCATTAGGATCAAAAGTTTCTCCAATAGGGGAGAGCCCAGTAATGGCTGCTATGTCGAAAAAGGTGGGTGTCACCATCCCACAAGGAAGATGGAACG
The DNA here is from genome assembly GCA_021764765.1 of Vicia sativa. Lineage (NCBI taxonomy): Eukaryota > Viridiplantae > Streptophyta > Magnoliopsida > Fabales > Fabaceae > Vicia > Vicia sativa. The sequence goes on along the minus strand of CM038794.1, from coordinate 74,144,462 downwards.
TGTTGTAAGTACTATCCCAGAAGTATAAAGAAGCCAACAAAAAGGGGTGGCTATAGCTAAAACCTAATTTGGACATTCGAATCAAATTGAGGATACCTAAGCTTTCCCATTCTTAAGCCAATTTTGATACGACTGGTCAGATGTAGGGCAAGAACGGAAGAGTTTGAAGTTAACAGTAACGTAATCTAGGTTAAAAGGGTCTCTTTTTAGTGCCGTTGTTATACCTTCACTAGTTCCTTCTAGGGTTTTAGGTAATTTGGCAGCAGACTCATCATCCTTAAGTTTTGATGGTACAGACTTGTTAAAAACAGGTTTTGTTAAAAAATAGGCGGGAAAGAATCCCTTCGTCTTCTCTAAACGCTCTATAGAAATCAGAGGACCCATTACTCCTAAGGTTTTATCAGAAACAATGGTAGGGATGATTACCTGAGAAGCATAGATCGCTTTCTGCTCCGGAGTCATTTTGGGAGTGGAGATAAACTCTTGGTTACCTAGGTTAATGATCTTGCTTGCTGGTTTTTCGGTGGGATCCGCGATCTGTTTGGACTTCCCAGATTTCTTGGAAGTATTTGCTGGCATTGTTGAGAAAGACATGTTAAAAGGTGAAAAGCTTTTTTGATGATGAAAATCTAGTTTGTTTAAAAGAACTGAGGGTATAAAACCTGGTTTACTTGAAAGATTGAGAAGGGTTTGGAAAAGTTTGGAATGAAGAAGATGAAGTGTTTTTATAGCTTCTTCAACGGTTGGAAAATTTTTTGACCTTTGGAAAGTAGTGGGACACGTGTAATGATCTTATTGAAAAGGAGAAAAGTGAATTTTTTCAACTTCCTAAGAAGTGACGTGTTGATACTTGGGAAATGATGCGTTGTCATTAATTACTATCATTAAACTGCCATTATAGCACGTTTAGGTGCTGATTGGACATGTGCAGAAAGTTATACATCTACTCTGACGTCATGTGCAGTATAATCATCATTACTATATCGAAATTGCATGAGATATTCAAGACCAAGTATTTCTCTATCTATCGAAATAACTGTTCTTGAGGGGCAATTTGTTAGCTGGCAATTTCGAAAAAGGGAAATTGGTATAGATGAATAAAATATTTCATATCCATCTGGAAAACAAATCAATATTTATTATTAGTAAGTCAAGATGAGCCTTTTTTAGGGATTCTTCGATTGCTAATGGTGAGTGGCATTTCGATTGAAATTCTTAGCGTTTAAAGTATGAAGAAATTTACTTTGGAAAAAGTACATTAGCATTGGAGCGGTCCAAATGAAGGGCTCATTTGAAATTCAGATGATCTAAGAATTCGAATTTCAAATAAGGAACGGAAGATTCGAATTTTGAATAAAGAGCGCCATTCTGAAGGACGCGTGGAGCTTAGCAAACGAAGAAGGTTTGCATGTCTTAAACGTGGCGCGATACTACAGTAGGACCGTTAGGGTCAGAATACTATAAATAGGTGTTTTCTATTAGATTTTTGGTGTGTTCACTTTATGTACTTAAAATTCTCAAATACTCAAACTACCGCAATCGAAAGGGAAACGAGTCAAGGAGATATCATGTACGTTAAGAACATCATGTTCTTTTATAATTTAAATGCAAGTTTGTTTACATTTATTTCCAGTCTATCATACTTTTACTTTTGAAGTCTTTTTGATTCCCTTTCTTTTGTCTCTATTCCATTTGTCTTTAAACACTTGTCTTTCTAGAAATATATTTACTTTTAAACTTTTACTTTATTTCCCAGAAACTTTTACTTTTTAAAAGAGTCTTTATCTTTGTACCCAATTATCAATAGTCACGTTTAAATTCGAAGTTCTTTATCTGCATAGTCAGTTTATTCACATAGTCAATTCTAAGAAAGTTCTTTAAGAATCAATTAAGATCATGGGTTTGAATATAACAATCTATTATGGCACATGTGTCCTAGGATCAATCTAGTCGATCCTGCAATTAACCAATAGTAATTAGTAAAAATTGGAGGACTAGCGGTTGTTTACGAGAAATCACCGTAAACAGGAAGACCATACACAAAATCCATAGAAATGCCATCCCATTTCCAATCCGGAACAAACAATGGTTCCATCAATCCCGACGGTTTCTGATGTTCAATTTTCGACTTCTAACAAATCAAACAAGCATAAACAAACTCAACAATTTCCTTCTTCATTCCAGGCCACCAAAATAACTTTTTCAAGTCATGATACATCTTAGTAGCACCAGGATGAATACTCAATCCACTACGATGTCCTTTTTCTAAAATACTCTTCCTAATCTCTGCATTATCCGGAACACACACCCTATCACCAAATCTCATAACACCATTCTCGTCAATTCGAAATTCACCTCCTTGACCTTGGTTGACCAATATCAATTTATCAACTAAACTAACGTCAGATTTCTGTCCAATTCGAATTTCCTCCAGAATACCACTAGTCAACTTCAACATACCCAACTTAACACTATCAGAAGTAGTCTCGCATACCAAACTCAAATCTCTGAATTGCTAAACTAAATCCAATTCACGCACCATCAACATAGACATATGCAAGGACTTCCTACTCAATGCATCTGCAGCCACGTTTGCCTTACCAGGATGGCAATTCAAACAAAAATCATAATCTTTCAGGAATTCTAACCACCTCCTTTGCCTCATATTTAGCTCTTTCTGATCGAAGAGATACTTCAGACTCTTATGATCGCTGAATACCTCGAATCGATATCCATACAAATAACGCCTCAACAATTTCAAAAGACATACCATAGCTTCCAGCTCTAAATCATGAGTCGGATAATTCCTTTAATGAATCTTCAAATGTCTCGAAGCATAAGCTATTACCTATTTATCTTGCATCAAAACACCACTTAAACCCATCAATGAAGCATCACAGTACACAACAAAAGACTCTGCCAGATTCGGCAAAAATCAAAATCGGAGCACTAGTCAACCTCCTCTTCAATTCTTAGAATCCTTTCTCACGCTCAGAATCCCAAACAAACATTTGACCCTTTCTTGTCAACTTAGTCAACGACAAAGCTAACTTCGAAAATCCTTCAATGAATTTCCTGTAGTAATGTGCAAGACCAACAAAACTACAAATTTCAGAAGCATTCTTCGGAGTTTTCCACTGAGATACCGCTTCTACCTTCATAGGATCAACAATAATTCCATTCTTGGAAATCACATGGCCAAGAAAGCTTACTTCACTCAACCAGAATTTACACTTGGACAACTTCGCATAGAGCTTCTTCTCTTTCAACAATTCCAACACGATCCTATGATGTTCTACATGCTCTTCATCATTCTTCGAATAAATCAGGATGTCATCAATAAAGACTACCACAAATATATCAAGATACGGATGAAATATTGTTCACATACTCCATGAAAACACCAGGTGCATTAGTAACTCCAAACGGCATAACCGAATACTCATAATGTCCATACCTCGTTTTGAATGCAGTTTTCTGAATATCTTCTGTATTCACACGAATCTGATGATATCCATATCTCAAATCAATCTTACTGAACACACAAGCCCCAACCAGTTGATCCATCAAATCATGAATCCTCATCAATGGGTACCGATTCTTGATTGTAACCTTCTTCAACTGCCTATAATCAACACACAGTCTCATCGAATCCTCTTTCTTCTTAACCAACAACACAGGAGCACCCCCACGGCGAAACACTCGGACGAATAAACTTCTTCTCAAGTAATTCCTCCAATTGCTTCTTCAACTCATACAATTCGGATGCCGACATGCGATAAGGCGTCATCGACACCGGACTAGTTCCAGGAATCAAATCTATAGCAAATTCCACTTCTCTCTCAGGTGGCAATTCACTAACATCTTTCGGAAACACTTCTAGAAATTCATTCACCACCGACAATGCACTACTCTTAGCTTTTCATTTCACTTCCGTCGAAGAATACAACATAAACACCACAGCACCGTCATTAACAACTAAATTCATCTGCTTAACCGACATATTAATTTTAAAAAAAAACAAATTAAAGTAGTTTTATCATTCATAGTATGTGAGAGAGTAACCTTCAAGGGATGCTTTTAGAGGGCTAACAAACAAAACGAACTTAGTTTCTTTAAGAGCTTTGAAAACAACTTTGTTAATGTTGATTGGTCTCTTTGACTCCTTACTAATTATTTCCAATGTCATTAGTCAAATAACACCAATCACTAGTAACTTCTATCTTAAAAAGTTCACATTTTTAAACTCACCCTAGAACCAATTACCAAAACCTATTGAAATTTGCCATGAAGTCATCACAAATCTAAACCCTAATTTGAAGAAAAAACGACGTTTAGAACTGAAACTCAAATTACGCATATTGGTATTCATTAAAGAAACAATTAGGGGTTTTAGAGTCACTTTACCACTATTTAATTAGAAATTGAAAAATTAAAATTGGATTGAAAAACCCAAATTTTAAGAACATTAGAAAAAAGATGTTGCAAATCGATTCAAATGTATGATTTTTGCTTAGAGTTTAAAATAGAAAGACAGTAGTTACATCAAATCCTATCAAAGAAAATGGATAGTTTATCCTTCAACATGTGGGTAAAATAGTTTTGGAATCTACTGCACCTCTGCCATTACTTATCTTTTCTTCTTCTATTTCAAATTGAATCTGGAACAAGGGTTGAAATTTAGAATGGAAAACTATATGACCGGCGCTCTTCTTCTTAAATTTCCAATTGGGATTGAAATGGTTGTGTGGGTTTAGAAAGAAGGAAGATGGAAAGGAGGAAGACGAGCGACATCGCGGAGTAAGGGTTGAGGTGTTTGGTCATGAAATGCTTTTTTTTTTCTTTTTAGTTTATGTTCTCAAATTATTTTTTTGTATTTGTCTTAATATAAAAGTAAATACTCCTCAAAGAAGTTCCACGTGGATTTAAAAACATAATTAAAAAAAGATAAAAAATGTCACGTGAAAAAATGTGCATCTCATGTGCGCACAGGTTTATCATTTCTCATTTATTAATTTAAATTATAAGATATATATCTTTTTAAGTTTTATATTTTAAACCACAAATCAAATTCAATAACACTTTCACATTTTAGAGCTTTTGATGACAAATACCTAATATGTGTAACAGTATTACATTTTGCATAAAAATAAAGCAGAGATACATAAAAACTGAGGTGAGAACATGCTTCAACAACAACTTTAATAAAACAATTCCCTCACTACTAAAACAACGTTTTTCAATATGAATAACAGTATTACTACATATGAAAGATGAATTTAAAAACAACTTCTGCATAAGAATGCAAGATCTTCTGCATACAAAGTCACCTGGTAAAATATGAACCAAATAAAATAATATAAGTTAGACATATTACTAGAAAATAAAGCAAATGTTCAATAATTGTTCAATGAAACATGTCATATTATTTTTAAATAAAAACATAAAAACATATAAATATTTTGAGCAATAAAATTTTGAAGTGTACTAACCTTAGTTAAGCAAAGCTTAATTTCTCTTGAAACTATTCAACATTACCATCAAATTTACATAGATCTTGTCACCAACTCCATCAACAAATCGATAATATGCGTGCCTCCATTTTCTTAGAAGAAACAAAGAACCACATATCCCCCAGAAACCTACTGCAAATCCAACTCCCATGCCTAGATATAATGATTTTCTTATAGAGTCTTCATCTTCATTCCTTTGTGTTGGTCTTACATTTTTGGGATTCTCTTCTTCTGTGGTACAAATATTTAGAGGAGCTCCGCATAAGTTTGGATTTCCAATGTAGCGTGATGCATCAAAACTTTGAAGTTGTGTTCCTATCGGTATTTTTCCATTGAAATTATTGTAAGATAGATTCAAATAGCCCAAAAAGTGTAAGAAGGCCATGCTTTGAGGAATTTCACCGCAAAGTTTATTATTTGAGAAATCAAGAGATTCCATATTTTCCATGCCTCCAATCATCTTTGATATTGTTCCACTAAAATTATTGTGAGATAAGTTTAATGTTTGAACTTGAACAAGCTGAAATAATTCAGACGGTATTTCTCCAGACAAACTGTTGGATGAAAGGTCAATAGTTCGCCTGTTCGGATCAATTCTGTACACATAATCTTGACCTTTTGTAAAAAACTCAAATATAACATTAGACTGCCATAATTTCATATTAAAAGTAACCATATGAGTCAAGTTGTACACGCACTTTGGCATTGAGCCTGAAAGTTTGTTATGTGCAAGGTCCAAATGAGTCAAATAAGAAAGTTTGAACAACTCTGGTGGAATGTTCCCTTCAAATTGGTTAGATCTCAATATGATCACTTCAAAGTCCAGTGGCATGTTGACTGGTATGGTTCCAGAAAATTCATTTTCTCCCAAATTCATGGCTAACAATTGTGTCCATTGAGAGAGGTGCGTTAGAATTTCACCTGATAACTTATTACTCCACAAGTTAATGTAAGATAAATCTTTTAAGTTCTTCCAACTATGTGGAATTGGTCCTGAAAAGGAATTGTAAGACAAATCAACTTGGTAGGCCCTTGGTGATATGTTCGGGAGTCCTCCTGTGAAATTATTGTGACTTAAATGTATTGTCAAACCCTTTAGTGTTAGGTTTGATAAGTCTCCCGTCATGGAATTGTTTGACAAATCAAGATAACCGTTTATTCTTTCTATAAGGCTCACAAACTTATTCCTATCTACCAATGAAATTCCCGAGCTAGATAAATCAAGAGACTCCAATGATTTTTGTGCATATATCCATGACGGAAAATTTGGGCCTAGATTTATATGACTCAAATAAAGTTTTCTGAGTTGAAAAGGAGGAACCCAATCAAAATCAAATTGAAATACAACATTTAAACTACTCAAGTCTAGTAAATCTAAACTACTGAGTTTGGAAAATGATAATTTTGATATTTCACCAGAGAAATTGTTAGAGGAAAGATCAAGTGTTTGAATATGTGCTAGTTGGCCTATTTCTGTAGGAATTGATCCTCTGAGTTGGTTATTAGAGAGATGAAGGTGTCTTAAATTTGGAAGGTTTAGCAAGCTTGAAGGTATATCACCTTGTATATTGTTGTAACTAAGATCAAGATAGGTGATATCTTTGGTGAGATTAAAAAATGCATTAGGTAAATGAGAGGTGATATTGTTGAAAGAAAGATCCAGAGTTATAAGTGAAGACAAATTCAAATATTCAATAGATGGGTTGAGCATGAGGTTATTTAGTTTACAATCACTCAATTGCAACTCTAATAATGAAGGAATTTTTTCCACTGCTTGGAGCCAACTGATTTCCTTATGAAGATCAATTCCACCAAGGTTGAGATATTTCAAAGAAGAAAGTGGAGAAAGCCATTCCAGATTATCCATGTGACTCAAATCATTCCATGATAAGTCAAGGTAGAGAAGTTTAGATACATGTGTGATGTTGTGGTGATTGGATGGGATGCTTATCATATTAAATTCATTCGTGCTCAAATCCAAGTGAGTGAGAAACTCAAGTTTTAAAATAGAAAGATTCATCTCACCTTTTAAATATTTGGGTTGCTCATCTTCAACATAGGGTGTTGATAATTCAACTCGTGTAACTCTTTTGGTAATGTTGTCACAGTGGATCCTTTCCCAAGAACAACAATCTCTTTCGGTTGTCCATGTTGAAATTCGACCATAAGGATCTATGATTCCCTTTTTAAAAGTTAAAAGTATCTCTTGGTCTTTCTCATTGCATGAAACCATCATGTGATCAATGGTAGACATGCTTTTGTGGAATGTGGTTACAGATAAAATAAGAAGCAAAAGAAATGAAATTTGATTAAGAATGGTCATTGAATGATTGTTTTGATCAAAGTATGGTTCGTTGAAAGATTTAAGTGTGATTCTATAAGATGTTGGCTTATGGGAAAAATTGAACAAGATGAGACGACTTAGAGGAAGACTTGGAATTTTGAAATCTGTGATAAAAGTATGTGGACAGCAGTAATCGTATAATTTTGGTCTGCTATGATAAAGGAAAGACTTGAAATTATTGAATTTCTTAGAACCACATGTGCAAATTATTTGAAACTTACTATGATTGATAAAATATTTAGTTTTTATTTATTTCATGGAAAAGAATTGGGAATTTCTCCATGAATTATTTGATTTACTTTATAAATGTACTTGCGAATTTATCAGTTGGGGTCAAAAATTCATAAGTGCACTTATGAATTTATTGTTTGGTTTATTTCGTAAGTGTACTTGCGAATTCATCTGTTGGGACCCAAAATTTGTAAATACACTTACGAATTCACCTAATTTGGTTAACTTCGTAAGTGTACTTACAAATTCATCTTATTTGATTTAATTTAATTTTTATTCTCATGAGATATATATCTATTTAATATAGAAAATCCTTATAGTTTATAAATTATTTATCATTTTTTACAAGAAATTTAACAATATATCATGTTATTAAAAAAAATTAAAATAAAAATGGATCATAATTAGATACATGGTTGTGATTAATTGACAGTGTCAAATTATTTTAAACTGACAGAGTGTTGGTGCATGATTAATTTTCTCTTTTAATAAAAATTAATTATTAATAACATTCAATTTTTATTTATAATATAAATATTTTTTTAATGTAATAATTTTTTAATTACAACATAATAATTAATTATCAATTCTTTAATAAAAATTAAAAAAAGTCATCTAAATTAAATTTAACTTTTAGTTTTTGTGTTTACTTTTTCGTTTTGGGCTTTGGTCCTCCCTTCTAACAAAAAAAGACAATTACATTTCATTATTATAATAAAAAATTAATTATTACATTCATTATTTAATTTATATCATAAATTTACTTTAATAATTTTTAATTATAAATTTAAGTTATTTTTTATTAATAATAATTTAATTTAATTATATTGTTAGAAATATATTATACAATTAATGCATATCAAGTAAATCAAGACAAAAAAATAAATTGTATCTCTTTATATAGAAATTGATATCAATAGTATTAATAGATTTTTTATTATAGACCAAATTTGATATTGCTATCGATAGTATTAATAGATTTTATTATTATAGGTCAAATATAAATTAAGTTTTTAATCAATATATTTTTCTATTTTTTAGAACATGAAATAGGGTATATATGTAATGGAAATCACATGAAATAAAACACAATATTCTATTTTCTTATATATATTATTACTATATTATAAATATATATATTTTTTAAATAAAATCATAATAAATTTAGCATATTGAACAAATTCGTAAGTGTACTTATGAAACACCTTAAAATAAGATGAATTCGTAAATACACTTACGAAATACTCTAAAATAAGGTAAATTCGTAAATACATTTACGAAGGGTATTTTAAGATTTTAAGATTTTAAAATGTGTGGGAAATAACCACTAAGTGAAAAGAAATTCCCAAACACTTTTGTTACATCCATATATAAATTTCAATGTAAGTTTTCCTTACACTATAACTTAACTCAAACTCCAAATCTATATGCATTGTAAATACTCCTTCTAATATACAATAATTTTTTCCTATGGATCTTATTGAAATACAACCAAGAATACTATTTCATCCTCTTCCCAAAATATTTCTCACAAAAATAACTTTTTCTAAAATACTTTTCATTTTAAGTTATCAATATAATTTTCATTTTTTAATTGTACCCTTTTTATATTTCAAAATTTATTGTTTTCTTATATTACTTTTTTAAAAAAAATAAGTTATAAATTATTTCAGAGAATTAAGAGTTCTCAAACTTGATTTAAAAAAAAGAATTCAAAGTAAAGAGCCCACAAAACCGAGAGGAATTACTTATCAACTAAATTCTATGATATGTAAAAAAATTATTAATAAAGATAATTTAATAAAATCATTTTTTTTATTTATTATATATTTTTTAATATAAGAATTAATTTTAGACGTAGGGAGAGTGAATGATTTCATTTATATAAACTAGTACTTTCAGCATGTGCGATACATATGTTTAAGCGAAAATTTATATTAAATTTAACATTTAAACGTGTATTATATTTTAATATATTAAAGATTTTCAATGTGTGAATATCTTTTTCATTGCATGAAACTACCTTGTCATTTATAGATAGAAAATAAATGATCGTTATAAAACAATTTAGAAAGTGTGATGCCAAGCATTGTCCTACGCATATTAATTAAGGCGATAAATGGAATGTAATCAATTATGTGATTTCATTTTTTTTCAATTAATAAAACTCTTTCGATTTAACTTTTGTTCAGACAAATATAAATTTGTCCAAATTTGTTAGGAAATTATGTCTGAATGGAATTTATTTTACACAATAATGTTACGTTGTGATAATATTATACAAATGGATGTATTTCACGGGTTGAGATTAGTTGCAGTTAAAGCTCTTGCATTCAGGGATTGATTGTCGTCCGATTAAAATCAGCAAGTTTTGATTAAAAGATATAGTTTTAAATTTATAGTTAAGGGAGAGTTGGTAACTGGACTATTAGAATGAAGGGCAAAATGGTAAAACTTCTATATATTGAATTTTTCACTCTCCTTTTCTTTGAATAGGAGAGGGTTTGAAGGAGAACACGGTTGTTAAGGGAGGAAAGATAAATTCATCAAAGTTCATCTCATTGGCTTGCATTATCTTTCCAATCCAATTTTGAATGTTATTTTCAAACCAATTATTTTCCTTTTAGTCTTTTAACTTATTTTCTTTTTGAATTAGCTATTTTTTCCAACATGTTTAATATTCAATCAGAACAAACTTAGGATTAATAAATTTTTAATCCTTATAAATATTGCAGTTTTATTTTTAGTCCTTCTTGAATTTTGACAACGGTTTTAACTGATTTTGACAACGATTATTTTATAAAATCTGTTTACTAAAGACATAGAAGAATTAAAAATGAAAACTACAATATTTATAAAGATTAAAAACTTATTTAACCCAAAAACTTAAATACTCAGTCACGTTAATCTTTATTTTATTTTTTTATATCATCATTTTGTTTGGTATTTGTTGCCTTTATCGTGTACCATTTTCTTGTTTAGTATCAAGAGTCATAGAGTCAATTAAGAATAGTATACAAAATAATGAAAATTTTTACTATTTCATTACGAAACTTCATTACAGTTACTTGTTTCTACGAAAGAAAACAAGTTTCACATTTTTAATGAAATGAAATGGTGAATTCATACAATTTTTTATGTGGCATTTAGCATACACAAAAATTACAAATTTATTTAACAATTTCACTGGACATGGTTCTAATGAAATTTATGCAATATATTTTCTTTTTTAGTTGTTTATTTTATTTTCAGTTTAATAAAAATTTTATTTCTCTGGATATGGTTCTAATAAATGTTATATGAATTATAATTAACCGATATTGAGTAATTAAAGCAACGTCAGTGTTGTAATTATGACTCTACACTCAACACTGCCAATTGATGATCACTTTCCCAAACTCTAACGCTCTTGATTCATGCTGCCACTAGTGCAAAAACAACAATATAATTTTAAAATTTACACCCAATTTATAAAAAATGGGTGTAAATAAAAAATACGGTGGCAATTTTATAAATAAAATATATTTTAAATAGAGTTAAATAGCTTTTACCCCCTGCTAAATAAGCGAGTTTTGTTTTAGCCTCCCTATAAAAAAATTTGTTGCGCGGACGTTACCAAATAAAGATTCCAACAGTTTACACCCTGAACACTAATTTTACCTAATACCACCAATTTATTTCTCACGTGTCAGTTACCTTACTAAAGAATGTTAAATAATTACCACGTAGCTCTGAGTATATAAGGCATGCTTCCATAGTTGAAATTAAAATTTTTCATTTGATCCCCTGAAAAAACTAGGGTTTATTTGCACACAGAAAAGAAACTTGGAAATGGCTAAGAAAACGAAGAAGAAGACGACGCAGTCAAGGCAGACGATACAGTCAAGTCAGTCGAAGAAGAAGACGCAGACAAGCGAGTCACAAAAAATGACGCAGTCAAGCCACTTTAAGAAAATGACGAAGTCAAGCCAGTCGAAGAAAACGAAGATAGTGAACTGGGACATACATGAAGAAGAAGTTTCTGAAGCTGGAAAGGATAGATTTTTTTATTCTTGTGTTACCAGGTCACAAATAGTTTACGGAAGTTAGGGCCTAATCCATTTTTTCTTTAAAAATTTCAGAATAATCAATTATTTAGTGTTATTTTCCATCATGGAGGGGAATTTGTTTGCATGAAGGATGGGGTTATGATTTACAAGGGAGGTGTGACTACATTAGTAAGTAACATTCACGTTGATAAGTTTACTATGGATAGCGTTAGGAAGATGTTGAATGGGTGGAGTTTCAATCAAGGGACATATAGGGTTTGGACTAAGGTTATTGAAATTGATCCGAACTATTTCCAGATCAAGAAAGACGATGATTGTTACGATTTTGCTGCATTTTCTTGTGCCAATGAGGTTGAGGGTGACATCTTTGTTAAGCATGATGTAATAGATATTTCAGTGTGTCGCACCCCAAAAATTCCCCCTCTGATTTATCCCATCATTTCCAAAAAATGTGTTTGCTTGTAATGACTTCAGAGGAATTCTTACTGAGAATTTTCCATGGAAAAGTTTTAACCGGTTCGTTTTATACTCAAGATGGTTCCGAACGATTTCGAGTTTTTCTCGCGCAAGAGGTTATCCGGAATTATTGGGTCCGAAAAGGATTATTTGTTTAGAAATTGAATTCAAAAAATAATTAATTATTTGAGAATTTAATTTTAGAAGGAATTCTTTTTACTCGGATTATTTGAATTCGGTGAATGAAAATACCATTTGTTGGTGTTTGAATTTTCCAATCAATAGGATTACAAGGGCTTGTTGGATATTTAAACAAGGATACATAAAGGTGGAATTTCAAGTTACAATGTGAAAAGGAGAAATTTTTACTTCCTTGGAATTCGGATAATTTCAATTCGGAGAGTTATAAAAATACAAAAAAAAGAAGAATACATCATTGGAAGTCAAATTACAATTGTGATTACAAAAAGTACAAAGTGTCATGATTCAACAAGATTCAAGAGGTACAAAGGAAAAGCTTGAGTATTTTGTTTCGAGTTGCTATAATGTTACGACAATTCTTATGAGTTATACAAATTATGCCATTTGCAAGCATCAATTCAAATTCTATTAAAATTTCAAATAATAGTTCAAGATTGTTACAAGTAATGGCGGAGTTTTACAAGTTTAACATCAATTCAAACTACAAAATGAGGTTACAATGGTATCGATTCCAAATTACTGATCTTTGTTACAAGATTCTCAAGTTCCCTCCGAGCCTTTTTCTTCACTCCGGCTTCATCGTTGGCAATCCTCTAAGTTCGTCCAAGCTTTGACAAAGCTGCTGCCCCGGTCGTGTTCTTTAAAGTGTCCTCACTCATGTTACATGAAAAAACAAAGAGAATTTGGGTTAGCAACATAATCCAAGTACATATGATTTTCAAGTAGAGTTTCTTTCAGACTCATCATTAGGGTCTGTGTCAGGAATCAGAATTAAGAGTTTGCGATCATGTTCGAGCGACAAAGCCTCAGGACTAAAAGTCCTTTCATCGGCCGTTACCGTCACCTCTTTTGCAAATCACAACAACTTCCGTTGTTGGTTCACAAAAGAGGTGCAGGTTGGAAATCAGGACAGCATCATTTCTCCAAAAGAAAAACTAACAGTGTCAATAGGTTCCAAAAAGAATCAGTTCAGCCCAAGACAAATTCAACACAGGCAGCAAGAGGGAGTGATATATTTTTTACCCTCATGGTTATCAGCATAGGTGATTTTTACCCTTTTCACTCAAAGAAAACATTAAGGCAGCAAGCAACACAGTAGCAGGACAGAGCAGGATTAACTCAAAATGGCAACAATAGAGCAGGTTTATGATTCACAAAAGCAGAGGCATAGCAGGCAGTTAGCTTAAAGAAGGAATGTGAAGTTAATAACAAGCAAGCCCAGATTGCAACAGATTAAAGTCCCAAGACCAAAGACCAGCAAAAGGTTGTAGTATCTGTTCATGTAAACCAAGAAAAAAATTGGATACCAGCAGAGCATCTGTTCTTAAAAGGAGATAACCTTTTTTTTCAATCCATCAAAAAAAAAACAGAAGTAGTATCTGTTCTTACTACTAAATCAAGAATCCAGAAACCTGTTCAAACCCAACCAAAAACCAGAAAAAAGGAGAGCATTTGTTCTTAAAAGAAACCCACAATACCAAGAGAGGACACAGGTATAGCATCTGTTCTAAGTTAAGAAGAAAAGGAAGAACAACCATAACAACAGAACCTATTTTCAAACCAGATACAAAAATACCAAAACAACAGATTCCGACATCAGGACAAAACTCATAAACCAATCGAAACCATCAGAACATAACATCATAAACCCTAAACAGAAAACTCATCATCTTCCTAATACCCAAACCCTTCGTAATAGTTTGTTTTCGTAGTGAGGTTTCGATTTCGAGAAAGAAAGAAAAAGAAGATCGGAAAGGTAATACCCGTTTTGACGAAGGGGTTGCGAACTCCATCGCCGTCCTCCTCCTTTTCCAGTCCCACTCTGTAACACAAAACACAAGTCAAAGTAAACATCAGTAGTAGGAACCAGAAACCAACATGCAAACCGGATCGCGGAGAAAGAGAGAAGAGAAACAACCCAGATCGCGACGCCATGGTGAGAGAGAGGCCGATCGCGATGACGCGTGAGAGAGAGAGGGATGAGTCGTGACCGAGAGAGAGAGGGACGATTGCGATCGCGGTGAGAGAGAGGTGAGAACGTCGAGGTTTGAAGGTACGGCGAGTGTGAGAGAAGAGGAACCCAGGAAGCCAACGCGTGAGAGAGAGACTGGGATTCGGATTGTGTTGTTTCATCAAACAACATTTCTTTTTTATTTTATTTTTATTATTATTTATTTTCCAAAAAAATTATTAATAATAATATATAAAGAAATCATCTTATTTTCTTTATTTTCTAAAATTTCTTTTTCCATAAAATCTGGTGGTGACACATGTCACCACCTTGTATTTTCAATAAAAACTTTCTTCTTTATTTTATTATTATTAGTAAATTCATTTTTAGAAAAGTTTTCATAGTTGGATAAATATAAATATGTGTGGTGTAATGTTATTATTTTTGGAACCATCGGAATACTTTGGGAGTGGACGTATTGGACTCAGTTCGCTAGCACGTGGAGGCATTACAAACCGGTCGAAGATCAGATGGTTTTCTTTCTCTTACTCCGCGTCACCCAGGCTATTTCTGAACTTATCTCTTCGATTAATTTATTTTTTCGTAAGTAATATCTTTTGTGCGATGTACTAAGTAATTATTGGATCTGATAGTTTGTATTTGATGATTTATCGATTAAACTATTAGTCGATTTTTCATCAAACAGAAAAAATCATCTCTAATAATTATTTAAATTTCCGATTGTATTGTATAGTATTTTTCTGCTTATCTACTATTCAAGATATATTCACCAATGTACACTTTGCACACAATTAAATTTAAAATCAATCCAATTCCATATTTCATCTCAGCACGTATCGCAAAAACACTTTCAATAAAACTCGATCCAACGTCGAGTCTCCTTCTCAAACCTCGATCCAACGTCGAGTGCATTTTCAAAATCTTTTTCATAATAAAGTACAAGTTTTTAAGTCGTCGGACGTTAGACCGCTTGCTTAAAACTTGTCCCCCAAACAAACTTTAGTCTTTAAGTCGTTGGACGCTAGACCTGTGGCTTAAAGACTCCTAAATAACGTGAACTCGTTTCACTTCACTTTTTCATAAGAAAACTTTTTGGGTGATAGACGACTTGGGCGAACTTTCGCTCCTTTTCTAGTATTTGAATCGTGAGACGCTAGCCTCGTTGTTCGTACTTTTCATCCGCATAAAAACAATTCAACTCACTCAAATCTTTTCTCGCTCATACGCGATCATAAAAACTCTTTTCGGATAAAGAGGGTGTAATAGTCGTTTCAAATACGAACGAGGACTTAAGCTTTTCAAACAAACAAAACAAGTCCTAGTTCAAAGTATTTGAAATGTCTAAATACACGATTTTTCTTATAAAATCAAAACAACAAACTTAAAACCTTTTAAGAGGAACTACAGTTTTGACTTTCCCATTGCACAAGGAATATGTAGGCACACGTTCGAAACCGTACAAACTCAAAATAATAAGAAACAAATTTTTTTTTAGCATCCATAACTTAGTGAACACACACACAAACGAATTAAATGGGTCCCATCGAGTACGATGGATGTAAGGTGCTAATACCTTCCCTTACATAACCGACTCCGATCCCACTTTTTGGTCACGAGAACGCCTTATCCGCTTGTTTGGGGTTTTATCTATATTTTCCGTTCTTTTTAGAAATAAAATTAGGTGGCGATTTCAATTGCTTTTAGAATTAAAAGATTTTTGAAAATCGAGTTGCTTGGCGACTTCACGGGAATACAATTTTAAAATTATTTTTGACTAAGCGAGTCAACCCTAATTTAATTCTTCGCCAGTGTTTACTATTCATTGCCCATTATTTCTTTATATCCTGTTGATGTATTTTGATATTGGGGCATTGTTTGGTTATGGTTCATAGATAAGCCCAATACCGTGCTTCTAGGAAACATAAGTTTAGAGTGGTTGAGTAGCTTAGGTCCATTGGACATCCGTGTCTTTTGGATCGACGTGAAGACCACAACTTAGAGTTGGTCTTTTAAGGAGTTATTGCACCGCATAATAGTGCGGATGATAATTCTTGGACAAAGGGCCTATAACTCTAAGTATTAGGATGTCCAAAACAAGCCGATCGCTCAAAGGATTTTTGAGTATCCCTTTAAGAGCCGCTTATCGAGTATACTTTTGAAGTATTATCCCACATAGTCCGATCGCTGTGGATAATATTTCTAAAAGGGATCTGAGACTCCAAGAGGCATTTAGCACAAAAACATTAGAACCAACCTTGTTTGGGGAATTGTTGGGTAGACGTCGAAACCATGTCCGACCGTCCATTTAAACCCTTGTGCTATTTGACTTTACATGTGATTTTGCACATAACATCAATATGCGTCACCATCATCGCATTCTTACATGCGTTACTACTATATTACATCGCATTCTTACATGCGTTGCCATTATATTACATTTGCATTCTTACATGCATCACCATTACATCGCATTCTTACATGCACTACCATCATTGCATTCTTACATGCATCACCATCATTGCATTCTTACATGCATCACCATCATATGACATTCTTATATGCATTACCATTACATCGCATTCTTACATGCGCATTACTATATTACATCGCATTCTTACATGCGTTGCCATTATATTACATTTGCATTCTTTCATACATTACCATGCATTCCATTTTCACCAGAAAAGCTCATTTCATTTCTTCCGCCCGTAAATATCAAACTGTCTACTCGACGCACGTTCAGAACTCCAAGGATGTCTCAGAGGGCTATAGACGAGCTTCAACGTGGTCAGGAACTATTAAGAGCAGAAGTTAAGCACTTGAAAAGTCAAGGACATCCACATGTGGCGAACTCTCCAGTTCGAAATTCTCCTACTGAGTATCATCCTCGACCATCACCTTCGAGGATTCCTCGACAACAGCAATTGCTTGCTCCCCGATCAAGAAGAAGGATCCAAATCGCAGATAATCCGCATTATCGATATGCTCAACAGATATTCACCGATCCCGATGTCGTATTCTCAACTATTGCCTTACTTGATTCAGAGTGGTGTTGTGATACCAAGGGAGTTGAAGCCAGTACCAGGAGCTGCTAAAGCTTGGTTCGATGAGAAAGCTAAATGTGCTTTTCATGCTAACTCTGTGGGACACGAAACTGAGAATTGTCCGGCCTTCAAATGCACAGTTCAAGAGCTAATTGATGATAAGATTCTGCTTTTCAAATGAATGGGTCGAGCTTAGACATTTTGCTTATGAGGTCTAATCATAGTAATTTTGAGGAACTTCCAAAACTCATTGGGACAATTGCTTGCCAAAAGGGAGTTGAGACTTTGAAGAGTAGTGATGAAGTAGACCAGATGTTCACTTCAGAAAAGGTGGTAATCTTCAGCAAAGATATCTCAAGTTCTAGCAAAGGGAAGTCGGTTGCAACACCAACTCATTATCCTCCATTACCATCTTTCAAATCTTTGCATCAACAACTTTTATCTGATCTTCCTCAACTTCAGAGTCAGAACTCTCAAAATCAAACTGTGCCTCGGAATAATTTGGAAAGAAGGGAGGCTCCTCTTGATCCAATTCCAAAGGACTCACCAACTTCGCCATATCTCGTTCAAAGTTCATTGGTGGTTCCCAAGTTTCTTAAGCCACCAAAGTTGTTCCCGCTTGGATATGATCATAATGCACGATGTGGATACCATGCTGGTACGGTAGGACACTCAACAGAGGATTGCAACGCCTACAAAGCCAAAGTTCAACAGTTGATCGACCAGAAGTACTTGACTCTTCAAGGAGGAAATTTGTTTGTGAATGGAAACCCCGTACTCAAGTGAACGCTGCCTACTAATTTCACCGAATCAACAAGTCAAGGCGGAGCCTGTGCCTCCTCAACAACGATTTTTTATTTCGCATCGCATTTTTATGTGTATCTTGTTTAATTGTTTAAACTTTGTTTGCATGTAGAAACTTGTTTATTTTTATCTTAATGCAATGAATATGTTTGTCTTGAAGTAATCCATTCGTTGTCACTCAATCCATTCGTTATCACTCTTTAAATGATTTGAGCATTTTGATATTAACGTTACTAATCCTTTCGCCTAGGCAAAGATTGAGGGAGGATGACGATAATTGAAAAACGTAGATCTCGAATGTATGTTCTTGAATAGAATCGCTGATGATGTATGTGCCTTGTTTCAAATCCCTAAACACCGAGTTATAAGGAGATAGACCTCGTTAACCCCTTTGAGCCTTGAAGTAGGAGTTTCTTTTCCTCTAAAAACCCTCATCATTTTTACCGTGGGCGTAGTGTTCAATATTCGATCGAGCGCTCGTGAGCTCATCAAGAGAGTAAGCATCAAAGGATACAACAATGGCTATCCTTCAAAAGGTTGAGAAAGGTCAAAACCACGAGTTGACCTCCATCTATCAATAGTGTGCATCAAAGGACAATGATGCCGTGTTGGGTCTCTCACACATCAAAGGTCAGATGACGACACCATAACAGCTTATCCTCATCTACCTAAGGACTCAGATAAATCGCCACTTTAACAAATCAATGATTGTGTAAAGATCCACGACTTGTTCAAAAAAAAAAGAATCGAAAAGACAAAAGCCCGCTAAGTCGGAACTTAGTAATAAGTCGCTAGGCAAAAAGTCGTAAAACCCAAAATGCGCCTCAAAGGATTCTCAACAAAGAATAAGTTGTGTGGTCAAGTACCAAAAGACAAAATGTGAGTGATTGTCGTGTCCAAGAAACCTCGATTGGTTCCTCAACCACCATAACACCTTTCGAGAGATGAGTGCTCGATCGTGATAGTTGAACTTAGGATCAAGAACATCATGGAGAATGGCGGCACCAAATATTTTGAGCCTAAAAATCTTTTTTCTAAAACCGTGAACTGTGCCAATGCTACAACCCTTAAAAGTCCTAATTGAAGCATGGGTTAATTCAAAAGCATATAACGAAGAGATCGCGCACTGACTCCTACAAAGGTGTGCTAAGTATCCGTGTTGGTATCATATGCTGCCTTATCTTTCAAAAAGAAATTTTCAGTGTTGCACTCCAAAAGTGTTTCACTCACAAAAAAAAATCATAATGTTTTTCATACAAAACTTCAAGACGCATAAATGTTGCATTATAATTGTCACAATAAACATTCTTCTACATGTAAATCAATTGTTTGACATTGAAGAAGTTCTCATAATGAACATCAGTGAAGAGTTTAACTTTGTCCAAAGAAGAGAAAGACTTGATTATTCTGTCGAGTTAGCAGTTTATTGGTAGCAAGGGGAAGGACGTCTAAGGACTCCTTTGAGCATATCACAAGTTGTCTTCTCAAGATTCTGTTAATATTGGGGGCAATCAAATTGAAATTCAGCTCCTCGAATTTCCGCCAATCCGGGGGCAAATCCTTAAAGAGCAATCAACAGTTGATTTAGTCTTTCTCAAAGAGCAGTTAGCCTGAGACAACCGTCATTCCATGTTTCAGTCAACTCGAAGCAATCACCTCGAGACATGGGAGTCTCCCTAAGGTCATGGGCATTTCGCTCAATCTTTTCGAACCGATCGCTCGGTTCCAATCAATGAGACAATTACTTCGACGCTGGAAGCCTTCAAAAGCTCCTGCTCCACCAAGTTAGTCGCCACTTGTTGATTGATCCAAGCGCTACTTCATAATGATGAGGCTCTTTAATTGAGCACGTGTTCGCTCAAGAATCAATCACCAAGCGATTACTTCGAGACATAGAAGTCTCTCTAAAGCTCGCCCGGGTGTCTTCCCAATGCTCGATAGCTCCTTATTCGATGCGCAACCGAGGAAAATACTCGAGATGTAGAAGTCTTTCCAAGACTCATTCTAAAGCAAGCTTGCTGAAAAGATTCATCCGAAGCAACTACTTCGACGCTGGAGTCTCCAATGTTCATCCCGGGCATGTCGTCCATCCGTAAAGTCTCGCCACGAGATTTGATAAATCTAAGGAGGTTATTTTGAGATGCGGAAATACTTCCAAAGCTCCTATCAAGGCATGATATTCCCATATCGTAATATCCAGCCTTTGAAATATCGATCGCGAAGTATTACGGCCGGACACACCTTTGTAGGAAAGATTTTAAAAGGTCTGCATCGGGCATATTGAGATTCAAGTGCAAAATCTAATGCCGCTGCATTCCCACGCATGGAGCACGCCTAATCATCATTATCCGATCAACTCGTAAGTTTGCTATTCTTCTTTACAAGAATTAGCATTGCGCCTTTCCAAGCAATTCAACATGTGGAGCTTGGTCAATCATCTTGTTGTGCCATGTTCTTTATCCTCCTGACTAACGGTGTCGAGGATTCGCTTTGATAGCCAGCATTAACCAAGATATTCATGCATTCATTCATTCATCCATGTCATATCACGGCATACCATGCATAAACCCTGCGAGTTTGGAACTGTAAATTTTGAGGTGGAGGTAAAAGTTCTTAGACGATATATTTATCTTTTCTCCCTGGGTGAGCGCTGGTGATGTATAATCGACAATAGTGTCAATTCTCCAATGAAGTCTCTTCCTCAAAGAAGCGATCAATCATTCCAGTGAACTCTTATGACAACAAGATCGCTCAATTGACTCCCTGATATCTTCTTTCTCAACCATGAAATAATGCACCATTTGCATTAGAAAAATCATATCATGCTCATGCATATCATACCCATGCATTAGCTTCGGCTATCTGTTTTGCAGGTTTTTTCAACTGAAACTCTAAGTATCCTCGTAAGGATCAAAATTTGAAGGATTAATTCTCAGACGACAAATTATCCTTTTCTTTCTACAAGCGCAAGTGATATACTTGTTTGGACTTCCACAACTGATGGTTTCTCCAATCGAGACTTCTTCCCCAGTGAAACAGTTGTATTTTTTCGCTTGACTCAAATGTCGAAATCTATTCAACCGAATCCTCAAATAATTTTCCACATGGTTTCTTACGAAGTTTCCCCAACGAAGCTTATTTCTCTCCCCAAGTGAATCTCCTTCAGAAAAGATTATTACAGCATTGTTCTTGGTATTTTCAAGACTTCTTTCAGACAAGAATCTCCCCAGAATTACTATTGGCGGTGGCTTCTATACCCTCGAGTTGTTGTCGAAAAATTACATCAAACTTCGTGCTTATTTCCGAAGTTATCAACTACTCAACAATAAATATCCACCCGTGGGATGTTTATTCAAATCTCAAGATATTTCTCCAACTCGACGCTGATCTACATCCACTTGCGCAACGCATTGTCCATACAATGTCAAGAAATGAAGCTCATTACCTTAGAAGTTTTTCACCACAGCGCGAATCGATTCTTCTATCAACGGTAAAGCTATCTCGCAAATTGAAGATTTTGTCAACTCGAAGTTGTTCAACATGTCCGTACATGTTCAAGAAGATCTCTCATCGGTAAATGTCGGAAACAAGATTTACCGACTTCATAAACATCTATATCACGCCGTGTGCTAGATATTGTTTTGTTTATCCCGTAGAATTGTATTCTGGGTGCGCCATCGAATCCGCTTTGTAACTCGAGGTTACACGATCAAAGACATTCAAAGATGCCATGGCTCCTCGTGACTTTCGTGCACCAACAATTCCGATATTGTTCTAAGCCATCTATTCAAAGAACTCTTTGTTAAGTTCTCAATCTCTTGTCATTCAGAGAACTCTTTGTTAAGTTCTCAATCATGTCATTTTTCAATTTCGTTTAAGGTTTCGTGTATTCCTTAGTTCAGAGAACTCTTTGTTAAGTTCTCAATCATGTCATTTCAATTCTATTTAAGGTCTCCGTATTCCTTAGTCAATCAGAGAACTCTTTGTTAAGTTCTCAATCTCTTGTCAATCAGGGAACTCTTTGTTAAGTTCCCAATCATGTCATTTCAATTTTGTTTAAGGTTTCCAGGTATTCCTTAGTTTTCAGAGAACTCTTTGATAAGTTCTCAATCATGTCAATCAGGGAACTCTTTGTTAAGTTCCCAATCATGTCATTTCAATTCTGTGTAAGGTTTCCAGGTATTCCTTAGTCATTCAGAGAACTCTTTGTTAAGTTCTCAGTCACGTCAATGTTTCAATTTTGTGTAAGGTTTCCAGGTATTCCTTAGTTTCAGAGAACTCTTTGTTAAGTTCTCAATCGTGTCAATTTTTCAATTTCGTGTAAGGTTTCCAGGTATTCCTTAGTCATTCAGAGAACTCTTTGTTAAGTTCTCAATCATGTCAAATTTTTCAATTCTGTTTAAGGTTTCCAGGTATTCCTTAGTTCAGAGAACTCTTTGTTAAGTTCTCAATCATGTCATTTTCAATTCTGTTTAAGGTCTCCATGTATTCCTTAGTTCGAGAACTCTTTGTTAAGTTCTCATCATGTCAAATTTTTTCAATTTTAGTTGTTTTCTTTCGCTTGAGAAGTTCGCTTTCTTCTCTTAGCATTTTCGTTAAAATTGTCGTCAAAGTCATTTCGGTTACAGTTATCCCCTGTTGTTGAAATCTCCTATTTATTCCTCATTGGGCGTGTTGTGTTAAAGCTGCCCGCTGGTGCTTAGCAAGTTTTCTTCAAGCGTTTTTCTCCGTAGCCAAGATATGTTATCTTTTCTGTTGTAGCATTGGTTTCCGTAGGGAAAATTTTTTCTCTAGTATTCAATCCTCTTCCACCTAGAACGCTCGAAAGTTATCAATCTTTCTCACTTACCGTGTCTAAGATGATTGAATAGGGCAATGTCGCACCCCAAAATTCCTCCGATTTATCCCATCATTTCCAAAAATGTGTTTGCTTGTAATGACTTCAGAGGAATTTCATCGAGAATTTTCCATGGAAAAGTTTTAACCGGTTCGTTTTATACTCAAGATGGTTCCGAACGATTTCGAGTTTTTCTCAAGCAAGAGGTTATCCGAATTATTGGGTCCGAAAAGGATTATTTGTTTAGAAATTGAATTCAAAAATAATTAATTATTTGAGAATTTAATTTTAGAAGGAATTCTTTTACTCGGATTATTTGAATTCGGTGAATGAAAATACCATTTGTTGGTGTTTGAATTTTCCAATCAATAGGATTACAAGGGCTTGTTGGATATTTAAACAAGGATACATAAAGGTGGAATTTCAAGTTACAATGTGAAAAGGAGAAATTTTTACTTCCTTGGAATTCGGATAATTTCAATTCGAGAGTTATAAAAATACAAAAAAGAAGAATACGCCATTGGAAGTCAAATTACAATTGTGATTACAAAAAGTACAAAGTGTCATGATTCAACAAGATTCAAGAGGTACAAAGGAAAAGCTTGAGTATTTTGTTTCGAGTTGCTATAATGTTACGACAATTCTTATGAGTTATACAAATTATGCCATTTGCAAGCATCAATTCAAATTCTATTAAAATTTCAAATAATAGTTCAAGATTGTTACAAGTAATGGCGGAGTTTTACAAGTTTAACATCAATTCAAACTACAAAATGAGGTTACAATGGTATCGATTCCAAATTACTGATCTTTGTTACAAGATTCTCAAGTTCCCTCCGAGCCTTTTTCTTCACTCCGGCTTCATCGTTGGCAATCCTCTAAGTTCGTCCAAGCTTTGACAAAGTCACTGCCCGTCGTGTTCTTTAAAGTGTCCTCACTCATGTTACATGAAAAACAAAGAGAATTTGGGTTAGCAACATAATCCAAGTACATATGATTTTCAAGTAAAGTTTCTTCGACTCATCATTAGGGTCTCGTGTCGTGAATCGAATTAAGAGTTTGCGATCATGTTCGAGCGACAAAGCCTCGGGACTAAAAGTCCTTTCATCGGCATCAACCTCTTTTAAATCACAACAACTTCCGTTGTTGGTTCACAAAGAGGTGCAGTTGAAATCAGACAAAGATCATTTCTCCAAAAGAAAAAAACTAAAGTCAATAGGTTCCAAAAGAATCTGCCTCCAAGACAAATTCAACACAAAGAAGAGAGAGTGATATATTTTTACCCTCATGGTTATCAAGATAGGTGATTTTTACCCTTTTCACTCAAAGAAAACATTAAAAGAAGCAACACAAAGAGGTGAGAAGGGATTAACTCAAAATGGCAACAATAGAGCAGTGTTTATGATTCACAAATGCGAGGCATAGCAGTGCTAGCTTAAAGAAGGAATGTGAAGTTAATAACAAGCAAGCCCAGATTGCAATGATTAAAGTCCCAAGACCAAAGACCAGCAAAAGGTTGTAGTACCTGTTCATGTAAACCAAGAAAAAAATTGGATACCAGCAGAGCATCTGTTCTTAAAAGGAGATAACCTTTTTTTCAATCCATCAAAAAAAAAAAAAAACAGAAGTAGTATCTGTTCTTACTACTAAATCAAGAATCCAGAAACCTGTTCAAACCCAACCAAAAACCAGAAAAAAGGAGAGCATTTGTTCTTAAAAGAAACCCACAATACCAAGAGAGGACACAGGTATAGCATCTGTTCTAAGTTAAGAAGAAAAGGAAGAACAACCATAACAACAGAACCTATTTTCAAACCAGATACAAAAATACCAAAACAACAGATTCCGACATCAGGACAAAACTCATAAACCAATCGAAACCATCAGAACATAACATCATAAACCCTAAACAGAAAACTCATCATCTTCCTAATACCCAAACCCTTCAGAATAGTTTGTTTTCAGAAAGTGAGGTTTCTGATTTCGAGAAAGAAGAAAGAAAAAGAAGATCGGAAAGGTAATACCCGTTTTGACGAAGGGGTTGCGAACTCCATCGCCGTCCTCCTCCTTTCCGTCCCCACTCAGAACACAAAACACAAGTCAAAGTAAACATTAGTAGTAGGAACCAGAAACCAACATGCAAACCGGATCGCGGAGAAAGAGAGAAGAGAAACAACCCAGATCGCGACGCCATGGTGAGAGAGAGGCCGATCGCGATGACGCGTGAGAGAGAGAGGGATGAGTCGTGACCGGCGAGAGAGAGAGGGACGATTGCGATCGCGGTGAGAGAGAGGTGAGAACGTCGAGGTTTGAAGGTACGGCGAGTGTGAGAGAAGAGGAACCCAGGAAGCCAACGCGTGAGAGAGAGACTGGGATTCGGATTGTGTTGTTTCATCAAACAACATTTCTTTTTTATTTTATTTTTATTATTATTTATTTTCCAAAAAAATTATTAATAATAATATATAAAGAAATCATCTTATTTTCTTTATTTTCTAAAATTTCTTTTTCCATAAAATCTGGTGGTGACACATGTCACCACCTTGTATTTTCAATAAAAACTTTCTTCTTTATTTTATTATTATTAGTAAATTCATTTTTAGAAAAGTTTTCATAGTTGGATAAATATAAATATGTGTGGTGTAATGTTATTATTTTTGGAACCATCGGAATACTTTGGGAGTGGACGTATTGGACTCAGTTCGCTAGCACGTGGAGGCATTACAAACCGGTCGAAGATCAGATGGTTTTCTTTCTCTTACTCCGCGTCACCCAGGCTATTTCTGAACTTATCTCTTCGATTAATTTATTTTTTCGTAAGTAATATCTTTTGTGCGATGTACTAAGTAATTATTGGATCTGATAGTTTGTATTTGATGATTTATCGATTAAACTATTAGTCGATTTTTCATCAAACAGAAAAAATCATCTCTAATAATTATTTAAATTTCCGATTGTATTGTATAGTATTTTTGTCTGTTTATCTACTCATTCAGTATATATTCACCAATGTACACTTTGCACACAATTAAATTTAAAATCAATCCAATTCCATATTTCATCTCAAAGACGATCGCAAAAACACTTTCAATAAAACTCGATCCAACGTCGAGTCTCCTTATCAAACCTCGATCCAACGTCGAGTGCATTTTCAAAATCTTTTCATAATAAAGTACAAGTTTTTAAGTCGGACGTTAGACCAGTTGCTTAAAAACTTGTCCCCCAAACAAACTTTAGTCTTTAAGTCGTTGGACGCTAGACCTGTGGCTTAAAGACTCCTAAATAACGTGAACTCGTTTCACTTCACTTTTTCATAAGAAAACTTTTTGGGTGATAGACGACTTGGGCGAACTTTCGTTCCTCGGGTTTCTAGTATTTGAATCGTGAGACGCTAGCCTCGTTGTTCGGTACTTTTTCATCCGCATAAAAAACAATTCAACTCACTCAAATCTTTTTCTCGCTCATACGCGATCATAAAAAACTCTTTTCGGATAAAGAGGGTGTAATAGTCGTTTCAAATACGAACGAGGACTTAAGCTTTTCAAACAAACAAAACAAGTCCTAGTTCAAAGTATTTGAAATGTCTAAATACACGATTTTTCTTATAAAATCAAAACAACAAACTTAAAACCTTTTTAAGAGGAACTACAGAGTTTTGACTTTCCCATTGCACAAGGGAATATGTAGGCACACGGTTCTGAAACCGTGCCAAACTCAAAATAATAAGAAACAAATTCTGTTTTCTTTTAGCATCCATAACTTAGTGAACACACACACAAACGCGTAGAATTAAATGGGTCCCATCGAGTACGATGGATGTAAGGGGTGCTAATACCTTCCCCTTACATAACCGACTCCCGATCCCACTTTTTGGTCACGTAGACCGCCTTATCCGCTTGTTTGGGGTTTTATCTATATTTTCCTGTTCTTTTTAGAACGAATAAAATTAGGTGGCGATTTCACTATTTTCGAGAATTAAAAGATTTTTGAAAATCGAGTTGCTTCAGTTGGCGACTTCACTGGGGAATACAATTTTTAAAATTATTTTTGACTAAGCGAGTCAACCCTAATTTAATTCTTCGCTTGTGTGTTTACTATTCATTGCCCATTATTTCTTTATATCCTGTTGATGTATTTTGATATTGGGGCATTGTTTGGTTATGGTTCATAGATAAGCCCAATACCCGTGCTTCTAGGAAACATAACTTTAGAGTGGTTGAGTAGCTTAGGTCCATTGGACATCCGTGTCTTTTGATCGACGTGAAGACCACAACTTAGAGTTGGTCTTTTAAGGAGTTATTGCACCGCATAATAGTACGGGATGATAATTCTTGGACAAAGGGCCTATAACTCTAAGTATTAGGATGTCCAAAACAAGCCGACCGCTCAAAGGATTTTTGAGTATCCCTTTAAGAGCCGCTTATTGGAGTATACTTTTGGAAGTATTATCCCCACATAGTCCGATCGCGTGTGGATAATATTTCTAAAAAGGGGATCTGAGACTCCAAGAGGCATTTAGCACAAAAACATTAGAACCAACCTTGTTTGGGGAATTGTTGGGTAGACGTCGAAACCATGTCCGACCGTCCATTTAAACCCTTGTGCTATTTGACTTTACATGTGATTTTGCACATAACATCAATATGCGTCACCATCATCGCATTCTTACATGCGTTACTACTATATTACATCGCATTCTTACATGCGTTGCCATTATATTACATTTGCATTCTTACATGCATCACCATTACATCGCATTCTTACATGCACTACCATCATTGCATTCTTACATGCATCACCATCATTGCATTCTTACATGCATCACCATCATATGACATTCTTATAAGCATTACCATTACATCGCATTCTTACATGCGTTACTACTATATTACATCGCATTCTTACATGCGTTGCCATTATATTACATTTGCATTCTTTCATACATTACCATGCATTCCATTTTCACCAGAAAAGCTCATTTCATTTCTTCTGTCCAGAAATATCAAACTGTCTACTCGACGCACGTTCAGAACTCCAAGGATGTCTCAGAGGGCTATAGACGAGCTTCAACGTGGTCAGGAACTATTAAGAGCAGAAGTTAAGCACTTGAAAAGTCAGATGAATATGGTCATGGATCTCTTGCAAGTTGTGTTGAAAAGAGAGTGCAACACCGCACCAATCTCCGCAAGTTTGGTTGCTGCTCTATCATCTGATGTCTCCATGAGTCAAGGACATCCACATGTGGCGAACTCTCCAGTTCGAAATTCTCCTACTGAGTATCATCCTCGACCATCACCTTCGAGGATTCTCGACAACAGAATTGCTTGCTCCCGATCAAGAAGAAGGATCCAATCAGATAATCCGCATTATCGCCGATATGCTCAACAGATATTCACCGATCCCGATGTCGATTCTCAACTATTGCCTTACTTGATTGAGTGGTGTTGTGATACCAAGGAGTTGAAGCCATGTACCAGGAGCTGCTAAAGCTTGGTTCGATGAGAAAGCTAAATGTGCTTTTCATGCTAACTCTGTGGGACACAAAACTGAGAATTGTCCGGCCTTCAAATGCACAGTTCAAGAGCTAATTGATGATAAGATTCTGTTTTTCAAACAGAATGGGTCGAGCTTAGACATTTTGCTTGTAGGTCTAATCATAGTAATTTTGAGGAACTTCCAAAACTCATTGGGACAATTGCTTGCCAAAAGGGAGTTGAGACTTTGAAGAGTAGTGATGAAGTAGACCAGATGTTCACTTCAGAAAAGGTGGTAATCTTCAGCAAAGATATCTCAAGTTCTAGCAAAGGGAAGTCGGTTGCAACACCAACTCATTATCCTCCATTACCATCTTTCAAATCTTTGCATCAACAACTTTTATCTGATCTTCCTCAACTTCGTAGTCGAACTCTCAAAATCAAACGGCCTCGAATAATTTGAAAGAAGGAGGCTCCTCTTGATCCAATTCCATGACCTACATCCAACTGCCATATCTGGTTCAAAGTTCATTGGTGGTTCCCAAGTTTCTTAAGCCACCAAAGTTGTTCCCGCTTGGATATGATCATAATGCACGATGTGGATACCATGCTGGTACGGTAGGACACTCAACAGAGGATTGCAACGCCTACAAAGCCAAAGTTCAACAGTTGATCGACCAGAAGTACTTGACTCTTCAAGGAGGAAATTTGTTTGTGAATGGAAACCCGACCAAGTGAACGCTCAAGCCTACTAATTTCACCGAATCAACAAGTCAAGGCGGAGCCTGTGCCTCAACAACGACCCTTTTTATTTCTTTACTGCATTTTTATGTGTATCTTGTTTAATTGTTTAAACTTTGTTTGCATGTAGAAACTTGTTTATTTTTATCTTAATGCAATGAATATGTTTGTCTTGAAGTAATCCATTCGTTGTCACTCAATCCATTCGTTATCACTCTTTAAATGATTTGCGAGCATTTTGATACCAACGTTACCAATCCTTTCGCCTAGGCAAAGATTGGAGGGAGGATGACGATAATTGAAAAAACGTTAGATCTCTGAATGTATGTTCTTGAATAGAATCTGGCTGATGATGTACAGGCCTTGTTTCAAATCCCTAAACACCGGAGTTATAAGGGAGATAGACCCTCGTTAACCCCTTTGAGCCTTGAAGTAGGAGTTTCTTTTGCTCGAAAAACCTCATCATTTTTACCCCTGTAGGGTAGTGTTCAAATATTCGATCGAGCGCTCGAGCTCATCAAGAGAGTAAGCATCAAAGGATACAACAATGGCTATCCTTCAAAAGGTTGAGAAAGGTCAAAACCACAGTAGTTGACCTCCATCTATCAATAGTGTGCATCAAAGGACAATGATGCCGTGTTGGGTGTCTCTCACACATCAAAAGGTCAACAGATGACGACACCATAACAGTTATCCCTCATCTACCCAAGGACTCAGACAGTCATCGTCACTTTAACAAATCAATGATTGTGTAAAGATCCACGACTTGTTCAAAAAAAAAAAAGAATCGAAAAAGACAAAAGCCCGCTAAGTCGGAACTTAGTAATAAGTCGCTTAGGCAAAAGTCAGGTAAAAACCCAAAATGCAGTCTCAAAGGATTCTCAACAAAGAATAAGTTGTGTGGTCAAGTACCAAAAGACAAAATGTGAGTGATTGTCGTGTCCAAGAAACCTCGTATTGGTTCCTCAACCACCATAACACCTTTCGAGAGATGAGTGCTCGTATCAGGATAGTTGAACTTAGGACTGAAGAACATCATGGAGAATGGGCGGGCACCAAATATTTTGAGCCTAAAAATCTTTTTTCTAAAACCGTGAACTGTGCCACGCTACAACCCTTAAAAGTCCTAATTGAAGCATGGGTTAATTCAAAAGCATATAACGAAGAGATCGCGACTGACTGTGTGGTAAGTATCGTGTTGGTATCATATGCTCGCCTTATCTTTCAAAAGAAATTTTCGTGTTGCACTCAAAAGTGTTTCACTCATAAAAAAAAATTCATACGCATAAATGTTGCATTATAATTGTCACAATAAACATTCTTCTACATGTAAATCAATTGTTTGACATTGAAGAAGTTCTCATAATGAACATCGGAAGAGTTTAACTTTGTCCAAAGAAGAGAAAGACTTGATTATTCCGAGTAAGCGCTTATTGGTAGCAAGGGCGTGACGCCTAAGGACTTTGAGCATATCATGTTGTCTTCTCAAGATTCTAATATTGGGGCAATCAAATTGAAATTCAGCTCCTCGAATTTCCGCCAATCCGGCAAATCCTTAAAGAGCAATCAACTGATTTAGTCTTTCTCAAAGAGCGCTTAGCCCGAGACAACCGTCATTCCATGTTTCACCAACTCAAGCAATCACCTCGAGACATGGGAGTCTCCTAAGGCTGTTGGGGCATTTCGCTCAATCTTTTCGAATCGATCGCTCGGTTCAATCAATCGAGACAATTACTTGACGCGGAAGCCTTCAAAAGCTCCTGCTCCACCAAGTTAGTCGCTCACTTGTTGATTGATCCGCGCATTTCATAATGATGAGGCTCTTTAATTGAGCACGTGTTCGCTCAAGAATCAATCACTGAGCGATTACTTCGAGACGAAGTCTCTAAAGCTCGCCCCGTGTCTTCCCAATGCTCGATAGCTCCTTATTCGATGCAACAAATCCGAGGAAAATACTGAGATGTAGAAGTCTTTCCAAGACTCATTCTAAAGCAAGCTTGCTGAAAAGATTCATCTGAAGCAACTACTTCGAGACGTTGGAGTCTCTCCAATGTTCATCCTGGGGCATGTCGTCCATCTGTGCAAAGTCTGCCACTCTGAGATTTGATAAATCTAAGGAGGTTATTTTGAGATGCGGAAATACTTCCAAAGCTCCTATCAAGGCATGATATTCCCATATCAGAATATCCAGTTCCTTTGAAATACTGATGATCAGTAAAGTATTACGTCGTACAAAGCTGCGACACTCCTTTGTAGGAAAGATTTTAAAAGGTCTAACAGACCGGGGCATATTGAGATTCTGAAGTGCAAAATCTAATGCCGCTGCATTCCCACGCATGGAGCACGCCTCTAATCATCATTATCTGATCAACTCAGAAGTTTGCTATTCTTCTTTCTACAAGAATTAGCATTGCAGCCTTTCCAGCGGCAATTCAACATGTGGAGCTTGGTCAATCATCTTGTTGTGCCATGTTCTTTTATCCTCCGGACTAACGGTGTCGAGGATTCAGTTTGATAGCCAGTGCATTAACCAGTATATTCATGCATTCATTCATTCATCCATGTCATATCACGGTACAGTCATGCATAAACCCTTGCCAGAGTTTGGAATCTGTTCAGAAATTTTGGAGGTGGAGGTAAAAGTTCTTAGACGATATATTTATCTTTTTCTCCCCAGTGCTGGGTGAGCGCTTGGGTGACAGACAATCGACAATAGTGTCAATTCTCCAATGAAGTCTCTTCCTCAAAGAAGCGATCAATCATTCCCAGTGAACTCTTATGACAACAAGATCGTTCAATTGGACTCCCCAGTGATATCTTCTTTCTCTCAACAGTCATGAAATCATGCACCATTTGCATTAGAAAAATCATTTCATGCTCATGCATATCATACCCATGCATTAGCTTCGGCTATCTGTTTTGCAGGTTTTTTCAACTGAAACTCTAAGTATCCTCGTAAGGATCAAAATTTGAAGGATTAATTCTCAGACGACAAATTATCCTTTTCTTTCTACAAGCGCAAGTGATATACTTGTTTGGACTTCCACAACTGATGGTTTCTCCAATCGAGACTTCTTCCCCAGTGAAACAGTTGTATTTTTTCGCTTGACTCAAATGTCAAGAATCTATTCAACCGAATCCTCAATGAATTTTCCACATGGTTTCTTAAGTTTCCCAACGAAGCTTATTTCTCTCCCAAGTGAATCTCCTTCTAAAAGATTATTACAAAGATTGTTCTTGGTATTTTCAAGACTTCTTTCGATAAGAATCTCCCCAAAGAATTACTATTGGCAAGGCTTCCACAATATACTCCTCCGAGTTGTTCTCGAAAATTACATCAAACTTCCGTGCGTTATTTCCCCGAAGTTATCAACTACTCAACAAATAAATATCCACCGTGGGATGTTTATTCAAATCTCAAGATATTTCTCCAACTCGACGTTGATCTACATCCACTTGCCGCAACGCATTGTCCATACAATGTCGGAAATTGAAGCTCATTACCTTAGAAGTTTTTTTGAATCGATTCTTCTATCAACGGTAAAGCTATCTCGATACAAATTGAAGATTTTGTCAACTCGTGGTTGTTCAACATGTCCGTATGTTCGAAGATCTCTCATCAGTAAATGTCGGAAACAAGATTTACCGACTTCATAAACATCTATATCACGCCGGTGTGCTAGATATTGTTTTGTTTATCCCCAGAGAATTGTATTCTTGGGTGCGCTACTGAATCCGTTCTGCTTGTAACTCAGAGGTTACACGATCAAAGACATTCAGCATGCCATGGCTCCTCGCACTTTCGTGCACCAACAATTCCGATATTGTTCTAAGCCATCTATTCAAAGAACTCTTTGTTAAGTTCTCAATCTCTTGTCATTCAGAGAACTCTTTGTTAAGTTCTCAATCATGTCATTTTTCAATTTCGTTTAAGGTTTCCAGGTATTCCTTAGTTCAGAGAACTCTTTGTTAAGTTCTCAATCATGTCATTTCAATTCTATTTAAGGTCTCCAGGTATTCCTTAGTCAATCAGAGAACTCTTTGTTAAGTTCTCAATCTCTTGTCAATCAGGGAACTCTTTGTTAAGTTCCCAATCATGTCATTTCAATTTTGTTTAAGGTTTCCAGGTATTCCTTAGTTTTCAGAGAACTCTTTGATAAGTTCTCAATCATGTCAATCAGGGAACTCTTTGTTAAGTTCCCAATCATGTCATTTCAATTCTGTGTAAGGTTTCCAGGTATTCCTTAGTCATTCAGAGAACTCTTTGTTAAGTTCTCAGTCACGTCAATGTTTCAATTTTGTGTAAGGTTTCCAGGTATTCCTTAGTTTCAGTGAACTCTTTGTTAAGTTCTCAATCGTGTCAATTTTTCAATTTCGTGTAAGGTTTCCAGGTATTCCTTAGTCATTCAGAGAACTCTTTGTTAAGTTCTCAATCATGTCAAATTTTTCAATTGCTTAAGGTTTCTGTGTATTCTTAGTTCAGAACTCTTTGTTAAGTTCTCAATCATGTCATTTTCAATTCTGTTTAAGGTCTCCATGTATTCCTTAGTTCAGAGAACTCTTTGTTAAGTTCTCAGTCATGTCAAATTTTTTCAATTTTAGTTGTTTTTCTTTTCGTTTGAGAAGTTCGTTTCTCTTCTCTTAGCATTTTCGTTAAAATTGTCGTCAAAGTCATTTCGGTTACACGGTTATCCCCAGTGTTGTTGAAATCTCCTATTTATTCCTCATTGGGCAGTGTTGTGTTAAAGCTGCCCGCTGGTTTAGCAAGTTTTCTCTGCTTTTTCTCGGCTCCGTAGCCAAGATATGTTATCTGTTTTCTGTTGTAGCATTGGTTTCCCGCGTAGGGAAAATTTTCGGGGTTCTCTAGTATTCAATCCTCTTCCACCTAGAACGTTCGAAAGTTATCAATCTTTCTCACTTACCAGGTCTAAGATGATTGAATAGGGGCAACTGTCGCACCCCAAAAATTCCCCCTCTGATTTATCCCATCATTTCCAAAAAATGTGTTTGCTTGTAATGACTTCAGAGGAATTCTTACTGAGAATTTTCCATGGAAAAGTTTTAACCGGTTCGTTTATACTCAAGATGGTTCGAACGATTTCGAGTTTTTCTCGAGCAAGAGGTTATCTGGAATTATTGGGTCCGAATAAAGGATTATTTGTTTAGAAATTGAATTCAAAAAATAATTAATTATTTGAGAATTTAATTTTAGAAGGAATTCTTTTACTCGGATTATTTGAATTCGTGAATGAAAATACCATTTGTTGGTGTTTGAATTTTCCAATCAATAGGATTACAAGGGCTTGTTGGATATTTAAACAAGGATACATAAAGGTGGAATTTCAAGTTACAATGTGAAAAGGAGAAATTTTTACTTCCTTGGAATTCGGATAATTTCAATTCGGAGAGTTATAAAAATACAAAAAAAAGAAGAATACATCATTGGAAGTCAAATTACAATTGTGATTACAAAAAGTACAAAGTGTCATGATTCAACAAGATTCAAGAGGTACAAAGGAAAAGCTTGAGTATTTTGTTTCGAGTTGCTATAATGTTACGACAATTCTTATGAGTTATACAAATTATGCCATTTGCAAGCATCAATTCAAATTCTATTAAAATTTCAAATAATAGTTCAAGATTGTTACAAGTAATGGCGGAGTTTTACAAGTTTAACATCAATTCAAACTACAAAATGAGGTTACAATGGTATCGATTCCAAATTACTGATCTTTGTTACAAGATTCTCAAGTTCCCTCCGAGCCTTTTTCTTTACTCCGGCTTCATCGTTGGCAATCCTCTAAGTTCATCCAAGCTTTGACAAAGCTGCTGCCCCGGTCGTGTTCTTTAAAGTGTCCTCACTCATGTTACATGAAAAAACAAAGAGAATTTGGGTTAGCAACATAATCCAAGTACATATGATTTTCAAGTAAAAGTTTCTTTCAGACTCATCATTAGGGTCTGTGTCAGGAATCAGAATTAAGAGTTTGCGATCATGTTCGAGCGACAAAGCCTCAGGACTAAAAGTCCTTTCATCGGCCGTTACCGTCACCTCTTTTGCAAATCACAACAACTTCCGTTGTTGGTTCACAAAAGAGGTGCAGGTTGGAAATCAGGACAGCATCATTTCTCCAAAAGAAAAAAAACTAACAAAGGTCAATAGGTTCCAAAAGAATCTTCAAGACAAATTCAACACAGCAGAAGAGAGAGTGATATATTTTTACCCTCATGGTTATCAAAGATAGGTGATTTTACCCTTTTCACTCAAAGAAAACATTAAGGCGAAGCAACACAAGAAAGGTGACGAGCGGGATTAACTCAAAATGGCAACAATAGGTGTTTATGATTCACAAAAGCGAGGCATAGCAGTTAGCTTAAAGAAGGAATGTGAAGTTAATAACAAGCAAGCCCAGATTGCAACAGATTAAAGTCCCAAGACCAAAGACCAGCAAAAGGTTGTAGTACCTGTTCATGTAAACCAAGAAAAAAATTGGATACCAGCAGAGCATCTGTTCTTAAAAGGAGATAACCTTTTTTTCAATCCATCAAAAAAAAGTAGTATCTGTTCTTACTACTAAATCAAGAATCCAGAAACCTGTTCAAACCCAACCAAAAACCAGAAAAAAGGAGAGCATTTGTTCTTAAAAGAAACCCACAATACCAAGAGAGGACACAGGTATAGCATCTGTTCTAAGTTAAGAAGAAAAGGAAGAACAACCATAACAACAGAACCTATTTTCAAACCAGATACAAAAATACCAAAACAATGATTCGACATCGTGACAAAACTCATAAACCAATCGAAACCATCGTAACATAACATCATAAACCCTAAATGAAAACTCATCATCTTCCTAATACCCAAACCCTTCAGAATAGTTTGTTTTCAGAAAGTGAGGTTTCTGATTTCGAGAAAGAAGAAAGAAAAAGAAGATCGGAAAGGTAATACCCGTTTTGACGAAGGGGTTGCGAACTCCATCGCCGTCCTCCTCCTTTTCCAGTCCCACTCTGTAACACAAAACACAAGTCAAAGTAAACATCAGTAGTAGGAACCAGAAACCAACATGCAAACCGGATCGCGGAGAAAGAGAGAAGAGAAACAACCCAGATCGCGACGCCATGGTGAGAGAGAGAGGCCGATCGCGATGACGCGTGAGAGAGAGAGAGGGATGAGTCGTGACCGGCGAGAGAGAGAGGGACGATTGCGATCGCGGTGAGAGAGAGGTGAGAACGTCGAGGTTTGAAGGTACGAGTGTGAGAGAAGAGGAACCCGAAGCCAACGCGTGAGAGATCGATTCGGATTGTGTTGTTTCAAACAACATTTCTTTTTATTTTATTTTTATTATTATTTATTTTCCAAAAAAAAATTATTAATAATAATATATAAAGAAATCATCTTATTTTCTTTATTTTCTAAAATTTCTTTTCCATAAAATGTGGTGACACATGTCACCACCTTGTATTTTCAATAAAAACTTTCTTCTTTATTTTATTATTATTAGTAAATTCATTTTTAGAAAAGTTTTCATAGTTGGATAAATATAAATATGTGTGGTGTAATGTTATTATTTTTGGAACCATCGAATACTTTGGGATTGGACGTATTGACTCACCGCTAGCACGTGGAGGCATTACAAACCGTCAAGATCGATGGTTTTCTTTCTTACTCCGTCACCAGCTATTTCTGAACTTATCTCTTCGATTAATTTATTTTTTCGTAAGTAATATCTTTTGTGCGATGTACTAAGTAATTATTGGATCTGATAGTTTGTATTTGATGATTTATCGATTAAACTATTAGTCGATTTTTCATCAAACAGAAAAAATCATCTCTAATAATTATTTAAATTTCCGATTGTATTGTATAGTATTTTTGTCTGTTTATCTACTCATTCAGTATATATTCACCAATGTACACTTTGCACACAATTAAATTTAAAATCAATCCAATTCCATATTTCATCTCAGCACGTATCGCAAAAACACTTTCAATAAAACTCGATCCAACGTCGAGTCTCCTTCTCAAACCTCGATCCAACGTCGAGTGCATTTTCAAAATCTTTTTCATAATAAAGTACAAGTTTTTAAGTCGTTGGACGTTAGACCAGTTGCTTAAAAACTTGTCCCCCAAACAAACTTTAGTCTTTAAGTCGTTGGACGCTAGACCTGTGGCTTAAAGACTCCTAAATAACGTGAACTCGTTTCACTTCACTTTTTCATAAGAAAACTTTTTGGGTGATAGACGACTTGGAACTTTCGCTCCTCGGGTTTCTAGTATTTGAATCGTGAGACGCTAGCCTCGTTGTTCGGTACTTTTTCATCCGCATAAAAAACAATTCAACTCACTCAAATCTTTTTCTCGCTCATACGCGATCATAAAAAACTCTTTTCGGATAAAGAGGGTGTAATAGTCGTTTCAAATACGAACGAGGACTTAAGCTTTTCAAACAAACAAAACAAGTCCTAGTTCAAAGTATTTGAAATGTCTAAATACACGATTTTTCTTATAAAATCAAAACAACAAACTTAAAACCTTTTTAAGAGGAACTACAGAGTTTTGACTTTCCCATTGCACAAGGGAATATGTAGGCACACGGTTCTGAAACCGTGCCAAACTCAAAATAATAAGAAACAAATTCTGTTTTCTTTTAGCATCCATAACTTAGTGAACACACACACAAACGCGTAGAATTAAATGGGTCCCATCGAGTACGATGGATGTAAGGGGTGCTAATACCTTCCCCTTACATAACCGACTCCCGATCCCACTTTTTGGTCACGTAGACCGCCTTATCCGCTTGTTTGGGGTTTTATCTATATTTTCCTGTTCTTTTTAGAACGAATAAAATTAGGTGGCGATTTCACTATTTTCGAGAATTAAAAGATTTTTGAAAATCGAGTTGCTTCACAGTGTTAGTAGTAAGTCCCAGATGTGTGAATGAAACAACTAAGATGGATAGATGTGATGAAGATAGAGTAGAAGGGTTTAGAGATAGTGAGGATGAACGTGTCACTACGTTGCTCGATGGATTTGAAGACATTGATGTTACTGTACCTATCAAGGAAGCACCTTCTTTGGCTGATTTCATGAGAGGTTCAAAAAAGGATAAAGTGGAAGAGGATGATGAATATGTAAGTGATGAGTTGGATAACTCAGACCCTGATATATCAAATGAGGAGAATTTGAATAAGAATTTTAAATTTGTGTGGGGTATGGAATTCAATTGTCTTGATGAGTTTCAAGAAGCAATACATGAGTGGTCAGTATTAAATGGTAGGGAAATAAAGTTTGTGAAAAACGAGAGCTACAGGGTAAGGGTAGAATGTAGGGCCAAATGTGGTTTTTTAATACTTTGTTCAAAAGTGGTACTCGAGATTCTCTTTGACATCAGAATACTTGTATTGTTCTAACAAAATAAAAATATATTTTTATAACAATCTCACTTACGTATCAATCGTTAACTTCATATCCGGATAATTTGTCCACTCAACGTCTACCGAATTCAGATAATAGACCACTTCTTTTATAGGATACATAGAAACCAATAACCAGTGACGTTTATAAATTAAAACAAAAGTTTAGATACTAGGATTATTGAAATTTCTCTTCGTTTGAGAAATTATTTTTATTGGCGATTATACCAGATGCTAGGATGGTATTTATACCATATTCGATTGGTCATAGTACCATTATAGGGTGTATTTCTAGACCAATTATCTACTGTGCAAGTAGCTAGTAATCGTACAATATAGAACTGAGATTGTTTATCCTAGAGGCGGCGCAAAACGATCGGCGACTCAACCCTGTAATTTCTTCGGTGTAAATTTTTCAAAACTGTGAAACAATAATTTTAAGACGTTTCAAACTGTCATTGCTACTGAATAAATTTTCGGTACTTCCAAGATTGTCTCGGACAAACCGTTCAAGTTTGAAGGAGTGTACTTCAAATGTTGCCAACAAAAGTGAGGTTTTTCTTAACCATAAAGAAGGTTGTCAATATTTTGACCAATGACATTCCTACTGTTCCTTTTGGATCAGTTGAACAAACTAATAGAAATAAATCTATGGATTCAAATGGAACTGTTAATTTCGATGAATATAAATTTATAACATAGATTAAAGAAAAGGATTTACAACTAAAGGAAGAAATGTCCTATAGAAAGATAATGATTATAGCACTCAGAATGGACTTGCAAATGATCTTTATGATTGTTACAACAACTACGATACTGTAAAACATGTTTACGAGGCTCTGCAAAACAAGTATGACATTGAAGTTGTAGCATAGAAGTATATTGTTAGTTGCTACTTCAATTATCAAATGGAAAAGATGAAATGTAGATGGAGGCTCAATGTTACGAAATTCAAAATATTGCTTATAAGATAATCATAAAA
Organism: Vicia sativa; assembly: GCA_021764765.1. NCBI lineage: Eukaryota > Viridiplantae > Streptophyta > Magnoliopsida > Fabales > Fabaceae > Vicia > Vicia sativa. The sequence continues at coordinate 74,104,400 of CM038794.1, read as the reverse complement.
GGTATGTGTTTAGATTCACAATTTCAAATTGCTTTTATTATTGAAAAACTACCCCATAGTTTCAATGTTTAAAAACTTTGCTTCTCTACAAAACAAAAGAATTTGTTATTGAGAACCTGATTATTCTCCTTGAGTTAAAAAATGAATCATAGAGACACTATCCAAAAAAAAAATTCTTGGTTGTTTCAAACAACAAAAATAAATTCAACGTAGTTCTGAAGCCATTTGACAAATGATTAAAGAATCATAACTACAATATTGTGAATCGAATTAAGAATGGGAAAACCTATATATCCCCAATCGCTCCAACTAGGCAACAACCACCACCTCAAAGAAATGACGTTGACTTCCCTTTGGTTTAATTATGGAAAGCCAATTCATATGACTAAGAAATATAGAAGTAGGTGTAAACCTGGAGCTGCCCCTAATGCACAGGTCAACCTGACTAATGGGAAATTTATTGCTGTGATCATTGAAATCAACATGGTTGATGGATCTGATGGTTGGTGGATAGACACTAACGTCTTTCATCGTGTCTGTTATGACCGTGCTATGTTTAAAACATACATGAATACTAAAGATAAGAAAGTTTTGTTGGGAGTTGTCCACACCATTAATATTGCTGGAATTTGAGACATGGAGTTGAATTTCACCTCTACAAATACATCAATCTTGAACGACGTCATGCATGTTCGTGAGATTAGGAAGAATCATGTTTCTGGTTTTCTTTTAAATAAGAAATGGTTTAGTCAGTATATTGGGGTAGATTTGTACACCATTGGGAGGAATGATATTTTTTGTGAATGAAATTGATATGTTTAACAATTTTGTAAGGAGTTTAAAATGATTTAGTAAGAATTTGTAGTGATAGAGAAGCTATATGATTCTAGTTTATTTAATGAATTTTATACATGGAATTGTACATGAAATGAATGCACCATCTTATCCTAAAATGAATGGTAAAGCAGCAAGAAAGAATAGAACACTTACTGAACTTGTTGTTGCAATTATATTGAATTCTAGTGTTGTACCTCATTGGTGGGGGGAAACTTTATTGATTGTTTGTTATGTATTGAATAGAGTTTCCTTGTCAAAAAGTATGATCTCCCTTTATGAGATTTTAAAGAAAAGACAACCAAACTTGTCTTATTTGAGAACTTGAGATTGTCTGGCTTTTGTCAGAATTCTGGATCTGAAACGAGATAAACTCGATAGTAGAGCCTATGAATGTGTATTCATTAGGTATGCAGCAAACAATGAGGCATATAGGTTTTAAAACCTAAATGTTAAAGTGATCATAGAATCAAATGATGTTGAATTCTATGAAGATAAATTTCCTTTAAAATCGAGAAATAGTGGGGGCATTGAATCAAATCACATTCATAGAATCAAACAAAGTAGAAACTGAACTTCGACGAAGTAAAAGGGTAAAAGTTGTTAAAGACGATGAGCCCGATTATGCGGCTTATAATGTAGAAGAAGATCCAATGAATCTTCAAGAAGCCTTGTCATCACTTAATGCTGATTTATGGCAAGAAGCTATCAATGATGAGATAAAATCTCTATAATCTAACAAGACCTGGCACTTGGTAGACTTGTCTTCTAGGTGAAAACCAATCGGCTGTAAATGGGTTTTGAAAAAGAAACTAAAATCTGATGATAAGAAAAAGGTCGTATTACACATATATTAATTTAGGAAATTTCTTCACCGACCTAGTGGGTTTCTCCCATAACCAAATATACCCTTCTTAAGTGCACTTACGAATTTAACTTGTTGGGTGAATACATAAGTACACTTACGAATTCTCCCAATATCCCAAATTTATTAGGATTAAAATACAATTTATCCCAATATATATATCTGTGTGTGTGTATATATATATATATATATATAGAGAGAGAGAGAGAGAGAGAGAGAGAGAGAGAGAGAGGAGGGATCAAATTACATCCGAAGAGTTACACCATGAGTTACACTCGCTCAAAAACGTCACTTCGGATTAATATTTTTTAAAATCAACCGTTGGATTGAAACATATCATCATATAGATCATATGTATAAATTTTGAGATTAATCTATAAAGTTTTACTATACGATCAAGATATCCAAAAATTAACGTCAAAATGGACTTTCATATAACGTTAATTTTGATGTAGTTCAATGACATAGTAAATCATTATAGATTAATCTCAAAACTTTATAGCCATCATCTATATGAGGATATGTTTCAATCCAACAGTTGATTTTAAAAAATATTAATCTGAAGTGACGTTTTTGAGCGAGTGTAACTCATGGTGTAACTCTTCAAATGTAATTTGATCACTCATATATATATATATATATATATATATATATATATATATATATATATATATATATATATAAGAAAATAGAATATTATGTTTTATTTCATCTGATTTCCATTACATATATACACAACTTCATCTACTAAAAAAATAGAAAAATATATGCATTAAAGTCTAACTTATATTTGGCCTATAATAATAAAATCTATTGATACAGTCGATATTAATATCAAATTTGTACTATAATAAAAATCATATTAATATTATTGATATCAATTTCTATATGAAGAGATACAATTGATTTTTTGTCTTGATTTACTTGATATGCATTAATTGTATAATATATTTCTAACAATGTAATTAAATTGAATTATTATTAGTAAAGAATAATTTAAATTTATAATTAAAAATTATTAAAGTAAATTTATGATATAAAATTAAACAATAAATTTAATAATAAATTGTTTAATTAAATAGTAAAATATAAATTGTATTTTAATCCTAATAAATTTGGGAGATTGGAATTCGTAAGTGCACTTACGAAACACCCTAAAAAAGGTGAATTCGTAAGTGCACTTACGAATTCACCTTATTTTTAGAAAATTCTGATTTATTTTATAAGCGCACTTGCGAAGTCCACCTCTGAGATAAATTCGTAGGTGCACTTACGAAATCTAAAAGTATTTTTGAATTTTCATCATGAATGGGAAAGAAACTCACTAGCTGAGTAAAAAAATTTCCTTAATTTTCGTAACAAATTTTGGTTGGCCAGTAACATTATTTGCCTAATTATATTTTTTCTTCTCTAAATTTTACTATCCAAATTATTGAATGATTTTATTAATTTATGTTTCTACAAATATTTATTTATCAATCAAATTACAGATTCTTTTTGTAACAATATCATTTTTTTTAATTAAAATATCATTTTGATCTTCAAAGAACATTGGAGATCATTAAAAAAAGTGCGTCTATGTGTGTACGCACAGGTTTATTATTAGTTATTTAAACTCAATTTGCTCCTCAAATGATAATGTAACATAAAAGCAAGGATGGGAATAAAGGTGTTCTCCGAAAACACCTTTCTTATTATACAGATAAGTAATCAAGTGTACCAAATTAAAAGGTGTTTATGTATTAGTAATCTTTATATAGCTTTTTGTGTCGCTTATCCAACAGAAAAATAAATTTTATTATGTATAGTGGTGTATAAAGGGTATCATTTCTCATTTATTAATTTAAATTATAAGATATGTATTTTCTTTTAAAGTTTTATATTTTAAACCACAAATCAAATTCAATAGCACTTTCACACTTTAGAGCTTTTGATGACAAATACCTAATGTGTAACAGTATTACATTTTGCATAAAAATAAAGCAGAGATACATAAAATTAAACTGAGGTGAGAACATGCTTCAACAACAACATTAATACAACAATTCCCTCACTACTAAAACAACGTTTTTCAATATGAATAACAGTATTACTACATATGAAAGATGAATTTAAAAACAACTTCTGCATAAGAATGCAAGATCTTCTGCATACAAAGTCACCTGGTAAAATATGAACCAAATAAAATAATATAAGTTAGACATATTACTAGAAAATAAAGCAAATGTTCAATAATTGTTCAATGAAACATGTCATATTATTTTTAAATAAATACATAAAAAAATATAAATATTTTGATCAATAAAATTTTGAAGTGTACTAACCTTAGTTAACCGAAGCTTAATTTCTCTTGAAACTATTCAACATTATTATCAAAGTTACATAGATCTTGTCACCAACTCCATCAACAAATCGATAATATGCGTGCCTCCATTTTCTTAGAAGAAACAAAGAACCACATATCCCCCAGAAACCTACTGCAAATCCAACTCCCATGCCAAGATATAATGATTCTCTTATAGTGTCTTCATCTTCATTCCTTTGTGTTGGTCTTACATTTTTGGGATTCTCTTCTTCTGTGGTACAATTATTTAGAGGAGCTCCGCATAAGTTTGGATTTCCAATGTAGCTCGATGCATTAAAACTTTGAAGTTGAGTTCCTATCGGTATTTTTCCATTGAAATTATTGTAAGATAGATTCAAATAGCCCAAAAAGTGTAAGAAGGCCATGCTTTGAGGAATTTCACCGCAAAGTTTATTATTTGAGAAATCAAGAGATTCCATATTTTCCATGCCTCCAATCATCTTTGATATTGTTCCACTAAAATTATTGTGAGATAAGTTTAATGTTTGAACTTGAACAAGCTGAAATAATTCAGACGGTATTTCTCCAGACAAAATATTGGATGAAAGGTCAATAGTTCGCCTGTTCGGATAAATTGTGTACACATAATTTTGACCTTTTGTAAACAACTCAAATATAACATTAGACTGCCAAAATTTCAAATTAAAAGTAACCATATGAGTCAAGTTGTATACGCACTTTGGCATAGATCCTGAAAGCTTGTTATGTGCTAGGTCCAAATGGGATAAAGAGGAGAGATTGAATAACACTGTTGGAATGTTTCCTTCAAAATGGTTAGATCTCAATATGATCACTTCCAAGCCTAGCGGCATGTTGATTGGTATGGTTCCAGAAAATTCATTATCTCCCAAATTCATGGTTAACAATTGTGTCCATTGAGAGACGTGCGTTAGAACTTCACCTGATAACTTATTACTCCACAAGTTAATGTACAATAAATCTTTTAAGTTCTTCCAACTATGTGGAATTGGTCCTGAAAAGGAATTGTAAGACAAATCAACTCGGTAGGCCCTTGGTGATATGTTAGGGAGTCCTCCTGTGAAATTATTGTGACTTAAATGTATTGCGAAACCCTTTAGTGTAAGGTTTGATAAGTCTCCTGTCATCGAATTGTTTGACAAATCAAGATAACCGTTTATTCTTTCTATAAGGCTCACAAACTTATTCCTATCTACCAATGAAATTCCCGAGCTAGATAAATCAAGAGACTCCAATGATTTCTGTGCATATATCCATGATGGAAAATTTGGGCCTAGATTTAAATGATTCAAATAAAGTTTGCTGAGTTGAAAAGGAGGAACCCAATCAAAACCAAATTGAAATACAACATTTAAACTACTCAAGTCTAGTGAATCTAAACTGTTGAGTTTGGAAAATGATAATTTTGATATTTCACCAGAGAAATTGTTAGAGGAAAGATCAAGTGTTTGAATATGTGCTAGTTGGCCTATTTCTGTAGGAATTGATCCTCTGAGTTGGTTATATGAGAGATCAAGGTGTCTTAAATTTGGAAGGTTTAGCAAGCTTGAAGGTATATCACCTTGTATATTGTTGCCACTAAGATCAAGATAGGTGATATCTTTGGTGAGATTAAAAAATGCATTAGGTAAATGAGAGGTGATGTTGTTGGAAGAAAGATCAAGAGTTATAAGTGAAGACAAATTCAAATATTCAATAGATGGGTTGAGCATGAGGTTATTTAGTTTACAAAATCTCAATTGCAACTCTAATAATGAAGGAATTTTTTCCACTGCTTGGAGCCAACTGATTTCCTTATGAAGATCAATTTCAGTAAGGTTGAGATATTTCAAAGAAGAAAGTGGAGAAAGCCATTCAAGATTATTCATGTGAATGTTACCATTCCATGATAAGTCAAGGTAGTGAAGTTTAGATACATGTGTGATGTTATGTTTATTGAATGGAATACTTATCACATCAAATTCATTCCAGCTCAAATCCAAGTGAGTGAGTAACTCAAGTTTTAAAATAGAAAGATTCATCTCACCTTTTAAATATTTGGGTTCCTCATCTTTAACATAAGGGTTTGATAAATCAACTAGTGTAACTCTTTTGGTAATGTTGTCACAGTGGATCCCTTGCCAAGCACAACAATCATTTTCGACTGTCCATGTTGATAGTCGACCATAACTATCTATGATTCCCTTTTTGAAAGTTAACAGTGTCTCTCTGTCTTTCTCATTGCATGAAAGCATCGAATGATCAATGGTAGACATGGTTTTGTAGAATGTTGTTACAAATAAAATAAGAAGCAAAAGAAAAGACATTTGTGTAGTAAGAGTGGTCATTGAATGATTGTTTGGATTAAAGTTTGATTTGTTGAAAGATGCAAGTGTGTTATATAAGATGCAAATATGATTTGTTTGAATACAAGTTGATGTTCAAAAAAAGATGTTGGCTTATGGGAAAGATTGAATAACAAGATGAGACGACTTAGAGGAAGACTTGGAACATTGAAATCTGTGATTAGAAAGTATTATAGTAAAACATTTTTTTATTATTAAGAGTCAAAGATTCAACTAATATTACTAAATAAAATAGGGTTCAAAATGTTCAATCGTCATGTTTCCAAATTAAAAATTAAAAATTTGTCGTATTTCATTGCCGGCAAATGGTAGATCAAGTGTCATTCTTGTAATTGTTATATAATTTAGTTAATTTAACATTTACACTTTGATATATCAAATTTAAAAATTGGTTTGATGTATTTTTTTCATTAATTTTATTTAAAGTTTCACTTTATTTATGTCTCATAAACATTACTTTTTAGTTTTTTTTAAATTAATTTGTATATAAATTTAGTTTATTTTGCTGATATTAAATTTTAAATTGAGACAATATTATAAAGTATCTATTATAGAATTTTGTATTGAATTTTTTAATTATGAGATCTTTTAATCAATTTCATATCATTGGACTTGGTGGTCTATTAATTAAAATTATCAACATCCAATTTTTTTCTTCATGTCTTCATCTCACCGTCGTTTTCATTAATTTCCAAATTAAAAAGTAATAATTTAATTTCACATTTAAAATGAGATTATCTTCATTTGTAAAGTCATGTTCAATATGCATATATGGGCTAGCCTTGACCAAGACAATCAGACTCATTGATTAAGGGCTTCAAAAAATCGGGAGTCTTAAAATTGGAAAATTAAGTAAAAGTGGAACCATTCACATAAACCGTGTAGGAAATATTAGTTACACCAGACATAACTTATTTAATAAATCTATGAGGAATATCAAACTCTTTCATAATATACTCCAGGGACTTCCAACTCACCATATCATAAGCTTTTTGCATATCTAATTGAATCATACACCTAGGGGGGACCTTTACTATTGTACCCCTTTATTAACTGATAGGAAAGTAATATATGATTGTGAATTCACTGGCTAGGAATAAAGACAGCCTGGTTAGGAATTATGATACTACTTATCACTCTACCCAATCTTGCAGTCAAGATCCTAGAGATAATTTTATAGAAAGCCGTACCTATAGAGATAGGTATGAAATCCTTAACAGAGCTATTTTAGGGATTAGGGAAACCAAAGTACAATTTAAGGCTTTGTATAACTTACCTTTATCAAAGAAATCATGAATGGTCACTTTCAAGTCGTCTTGATAATATCCTAACCACTCTTGAAAAATCTGGCATTGTATTCCACTAGGGGTAGAAATATCATCGATACCTTTAAGAGAAGAAAGAATCTCATCCTCAGAAATAAGTGCCACAAGGAATTCTCTAAACATATTTTGGAGCTGAGGGCCTCTTCTCATAGCCCTAATATCAATAAAATCCAAACCATCCCCACTTTCACCCATAAGATAACCATAGAGCATTAAGATTTATGCTTCAATCTGGTCTTGAGAGGTCAGGTAGAAATTATCATTTGTCTACAATATGATAAGGAACTCTTTATTCTGCTTAGCTTTGACAATAGCACGGAAAAAGGAATTATTTCCATGACCATCTTTCAACCACTTTATCTTAGCTCTTTGTATCAGGATTGAATCTTCTTTCTCATTCCACTTTCGTCAAATCATCAATGTAATTTTTAACATTCAAAATTTTAGCAGAGATAAAGGGTTTATTCATCTTATGCAACACCAATTGTGGTCTTTTCAACTTATGCCAAATAATCTAACTAGAACTCCCAATCAAGGCTTCATTCCAATTGGTCATGACAGTTTCATTGTAACCAACAAAATCAACAACTCAATTGATAATTTTAAATCTTTAAATGTGGATAGAAGAAGTTTGTTGATTCATAAGATAAAGGAGAGTAAGGTCTGAGACATGAGGGAGTGTAACACCCCATTTCTACCCAACACATAATAATAAAATCAGAGTTTCAAAATATCAACATACAAATGGAATGCTACACATACTACTTAAAAACAACTGCATAAATTGCATGTAAACAGATACATAACACTTTAACTCGCATGAACCAATAACAACACAATTTGTCTTTGAAAACAAAACAACTTTTATTAACTACGCATCGGAATCATAATTTTCAACTTGTAATAACATAACATCTTTACCTAACTGAAAACAACGTCGAATCACAAGTACCTAACAAAATCAACTTAAAATTCAACAACTGAAATCATAACAACAATAAAGCAACAAGCGTTCTGAAGCGGCTCGATTTTCAAAAATCTTTTAAATTCTCGAAAACTGGTGAAATCGCCACCTAATTTTATTCGTTCCAAAAGGAACGGGGAAATATAGATAAAACCCCACAGAAGCGGATAAGACGGTCTACGTGACCAAAGAGTGGGATCGGGAGTCGGTTATGTAAGGGGAAGGTATTAGCACCCCTTACATCCATCGTACTCGATGGGACCCATTTAATTCTACGCGTTTGTGTGTGTGTTTACTAAGTTATGGATGATAAAGAAACAGAATTTGTTTATTATGATTTTGAGTTTGACACGGTTTCAGAACCGTGTGCCTACATATTCCCTCGTGCAATGGGAAAGTCAAAACTCTGTAGTTCCTCTTAAAAAGGCTTTAATTGGTTGCATTGATTTTATCCGAAAAATCGTAGCGCGTTCAAATGCTTTGAACTAGGACTTGTTTTGTTTGTTTGAAAAGCTTAAGTCCTCGCTCGCATTTGAAACGACTATTACACTCTCTTTATCCGAAAAGAGTTTTTTATGATCGCGTATGAGCGAGAAAAGGGTTTTGAGTGAGTTGAATTGTTTTTAGGTGGATGAAAAAGTACCGAACAATGAGGCTAGCGTCTCACGATTCAAATACTAGAAACCCGCGGACTGGTGCTCGCATGAGTAGTCTATCATCCAAAAGGATTTTCTTATGAAAGAGTGAGGTGAAACGAGTTTCACGTTGTTTAAAGGTCTTTAAGCAATCGACCTAGCGTCCGACGACTTAACGACTTAAAGTTCAATTAGGACAAGTTTTTAAGCAACTGGTCTAGCGTCCAATGACTTATAAACTTGTATTTGATTATGAAAAGAACTTTTGAAAAGACACTCGACGTTGATCGAGGTTTGGAATTGTAATTATGAAAGTGATCTGATACGCGTGCTGAGATGAAATGGAAGCGGGTTATGGTTAATCAAGTATATGGACTCAATTAACCTCGTGAGGATAGGTGCTCCTATCTGAACCATGAGACCACGTGCATGGTGATTGGTATATAGACCAATGTTGTTTTCGGGTTATGACCGGTTAAAGCAACAAGGGCTTTAACCAATCTCGTGAGGATGGCCATGCCCATCCCCAACCATGAGACCCTTTAAGAAATCGGCATATGAGCCAATCAAGATGAAATCGAGTTGATTTTAATTTCCGTTGTGTGTAACGTGTACAATGGTGAATAATTGCTGAATGAATAAGTAAACAGACAAAAATACCATACAATACAATCGAAAATTTAAATAATTATTAGAGATGATTTTTTCTGTTTGATGAAAAATCGACTAATAATTCAATCGATAAATCATCAAACACAAACTATCAGATCCAATAATCACTTAGTACATCGCAACGAAAATATTATTCACGACAAAATAAATAATTGAAATAGAAAGTTCAGAAATAGCCTGTAATGCCGTGATTCTGGACGATGTGGAAAGAAAACCATCTGATCTTTGACTATTCCGCAAAAACTTCATCGTACTGCCGGCGATTTGGGTGCGTCGGATCTTCCTTCTTTGAAAATAAACACTCCACCGGCCCAAATGATGTAACATTGTATTTTACAAAAATAGTAGCATTTTTATCTTTTGTACACTTGTCACCACCAGACATAGACATCAAAACAATATATAAAATAACTTAATTAAAAAAAAACTAACACTAATTAAAAACTAAATAAAATAAAAGTAAATTAATTAATTATAATTAAAAAAAAAGGGCAGATGTTTTCACTCATTCATCCACTCTCCTCTCGCGAACGTTCTCTCATCTCTCTCGGAACCCTCGCTTCTCTCATCCTCTCTCGCCTCTTCTTCGGACCTCTCTCTCGATTCCTCATCGGCGCCGCCTCTCTCACGCGATCTCTGTTCTCTCTCACCATGGCGCGACCTCATCGGACCGGAATCTCTCATCTCTCAATCTCTTTGCATGCATCGATTTTTGAATGTTTGACCTCGATTGTTTTCTTTCTCGTGATTTGGTTTCTGAGTTCATGAATGGAAAAGGAAAGAGGAAAGGGCGGCGACAAGATTAACCTCCTCGTCGAACCAGTAATACCTTTCTTGCACTTATCTTCTTCTTTTTCTCGAAAAAAGCGTTTTACGAGAAAAATTGCTTCGAAGGTTGTTTAGGTTGGAAAATGATGAGTGAATTTGCTATGTTTTGATGCTTTGTCTGCCGATTTACAGGCTAGGTTGTGTTATGTTTTGATTACGATTTCCCTGTGGGTTTTCGGTTATGCTTATCTTCTTTCTCTTTTCTCGATTGCCTGTTTCGAAAATAAGAACATAGATACTCACTTCATTTTTCTGGGATGGTTTTTTGAATGTAAGAACAGATTACTACACTTTTGGTTTTGGGTTCTTGTTCTGTGTCAGTTTTTCTGTGTTGGTTTTGGAAGAAACAAGATTTCTTTCTTGTGTTCTGGTCCTCCTTCTTTCTGAACAGATCTTCACTTGGTCTTAGCTTATCCCAGTTGCTTGTAATGTTGGCCTATCACCATGCTGTTATGATGGAATTTCTGAATCCTACCATGCTGTCTGCTCTGACTTAGCCATACTTTCTGCTCTGATCTCACCTTGTTGCTTGTGCTGGTAGTTTATAACCATGCTGGAAAATGATGATTTTTGACTTTGTTTTCTTGTAGCCATACTGTCTGCTTCTTTTTCTCTGATTCTCTCAATGTCCCTGCTGCCTTAGATATTATATTGCTGCCTATTTGCTTCTTGTTGCCTTGTTACTTGTTTTTTGCTGTTGCCTTGAAACTGTGGGATTAATTGCCTTTTCTTCTTGCTGCCCGAAACTTCAAACTGATACGTATGCTTGTCGTTCGGAATAAACTGTCGCTTTCGTATGCTAGTTTGTGAACCGGGTTAACCCGCGATTTGCGAGCAAGTGTTCTTCGCCGATGATTAATCTTCACGATTATGAGGCTTTTAGCAAAACCCTGATTCCCGCCTAAATGCCTAATGATGATGTTTTGACGAAATAGAAAAACTCTTCAATGATTTCTTGCTTTTTGTAATGTTTATGTTTTCTTGCTAACTTGTGATCTTTTCTCTTGTTTCATGTAACGTGGAGGATGGATCAAATGGCGATGGATGAAGAACATGGATGAAGCTTGAAGATCGAATGGCGATGTTGGCATAAAGACGGTGACGATTCGAAGATATTGTCGGAGTGTAGTTTGTAGTTTTAGGATTTAGAACTTCTTTAGGAGAATTTGAATTGTAACTTAATATTGGAATTGGAATTGTAAGAAGTTTCAACACTTTATGCACTTGTATGCTTCAATTTGTAACACTCTTGTATCACAATTTTAGTAATTTGAATGAAAGCAAGTTTGGTTTGAATGTTTCTTTTGATTCTTGAATTGCAAAATGTCCTCGTTTCCATTTTGATCATCCTTTGAAATGTTGATGAAATGGTCTTTGTATTGATCTTTAAACAAAACAAATCTTGGCGAAAATTTCCAAAACTTGCAAATCTTTGAATGGACTCGTAACGCGCTTTAGAACACTTGAACAAGATCCGCATTTGAACGGTGTTCCAAAATTCAACTTGCCAACGTTAGTGCAAACTTAGGACTTTAGAATTTGAATTTGTAAACTTGAACATTTGAGTTGCTGTAAAAATCCGATAATTCTATTTTGCCTTGCTCCATAGAATTCAAAATTTCCTTTGAATTCCAACTCGCGATCAATTCGCTGAAACATAAACCAACATTCCAAATGGCTTGAGAAACTGAACTTCCTTTGGCCTTTAGGAATTTGCAATTGTGAACTGGAATTCGGATAGATTTGCACCAACCACAATTCTCGTATCTTGTAATTGGTAAAAACTTGGATGTACAAGATTGGTCTTAAAGCTCAAACCCTTGCATAGACCACAAACTTAAGAAGAAATCCCAAACATGGAATAATTGACCGATAAATCATAAACTTCAAGAAATCCAGAACCACGAATTTTGACAAATCGTTCGTTTCAAATAATTTGGGTGGATACAAGAGAAAGGAACATGAACCAATATTTCAAGAAAGATTATGGAAAGGAGGGTAAATTTTGGGGTGCGACAGTTGCCCCTATTCAATCATCTTAGACCTGGTAAGTGAGAAAGATTGACAACTTTCGAACATTCAAGGTGGAAGAGGATTGAATACTAGAGAACCCCAAAAATTTGCCCGACGCGGGAAACCAAAGCCACGAAAGAAACAGATAACAAATCTTGACTACAGAGCCAAGAAAAACGCTTGAAGAGAAAACTTGCTAAGCATCAACAGAATGCTTTAACACAATTACTAGGAGATTTTAACAACACGGATAACTGTAACGAAATGACTTTGACAACAATTTTTAACGAAAATGCTATGAGAAGAGAAACGAACTTCTCAAGCGAAAAGAAAAACAATCAAAATTGAAAAATTGACAAGACTGAGAACTTACCAAAGAGTTCTCTGAAAACTAAGGAATACCTGGAGACCTTAAACAGAATTGAAAAACGACACGATTGAGAACTTAACAAAGAGTTCTCTGATCTAAGGACTACCTGGAGACCTTACACAGAATTGAAAAATGACATGATTGAGAACTTAACAAAGAGTTCTCTGAATGACATGATTGAGAACTTAACAAAGAGTTCTCTGAATGACATGATTGAGAACTTAACAAAGAGTTCTCTGATTGACAGGATTGAGAACTTAACAAAGAGTTCTCTGATTGACATGATTGAGAACTTAGCAAAGAGTTCTCTGAATAGATGGCTTAGAACAACGCCGAATTGTTGGTGCCGCGAAGGTGCGAGGAGCCATGGCATGCTGAATGTCTTCGACCGTGTAACTTTCGAGTTACCCGCAGAACAAAATCAGTAGCGCACCCAAGAATACAATTCTCTGGGGATAAACATAACAATATCCGGCATACTGGCGTGATATAGATGTTTATGAAGTCGGTAAATCTTGTTTCCGACATTTCTGCTGATGAGAGATCTTACTGAACATGTATGGACATGTTGAACAACTTCTGATTTGACAAGATCTTCAATTTGTATGCAGATAGCTTTACCGTTGATAGAAGAATCTGTGACTGAAAACTTCTAGGGTAATGAGCTTCAATTTGCTGACATTGTATGGACAATGCGTTGCAGCAAGTAGATGTGTGGATCAACTTCTGAGTTGGAGAAATATCTTGAGATTTGAATAAACATCCCGCCGGGTGGATATTTATTGTTGAGTAGTTGATAACTTACTGGGGAAATAAACGCACCAGAAGTTTGTTGTAATTTTCTGAGAACAGCTCAGAGGAGTATATTGTGGAAGCCACTGCCAATAGTATTTGCTGAGGAGATTCTTGTCTGAAGGAAATCTTTGAAAATACCAAGAATGATGTTGTAGTAATCCTTTCTGAAGGAGATTCACTTGGGGAGTGAATTAAGCTTCGCTGGGGAAACTTCGTAAGAAAACCGTGTGGAAAATTCACTGGGGATTCCCGGTTGATAATCTTGTTGACATTTGAGTCCACTGGGATAGACAACTGTTTCGCTGGGGAAGACATCTCGATTGCAGAAACCATCAGTTGTGAAGATCCATACAAGTATATAACTTGTGTCGGAGAATAGAGGATAATTTGTCGTCTGAGAACTAATCCTTCAATTTGATCCTTACGAGGATATCTACGGTTTCAGTTGATAAACCTGCAAAACAGATAGCCGAAGCTAATGCATGGGTATGATATGCATGAGTATGATATGCATGATATGATTTTTTTTCTAATGCAAATGGTGTATGATTTCCTGATACTGTTGAGAGAAGGAAGATATCACTGGGGAATCCAATTGAACGATCTTGTTGTCATAAGAGTTCACTAGGGAATCCAATTTGAACAATCTTGTTGTCATAAGAGTTCACTGGGGATGATCAATCGATTTTCTGGGGAAGAGACTTCATTGGAGAATTGACACTACTGTCGATTGTCCTGTCATCCAAGCGTTCTCCTGGCACTGGGGAGAAAAGCTAGATTGTCATCTGAGAAAAGTCTTCTGCTTTTAATGGGGTACCTTTAAAAGGAGCTCTATGAAGAAGAATCATTGGGGAAATCCCGAATAAGAAGTTTCATTGATACAAGAGTTCACTTGGGGAAACCCAATCACTCTGGAATAGATTCGATTTGAGGATCGTCATCGTTGTAGACCAATTATGGTCGAGCTCTCAAACTTGTGATCAGAAGAAACTGAATTTGTCATTCAAAATAGTCTTCAAATTATGATTCTGCTGAGAAGAGTCACTAGCAGATTTTGAAACATCCCAAGTCCTGGCTGGGGTTTATGAATGAATGTGCTATGTAGTATATGATATGAATGCATGAATGAATGCATGAATATACTGGTTAATGCACTGGCTATCAAACTGAATCCTCGACATAGCTGGCTCGGAGGATAAAAGAACATGGCACAACAAGGTGATTGACCAAGCTCTAAATAATGAATTGCCGCTGGAAGGGCTGCAATGCTAATTCTTGTAGAACGAAGAATAGCAAACTTCTGAGTTGATCAGATGATGAGAGGCGTGCCCCATGCGTGGGAATGCAGCTGCATTAGATTTTGCACCTCAGAGATATATCGACCTCAGAATCTCAACCTGCCCCGGCCTGGTAGAACTTCTAAAAATCTTTCCCGAAAAGGAGTGCCCCGGCATCCTATATTCTGACACAATACTTTACTGATCATCAGTATTTCAAAGGAACTGGATATTTTGATATGAGAATATCATGCCTTGATAGGAGCTTTGGAGGTATTTCCGCATCTCAAAATAACCTCCTTAGATTTATCAAAGCTTAGAGTGGCAGACTTTGCGCAGATGGATGACATGCCCCAGGATGAACATTGGAGAGACTCCAACGTCTCGAAGTAATTTCTTCAGATTAAATGAATCTTTTCAGCAAGCTTGCTTTAGAACGAGTCTTGGAAAGACTTCTATGTCTCAAGTATTTTCCTCAGGTTGACTGCATCTGAATAAGGAGCTATGCGAGCATCGGGAAGACCTGCCCCAGGATGAGCTTTAGAGAGACTTCTACGTCTCGAAGTAATTGCTTCAGATCAATCAACAAGTGAGCGACTGACTTGGTGGAACAAGAGCTTTTGGAGGCTTCCACACGTCGAAGTAATTATCTTAGATTGATTGGAACCGAACGATTAGTTCGAAATGTCCCAATGTAAACAGCCTTAGAGAGACTCCCATGTCTCGAGGTGATTGCTTCAAGTTGACTGAAACATGGAGCGACAGTTGTCCCAGGCTAAATGCTCTTTGAGAAAGACCAAATCAACTGCTGATTGCTCTTTAAGGACCTGCCCCTAGATTGGCGGAAATTCGAGGAGCTGAATTTCGATTTGATTGCCCCCAAATTAATAGAATCTTGAGAAGACAACCTGTGATATGCTCAAAGGAGTCCTTAGACGTCATGCTTCTTTATACAAAGAGATGATCAAGTCTTTCTTCTATGGACAAAGTTAAACTCTTCACTGATGTGCATTATGAGAACTTATTCAATGTCAAACAAATGTTTTACATGTAGAAGAATGTTTTGTTGTGACAACTATAATGCAATATTTATGTGTCTTGAAGTTTTGTATGAAAAACATGACTTTTTGTGAGTGAAACACTTTTTGGAGTGCAACACTGAAAATTTTCCTTTTTGAAAGATAAGACGAGCATATGATACCAACACAGATACTTAGCATATACTGTAGGAGTCAGGTAAACGTGATCTCTTTGTTATATGCTTTTGACTTAACCCATGCTTCAATTAGGACTTTTGAGGGTTGTAACGTGGTCTGGTTCACGGGTTTTTAGAAAAAAGGATTTTTAGGCTCAAAATATTTGGTGCCCGCCCATTCTCCGTGATGTTCTTCGGTCCTAAGTTCAACTAACCTGATACGAGCGCTCATCTCGAGAGGTGTTTATGATGGTTGAGGAACCGATACGAGGTTTCTTGGACACGACAGTCACTCACATTTTGTCTTTTGGTATTTGAACACACAACTTGTTCTTTGTTGAGAATCCTTTGCATTTTGGGATCTTAACTGACTTTTGCCTAAGCGACTTATTACTAAGTTCCGACTTAGCGGGCTCTTTGTCTTTTTCTATTCATCTTTTTTTTCTGAACAAGTCGTGGATCTGTACACAACCTTTGATTTGTTAAAAGTGATGGTGACTGTCTGAGTCCTTGGTAGATGAAGGGATAACCGTTGTTGTATCGTCATCTGTTGACCTTTCTGATGTGCGAGAGATACCCAACATGGTATCATTATCCTTTGATGCACACTATTGATAGATGGAGGTCGACTATTGTGGTTTTGACCTTTCTCAACCTTTTGAAGGATAGCCATTGTTGTATCCTTTGATGCTTACTCTCTTGATGAGTTTTAAACGCTCGATCAGATTAACTGAACACTACCGCACAGGGTAAAATGATGAGGTTTTTACGAGCAGAAAAGAAACTCCTACTTCAAGGCTCAAAGGGGTTAACGAGGTTTATCTCCTTATATCTCCGGTGTTTGGGGATTTGAAACAAGGCACATACATCATCAGCAAGGTTTTACTCAAAAAGCATACGACTAGAGACACGGCATTTTTAATCATCGTCATCCTCCCTCAATCTTTGCCTGGCGAAAGGATTGGTAACGTTAGTATCAAAATACTCGCAAATCATTTAAAGAGTGATAACGAATGGATTGCTTCAAGACAAACATACTCATTGCATTAAGATAAAAACAAACAAGTTTCTACATGCAAACAAAGTTTAAACAGTTAAATAAGGTACACATGAAAATACAGTAAAGAAAATACAAGATTGTCATTGTTGAGGAGGCTTGGGCTCCGTCTTGACTTGTTGATTCTGATGACTTTCAGTAGTCTTGGCATTCACTTGAGTACGGGGTTACCATTCACAAATAGAATCCCTCCTTGAAGAGTCAAGTATTTCTGGTCAATCAACTGTTGAACTTTGGCTTTGTAGGCGTTGCAATCCTCTGTTGAGTGGCCTACTGTACCAGCATGGTATCCACATCGCGCGTTATGATCATATCGTGGCGGGAATGACTTCGGTGGCTTAATGAACTCGGGAACCACCAATGAGCTTTGAACCAGATATGGCAGAAGTTGGCTGTAAGTCACTGGAATTGGATCAAGAGGAGCATTCCTTCTTTCCAGATTATTCCGAGGCACAGTTTGATTTTGAGAGTTCTGACTCTGAAGTTGAGAAAGATCAGACAGAAGTTGTTGATGCAAAGATTCGAAAGATGGTAATGGAGGATAATGAGTTGGTGCTGCAACCGACTTCCCTTTACTAGAACTTGAGATGTCTTTGCTGAAGGTTACCACCTCCTCGGAAGTGAACATCTAGTCTACTTCACCACTAGTCTTCAAAGTCTCAACTTCCTTTTGGCAAGCAATTGTCCCAATGAGTTTTGGAAGTTCCTCAAAGTTGCTATGATTAGACCTTGCAAGCAAAATGTCTAAGCTCGATCCATTCTATTTGAAAAACAGAATCTTATCATCAATTAGCTCTTGAATTGTGCATTTGAAGGCCGAACAATTCTCAGTTTCATGTCCTACATAGTTAGCATGAAAAGCACATTTAGCTCTCTCATCAAACCAAGCTTTAGCAACCCCTGGCACTGGCTTCAAATCCCTTGGTATCACAACACCACTCTGAATCAAGTAAGGCAATAGTTGAGAATACGACGCCGGGATTGGTGAATATCTGTTGAGCATATCGGCGATAATGCGGATTATCTGTTGATTTGGTTCCTTCTTCTTTGATCGGGAGCAAGCAATTCTTTGTTGTCGAGGAATCTTGAAGGCCGAGGATGATACTCGATGGGAGAATTTCGAACTGGAAAGTTCGCCACATGCGGATGTCCTTGACTCGTGGAGACATCGGATGATAAGCGACAACCAAACTTGCGGAGATTGGTGCGGTGTTGCATTCTCTTTTCAACACAACTTGCAAGAGATCCATGACCGATTCATCGACTCTTCAAGTGTAACCGCCTTCAAAGTTCGACCACGCTGAAGCTCATCTATAGTCCTACGGGACATCCTTGGAGTTACGAGCGTCGTCGAGTAGCGATTTGATATTTACGGGCGGAAGAAATGAAATGAGCTTTTCTGATGAAGATGAAATGCATGCATTAGAGAATGTAATGTAATGTAATGGTAACGCATGTAAGAATGCAATGTAATAGTAATGCATGTAAGAATGCCAAATGATGGTGATGCATGTAAGAACGCAATGATGATAATGCATGTAAGAATGCCATATGATAATGCATGTAAGAATGCGATGCGATGATAACGCATGTAAAAATGCAATGTGATGATGCATGTAAGAATGCGATGTGATGATAACGCATGTAAAAATGCAATGTGATGCGATACATATTGATGTTATGCGCAAAATCACATGTAAAGCCAAATAGCACAAGGGTTTAAAAGGACGGTCGGACATGGTTTTCGCGTCTACCCAACAATTCCCAAACAAGGTTGGTTCTAATGTTTTTGCTAAATGTTTCTCGGAGAATCAGATCCCTTTTAAAATAATACCGCCATAGCGATAATATTTTCAAAAGTATACTCCAAGCAGCTCTTAAAGGGATACTCAAAAATCCTTTGGTGAGGCTTGTTTTGGACGATCCTAATACTTAGAGTTATAGGCCCTTTGTCCAAGAATTATCATCCCGCACTATTATGCGATGCAATAACTCCCTTAAAAGACCAACTCTAAGTTGTGGTCTTCACGTCGATCAAGGAACACGGATGTCCAATGGACCTAAGCTACTCAACCACTCTAATCTTATGTTTCCTAGAAGCACAGGTCGGGCTTATCTATGAACCATAACAAACAAATGCCCCAATATCAAAATATATCAACGGGATATAAAGAAATAATAGGCAAGGAATAGTAAACACAAGCGAAGAATTAAATTAGGGTTAACTCGCTTTTAAAATTGGGTCCCAGTGAAGTCATGGGCTCGATTTTCAAAAATCTTTTAAATTCTTGGCGGTGAAATACGCCACCTAATTTTATTAGTTCCAAAAGGCAGGAAATATAGATAAAACCCACGAAGCGGATAAGGCGGTCTCGTGACCAAAGAGTGGGATCGGGAGTCGGTTATGTAAGGGAAGGTATTAGCACCCACCCATCCATCGTGCTCGATGGGACCCATTTAATTCTAGCGTTTGTGTGTGTGTTTACTAAGTTATGGATGATAAAGCAGAATTTGTTTATTATGATTTTGAGTTTGACACGATTTGAGAACCGTGCCTACATATTCCTCGTGCAATGGGAAAGTCAAAACTACGTAGTTCCTCTTAAAAGGCTTTAATTGGTTGCATTGATTTTATCGAAAAATCGTGCGTTTAGACGTTCAAATGCTTTGAACTAGGACTTGTTTTGTTTGTTTGAAAAGCTTAAGTCCTCGCTCGCATTTGAAGCGACTATTACTCTCTTTATCCGAAAAGAGTTTTTATGATCGGCGTATGGCGAGAAAAGGGTTTGAGTGAGTTGAATTGTTTTAGGTGGATGAAAAGTACCGAACAATGAGGCTAGCGTCTCACGATTCAAATACTAGAAACCAGGTTGGTGCTGCATGCGAGTGATCTATCATCCAAAGGATTTTCTTATGAAGAGTGAGGTGAAGCAGGTTTCACATTGTTTAAAGGTCTTTAAGCAATCGACCTAGCGTCCGACGACTTAACGACTTAAAGTTCAATTAGGACAAGTTTTTAAGCAAGCTGGTCTAGCGTCAATGACTTATAAACTTGTATTTGATTATGAAAAGAACTTTTGAAAAGACACTCGACGTTGGATCGAGGTTTGGAATTGTAATTATGAAAGTGATCGATCGCGTCTTTGAGATGAAATGGAGCGGGTTATGGTTAATCAAGTATATGGACTCAATTAACCTCGTGAGGATAGGTGCTCTATCCCCAACCATGAGACCACAGTGCATGGTGATTGGTATATAGACCAATGTTGTTTTCGGGTTATGATGGGTTAAAGCAAGGGCTTTAACCAATCTCGTGAGGATGGCCATGCCCATCCCAACCATGAGACCCTTTAAGAAATCGGCATATGAGCCAATCAAGATGAAATCGAGTTGATTTTAATTTCCCTTGTGTGTAACGTGTACAATGGTGAATAATTGCTGAATGAATAAGTAAACAGACAAAAATACCATACAATACAATCGAAAATTTAAATAATTATTAGAGATGATTTTTTCTGTTTGATGAAAAATCGACTAATAATTCAATCGATAAATCATCAAACACAAACTATCAGATCAATAATCACTAGTACATCATAGCGAAAATATTATTCACGACAAAATAAATAATTGAAATAGAAAGTTCAGAAATAGCCTGTAATGCCGTGATTCTGGACGATGTGGAAAGAAAACCATCTGATCTTTGACTATTCCGCAAAAACTTCATCGTACTGCCGGCGATTTGGGTGCGTCGGATCTTCCTTCTTTGAAAATAAACACTCCACCGGCCCAAATGATGTAACATTGTATTTTACAAAAATAGTAGCATTTTTATCTTTTGTACACTTGTCACCACCAGACATAGACATCAAAACAATATATAAAATAACTTAATTAAAAAAAAACTAACACTAATTAAAAACTAAATAAAATAAAAGTAAATTAATTAATTATAATTAAAAAAAAGGGCAGATGTTTTCACTCATTCATCCACTCTCCTCTCTCGCGAACGCGTTCTCATCTTCTCTCGCCGGAACCCTCGCTTCACTCTCATCCTCTCTCGCCGTTCTCTCTTCACCGGACCTCTCTCTCTCGATTCCTCATCGGCGCCGCTCTCCTCTCTCACGCGTCGCGATCTCTGTTCTCTCTCTCACCATGGCCGCGACCCTCATCGGACCGGAATCTCTCATCTCTCAATCTCTGTTTGCATGCATCGATTTTTGAATGTTTGACCTCTGATTGTTTTCTTTCTCTGTGATTTGGTTTACAGGTTCATGAATGGAAAAGGAAAGAGGAAAGGACGGCGACAAGATTCGCAACCTCCTCGTCAGAACCCGGTAATACCTTTCTTGCACTTATCTTCTTCTTCTTTCTCGAAACAGAAACGTTTTCTGAGAAAAATTGCTTCTGAAGGCTGTTTAGGTTGGAAAATGATGAGTGAATTTGCTATGTTTTGATGCTTTGTCTGCGTTTTTCGATTTCTGGGCTAGGTTGTGTTATGTTTTTGATTCTGGGATTTCCTGTTCCTGTGGGTTTTCGGTTATGCTTATCTTCTTTCTCTTTTCTCGATTGCCTGTTTCGAAAATAAGAACATAGATACTCACTTCATTTTTCTGGGATGGTTTTTTGAATGTAAGAACAGATTACTACACTTTTGGTTTTGGGTTCTTGTTCTGTGTCAGTTTTTCTGTGTTGGTTTTGGAAGAAACAAGATTTCTTTCTTGTGTTCTGGTCCTCCTTCTTTCTGAACAGATCTTCACTTGGTCTTAGCTTATCCCAGTTGCTTGTAATGTTGGCCTATCACCATGCTGTTATGATGGAATTTCTGAATCCTACCATGCTGTCTGCTCTGACTTAGCCATACTTTCTGCTCTGATCTCACCTTGTTGCTTGTGCTTTGGTAGTTTATAACCATCTTTGGAAAATGATGATTTTGACTTTGTTTTCTTGTAGCCATACTGTCTGCTTCTTTTTCTCTGATTCTCTCAATGTCCCTGCTGCCTTAGATATTATACTGCTGCCTATTTGCTTCTTGTTGCCTTGTTACTTCTTGTTTTTTGCTGTTGCCTTGAAACTGTGGGATTAATTGCCTTTTCTTCTTGCTGCCCGAAACTTCGATCGTCATGTGCTTGTCGAATAAGCGTAAGCTTCGTATGCTAGTTTGTGAACCGGTTAACCGCGATTCTTGAGCAAGTGTTCTTCGCGATGATTAATCTTCACGATTATGAGGCTTTTAGCAAAACCCTGATTCCCGCCTAAATTCCTAATGATGATGTTTTGACGAAATAGAAAAACTCTTCAATGATTTCTTGCTTTTTGTAATGTTTATGTTTTCTTGCTAACTTGTGATCTTTTCTCTTGTTTCATGTAGCGTGGAGGATGGATCAAATGGCGATGGATGAAGAACATGGATGAAGCTTGAAGATCGAATGGCGATGTTGGCATAAAGGCGGTGACGATTCGAAGATATTGTCGGTGTAGTTTGTAGTTTTAGGATTTAGAACTTCTTTAGGAGAATTTGAATTGTAACTTAATATTGGAATTGGAATTGTAAGTTTCAACACTTTATGCACTTGTATGCTTCAATTTGTAACACTCTTGTATCACAATTTTAGTAATTTGAATGAAAGCAAGTTTGGTTTGAATGTTTCTTTTGATTCTTGAATTGCAAAATGTCCTCGTTTCCATTTGATCATCCTTTGAAATGTTGATGAAATGGTCTTTGTATTGATCTTTAAACAAAACAAATCTTGGCGAAAATTTCAAAACTTGCAAATCTTTGAATGGACTAAATAGCAACGCTTTAGAACACTTGAACAAGATCCGCATTTGAGCGGTGTTCCAAAATTCAACTTAGCGTTAGTGCAAACTTAGGACTTTAAATTCGAATTTGTAAACTTGAACATTTGAGTTCTTGTAAAATCCGATAATTCTATTTTGCCTTGCTCCATAGAATTCAAAATTTCCTTTGAATTCAACTCATGATCAATTATTTGAAACATAAACCAACATTCCAAATGGCTTGAAACTGAACTTCCTTTGGCCTTTAGGAATTTGCAATTGTGAACTGGAATTCGGATAGATTTGCACCAACCACAATTCTCGTATCTTGTAATTGGTAAAAACTTGGATGTACAAGATTGGTCTTAAAGCTCAAACCCTTGCATAGACCACAAACTTAAGAAGAAATCCCAAACATGGAATAATTGACCGATAAATCATAAACTTCAAGAAATCCAGAACCACGAATTTTGACAAATCGTTCGTTTCAAATAATTTGGGTGGATACAAGAGAAAGGAACATGAACCAATATTTCAAGAAAGATTATGGAAAGAAGGGTAAATTTTGGGGTGCGACACGTTCATCCCCCCCCCGAGTCTTACGTATCAGAGCGACGACACCACTCGAACTAATGAAGGTAAACAACACTCACTCTGGATTATACACATGTTACCAACATAGGGTAATATTCAAACAGATGGGATGAGATATCAAATAATATAATCGGATGTATGATAAATACTATATTAGAATTGACTCATGCAAAAATCACCGTTTCACAAATTTTAAACAACGTTTATCATAACAAAATCATCAACACGATATAACAACTATTTCATCATCACAATATCTCAAAATGCAACCAGAGATGTGACTCGCGACAATGCACATGCATGTGGTACCAATGAAGCAAAACTCCCAACTTAGAAATCTGCCAATTAATAGAGGCATCAACAAGGCAGAAGCCTTTAACTTCAACTTTTTGCCAATCTAGGCCAACTTACATTGCATGAGCTCCCAACTTATTATGCTATGCATGCGACAACAACTACAACATCAAACATTCAACAACAACAAAACAACAACACAACGACAAACAAGAACAACATTTCAACACTGGTCGCATGCCTACAACTTAGTCTTGCCAATAAATAGAGGCATTTCAACAACAACATATCCATAACAATGATTCAACAACAACTCAACACAAATCAACATTGGCCATAAGCCTACAACTTGATATCTCAACAATAACATATCAACAATAATACTTCAACACCACTTGCAATTTTACATATTCCAGCAAAGTATACAATACACTGCATCAGCCAAAATATACTACAAACACTCCGTGAAATTGTTTGGACAATTCATCTATTTCTGGTTAATTAATCTTCTACTAAATTGCTAACATTTTCTACTCTGCACTACTCTTATTAAGTCTATATAGTTACTGCTAGTATAAGTGCTACATGTTACTACTATCTCACTGCCAAACTAATACCATTACTTCCTATTATTAAAAATTACTACTTGTTACCAACATATACTACATGGGATCCACTTAATAAATTACTACTAGTCATTACATTAATTTTCTACCAATTTATTCTACTAATTACCTCTACTGATAATTCTCTTCAAAATTATTGCATCTCCTATTAAATCGTACACATCATTTACTAAGTCTTCTACTAAATTACTAGCTCTACTATATCAATACTAACTCCTGCTATTATCCTTATGCTATTTCATTTTACCAACACTGCTTCTGAAATCTCTACAAAATATATTATTTATATACTAACTTAATTAAACTGCTAAATATATACTTTGCTACTAAACTAATTCTCCACTACTGTTGATTTTATTTCTAATGGGTTTCTGCTATCATCATTCAACAATGGTCCTATTGCTACTAATTATAATATTGTGATATTTTCCTCTTATCGTTTGTAAGAATTAAACATGATAATTCTATTGTTTATAATACTATGATTTTTTCCTTTAGCTCATTGTGGTCATAACTTAGAACTTACAAAAGTCTTAGGCATAATTTAGAACTAATAAAAATATTAGGAATATACATAGAAACAAAAGCAAAAAGTGATCATTTAAGGGCATAACGCCCACCTAATCTTACCAGGCGTCCACCTCACTTCACATGGCGCCCATCTCACTTTCACAAGCGCCCATTGTAACGCCCGGTTTTATTAATATTATATTATATTAATATTTTCGAGTTACCGCTTGATATTTATTTCGCGAAGAGAATGTTTATATTAATCGTTATACCTATTAATATGTTTGGCGACGTTCCGTTCGGTCCGGTAAAATATTATTCGGATCCGATATTTAATTCCCCAAAATTATTTATTATTTGAAGTAATGATATAATTAAGTTAAGGGTGTGGGGAGCAATTAGTGAGGATTGGGTTTTCACCCTTGTTGCTAGTAAGAACACATTATAAACCATTTCTCCTCATTTTCCTTCCATCCAAAACACCAAAACCAAACATAGAACCTGGAAGCTAGTAAGTTATAAAAGCCATTTCCCTTCCTTTTCTTTCCATCTTTCCTCACATAAAACCAAACTTGGTCTTAGAGAGAAGAAGAGAGGGTTTTGGAAAGAAGAAGAAGAAGAAGAGCAAGAGAGCAAGAGAGGAAGCTTGAGGTTGAGCTTTGTAGCATCATCATGTATCATCCAAACTAGAGGTAAGGGGTTTGATTCTCCATCTCATATTGTTAGGTTTTGATGTTATGTTTTGGATTTGGGGGAAAGTGGATAAGTTGATTTGTAGAGTTTTGGGTTGGTTGATTGTTAGAATGGTTTAGCAAGTTGGATTAGGAGTATGGTTTGTGGGTGTATTAGGTGCTAGCTTGTAGAGATTAAGAGTATTGAAATGGGAAAGAAAACCATGGTAGTAGAATGAGAAAAACTCAAAAAGATGAAGTTTTCACGCAGGTCCATCAACACAGGCCGTGTTGATTAACACGACCGTGTTGCCCTCTTGTATAGGAATTTTGGATACTGCAGGCCAATCAACACGGGTCGTGTTGATGCACACGGGCACCCGTGTTGATTCTCTATCTTGGGCATTTTTGCATGTTCTGGTGGCTTTTCAACACGGGCCGTGTTGATGCACACGGGGCCCCGTGTTGATACATCTGTAACCTTAAAAATTCTGATTTTTCGCGTTTCCTTTGGAACCCGATTGTGTTCCGATTTTCCGATTTCGGTAAATTCGACGACGAAGCAAGTTGCTCCGAATTCAACAAAAATTGGCGTGCTAGCTAAGTTTGACGTGTAGTACATAGTGATAAGGTTAGTTTTTAGAAGTTGCAAGTTTTTGCGAGATGACCCGAAATAGGCTTAATTACTGTTCAATTGAATCGGATTTCGTTGAAGTGGGTTTAGGACACGTATGGAAAATCCGATTGCGGCGTTGACGATTATGATTAATACCGGTTATTAGGAATGGCTTTCGCGACGATTATAGGGGTTTGACCATTTTTCCGTTTTTGGAATTTAGTGAGTGAATTGGTTATGATGTAGTGTAATTAAACATAATGTTTGCGACGACGTATTAATTAATGAATACTTGATGATTTGCGATGAAATAATATATGTCTTTGTACATTATGATGTGACGATTATATTGATGTTGTTGATAAATGCTTCCGATTTATGAATGCATGACTTGTGAAGATGATGAATTGTTTAGGGATGTTTTGCATAATGCAAATATAATGCGATGATATATTTATCTTGATTTGGATAAATTATGGCGATATGGGCTTTATGCCAATTTTGATAAGCGACGATGATGTTTTTGTGTTGTATTGGTTATTGTCGAGTCACATACATTGCATTGGCGACGATGGGATTTTATGCCAAGCGACGAGGCTTTTATGCCAAGTGTTCCTAATTATGGACAAAGCGACGGGTACCACATGCATAACATAGTCGTGTCTCATGGAGTCAGTTATGTTGATTGACGATGATTGAATTGCGATGATGTATGATGCTTTGTTTGGTGATAATCTTTATGATGAATATGAAATGAATATGACTTGATAACTTCATGATAACTAGGCGATGAATATAAATGGTGAGTTTTGTGATGATTTAATTTAGATGAAATGCTTAATGCAATTATGATGTGATGATATTTGTGACGATGGGCTTTTATGCCAAAAGCGACGATGGACTTTTATGCCAAAAGCGACGATGGGCTTTAGTCAATTTGTGATGATTTGTTTGTGTTGCTCGTGTTGTTAGCATTGTTTAATGTTGTTGGTTGATGTTGTTGTCTATGATTGTCGTTTTAATTAGCGATGTATTAGCATGTGACGATTTCGTGGTGACGAAGGTTTATGTGTTGTTGTGACGAAGTATGCCGATGAGGTTATGGCGATATAATGTATATTATACACATTAGAATGACGATCGAAGTAAGTGAGGTTTAGATATGCGTTGGGATGCACTTATTAACTTATATCCTTTACAATTCCAAAACTATATATATATATTTTATCTTGCCTTTAACTATATGTTTTGGATTATCTCACCCTTTACTTGTTTCGCCGTTAACTTTATATTGGTAACGTGCAGGTTATGAAGACGGAGTATATATTACATTAATTAGTCGATTATTAAGCTCGATACATAGCACTCGGGGGGAATATTTATGTTGCTTTGTTGTTATACCTTTATGTATAAGAATTATACTTTCTGAAAATATGATTTATTAGGGAAGTCTATTAAAGAAGATGTTTTGATGTGTTTAAATCAATTTATGATTTGCGACGAGGCTATGTATCTGAGATTTATACTTTAAAGCAAAATGTTTAAAGTGATTTGTTTTTGAAGGTGTGACGCCTCAGTATTTAAACTGTGAAATTTTAAATTACTCTGATTTGTGCATGATCAGTGCATTTTAATGCACACTCTTCCATATTTGAATTTAATAATTTCTATGCTTTTCTTTATTTATTTTTATATTTTATCATGTTTTTCGAATTTAGTTTATTTTTGTTTTAATTTAATTTTCGTGCTTTATTTTCAGCATTTGCAGCTTTCGCGGAAACATTTATAACTTGAGCTACAGAAATCGAATTGAGGCGTTTGACCATGCGTTGGAAAGCTAAGAGAAAGATCTACAACTCTCTAGTTGTGGCCAAAAGCTGATACGGACTGTAGAAAGGTTGAAAAAGTCGTTGAAGTTGCAGCATTTTTTATATTTAAGTTTTGGGTCATTTGTTTTGGGCCTGGGTTGTGTTTTTGACCCAGTTGGGTTATGACCCGAATCCTTGTCCTTGCTATACCTAGCAGCCGCTACAGTAATCTGAGATTACATTTTTTATTATTCAAAAATACTTTTTGCTTTGGGCGATTATGATGAGAACTAAACATCAAGTCGATCTAGTGTATTCGAGGTTCCAACACTTGAGATTACTATAATGTTAATTTCAGTTTAATTCCTTTCAATAATATTTTGTGTTATTGTATGCTTAATTCAATTTCATAAAATATATTGATTCAATTTAGTTGATTGTATGATCCTAACTTAGACTCATCGCGTTTGCTTAATTAGTTGTTGTGTCGATCAATTATGTTTGCTTAATCCATGAAAATTTATCCGTTTACTTAATTGGAAAATAGGATCGTACATCTCACAAACTTCACCGCGCTTGTCCTGGGTTTCTATCCAAATAGGAATAGACAATCGCTTGAATTATTAAAATTATAATAATCGATGATAGTAGGGCCGAATCGATAGATTGACTTATTTTTTAATCACTTATTTTAAGCGCTTATTTCCTTCTTTTTCTTAATCGAACACCAAACCAACCCCCTAATTCAATTTACCTTCGGTTAGTAATAATCAAGAATCCTTGTGAGACGATTCGAGTCATTGTCGCTATACTACGTTTACAAAAATTACTCGTTTTGATTCGCGTGTGATAGCGGATCAGTGCATATTAAACTTTGGGTAATATTGGAGTGTTACACCCATCTCATGATAAGTGGCCCCCACCACTTATCTCTTTCACCTTATCCCTTCAGGCGCCCGCCACTTGTCTCTTCTTCTTCCCAAACTTCATTATAATCATTAAATTTACAGCAACTTAATTCTAATTCTTAGCAACATCGTTCTCAGACAATTTCAAACCGATTTTTAATCGACCACTAATTCAAATTTAACCCATGGAACATCTCGATTTTTATCTCTAATCTAGGACAATTTTCAACGTGATCTAACAACAATATGACAAGGTTATCAATGAGAAACAACTTTTTCAACACAAATACTTCAACATCAACACAGGAAATTCATAGGATAACAACCACATCGTAACAGATAAAATTTAGAACAAATACAATCAAACATACGCACAACAATATCACATCAACCCAATTCCCTACATACCATTTATCATAAATCCCATTATAGAGTTAGAACCCCACCATTACCTTAGATTGGAGATCGCTCTACAATTCTTCGATTAGTCTCTTATCCTAGCTTCCAACCTTTGCCTTTTTTCCCTTATTCCTCTTATTTGTAACTTCTACAAACAATTCTCCAAACCTCCTAATTCCCAATTAACCTAATTTTCTTTTATTCCACTTAACCTTATAATTCTATTGGGCCTAATTTATACGCCTCGCCTTTACTACAACTAACCATATAAATAAGCCCATAATAATTCTTACGACTATTCTCATAAATTAGCCACTATTAATCAACCCATTAATCAACTAATACCAATATAGCAACTTAACATAACACTTCACAAATAATTTGAAAAAATTTCGAAAATATTTAAATAAATAATAAATTAAATATTAGGCATTACAACCCTCCCGCACTTAGAATATTTCCGTCCTCGAAAATCTACTCGATACTACCACTCTTAATGTGAATTTTGCATCTAACTCTCTGATTCCCAAGTCGCATTTGAAAACACTTCGACCACTACTTTCTCGACATAAAAATAACTTACCATAATTTAAATCAAGTACACACATTCTAATCATTCAATGCCTTCGCGACATAGTAGTTAATAACTTATCAACCACTTCAACAATACTTTGACATATCAACATTTAAAGTAGTAACAAACTTATACTTGGATATACAACATCACCTTATCATCTAAACAACATGTTCAACACCAAAACACATACACAACTACATTCCCATATCTATATGTCAATTATCAACCAACTATCAACAATTTTATCCATATTGTCGTATCACTCTTATAGTGACATCAACATAGCCAACATAATTATTATGGAGTATTATTCATCATTTACGGTAACCAACAACAACATTACGACAACGGGAACAAAAATCATTGCAACCTCAACTTAATAGTATAATTCAACAAATACACTCACAACTCACCATAAACCAACAACCACAATAATATCCTTATTAAATCAGCAAATATTTACGAGGAAACACAGTTCCCTGGCACATCATCCTTATATAAAAAATCCACTAAATATAACATGTAGATAAAGATATATTATTCCCATAGGCTTCTAATATTT
The DNA here is from genome assembly GCA_021764765.1 of Vicia sativa. Taxonomy (NCBI): domain Eukaryota; kingdom Viridiplantae; phylum Streptophyta; class Magnoliopsida; order Fabales; family Fabaceae; genus Vicia; species Vicia sativa. Next base: position 74,073,535 of record CM038794.1, on the reverse strand, counting down.
ATTCCTTCACTTTTAACGATTCGTACACGTATAGCAACTGCGCCACCTCACGCTTCAGCTGCGCAACTCTAATCATCTATCTTAAGTCACCGTCCTCATTAAAATTTATGTCAACTATATGGTTTACAAGTTTCAACCTAGTTGTAGTCTTTCTTTAACATCCACCATAAAATATTTGTTCACTTGATATTCTCAATCTTTCACTTTGCGACGTTAGCTCGCATAGAAACCCTGCTACTCCGAATTGTTTAATACGTCTCAAATCTTTCCTAGACAATACTCTATTAATTCACACAAGCTGGACTATCCCATAATATAACATTAATCACTTTACACATCATTAAGATAGCAAGACAAGTCTATACCATCCAACACGATCTTGTCTATTATCAATCAGAGATTAAGGGTGATCAGTTCCTCAATTTGTCAATAGGTAGTCGACAACCATTATGGAGCATAAACCATCATTACCAAAATATAATAGTATTCCTTTAGAACTTATACTCGAGTCACCTAAAGCACCATAATCCAATAATTTCCTATGATGTTTACAAATACTCCCACAATATCCGTTTCATTCGATCTTATCGTTGAGACACCAACGCTCGACATATTACGGTCCATTACACTCCTTAGCCTCACTTTGAAGGTTAAGTATTCTCCAACTCAAGAATTACTACTATCCTAGTACGTTACACGCCGTCTCATTCAAACTGAAATATCAACAATGTCGTTCCACACCGTTTTTGTGATAGAACCTCCCCAATTCATCTTTTACACATGCCACTACCTTGGCATCATTGTTGTACCCCAAAATTTACCCTCTTCTTTCTTGTATTTCTGGCTTATAATTCAATTGCATAAACATACATGTAGTCATATACATAGCATTGATCATGGAGTTACCAGCTTCAAGGTATCCTAAGTGATGAAAGAAATAGCGTGTTTCGGTCATCTCAGATTATTTTGAGCCATGAATCAATATTTCTCGGTTCATACAGCTATTTGCAAGATTTTCTAGTCAGAAAGATATTTTGATGTGGTTCCATAAGCTCTGGCGTCGTATCAATTTGTTCTCCATTTTATCTGTTCAGATTGGAGTTCGTTTCGCCAAACAAAAAGAATTTATTCGCTTATTTCTCAATAAAGTGAATTTTGGGTTTTCGGCGCGTTTTGGGCGTTCCAGAAGGCGTATCTTTCAGCTCGTCGGGTACTTTCTGATGAATTTTAACTAGAAAGTTACCCTCACTATTATCTACAACTTTTGTTTGAAAGCCGGAAGCATGTTGTGTGAGGAAGGTCCCCAAAGAAATTGATTTCTCCAGTGGATTAACCTGAATTTTAGTGTTGAACTGTGCGTTCTGCCCACTAAACAGTTCATATCTCCTAGCTGCAAAACTCGAAACTGAGCGGGGCCATTTTATAAAATTCCGTAGTGAGATTATCTTCGACTTTCATTTGTAACTCAGGAGCTGATTCCTCACCAATCAATACCAAAATTTTATTCTTTGGAGTTGATTTTGAGCTGAACCGAGCAATTTTCATCTGATACGTGAAGTTCAAAAAATCAATCTCGCTCGATTTTTATCGAAACAAGGTGGGACTAGTGCGAAAAGTTCAAAAGTTTCATTATCTTCAATTCTCACTGAAATACTCATTAGCAAATTTTGATCAGAAGACCCTCGTTCGAGGCATTTTCTCCGAAGAGCGCAAATAAAATTCTGCATGTGTCAGTAGCCTGAAAACAGTGTTGAAACTTTCAAAATTCATTTCTCCTTGACCTTTCATCCGATCAAGTCGAAATATTCATTCTTGCAAGAAAAATCACATTTTAAACACTTTCCGACTTCAAATTCCACACGGATTTGGCTGTTTTGGATTAATTACGAAAATTATTTGGATAATCATGATTTGGGCTTGATTATGGATCTAAGGCACTCTTAGGCCCAATCCGTAAAACTATAAATACATTAATGCCTTCACAAATCACAACAACACAATCATTTGCTTAATTTTCACCACAAATCACTCTCTAATTCTCTCTCAAACCAAAGCAAAACTCAAGAACAAAAATCAAATTTCAACTTTCTCTCCAAGCAACCACCATAGGCCGCCACCGGACCTCCTTCTGACAACTGTCACCACCGCAGATCGCGCTAAGCGCGCCTCACCATGCTAAACGTGCCCTGCGATCTCTCTTTTTCTCATCGTAACCTTTTCTCCATAGGATCTTGATCCTCTTCTTCTTCTTCTTCTGCTCGAATCTGACCTAGAAGAAGTCATTTCCTCTTGATTTCCCTTCAATTTCAAGAATTAAGCAATTCTTCTTCATCTCCTTCAATTCTCCATTGAACATTCCAAGTTTCTTCAAGAATTCAAGCTTGATTTCGAGGATTATCATCAATTCAACATTGATTTGATATTTTCTTTGAAGAGCACAAGGAATTCCTCTTCAATTTGATTCAAACTTCAAGTTCAAGTAAGTGTTTAGTTCAATTAAGCACTTATTTTAAGCTATTATTGACTTTTAGCTTTTCTTGAAATTGAATACTGTCATTGCTTGCAAATTCTGTGTGGATTCTGGTTCTTGAACATTCATCTTTAAATTCATTGAATTGGATTGATTTCTACAACGTTATTTGTGTCGGTGTGAGGATTTTTGCACATAGCATACACATAGACTTGTGCATTTGTATTTTCCTTGCACCTAAGCCATAAATTTGGGCATCTTGCATCATCCTATCACATGCTCATGCATTAGTGAGCATTGGATTATTTGAATTGTATTGATTCATGATGATTTGCGGTATAATTTGCATTCGAAAGTGTGTCAACATGTAGACTCAAAAGCATCTTGATCACTAGGTACATTATGCATTGTGTAACACCCCTTCTAAATACACGCGTTTTGTAATTTAATAATCAGAGTATATAACACATATTAAGAGGCATCACAATTTTAATATAATTCAAAGTTATAACCAAACAGATGTCATGCTTTCACTGAAGGAAATCATTAAATAATGATACCAAAAGTTATGTTTAACAGCGGAAATGAAACATAACAACTCCTGAATACGTCATTCATAATTATTCAAGGACAACAAATTGAAACATTAATCAAAACTAATATTTAATATCCCAAAAGAATCTCAATCAAACGTTTCCCCAGTGTTACATCTACCAGAGCATGACACTGACACGCGGATTAACTAATGACTCGACTCAGAAGCTATCCTCATTCCAAGCGACTAATCATTCAATCAGAAATCATCAAAGTAAGGGTGAGATTTCTATCAATATAAAATGCATTATACGTTTTAAATACAACGGAATAATTGAATGCATTAATCCATTATCAAACACACGATCGTAGTCAATTCACAAGGCATCTCACTAGCGACATGTAATATAACAAACAATGGAAATTGCAACATTGGAAACCATCCTAGCATGTTACAATCCCATATGCAATGCAGACTCTATGCATGTGGTACCAAAACGTGAACCGAGTTCACCCACTGCTCCGTTTACATTTGGAAAGACAGCGGCAATTCCATGATTCGCCCATAACCACTGGGTCAAGAATCTAGCCTCACTACCTCTAAATCCTGGTAAGTCTATTGGCTCAACAAGTCCACTTCCGCACAATGGGAATGAACCAATTAACAAATGCGTATGCATGCATCATAAAAGCATGCAACATCACTTCACAGATTATGACGTCAATATAATTCACATAATGCCAATCATCAATGTATTCCATTCAATCATAATGAATATCAAAATACAACATTGTAAGCATTAGTTCTCTTCCGATAACTCAGACCGTTTGTAATAATTCCCCATTATCCTTAATTATTCACACTTTTCAAAATCGGAAGCTCGACTCTTTTTAAAATAATTTTAGCAAAATAATATTTTTCCTTTTTAAAAAGATAGTATTTTAAATTTAAGAAATAATGCAGCGGCACTTTCGATAAATGATTCTGGTTTAAAAATATGAATTTTTGAAGTTTTAAGTATTTTGAAAAATTACAAAGTGGAACCCGGTTCCTACCCTGGTACAACCCGGTTCCCAATTTTTGAAAAAGTCACGCCCCTGAAATTTTGTATTGGTACCCGGTTCCTACCCTTTGAAACGGGTTCCCATTAAAATTCCTAGTTTTAAAATTCTGCTGAGAACCGGTTCCTCCCCAAGGAAGGTTCCCACACTCTGAATCATTTTACGCTATTTTGTGACATTTAGGCATTCCAAATCACTTCCAAACATTCCCATATGAATTGCAACATGAGGAACACTAAAATACATCCATTTTACACCATTATAACATCAAACAACATTATTTCATCATTCCTATTTATTATTTGACACACTAACGGTTTCAGACCTACAATCCGACACAAATAGGGTTTAATTCCTACAAACCTATAATCACCTAATTCAAACTTCCTAACATACCCAATCATCCGGTTGATTTCTAATACCCATAAGGCATTAAAATCGAATGAAATCATCCCTTACCTCGCGATGATCTTCGATTTCCTCGGCGTTGGCTTTTTTCCTCTCTTCTCTTCTCTTCTCCAATTCTACGTGAATTTAACTTTTCTCAAAAAGACTCATTTTCCTTCTTTTCCTTTTTATAACCCTTGTTATATTCCTTTATTATTTCCAAATAAAACACATAATTAATAATTAGTAAAAGTAAGTGATTTTCTCCTCCACCCTTATTTGCTCTTCACACCTCAACCCTTCTTTCTTGATTAATCCAATTAAATCCAAAATATAAATAATCAAGCCTTTGATTAATTAAATAATTAAATTCCTTATTATTTAATATTCGAATTAAATCGGGTGTCACAACTCTCCCCATTAAAGTTTTAGTCCTTGATAACATACCTTAGGCGAAAAGTTCGGGATCTGAGTCCTTCATCGCTCTCCGGTTCCCAGTGACATTTCCTCGGTGGTCCTCCCCAAGCTACTCTCACAGTGCTATCTCTTTACCACCTTGCTTCACTTTCCGATCGTCAATTCAGGTCACTTCTGTGATCAAATTATCTCGTACTGTACATCATCTACTTGAATCTCATGAGACGGATCCATGATATACCTCCTCAACGAGATACATGGAAAACATCATGCAAATTTGCAAGTGATGCGGTAAAGCAATCGATAAGCAACCTTCCCACTCTCTTGGTAATCGGCGGACCAATAAAGCGAGTCAAATTTCTTGACTTGGCTCGACCAATACCGGTCATCGGAGTAACTCGCATGAACACATGATCTCCTTCACTAAACTCAAGATCTTTTCTCTCTTATCATGATAACTTTTCGGCGGCTCGAGTTCTCATCTTCTCTGAATCATCTTGATCTTTTACGAGTTTGTTAAACAATCTCGGTCCAATCACACTTTTCTCGATTCGTACCAACACAACGGTGTCAGGCACCTTCTACCATACAATGCCTCAAGCGGAGCCATACCGATGCTCGAATGAAAACTATTGTTGTGGGTAAACTACATCAACGGCAGTAGCTATCCCAAGCTCCACCTTTTTCTAACACACAAGCCCTCGACAAATCTTCTAACGATGATCGTCTCTCGTCGACCATGCACTGCGGATGATATGCGGAACTCAATCGTAACTTAGTACCCAAAGCTTCCTGCAATCCTGTCCAGAACTTAGATGTAAACCTCGAATCTCTATCCGACACAATGCTAGAGGGAATACCATGCAAACTTACAATCTTCTCAACATAAATTTCTGCCAACCTCTCCATCGGATAATCCATTCTTATCGGAATAAAGTGAGCAGACTTTGTCAATCGGTCGACAATAACCCAAATAGAATCACAGTTCTTCGTTGTCCTCGGCAAACCAGACACAAAATCCATTGAAATGCCATCCCATTTCCATTCTGGAACAAACAACGGTTCCATCAATCTTGACGGTTTCTGATGTTCAATCTTTGATTTCTCACAAACCAAACATGCATACACAAACTTGGCAATTTCCTTTTTCATTCCCGGCCACCAAAATAATTTCTTCAAATCATGGTACATCTTAGTAGCACCAGGATGAATACTCAATCCACTACGGTGTCCTTCTTCCAAAATACTTTTTCTAATCTCGGCAACATCCAGACACACACTCATCACCAAATCTCATGCGCCATTTTCATCAATTCGGAACTCACCTCCTTGACCTTGGTTAATCAATGTCAGCTTGTCTACCAAACCAACACCAGATTTCTGTCCATTTCGAATCTCTTCCAAAATACCACTAGTCAGCTTCAACATGCCCAATTTAACACTATTCATAGTAGTTTCGCATACTAAACTTAAGTCTCTGAATTGTTCCACTAAATCCAATTCACGAACCATTAACATCGACATATGCAAGGACTTCGCTCGATGCATACGCCTGAGCGTTTGCCTTACGGGATGGTAATTCAAACCAAAATCATAATCCTTGAAATTCTAACCACCTTCTCGCCTCATATTCAACTCTTTACGGTCAAAAGATACTTGAGCTCTTATGATCACTGAACATCTCAAACCGTGAACCATACAGATAATTCCTCCATAACTTCAAAACAAACACAACAGTTGCCAACTCCAAATCATGGTCGGATAATTCCTTTCATGAATCTTCAACTGTCTTGAAGCATAAGCCACAACTTGCCTATCTTGCATCAAAACACCGCCCGGACCCATCAGGGCGCATCACGATACACCACGAAGATTCTGCGGATTCGGCAAAATTAAAATCAGACACTAGTCAACCTCCTCTTCAACTCTTGGAATCCTTCCTCACAATCTATATCCCAAACAAATGCTTGAACTTTTCGTCAACTTAGTCAGCGGTAAAGCTAACCCGAAAATCCTCGATAAATTTCCGTAGTAACTGCAAGACCAAGAAAACTACGAATCTACGAAGCATTCTTGGTAGCTTTGGAGATCACTTCTACTTTCGTAGGATCAACAGTAATACCATTCTTGGAAATCAGATGACCAAGAAAACTCACTTCACTTAACCAAAACTCGCATTTAGACAACTTCGCATAAAGTTTCTTCTCATTCAATAATTCCAATACAATCCTAAGATGCTTTGCATGCTCCTCATCATTCTTTGAATAGATCAAAATGTCGTCAATAAATACCACCACAAATTGGTCAAGATACGGATGGAATATCCTATTCATATACTCCATAAAAAAAAACAGGTGCATTAGTAACTCCAAATGGCATAACCGAATATTCATAATGCCCATACCTCGTTCTAAATGCAGTCTTCTGAATATCCTCCGCCTTAACACGAATTTGATGATATCCAGACCTTAGATCAATTTTACTAAATACACAAGCTCCGACCAACTGATCCATCAAATCATCAATCCTCGGCAATGGATACCGATTCTTGATTGTCACTTTATTCAATTGCTGTAGTCGACACAGTCTCGTCATCTTCCTTCTTCTTAACCAACAATACTGGCACTTACGGTGAAACACTAGGCCGAATAAACTTCTTCTCAAGAAACTCTTCCAACTGTTTCTTTAACTCTGATAACTCAGATGCCGACATGCGATAAGGCGCCATCGACACCGGTCTAGTTCCAGGAATCAAATCTATAGCAAACTCCACTTCTCTCTCAGGTGGTAACTCATTAACCTCTTCCGGAAATACTTCTGGAAATTCATTAACCACAGGTAATTCACCACTCTTAGATTTTCCTTTCAATTCCGTCGAAGAATATAACATAAACACTACAACACCATCTCTAACAGCTGAATTCATCTGCTTAACTGACATAGTCCCATCTTCCACTTTAACTTCTTCAGGAAATATGACCGTCTTCTCAAAACAATTGATATGAACCTAGTTGAAGACCAACCAGTTCATTCCAAGGATAATATCAAGTTGTTCTAATGGTAGGCACACTAAATCCATACCGAACCCTCTACCAAAAATGACAATAGGACAATTCCTACAAACATACGAAGTAGTCACTGAACCCGACGTAGGAGTGTCAATAACCATACTTCCATCCAAATTAGAAATTTCCAAGTTCAATCTTTTAGCACAATCCAAAGCAATAAAAGAATGCGTCGCTCCAGTATCAATAATTGCAATTAAAGGTATGCCATTAATAAAACATGTACCTTTAATCAACCTATCATCTGGCTTAACGTCTGATCCTGACAAAGCGAACACTTTCCCACCAGCTTGCTCTTTCTTTGGCTTAGTACACTGCGGACGAGTGTGTCCTTCTTCTCCACAGTTGTAACAAGTTATCCTTCTAGATCTGCACTCAGCAGCTAAATGACCAAATCTTCCACAATTGTTGCACCTCCTCGCATCATTCTTGCATTCAGGGGCTCGGTGTCCCAATTCACCACATCTGTAACACTTTACGGAAGAACCAGAAGAACTAGAGTCTCCCCCACTAGGCTTCTTCCAGCCTCCAGGTTTCTGATTATTCCTATCATAGGGCTTACCATGATCCATCTATCTCTTGCCCTTGATCGGCATAACTTAGCATTCGACTTAGTACTAGCAGATCTTCCAGAATCCTACTGATCCAGCAAATCGGAAACCTTCTAATGCGTTGATACGATACCTGCTCTCATCACATCAGACCATTCTCAAACTTGATACATTTGGAAAATTCTCCATACGCATCGTTAGTGTAATGAGCATAATACTTTGCTAATTGATGAACTTGACATACTCACTCACGGACTTGTTGCCTTGCTTGAGCTCGAACTCAATCTCTTTCTTACGAATGTCTTGGGAAAGTACCTTCTCGGAAAAGCTCTCATGAACCGACCCAATCGTCTGCATGCCATCTTCTTCCATTTCAGTCACAGTAGCAACCCACGGTCCTGACTTCTCTGCCAACATGTGGTACCATACCTCACCTTGACCCCTCGCACATCAATCACTATGAAGATCCTCTCAGTCTCCTTCACCACTTGAGCACCCTCGGGATCATGTGCACCCTTGAACAATGGAGGATTATTCCTCGAAAATTCCCCAATTGCATGCGGCAGCAATAGCGCTCCCTGCGATTCCCTCGAGCACTCCGGCATTCCCAAAGCTTGTAGCATCGTCGTTCCTTCCGTTACCTCTTCCAGCCATTGTTACGTAACATTACAAAACAATCTACATCGACACAGTATCGGCGGTGTTACTTTACATCGTATACTAAAGGATAACGACACTAAGACAAGACCGACTATGCTACGATACCACTATTGTAACACCCTTCTAAATACCGCGTTTTGTAATTTAATAATCGAGTATATAACACATATTAAGAGGCATCACAATTTTAATATAATTCAAAGTTATAACCAGCGGATGTCATGCTTTCAGAAGGAAATAATTAAATAATGATACCAAAGTTATGTTTAGACGGAAATGAAACATAACAACTCCACGAATCGTCATTCATAATTATTCAAGGACAATAAATTGAAACATTAATCAAAACTAATATTTAATATCCCAAAGAATCTCAATCAAGCGTTTCCCCGGTGTTACATCTACGAACCGCGACAACGACACGCGGATTAACTAATGACCGACTCTAGAAGCAATCCTCACTGATTCCAAGCAGCTAATCACTTCAAATCTGAAATCATCAAAGTAAGGGTGAGATTTCTATCCAATATAAAATGCATTATACGTTTTTAAATACAACAGAATAATTGAATGCATTATTCCATTATCCAAACACACAGTCGTAGTCAATTCACATAGGCATCTCACACAATGAACATGTAATATAACAAAAAATGGAAATTGCAACACTGGAAACCATCCTAGCATGTTACAATCCCATATGCAACGCAGACTCTATGCATGTGGTACCTAAACGTGAATCGAGTTCACCCACTGCTGCGTTTTCATGTGGAATGACAGCGGCAATTCCATGATTCGCCCATAACCACTAGGTCAAGAATCTAGCCTCACTACCTCTAAATCCTGGTAAGCCTATTGGCTCAACAAGTCCACTTCTGCATAATGGGAATGAACCAATTAACAAATGCGTATGCATGCATCATAAAAGCATGCAACATCACTTCACAGATTATGATGTCAATATAATTCACATAATTCCAATCATCAATGTATTCCATTCAATCATAATGAATATCAAAATACAACATTGTAAGCATTAGTTCTCATTCGATAACTCAGACCGTTTGTAATAATTCCCCATTATCCTTAACTATTCACACTTTTCAAAATCGGAGCTCGACTCTTTTAAAATAATTTTAGCAAAATAATATTTTCCTTTTTAAAAGATAGTATTTTAAATTTAAATAATGCGAAAGCGGCACTCTCGAATCGGAGTTACGGTTTAGAAATATGAATTTTGAAGTTTTAAGTATTTTAAAAATTACGGTGGAACCGGTTCCTACAGTACAACCGGTTCCCAATTTTGAAAAAGTCATGCCCACGAATTTTGTGGGAACCCGGTTTACTGCAGGAACGGTTCCCACGTCTAAAAATACTTGATTTTGAAAATTCTGCTGGAAGCCGGGTTCCTCCCAGAGCCGGTTCCCACCTTCTGAGAATCATTTTACGCTATTTTGACACATTAGAATTCAAATCACTTCCAAACATTCCCATACGAATTACAATATGAGGAACACTAAAATACATCCATCTTACACCATTATAACATCAAACAACATTATTTCATCATTCCTATTTATTATTTGACACTTCGGTTTCCGACCTACAATCAAGACACAAATAGGGTTTAATTCCTACAAACCTATAATCACCTAATTCAAACTTCTAACATACCCAATCATCCGGTTGATTCCCAAACCCATAAGGCATTAAAATCAGATGAAATCACCCTTACCTCGCGATGATCTTGATTTCCTCGGCGTTAGCTTTTTCCTCTTCTCTTCTCTTCTCGAATTCCGTGAAAATAACTTTTCCCAAAAGACTCCTTTTCCTTCTTTTCCTTTTATAACCCTTGTTATATTCCTTTATTATTTCAAATAAAACACATAATTAATAATTAGTAAAGTAGGTGATTTTCTCCTCCACCCACTATTTGCTCTTCACACCTCAACCCTTCTTCATTAATCAATTAAATCCAAAAATATAAATAATCAAGCATTTAATTAATTAAATAATTAAATTCCTTATTATTTAATATTCGAATTAAATCGGGGTGTCACACATTGTACATAATCCATGCATACACATATCAAGTGTTTGTGTTAATGTACAACTTAGATTTGACATGATCTTTCAATACTTCTTTGTGGTATGACTTGCTTGCATTGATTCTTAGCATATAAGCATTAGAATTGTTGATACAACTTGCATTCTTAACATGTTCATACATGGATTCTTGTAATATGAGTATTAGAATTATTGATACAACTTGCATTCTTAACATATTCATACATAACTTTGCATATGATGAGTATTATAATTATTGATTCAACTTGCATTCTTAACATGTTCATACATTGATTTTTGATACACGAGCATTAGAATTGTTGATTCAACTTGCATTCTTAACATATTCATACATTGATTATCGGTACATAAGCATTGGAATTATTGATTCAACTTGCATTCTTAACATGTTCATGCATAGCTTTGCACAAATAATGAGCATTAGAATTGATATACAACTTGCATTTTTAACATGTTCATACATTGATTCTTGTTATATGCATAATAGAATTGTTGCTTTAACTTGCATTCCTAACATATTAATGCATTGATTTTCAACTATGAACATTGAAATTGTGGCTTTAACTTGCATGTCTCACATGTTCATGCATTTGATTATCATATGAACCTTTTTCTGTGATTATTTAACTGTATAGATTGGCTTTTGGCATGAGAACATCACGAAAAAGTTGATTTGGATCAAAACAACAGGAAATTCTACAGGTTACAGCCCGCGTTTAGCGCCACCAGAAGCGCGCTAAGCGCCAAATTCATTGACGTTTAGGTTGCATGTCGCGCTTAGCGCCACCAGGAGCAAGCTTAGTGCCAAACTTTCAATTTGGGTCGCGCTTAGCACCAAATACCAGGCTTAGCGCGACCTAGAACTGAATTTTCTTTTCTTTCATAATTCTAAATGTAAACATCATTTGACCTAACACTCTTAGACATTGTTTGAGATGTATTTGATTCAGGAGCTTGTGTTCTAAGTACATATGACACGATACTTCAATGTTCTACGTTTGTATACCCACGTATACATTCCTTTGCTTACTTTTTGGGTCTAACTCCCTTCTTGCAGGTGTTTTGCGCTTATATACCCACGTATACATTCTATTATCTGCTTTTTGGGTCTAACTCCCTTTTGCGGTGTTTAACTTGTACCCATGTATACATTCTATTATCCTTTTTGGGTCTAACTCCTTCACAGCAGGTGTTTTAGCTTGTATACCCGTATACATTCTATTATCACTTTTGGGTCTAACTATCTTCTTGCGAGTGTTTCTTGAGTGGAATGTGTATACATGTTCCTATACTTGTCTTGTCTGGCGTACATCCTATGTCACTTTCGTAGTTCTCTTGGTGTTATTACTTTGGATGCGTATGAGCGTGCATTTCGCTTGTTTAGATACCTTGGCTTCTCACCGGTTTACTCTTATTGTGTGTGGTACTTGAATTTTCAGTATTTCATTGGCTCGCGATACACTTTGGACTCTATATCGTTTGATAGTTTCTACAACATTTATTGCATTCTCTTGACTTTCCTAGATATCATGAGAGTAGGGCTTTCTGACTTTCTTTTGCCATGAGAAGTAGGAATAGAGATACATCATGGGGCTTCCGTGGTTGGGCATGTTTAGGAACCCCTACGGTTTTATAAAGACCCGTTTAGGGCGCACATTTGCTAATTGTGTTTGTTTGTTTAAAGTCCTCATCCGTTGCATAGGGAGGCGCTTTTCATTGTGTTTACAATTGTGCTTGCATAGGTCAGAAGTGGTTAGGACACCCGATGTGGAACCACCAAGCAAAGTCCCTCTTTTTATATTTCCTGCTATCGGGTCATTTATATGATGGGCAAGCGGAAAGGGTCGGCAGTCATCCCCCGTAGTTCTAGTTCGTGTCTTATATGGTGCACGCGAATCGTATTATTATTTTATCGAGTCCATTACAAAAGTGGCCAGAGTTCCCTATTCTAACTCTCCACTCATTCCTGGGGTTCGCATTTACTGCAGAACTCACATCATTTGCTCTGTAGGTTGTGCCTGCAATTGTTTGACATTTGTTTGCGCATTGTGTTGCTTGTGTTCTTCAGCCAAAGCACTTGTTTGTTTCATCCCCTTGCATCCTTTGGTTCTACAACCAAGACAGATATAGGGTAGCTTTCCCTTAGGACTGTTCGGTTAGGATAATTCCCGAGCCTAGACATTAGGATTTACATCCTTTTCGTGTTGACATAGGTAGAGATTCTCTTACATCCTCAACCATAGGTCCAATATTTTCATGACAACATTATGGCTAGTGTCATACCCCAATTTTTTACCTAAGATACCACCTTACATATGCATCACTGCATTACTAACAGTTTCAGAATAGAATAGATCGTGTGTGGCTTCTAGAAGGCAAAGTCCGGGTTTCTTCAAAATTTCATCTGGTCAAGATATGATCAATTAGGGTTTGAGTTTTCACTCACCTTAAATGGTCTATCTTAATCAATCATCAATATTTGATCTTGATTCCATTGTTTCTCATGATCTACCTTGAATCGACCAATTAGGGTTTGATCGAAGATGAATCATTGACTTTACGCTCAATGGATGACCTATTTGCGAGATTGATCTTAACATCTTCAATGCAACATCTTGACCTAATTTCTTGATTCAAAACATTGCAAAATCCATGTTTCTTCATCGGACAAATTACGAACCATCGGTGAAAATTCATCGCTCGAAAAGTCAAACTTTGACTTTTGGTCAACTTTCAAGACCAAACTTTTCAATCATAAAGACATTTCAAGTAATCCATCATGATCATAAAAATCAAGAAATGTGAAAAAGTCAACAAAAGTCAAGATTTGAAATTTTCTAACACTAGAAATTTTTTAAGTGTTAAGAAACATAGTTTTCTCACTTTCTAGCCATTTTCACCTAGATCCATTTGGATTAGAAAAAACTCAAAACATGAAAGTTGTAGCCCTTGTTACAAGCTTTCAAAAATTCAAGAACTTGCAAAAACTTTGTCTAGCTATGCTTTTGATTTTGAAACATAGATCTCAAAACCATGGAATTCCAAGTTCATGCTTCAAAATTATAAGTCATTTTCATAAATCTCCTTTCTAGAAGCCTTGTCATCCACTGGGGTAGATTATAAGCGATAAATATCGGTTTGCATGATTGAGAAGGACTGAATCAAAGAAATTTCTAATCATGGTTAGAAAAGTAACTTTTGCATTAAATGCAAAAGATTCCTTCTTACCACTTAACAAGTTGAAAGCTCTCAATGATAGTCATGCCTTGTCATTCATATTTCTTGGCCTATAAATAGAGGTCATTTCTTCATTTCAAATCACACAAGCTATCATAATCAAGCTTTCCTTCTTTCTTTCTTAAATTCCAGTTTCAAAGTTCGAGAGGAAATTTTGCAATCTTGAAACCTTACAAAATCGGTGAATTAAGTTTCTAACATGTTCTAAACATCAATTAAGTTGTCTAGACTTAACACCACCGGAAAAGCTATCAAACTCAGATCATGCTCAAAACCCATAAACTTGCAAATTAAGCCTTAACTTGCCATATCTCAATTTGCTCGTGCTAGCTTTGATTTAACACTTTAAACATCATCCATACACTTCATAGAAGTGATCCGGACATAGATCACATCTATAACAACTCGATTCAAATTGAAACTCTTCAAAGTTAGTTGGACTTGGGTGGAATGATCAGGCCATTTCAATTCAAGCTAAGCATCCGGATACCTTCCATAGGGTCGGTTGAAGCTATAACAATCATCAAAACACTGGCTGAAACACTCTAAGCAAGAATTCAATTTCTGCTTATAAGAGGTAAGTTGTTCAACTTGGAACTCTTAGATTTCTGAATAACAGTTCAAAAGTTGCCATGCCATCATGTTTCTGCACTTATGAGGATCATAAACCCTCAATCAATTGTTTGATTTGTTACACAAACACGATTTCATAATCATTTTCAAAGTTAGGGTTCTTCATGTTCATGTGAAAATTAGTCACCATACACTTAAAATAACTGAAAGTAATCATCCCCATCATGTTCCTGGGATTAAAACGAGCAACTTTGATGTTTACATCTTTCAATTTCATTGAGAAATAAAGAAGTTACAAAATCAAAGCTTGAGGAAGAAGAAGATGGAGTTCTGGCGTTTTATTTGTTCTTAATTCAAATAATTCGTTTATAATATAATAACATGAAAGAAAATAAATAAGCGGATGTATAGCACCCGATGGTAGTCGGTGGCGCTTTTCAAATCCTTGCCATGCCATAGGTCTGGGGTTTGAATCCCCTGGAACCTTTTTAATAAAGGGAAATACAAGCTTCGAGCTTGTTCTTCCAGTCCTTTGAGGCTCGACCTCAAAAGTGCACGAAACTTCTACCAGGCTCTTCATTTCCTATATTGATACTTACTAGAACTTCTCCTTAAAAGTCTCAAGCTTCTGCTTACACCCCGTAGAAAACTTCTCGAGCATCCGGAAGCACCATGCTAGCTCACCGCCCGGAAGTTGCTAGCAAAGCACTCGAATCTCTTTCTCACGCTCGAAGCCCGGCTAACCCGATCCTCGACAAGCCAACCACAGATCCTTGAGTCAATTTGGACATTTTCAAACTTTCTTATTTTTCAAAACTCCTTCTAAACAAGGTGATTAAATGACAAGTCAAACAAATGGCTCAATGGAAAATCTTCATTTCTAAAGCCAAATGTCCAAGGTTCAAACCTCCGTAGGACCAAAAAACTCTTTTTTTCTCAAGTTTCTAACAAACTTCAACATTTTCAAAAACTAATCAAAACTGCTCATTTTGAGATGATTTTTTGCAGACTTGTCATTTAATATACCTATTTTATGATTATATCATAAAAATCCAAAAATATTTTCTTTTTGATTATATTTTTATTAAGTTAAAAATGAGGCATTTTAAGTATTTCTTAATACTTTTCAAAGATGTTTTCTTTCAAATTAAATCTTTTTTCAAAACTTCTTGTGAATATGCTTCACTTGTCAAAATAATTTTTAAAATCTTTTTCAAAACATTTCAACAAACTTACACACTTTTTTTTCCATGATTAATTAAATTCAAAGATAAACCAAACCAGGTTTCTTCTTGAATTTCTTAATTGATCATGGGCCTCCCTCACGGTGTAAGTCCCAAAACCTTTATGTACATATTAAATTTCCTTGTACATAATTCAATCATCTTTATAAATATCCAAGCATAAACAAACTTCTTTCGTTTGTTTTCATTCGCTTGTTTATACGCCAATTCCATTGGTATTAAGAGAAGCATTATTCTCGGTGAAACTACTCTTAAACCAATGGGCCTCCCTCACGGTGTAAGTCCCAACCCTTCTATGTACATATTCATTTCCTTGTACATAAACACCCCTTCGTGTACATATTCATTTCCTTGTACACATCTAAAACCTTGTAAATATTCAAGTTACACTTGCTTTAAACGCTCGTTTTATACACTTGTTTATATTTCCTTCATAAATTCCTATGAATACATATCACACACTTGTTCATATAATTGTTCAGTTATAACATAACAATTAGCCTAACAACTAGGTTCCCCTTTAGCCTCCTTTTGGGCCTTGTACAAGATAACTCATTTATTGTGTTAGCCTCGTCTTAGGCTTCATTTAAGAAAACTCACATATTGAGTTTAGCCTCCACTTAGGCTTCATATAAGACAACACTCCCCTGCTGAGTCAGCCTCCTCTTGGGCTTCGTTCAAAAGAACTCCTCGTTGAGTTTAGACTTCTCTTGGGCATCAAACAAGAAAGAGACGTGGAAATCTCTTATGACCTCCTATTGGGCTTCAATACAAAGAATCACCAGCTAGGATAGAACCACGAGAGGATGATTTCTGGTGAAATCACTCTTGAAATCCTAAGAAGATGGTTTCTGGCGAAACACAACACCCAAATTTACGACTTTATATGTAAAAAATCAGTAATTTAAAATTTCATAAATTAAATCTTGGCGTCACATCATCAAACCAAATCACTTTAAGCAGTTTACTTTAAAGTATAAATCTAGGATACATAGCATTGTCGGAAAACATAAATTGATTCATAAACATCAAAACATCTTCTTTATTAAACTTCTTTAATAAATCATGTTTTCATAAAGTATGATTCTTATACATAAAGGAAAACAACAAAAGAACAACAACAAGACGACATAAATATTCCCCCCGAGTGCTACGTATCGAGGCGACAAGACTCAACTAATAGCGACTATAATCTACTGTCTTCATAACCCGTATTACCAATGTAAAGAATGTTGCGAAACAAGTAAAGGGTAAGATACTCCAAAATATATAATTAAAGGCCTAATAGAATATATATATATATAAATATTTTTGGAATTGTAAAGGATATAAGTTAATAAGTGCATTCCAACACATATCCAAACCTCGCATACTTCAATCGTCATTTTAATGTGTATAATCTACACTATATCGCCATAACCTCATCGGCGTACTTCATCATAACAACACATAAACTTTCGCCGGCAAAAATCATCACAAATTAATCGTCACTAACCAATACGACAATTATAAACAACAATATCAACCAATACTAATTAAGCATCATAAATGAAATCATCACAAATTGGCTAAACCCCAAATTGCTTTTTATGGTATTATATCCATCGCATAATTTTCATGAAATTACCACATCATAATCAATTTAGGTTCAACACAAAAATCATCACAAAACAAGATATCATATAGCATCACAATTCATCATAAGCCATCAAAGAAAACTCAATAACAAAAGACTCCAAAATAAACATAATGGACTCCATGAGACGCGACTATGTTATGCATGTGGTACCCATCGCTTTGTCCATAATTAGGGACACTAGGCATAAAGCCCATCTTCGCTCGGCATAAAAGCCATCATCGCTTGGCATGAAAGCCCTCTTCGCTTATGAAATGTATGTGACTCAATAATAAAGACCACACAACAACATGTCATCATTGCTCATCACAATTGACATAAAGTCTACATCGCCATAATTTATCCACATACAGATAAATATATCATTGCATCATATTTGCATTATGCAAAACATCACTAATAATTCATCATCATCAAAATCATGCATTCACAAATCGGAAGCCTTCATTAACAACATCATGTACAAAGACATATATTATCGCATCGCAAATCATCGAGTATTTATTAATTAATACGTCGTCGCAATCATTATGTTTAGTCGCACCACATCATCACCAATTCATTCACTAAATTTCGAAAACGGAGAAATAGTCAACACACCCATACTCATCGCGAAAGCCATTCCTAATAACCGGCATTAGTTATAAACATCAACATCGAAATCGGATTGTCGAAGCGTGCCTCTACTAAAAACAATCCATTCAATTTCGTAAATTGGCCTATTCGGGTCATCTCGTAAAAACTCATAATTTCTAAAACTAACCTCACCACTACGTTCTACGTCGAACCTAGCTAACACGTCAATTTTCGTTGAATTGAACAACTTGCCGTCGTCAATTCTAGGAATCGGAAAATCGGAACATAACCGGGTCCCAAATTTAATCGGCTATCTTATCCCCTAATTATACTTTATGGGTATCAATTGTTACTTGGAGGAATTGGCATTTTAGAAAGAAACAGAATGTATTTCTACAGAAAATTATGCAGGAAAATTCCATCTGCAGAAAATAGAAAAACCACAAAACAGCAAACGGAAAAAATGGAAATTTCACTCTTCGTCCCTGTCCCTAGGGGACGACCGTCCCTTCCACTGCATGAGCTTGGAGGCGAGGGCCTCAAGCAAGGGGGTGGCCTCCCCACACTTGGAGGTGGGCGCCTCCCCCATGTGCATTCTTCCATTAATTTTATTTTTCCCTGCGTTTGTTCTCATACAGTTCTTTTTCATTTTCTGTTTTCTTGTTTTTCCATTATACTATTATGTTTTTCTTTTCTATTTCCATTCCACAATTAGCCTAGTAAATAAACCCATATAAACCATACTATTTACTCCATTTCTCTAAGTTATTTGATCAATCATTCAATCAAAGTTCATAAATCAACCTATCTATTTTTCCCAAAATCTACAAAATATATCATCAAAACCCTAACTATATGGATGGAGAAATGAAACCCCTTACCATGGAAGCTTGGTTGATTCATGATGATTCTTCAAGACCCCATCCTCAAGCTTGCTCATGTTCCTCCTCTACTTCTCCTCTTGCTCTTCTCCTCACAAAACCCTTATTTTTCCTCTCAAGTTTCTATTTTGGTTTTGTTGAAAAAAATGGGAAGAAAAACAAAGGAAAGGGTTTTATAATGTTGTTTCCTTACTAGCTTCCTCTCTTACACTTGTTTGGCTTGGTGTGTTATGTTGGAAGAAAAACAAGGAAAGTGTTTGGATGGAAAGAAAATGAGGAAAGTGGTTTTATGATAACCTTACTAGTAAACTAAGGTGTAAACCCAATCCTTCCCAATTAATCCTCACACTCCTAATTTATTCATATAAATTAACACACTAATAATATCTACCAATATTATTAATCCAATCAATTGAAATAATTCCGGGGAATTAAATATCGGATCAGAATAGTATTTTACCGAACCGAACGGAATAAAACCCGGACCGAACACAACGTCGCCAGATAAATTAATAGATATATTAATTAATATGAATATTCGCGTCGCAAGATAAATATCGATCGGTAATTCGAAAATATTAATATAATATAATATTAATTAAAAACGGGCGTTACAAAACCACTCTTAAAGCCAAAGCCAGCCATACCCTATAGCTTCCTCTTGAGCTTCATACAAGGAGTCTGGATGACCCTCGGAATGCCTTTTCTTGGGCTAACAACACAAGGACCCTCGATGACCTTCGGAATGCCTCATCTTTGGCTTACAATACAAGGACCCACGGGCTTCTAAAAAGCATCCCTCTAATCCAATCAATTTCTCCTCGAGATTTAGACATTTATCATCTCTATAGAAGAAGTATCTCATCTATCACATCACATATAATCAAACTCTTTTTCAAACTCTTTTTCAAACAAAAACATCTTTTACTTGTAAGTGGTAACGCTTGTACGCTCAAGCAAAACACACAATGCTTACAATTAAAGATTCTATCATCTTTCAAACATCTTTCTTAACTCGTAAGTGGTAACGCTTGTACATTCAATCAAAGCACCTATAACTTACGATGAAAGATTCAATCAATCAACCTTTCAAAATGTTGTGATGAAATAGATTAGATACATTTTTCATTAAGATGACATTTGTCTTTGTCTCTTAATAACATCTTGTTGCTTCCACTAGCATAAGTGGGAACTATGATTGCTCTGACTTTCTCAACTCCCCTTTGAGAATACGTAGGCCTAAGGTCTCATCCTTGGCGAGCAGAATTTATTTCTCTCTCAAACCAAACAAAACCATAGCTCTCTTTAGATCCGAGCTACAGATGCTCTTATTCCCATTAAGGGATATGTATGTAGAAGATCCCAATGATCTTTGCGAGCATAATAATAACAAAACCTAGGATCCTACATAATCTACCTTTCTTGAAATCCAAAGGAGAAACTTTCTCAAGAATAGAAATAGCAAATTAAAACACACAAACATATCAAACTATTCATATATAAAGCTATAGATAACTATATATATTTAGGGTGCCACATCTATTACCTTTATGTAACAAACCCCCTTTCCCGGAATCTCCCAAATGCGTTGCGTCTAGTTCGCGCTAGTCGTAATGCATATCATATCAATTGAGGGTATTGCAGCTTTCCCCTTTTTCATATCATTTTTCTTGAGTTTGAAATAATAAAGCTTGATGCTCGTGGCATCTTTAAAACAAATCAAAGAGTAAATCGTTTCGAGTCAGAGAATCCGAATTTCGATTCGATTCCCTCGCGCGTCACTTTTTAACGCGAACAGCTAGTACTAGTTAATGTCCCTTTTGTTTTGCTTGTTTCTTTTTGCATTCTTGCATGTAATTAAAACTGAAAATTGCTTTCTTTATTTTTTGACAACAAAACACTTAATAATGGTTTGAACTCCTTTCTCAAGGTAAAAACAACCAACCAAGACAAATTCTTTTCGCCTACGGGCGCATTTTCTTTTGTGTTTAAACCTTTTTCACAAGTAAAAAACACAAAACCCACCGAAACAAGTGAGCCGAACTACGACGCTCTGACTTTCCCATTGCACGGAGGAATTTGTAGGCATCTTGTCACGGAGCTCGATCGAGCACAACTTGTAAATACTTCCTTGTTTTCCCCGAGGTTTCTTTATTGTCTCTTTTCTTTTGCATGCATTGTAGCGTTTGAGCATAGATAGATATAACATACCCTTTAGCGAGAAAATAGAAGTGGATATCGTAGAGTACAACGGGCGTGTGGGGTGTTAATCTCTTCCCCTCGCATAACTAACTCCCTCACCTAGATTATCTCAATCTCTCGGTCGAAGGACCGCGATTCTCCCCTTCAGGTTTACTCGATGTTTTCCTTTTTCCGTCGTGAGATAAAAGACGTTCGATGGAGACTCCATTGATACACCCATATCAGTCGGAAGTTCAGCCGGGTGGTTTCAATCACAAAAACGACTCTAATTCATCTAAAAAACACCCTCCTTTAAAAAGGACATCTTCATTCTCCTCATTGTTAATCATCATAGGCTGCATCTCTATGCGTTTCTCCAATACTTTCACATCATTTCTAATGCCGAACATCTCATTCCTCATCTTATCGCCAATAACATATTACGTTTGACCTCATCTCGAACAACTGCAATAATAACCATTTATGCCCAAAAGTCTCTTGTTCTATAACTGAGTTCAGAGACCGTCCATATAGGAATGCATCTACCATATTTAAAAACACTTTCATATCATAGAGTATATTTTTATCTCCTCATAGGTTCAAGCAGAACATCCATTAATTCGATACTCAGAACACAAGATATGAATTTCCAAAGTTATACAAAAATGTGAACATTGACATCATGCGGCGACATACTATCACCCACCTTATAGTAAAATCAGGAAAAAAATTCTTTGTACCAGTACCAACACTTACCATCTTGAAATCGTACTCATCTCTTCATATTTCCGACCCTAACTCGCGATTCAAAACCTCCCAACAACTTCAAAAACTTTTACAATCCCTCACTAGGATCCCACGATATGGTCTACATCATTATGTAACTTTATCATTGTTCAAATGTTGACATCTTACGCAAAGACTACTCAAACCGACAACTTCACAGTCCACTAGCAGCGCTGAGACACCGCAACTTTCTAAATTCCATCTTCTAAAAATTATCCTGGTTACTTAACAATCACATTCAGAAACATCAAGAATTTACACTCTACTTGTATATCAACAACCGTTACATTTCCCTTCATCCTTCGAAAAGTAAACATCACCAGTGTCTAATCATCCTTCCTCAAGACACTCCTACTTGGTTAACAACAAAATCTTGAATCCATGTCACCTTCGGATTCAAGAAACAACAAAACTTCAACAATACTGACATTGTTGCCGTCAACAGCATATTGAACCAACATGTTACAACCGAAACATATCCGAGAAGCAAAGCTTCTCCCCCACTTATCTTCTCCCTCACTTATGTAAGTTCAGTTGCACTAAACTGTAAATTCAATAGTGATAACAATAATCTTATCAAAAAGTATAAACAAATGTAACGACAACTACATACTTATCAAATTATAATCAAAACAAGAAACCTGAAACACAATATATACATATGATCAATAGTAAATCTTTTAATGTAGAAAGAAATTAGTAATCATTCCTTAGGGTTGACTTGAATTTTCTATCAATAACTAATTATTTTCTTTTACGCTCAATCAACATATGAATCTTATGGCTCCCTTTTTTAAAATTTACTCAATCAAAATTAAAACTTTTTTAAAATTTACTCAATCAAAATGAAAACCAGATCACCTTTATCGCAAATCACCCTCTTCATCATGAATTGAGTTTTGCTTACTAATTACATTTTCTTCATTATCTGATTGTCTGCTTCCTCCAACTGATCCCTCATATTCCATAATCGTGCTTGACCAGAAGTTAAAGAAGTATTGACCTACAACTCAATACAAATTTTAGTTATTATTAAATTACTTATGAAACTTTGATTCATTTAAAGTGACAAAAACATTGTGATTTACCGTTTTATCCACCGTGTTTTCCGCCAAATTCAGTAGATAACAACTTTTTGGTTTCTCTTAGAACAAGACATGTTAGCAGTCAGTATATTGGGAGGATTTTTTAATTTCTAGTTAAAAAAGGTTTAACAAAGAGTTTATCCGTATAAAATTAAAATGAATCATTTTAACTAGCAACACTAGGTAAGATTATTGGCAAAGATCAGATGGGAGTAAATGAAACAACTAACAATAAAGGGACCTACAAAAACATGAGATGATATTATCAATAAAAGATAAGCAAACATTTACTTAAGCATGTGCTAGAAAACTAGTCCCTGTATCTAATTTAGTGTAAAATTAGTCTCTTAAGTATATCACTTGCTAGCAAATTAGTCCCTGTATTATATTACTTATTAGAAAATTAACCCCTGAATTAGACCACTTAATATCAAACAAGTCCATACAAGTTAACAGAAGGAACAAAAATGGGATCTTTTTAAAACTATAAAACTAATAATAAAAAACAAACTAATTAACTCACTTGGTTGTTCATTTTAAGATGCAACTGCCAGGTCATTTAACACTACAAAAGCATCATTCTCCATTGCTTGGTCTCCATCATCTTGTTCATCTACAGCATCACCAACACACTCCAACGCCTTTTTAGAGAATATATGCAAGGAGAAATTAAAACATACAATGGATGCAAGCTAAGAAGTCAAAACATATCTAGGAGAAATAAGATTTAAAACATCTGTTAGGGCACGAAGCTATGCCTATCTATATCAATTTCCTTAATTCATTCTCTACATTTAAATTTAAAGATAAATTGGATAACTTATAAGGAAAAAAGGTCACAGAGTAAAGTGCTGTATATTTAATATTGGAATGATACAACAACTTTAAATAGTGGAATGGTGCCTTTATTTTCCAACTTCACTGTCCATCAACTTGTGTACAAAGGCATGGACAAATAGATTAGGGGCATATATCTATTAATTTCACAAATTCTGTTTTCTGACAATGTTCATAATTGATTGGTGACATAGTATTTTTGCACTATAAAATCCTATTCATACCTTGATAACAACCCTAAAAATCTAAGTAACATACATGGACTAAGGAGCATTAGGAAATCCTAATTCTAGAGATGATTAAAAATTAATATAATGACAAACAATACAAATAACACAATGTTGGAAACAATTAAAATAAAGCAAAGAACAAACAAATGGCAGCAGGAAATGCTATTGTTTGAAATGTCTTTCCAAGACCCTTGTTTCATAAATCATGTAAGGTAATCGGTTTCTTAATAGGGATACTGAAATATACTTCTAACTAACTGATTAGCCTATTTATTGATCACAAAGAACTTAAGTCCAAGAGTAGAGAAGGAGTATTGCAATGATACAATAATTCATAGTGTTTGTTCTTTAAAAATGAACCAAATTTTTGGGAGAAAATTCATAAAAAAGAATGAAAACTTATTGAGTATAAGAATATGCAAAAACTCTAAAAGCCAAAATCCAAGATGTGTGAATTCTTTTCAAACTTGGCAATTTCAAACATTTTCTTTAATTTAAAATCTTAGAGACCTACTCACAAAGCTCTCAATTATTTAAATATCTGTAATGGAAAACATAGTACTCTTTCATTAATTTGGAAACAAAAAAGGACAATGGATACATGATTAAATTATACAAAAGTGATTTGAAAAAAAAACAAATTAAAGTAGTTTTATCATTCATAGTTAGGGGTGTGCAAAAAAACCAAAAACCAAAAACCAAATTAGTATCCATATTAGTCCAAATTTTAAAACCAAGCCCAATATTATATTTTAGAACTGTTGACCCATTAATAAAAAACAAAAAAAAAACCAGTAACCACATTCCAATTTGGATCTGTTATTGGTTATTGGATTTCAAATCTCTCTCAAAGCCTCACAACATCCCTACTCTCTTACACCACAAACCTGCAGTGAAACCACTAGAGAAAGGTCGTCGTCGTCGCAGCCATCTTCACAATCCTTCCATCTATGTCATGTTAGTTCCTCACAAAACCTCTGTTTGATTTCCGTTATGGCTTTTTGATTTTTGCATCCTTTGTGTTTGATTTTTTGTCTGTGTGAAGAATAATTGTTATGAATTAGTTTGTTGCTATCTAGCTCACTTGACTTGTTCCTTCCAAGAACTTGCTATATAGAATCCTTGTGCTTTGCCTACTAATCTGATCCCAACTCTTCCCTTACATTAATTCATCATCAAACAACATCATTGTGCCAAACATTAACTCTGCATTGTCATTCCTTGTGGTATCGATTTATATTAAATCACGGAAAATTGTTGTTTGTTGTTATTATTATTGTTATGAAAATTGTTGTTTTCATTACATACCAATTTTCATTTAAGAGGATCATCTTCACATATAAGTACGAGCATCGGTTTTTAAGCAACTCTAAGAGTTTTATACGTATAGGAGCCGGTGTTTAGTTTCTTTAGATCGATAGAGCTTATGCGTCTTTAGTTGTGGTACTAGTATATTTACATTAAAAGCTATTAGGAGTAAATTCTGACTTAGGCTTATGTAGTCTCTACGAATCTTGTATTATATATGTGGATTCTCTAATAACTCATACTAAAACAGTTTAAAGTCCTTCCAATTTCTCTTTATTCTTAAACACAAGTAGCCTCCACCAGTACAGAGCAATGTGTTTTTGTGCAATGCTACAACTGATAAGAGAGGGTTATGAGTATTTTCAGTTGCATTTTCAGTGGCCATTGTATTGGGACATAAATCTTTTTTATAGTTGCAACATAGCGGTTTTCAAGTTCTGATCGAGGTATGAAAACTTATTTTTGTCACTTAATAATCAAGTTCTGATTGAGTGTTTGAGTTGGGATATAAAACACGTCAAGTGAGCAAGTGTTTGAGTTTGATTTTTGTAATGTCAGTTTCTTTTAGATCTAGGTTGTAGTTGAACGTAATAGAGAAAAGTTATGACTAAGTTGAGATGTAGTAGTGAAAAGATTGCTGAAGCAAACACATTAATGAATCTGTTATAACTCAGAAATAATGCTGACGCAATGAAATAAGGGAGTTTAAAGTTATCGTTATGTTATAGTTGTTGAATATGTTACAGTTATGCTATTGTTTGCATGCATTAAGTTCATATCTATCCATTAACAACTAAAGTTAATCTAGAATATCATAGAAAATTTAGAAACAAATAAGTTACCAACGCAATATTTTTCTATCATTGTTAGCATTTCTTAAGAATTATTTTAAACAATAAGAAATAATTTGGAAAGAGTAACATGCAGTGTTTGTGTCATGCATTTGCAAAAAGATACATTTGTTGAAGGTTGTTTGGAAGATTAGCACAAGATTGGGTTAAGCCCTTCTGTAAACTTTGCATTTGATCACAAACAATATTTAAACTGTTCAAAAATTGTTTTGCAGCACTCCCCAAAGTACTTTTGTTTGCAGCATTTCTTCTTCTTTTATCCTTCTGGTATGTTACTACGCATATTGTTAAAATACTTAATTAATTTTTTTCTGACTAGCAGTGTTGGCTACAACAAAATTCTTATAGAAAGTATTAACATTCTTACTCCAGCCTTGAGAAATCTCTGCTGCCAGCTCTTATTTATTTGTCTGTTCATCTTTATTCATTAACTTTCCTTACTATTGTGTTGGTGTATTGTTGTATACTGTATGGCAGTAAGACTTAATTCAAGTTTCTTTATTATTAGATATTAGTATATATCATAAACAAGCATGACTCTTTTTAGAATGACACGTGCATAAGTATATAACCACTGACAGCTAGGTTTTGTTTTCTGAGTTGCTAGCAGAACAATCATTATTTTGTTTTGGCGTTTGAGACTTTGAGGTAGTATTGTGTTCCAATTTATTTTAATGGTTTTTCTTGTTTTATACCATTTCTATTGTGTCCACTATTTTTGTTAAATGATTGAGCTGGTTGAGTTGGACTCCTGAATTAGATCTCATAAATATAAACTTGATTAAACTTAATGTATAAGATGATATGTATACCCTCTAAAGCAGAAATTGTATGTTAGACTCCAGCAAATAAATATCGTGCAATCATTTTTTTTTACAGTAGCAAGCTCTTTTATGTTCTCTTAATTGAATTCTTGTAATTGAGTAGTAATTGAATAGTATTCTTCTATATCAAAACATAATGTTTCATTTACTCTGGCACAAAAATTAAGTATAGTAATGGAACTAGTTCAATGCATGCTCATCTTCTATGACAAGTGGTGAAGAACATGTTGGCTCTCCTTTAATTGTCAAGTTTGACCAAGAAGCTATTCGAAGAGCAATGGTTAAGATGTTCATTAACATGGAGATTCCTTTTCAGAAGGTCGAACATGAGTCTTTTCATGAATTTATGAGTCTCGCTTCACCAAGATTTCAGATTTGTTCGCGCACAACATTGGCACGTGATGTCTTGAAACTATGGGACACAGAAAGAATGATTTTGAAAAACTTTATATCTCTGAATTGTCGAAGAGTTTGTCTCACCACTGATATGTGGACTTCTTGTCAAAAGTTGAGCTATATGTGTGTGACGGCCCATTTCATTGATAATAATTGGCACTTACAGAAGAAGATCTTAAATTTTTGTCAAGTCACAAGTCATACAGTGGATGTTATTTGTGAAACGATGGAGATGTGTTTCAATAGTTGGGGTTTAAATCGCGTGCTTAGTTTGACGGTTGATAACGCTTCATCAAACGATGTTGGGGTTGAACGTCTCAAGAGAAGGCTTTTGTCTAAGAATAGTTTAGTTATGAGTGGAAACCATTTTCATATGAGGTGTTGCGCACACGTATTGAATTTAATTGTGAAAGAAGGTTTAAAAGACATTGATGATTCAGTTTATAGAGTTCGTCATGTAGTTTGGTATGCTAGATCTTCTCCCGCGAGGCTTGCTAAATTCAAGGGATGTATTGATGAGGAGAACATGGACTATAAAGGTTTAGTTTCTCTAGATGTTGAGACTCGTTGGAATTCGACTTACTTGATGTTAGTATCTGCATCAAAACATGAAAGAACCTTTGAAGAATTAGGTTTTCGTAATAAAAGGTATGCGATTTCCAGGTTATGTACCACTCTATTCACATTCCATTTCCAAGTATTCTGATTTTCTTTGAAAGTGTACCACTTTATTTTTTGGTTTTTGATCACTTTGTGTTTATGCTTGTGTGATATTATGACTGAACCTCTTGCCTTTATTTATGGGCTTAAGGTTTGACTAAATCTCTGTTTTGCTCTCCTTCCTTGCCTTTGTGTCCTGATTACTGTGTTTGATATAATGTCTCCTGTTGTTTATTTGGGGCTAAACAATTTGTTTGGTTTGAATTAGAATACTAAGAATAGCCTATGCCATGTTAATTCTTTTGTAAAATAACAAGAAAATGGGTGGGTCAGGTCACCCTTCAATTGTTAGGAACCAAACAATCCATTTCTTTTGTTACTTGAATTTTGGGCTATGCACTGTATGTACGTTTCCCTGATGGTACAAAAAGAAGCCTTGCTTTTTCCCACGTTTTTCCGGCATCAATTCACATTTTTATATTGCTCTTCAATTTCTCTATCATTCCTGTTTCTTTTGGTGATAATCGCATATTGCATATATACACAATCTTAAGTGCATATGTGATATATCAGTAATATTAGACTTTTACTCATTTGTTGATGTAGCATTTTGGGTTTATGGATACATGTTTCTTCTTGAATTGATGTTGAACATTTTATGTTGTGCTAGGTATGTGAATGAGTTGACAAAAAAGGGAAAAGGTGTCCCGACGAAAGACGATTGGAATCATATCAACTTAATCATTCCATTCTTGAAGTTGTTTTATGATGCTACTGTACATATATCAGGGTCTTCTTACTTGACAAGCAATATTTATATGTTTGAAGTCTTGGGTATTGGAAAGAGCATTGTGGATATGTGTGCGTCTGAAGATGCACATCTACATTCAAAGACTCAAAGATGAAGAAGAAGTATGATAAGTATTGGGGATCTCGAGAAGCTTAATATGATGTTGTTGATTACTCTAGCTTCGATCCTAGGCGCAAGGTTAAATTGGTTGATTGGATGGTGCGACGATATTATAATAAGGTTGATCGATGCCTTGAAAGAAACCTTAGAGTCTTGTTTGAAATCTATATATGAGGAATATTGTGTTGGCTTTATGCCTCCTCAAGGTAATTTAAATGAGTCGCATGTTTTTGGTAGTGTTAGCCATCCGTATGGAACTAGCGAGTTTTATCTTTCGGAAGGGTGTGACGGTCACGGATAATGAATTAACTACTTATCTTGGAGAGTTTAGAGCATAACATGGAGATAAATCTCTTAGAGTGGTGGAAAGTAAATTATGGTCGTTACCCATCCTACAAACATTGCAAGAGATGTACTTGCTATACCAATAAGCACAA
Source organism: Vicia sativa (assembly GCA_021764765.1). Classification (NCBI taxonomy): domain Eukaryota; kingdom Viridiplantae; phylum Streptophyta; class Magnoliopsida; order Fabales; family Fabaceae; genus Vicia; species Vicia sativa. The sequence goes on along the minus strand of CM038794.1, from coordinate 74,043,649 downwards.
TGGCGTCGAAGCTGCATTTAGTCAGGGGAGAAAGGGTGCTTGATCCATATCGCACCTCATTAACACCAGACAACCGTCCAAGCATCGATATGCACTCAAGATTGGCTCAAAGGAACATCTTCATCATTGATTACAAATGAAGATTTTGATATTCTTGAGAGATTTGAGCAAGGTATGATAAGTATATTCTATAATGTATTATTATTTATTTATTATACTTGAGGCATAATGAAATGTATTTATATATTTGTAGAATTACTTTATACGGAAGATGGTGCTAGTTGTTCAACCTCTTCAACCTACATTGCATTCGAAGATGACTTAACGGTAAAGAATTCTAAAGTTTTATATATGAATTTTCCTTCCATTCTTGAGCTATAGTTTCCTACAGAACATACTGGATTATTTAGAAATAAATGATTAGTCTTTTGATCTAAATGCTTGTTGACAATTCACTACTCATATTGGATTCTATTCGATTAAGAGAATGAACTGATTAGTCTTTTGATGAATATTGTAATGTGATCTAAAAAATCTATGAATGTCTTATGCAAACTCTAAGCATGAATTATGGTTATGTTGCAGACTTGATGACACCAAGAAGACACATGTAAGGTTGACTCCGGATTACAATGGATGCATTGGATGTAGCAGTTAATTTTATTTATTTATAACTATTTGGTTTCGCACAATATTGACAATGTATTGACTTGATTGTTAATCATTTAATTATAACATTATGAACAATTCAATTGTCATATATTTTAAAACTGGTTTTAAAATTATGCACATTGTGCACATGCTTTAAAATTGTCAATGATAATATTGTCATATGTTTTAAAATTGTCAATGATAATAAATTTTGAGAAATGATCAATTTTTTTTAAAATTATTGTTTTTAACATAAATAATTTTAGAATGTTTTAAATAAAAAAAATATTTTTAATATAAAACTTTATTTTAAAAATTGGTTTTTTTATAAACCTGGTTTTAAAATTGATTTTTTTTTTATAAAACTGTTTTTGAAACTGGTTTTATTTATAAAACTGGTTTTGAAATTGGTTTTTTTTAAAAAAATTAAAAATTGATTTTTAGAAAAACTGGTTTAAAATTGTTTTTTTTTTAAAACTGGTTTTTGTGAGAAACCGGTTCAAAACCGAACCGATCCACATATAAACCGGTTTTAAAATATAAACTGGTTTTAATGAAGTAGTTTTAAAATTCAAACCAAACCATATATATGGTTCAATTTGGTTTGGTTATTGATCCATGCACACCCCTATTCATAGTATGTGAGAGAGTAACCTTCAAGGGATGCTTTTAGAGGGCTAACAAACAAAATGAACTTAGTTTCTTTAAGAGCTTTGAAAACAACTTTGTTACTGTTGATTGGTCTCTTTGACTCCTTACTAATTATTTCCGATGTCATTAGTCAAATAACACCAATCACTAATCACTTCTATCTTCAAAAGTTCACGTTTTTAAACTCACCCTAGAACCAATTACCAAAACCTAGTGAAATTTCCCATGAAGTCATCACAAATCTAAACCCTAATTTGAAGAAGAAAAAAACGAGGTTTAGAACTGAAACTCAAATTACGCATATTGGTATTCATTAAAGAGCAATTAGGGGTTTTAGAGTGACTTTACCACTATTTAATTAGAAATTGAAAAAAAAAATTGGATGGAAAAGCCCAAATTATAAGAACATTAGAAAAAAGATATTGCAAATCGATTCAAATGTATGATTTTTGCTTAGAGTTTAAAATAGAAAGACAGTAGTTACCTCAAAGAAAATGGATAGCTTATCCTTCAACATGTGGGTAAAATAGTTTTGGAATCTACTGCACCTCTGCCATTACTTATCTTTTCTTCTTCTATTTCAAATTGAATCTGGAACTAGGGTTGAAATTTGGAATAGGAAATTGAATGACCAGTGCTCTTCTTCTTAAATTTCCAATTGGATTGGAATGTTTGTGTGGGTTTAGACTAGAAGGAAGATGGAAAGGAGGAAGACGAGCGACATCGCGGAGTAAGGGTTGAGGTGTTTGGTCATGAAATGCTTTTTTTTTCTTTTTAGTTTATGTTCTCAAATTATTTTCTTGTATTTGTCTTAATATAAAATTAAATACTCCTCATAGAAGTTTGACGTAATTACGAGATTGCCCCTTGTTGCACCCGAAAATTCGCCCTCTTCATTTTTTTTATAAATGGTTGGCTTACATTTAATCAGTAGGTGCATCGCGTACATATCATTCATGCATTGATCATGGGTTCGGAATTTTCTAAATCGTGTGAGCCTGTGCAATTCTGAAGAAGAGGTTTGGTTCCAAAAGCTGAATATATGAGGTTCTGTTATCTCAAGTGTCCTCTCAATACGCAAGATATTCGTGTCCAGAAGCTTCTGATTATTATCTCGAGAATTGAGATTTTGGAGTTCTGATTTCCTATCAAGTGGATATTGATTACAGTTTCGAGCTACAGTGTGTTGTGGTCAAATATTTGAGCCCAAACTGATTCTACGGTCTTCTGTAAGTGGTGAAGTGTCAGTATACGACTTATCGATCCGCGCGATTCATCAGAAAATCAAGAACGGACGGATAAGATGATATTTGAGTGCATGTATCAAATAGTCAACAAAAGTCAAAGTTTGACCGGGCGGAATTTCGGGTCAAAATTATTGTCGAAAGTCGACGTGTGAGAAAATGCGATCATTTGTTGAAAAAATTGGAAGAATCAGGTGAAAATGAGGTTTCTTGCATTTTAAGTAATCTTGGACTTAGAAAATTTTTCTATGTTTTAAGTACTTTGTAAGATTCGAATAGTTGTTGTGCGCATATTCAGGGTTGTTTTTGTCATTGATTCGGCCGCTGCACGAAAAAATTCCGAACACGAAAGTTGGAGTTCATAACTCCATCTACAAGTTCCGTTTAGAAACTTTTTCATTTCGGACGACGGAGCGGAAGATACGGAGCACCGTAAGTGATGGTTTGAAACTGCCAAAATGCAAAACAGCATACACATTTCTTGCCAAGCTGCGGACGCATTTCATCGAACAATTTTTGTGCGTATGTTCGGGGCTGTTTTCTCGTTGATTCGATCGCTGCACGGAAAAACTTCGAACACAAAAATTGGAGATTGTCATGAATTCTACAAGATTCGTTTAGAAAATTTTTCGTTTCGGACGACGTAGCGGAAAATACGAAGCGCCGTAATTGATGATTCAAAGTTGGAAAATTACCGCGAGTCATGTTTAAAACTTGCCCAGCCAAGCCAGGCATTTCATCGAACAGTCACGGTGCAATCTTCAAACACTTTTTATTCGGTGATTTAGGCTTCGTTCGGATTTTTGTCGAACTAAAGAGTTGTTGTATCATACGCGAGCTTTCCAATGACATCAAGTTTGCATCGTTTGGTCGAGTATCGGAAAAGTTACTAAGCCATAAAGTAGTGCACATGGCATGAATAAATGATTGGCAACGCTCAGGAAATTCATCGGTAACGCAGTCAGCTTGTGCCGTCGTAACTTCGAAGCTAATTACGGTGAGCTTGTGATCAACTTTTCATCGGGAACTCAAAATCAAAGTTGTTCTGCCACGTGCCTTCTTTCCAATAACACCGAGTTTGCGTTATTTCGTCAAGTATCAAAGGAATTATAGTATCACAAACTCGACACTCGGCCATGATTTGAGTTCATGATTATGTGGAAAGAATGGTGTCAGCATGCGTTTTGTATATCACTTACAGGTCACAGAATGATAACATTCACTCATTTCCATTTTTCTCCCTTGACCCTCCATGAAACCATCATAACCGATTTCTCCTCTTTCACTCTTGCTAACAACATTGATTCTCTCCTTTAACAGAATTAAAAAACAAAACTCACGGACCTCTCTTCCATTTTCTTTTTTCTCACTTGCCTCCACACTCTCACATTCACTCTCCCACACTTTTTTTCTTTTTCTACTCACTTTTCTTCAACACTAACCCACCATTCACGCCTCACTCAAGAAACTGTAACAGAATCTCGCCTCTCATCCCTCACGCCTTCCATTTTCACCTTCCTCCACGGCCACAATAAAAAAAACAACAAAATTGCTGCAGCTCTCTCTCCGATTCTTCTTTCCCTGTGACACACAGTTCCAACTCATCTTCTTTCTCCACTGCCGTTTTCTCTCTTTCTCGACATCACAACTCTCTCTCTCTCACTGCTTCCATCCCCTCATTCTCTTCACTCCTCTCATGCCATTCCATGACAACTCCTCCTTCTTCAACAAAATTCAACCATCTTCATCACCACCCTTCGCCTCTTTCATGCTGCTTGCGATGAGATTGCGTAACAAAAAATCACTACACCATTACATTTACAACACTCCACCGCCATAACCTCACACTTCTTTCTCTAACAGTCAAAACCATTACCACTTTTCTTCCTCCTGCCCGTACGATATGCCTCTCACTCTCTGTGATCTCGACCGTAACAGTAACCTCCACCATCTCCCTCTCGTCGACCTCACCGCCAAGAAACCGTAACCTTAGCTCTCTCCATCTTCTACCTTCATCATTGTCCAATTTCGTCTCTCGCATTGAATCTCCGATCTGTACGGCGTTATCCAACGACTCTGCGAGTTCTTGAATCGCTCTTCGATCTTCGTGGAGAAAAGCTACAAATTGTGTTTATTTCGCACCGGAATTCGTGGAAGGATTATTGATTGAGGCACAGGGATTGCAGTGAAGTTTTCCGAAGTTTTATGAAGATTTTCTTGCGTTTTTCTATCGGGTAAGGCATCTGAATCTTACTTAGCATGCTTAGTTTGTTGCAACGATCCTATTTACCTGCATCCTAGGGTTCATACATGCGTAGTTTTCGAATGCACACCGTTCCATCATTCTCAGATCTATTATTCTGTCGAGGATTCGTGATTTTTGAGCAAGATTTGATGAAAACTCATATGAGATTTGGGATCTACGTGAAAAGCGGAGCAGAATAGCGTCAAGCAGGCTTTTGAATGGTTTGGTCGTCGTCTTGTGGTCTGGCGGAGGTGAGTTCACGACTCGGCGTTGTCCTTTTTTCCCTATCGTGTCCCACCACATTGGATCATTCTATTTTCCATGCTAGCCGCTAGGATCTTGACATGTCATCATTTTATTTAATAAAATTAAATCTGTTTTAAATTATATGGACTAATTGATATATGTTATGAAATAAATATTAAATGTGTGATGTGATATATTTAATAAATTAAATCTGAATAATTTCATTTAAAGCATGGCCAAGTGATATATGTTACACACATGATTAAATGTGACATTGATATAAAATCTGAATAACAAAAATATAATAATAATGTTGTTTTGGACAAAAAATGGAATGAAATGGACTTACAAAAAAACTGAGCAGACTTAGCATATTCAATCGGGCTGATTCATGAAACACCCCTTTTTAGCCCATAGCGATTCAATAGATTTAGTTTAAGCGGAATTCAGTTTCTTAACCCCCTGTTTCCTTGTTTCACATATTCAATAATTATTCAATTTAACTCCGATTTGATTGTTTGAATTGTAAAAATACATCGAAAACATATTCTGATATTTTAGGATATTTGAACATTTTTGACATTTTAAATATTTTTGCAATTAATTCTAATTCATTTGTAGTATTACATTTAGATGTTTTTTATATAGTTGACTTAGGAATATAATGTCATATTTTTTAGAAACTCAAAGATATTTCTTATCTTTGTTTAATTATAGTTGAAAGTAAACCTTATCTTAGTGTTGTAAGTAAAACTTCAAATTTATTTTGATATTCGGTTGATTGTAAATAATCATTTTTGCGTTTTAGGCTTTATTTAACCGCATTCTTTATTCGACATTACTTTTTGTATCCGGTATGGGATCGTTATACTATTGATTTGGACGTATAAAATCCATATTTTATATTTGCACATGTGTGTGTATTGCATATCTGTTTATGCGGATTATGATCTTATGCGGTGTATTTGATTGGATGTGTATGACACACATTCGATTATGCTTTTGTGTCTGCAGACTTCTCACGGATTTTCTTATTGCGTGCCGGTGATGAATTGAAGTTTTCCGGAGTATTTCTATAGCTGCGTGCTCTTGATTTAATATCCGTGGGTATTTATTTTACTATTTACCGCATTTCTTTACCGCTTTTCTAGAGCATGAGAAGTAGGATTTTACGCTTTCCTTGCCATGAGAAGTAGGAATAGAGATGTATGGGGCTTCGTGGTTGGAGCATGTTCGGGAACCCCTCGGTTTATTTAAAGACCCATTTAGGGAAATTGTTTGCTAATTGTGTTTGGTTTGTTTAAATCCTCCATCTGCATAGGGAGGTAATTTTCAGTAAGTGTTTACATTTGTGCTTGCATAGGTCAGTGGTTAGGACACCGGACGTGGTACCACTAAGCAAAGTTCCGCTTTTTATATTTCTGTCATTGAGAATTGATATATGGGCAAGCGGAAGAAAGATCCATAATCAACCAGCGCAGTTCTATCCGTGTCATTTCGACACAGATCATGTTGCTTCCTTTATCGTTCAATAATAAAAGTGGCTAGAGTCCCTAGGACTCTCCACTCATTCATGGGTTCATATTCTTGAACTCGCATCATTAGCTCTGAGGTTATCCTCGATTGTTTGACATTTGTTTTTGCATTGCATTATTTGTGTGCTTCTGCCAAAGCACTTGTTTGCTTCATCCTTTGTCGCTCTTCGACTCTACTTTGTTAGTGATTCGAGACGGACATAGACTTAGGTTTTAAACCTTTTCCATCCTTTTGTTGTCATCTTCGACTCTGCTTTAGCTAGCGATTCGAGATAGACATAGATCTAGGTTGCAAACCTTTGCATGTTCCTTTAGGATTCTCGACTCTATCTTGGTAGTGATTCGGGTTAGACCTTAGGATGTAATCCATGCATGATGACATTAGGGATAGCATTAGATAGTTTCCCTTATTTGTTGTTTTTTCAGTTTCATTTGCATCCATGCATGTAATAAAACTAAAAATTGTTTTCTTTTTCTTTTGCAAATTAAAACCTTAATAATGGTTCAAACTCCTTTTCAAAGTAAAAGCAAACCAATGCAAACCTTTTTGCCTACGGTTTTATATTGTTTTAAATTATTTTTCATAATTAAAACACATAACCCATCAAACATGTGAGCGATTCTACGGCGACCTTCCATTGCGCAGGGAATACGTAGGAATCTTTTCACGGGGCTCGATCGAGCAAACTTTGTAAATACTTCCTTCTTTTCCCGTGTTTTCTCCTTTCTTTCATGCATTCTCTTTTAGCATACAGATATAGCAATTAAGTAGTAAATAGATATAAACACACCCATTAGACAAAAATAGAAGTGGATACCGTGAGTATGCGGACGTGTGGGGTGCTAATACCTTCCCTTCGTAATAGATTCCCTTACCTTATCTCTCGGTCGCAAGACCGTGCTTTATCCTTTTAGGTTTCGCGATGCATTCACTCCTTTTCCTGAGATAAAAACCGTTCGATGGCGACTTCATTGATATAGTTATCGGATGATGTTCGGTAGGTTGTTTGGTGGCGACTTCAACGAGGTCTGGTCTGTCTGGTCCGATCGAGAGTCGATCCTAGCTTTTATTTTCATGTCTATTGGTGTTTATTTATTTGTTTATTTATTTATCGCATCATCCTTCTTTGCATTCTATATGGCATATTTACTGCTTTCATATCTTGGTTGAAGTACATTGAGTTTGTGATCATTTACGATTTGGGTGGGAGTTACAAGAGGTAAAAGGCCCCATACCCCGGCCAAGAGACACATAGGACACCAGGAATTGAGTGGAACATGTCAGATACCGAATGTAGATCTTGTAGTCTGGCATGTCGTCCATGCTTCAGAGGAGGTTCAATCAGGGGGCTATCATCTTCACGTAGGTGTTATGATGTTAGTTTCTCTAGGCGAACTAGATCCTAGAGTTACCTTGACTTTACCCAAGCCTTTAGTTTCACCTGTGAGTGGGGAAGGATCATGATTATTACAGGTACCGTTGGTGACTATTCTCAAATGGTGACTATGTTCTGATGGTGACTATTTATTTATTTATTCTGATGGTGATTATATTGGTCCTTTGGTGACATTCTGTTATTGATGACCGTGTGGCTTATGATACTTGGTTCCTTGACACCTGGTTTTCTGGCATTTTTCTATGATGTTCTGAAATGATGTCGGACCTTTGATCCTATGATATTCAGACTTGGTTCTTCTATGGTACTTTGAATTGGTGCG
>CM038794.1:73946930-74035258 GCA_021764765.1 Vicia sativa | reverse complement strand
TTTCTTTTTACAAACTTCATATTTTAACTATTTTTCATATTTTTATTTTAATATTTTCATTCAATTTAATTTATCTTTCATAATTTTTATCATGCATTTAAAAATACCAAAATATTTTTCTTTTTGCATTATTTTCAGAAAATGTTTATTTAATTTATATAATTAAAATTATTATTTTTGCATGCATATTTAATTTAATTTCTTTATCATTTAAATCACTTTTAATTGATTTTTAATTATTAAATTAACTCAAAATTCCCAAAAATTATTTTAGCATATTAATGTTATTTCCAGCATAAAACTTTTCTCATTCAAAAATTATTATTTTACTAACATTTTCCTCTTATTGATTTTCTCGTATTTCCGATTTTCATCTTTCACGGGTTATCCGTTTGGACAATTTTTTATCGCTTTTCTTTTCAATTATGTAATTGCCTATGGGATGTAATAGTTTAATTAGGACTTTATTTTCCGCACTTTAAATTATATACGCCCCAAAGCCATGTAATAGCGTAGGATTTATCTTTCCGCACTTTATATTTCCATGATTTACTTTGCATCCTATAAATTGCTAGTAATTAGGCGTGTATGGCAAGATAAAATTAACATAGCTCACTCTAATTTTCAAGATAAAATATCAAAATCAACACTCTTTTCACACATGCACCCCTTAGGGTAATTCTCTCTCTTGCCTTATGAATTCAAATGGTCAAGTCCCTCGAGCGTAGAGGTATTCTAGCACCGTTGCCTTCAAAACAAATCATCATAGTCCCTTCGATACAAAGATCATAAGACCCGCGATGTCGCCTCCGAATACATGATCTTGACCCTCGATTGTCGCCTCTGAAAGATGATAGTCCCTTCGAATGTGCTAGGATACTTCCTCTGAGTTGCTTTTATGACCATCCGATGTCCGCAGATGTCGCTTACATCCAGCGAATGGGTTACCTACCAACTAATGGTATGGATAGCTATTCTAAAGGAAGTAAAATAACACGGCTGACCATTTAAGTAGGTAATAAGACTTTTAGTTGCTTGCTCTATCAAAATACTTTTCACACCTCACACTTTTTCAAAGTTCAAACTCTTTTCAAAACAAACATTTCCGAACACTTTGTATACATTCCTACATGAATCATTACAAAGTCAAAGCGAAATGCCTTTTCAAAACATTTTGTCAAACACACGAGAAAACAATTTTAAAGTGATCTAGAGCAACTAAGAGCCCGTAGATAACTACGGATGGAAAGGGTGCTAATACCTTCCCTTTTCATAACCTTCTCACCTCGAAATCTAACGAAGGTCTTTTACATACTTTTTACCTTCCCTTAATTGGATAAAAGAAAAGTCGGTGGCGACTCTTGCTATCCGCACATTTGCGATACAAAATCTAAAAGTCGAGTTCACGTATTATAGAAATGGCGACTCTACCGGAAACACCAAAGAGAATGGCTTGTATGCTTTATCTTTAAGGGTTGCTTGGGTATTATATTTGTGGGGATCCTACACACGGATCGGGTTTCCTTTTAGGTAAGTAGCAATAAATCGTCGCGACCGTTAGGCGTATATCGAGAATGAACATGATGGCTACGTTAGTGTGACACTTTGGATGTCTGATACTCTTCATTCCCAAGTTGAGGATAGTATTTGGCTTCCTGCGTGGTGTCATCAGCACTAACTAAACTTTATTATTGACCCATCTTGGCCATTAGAAGGTAGTGAGATGGCGGCTTTGGTGTAGACTAAGGTTGGTTGATACTCGATGCTACGCTCATTGAGATCGGACTTTTGGGATATTTTGATCGACCACTTGGTAGTCGTATTGAAATAAGCGCCTCGAGAAAGATCAATGATGTGAGATTCCTAGAACGGTTACTATTATAGGACGAGGATGAACCAACTCAAACTTTTGGTGGGGTAATCACCTATACCTCATGCAAGCCTTAAACCTAGGCTCATTGTGTGAATTGTTTGTGTGTGCTAAACATGACATCATTTACATTGCATATCATTTCTAACTATTTCAAGGACCTAGGGATTTATCTTTGCTCTTTTTTGTAGGGATTATGCCTAGAAAGACTATCGAATCAACTTCATGGGTATACCTTCTCGACTCAAAGAATTGGTTTGAGATTCCATCCATGCTCGGTTCATCAAAGACATGGTTATCTACTTGACTTGGTTATCTCGGTTTTGAAGAAGATATGATGCATGTCTTATTCGGTTCTTGATCCGAAACACCATTGCTTTACATTCCCAGATTATCGATTGGTTCCTACCTTGGAAGAGTTCTCTAAGCTACTTGGGATACCTATTCTTGACCAAATGCCATTCACGGTTTAGAAAAGTTCCTAAATGCGAAGACATTGCATCACATTACATCTAAAGCGCTCGGACATTGAAGCCAATTGGGAAACTAGAAGGAGTTAAGGGTTTACTTGCCAAGTTCTAATTAAAGCGAGAATTCCTCAAAGTTATGAGTTTCCATGCATTTGAAGACATTGTGGCCTTGCTAATCTATGGTTTGGTTCTATTTCCTAACTCGGATCAATTCATAGATGTCAGCGCCATCAAGTTGTTTCTTACCCATAATCCGTGCCTACTTTACTTGGAGACATCCTACATTCTCTCACACTCGTACTACTAAGAGACAAGGAACTCTCATGTGTTGTATCGTTACTTTCCGGTGGTTTATTCGCACCTTCCTCCATCAGTTTTGAAGAATGAACAAAGGTTGAAGTGGTCTCAAAGGCTAATGTCACTCTCTCATTCGGATATCCGTTGGGTCTTTTCTCGAAAGGACTTCACATTCATTGACGTTGGAGAATTCCTAATGTACCACTCCTTGGTATAAGGAGAGTATACTTACAACCTTCTCTAGCTCTGTCGGTTTGGTTTTGCTCGGAGATGGTCCACATGATATGCTTCTCAAGATATTGTGTTCGACTACAACCACGATCTCGAATTAAGCGAAGGTTCATACGCTTGGGGCATGGTAAAGAAGCGATACCAAGACTTTGGGGCACCAAAACTCCATTCCTTGGGAACCTTACCTCAAATGGGTGCGAGCTCGAGCTCAAAACCTCATGATGCCATTCCGCTGTTTTACGATAATTATGGAACTGTTGCTATAGGTGGCGATCTTATACTATTCTCCATCTGACATGCCACTGATTTTGAAGACTTGAAGAGATCTGGATTCAACAAGAAGAGGGATACATTTGAAGCTCGATTATATGCAAGAGAAGAAAGTGCTAGAGTTGACAAGCTACTTCCGAGGAGCGAGCATCAGCGCCTACCTCGGCACGAAGGCGCCATGGGAGACTTAGAGCTTTAGGATTTTATGCTTTTCTTTTATTGTTTTGAACTATCTTTTGTACTTAAAAGAAAAGAATAAAAAGAGAACTAATAAATGTTTGTTCGTGCTTGTTTAACAAATTTAAATCTCTAAGGTCCTTGAAAACATTGCATTGCATTTGCATAAACATTGCATATCATATATAACATTCATCACAGTACATTGAAGATTGGTTTTCTCATTCTCTCGCTATTTATTTTAGTAGAAATGGCTCTTGAGCAGATGTCAAGATCTCGAGGCTCGAATGCTCGGTTCGAGGATGTTCACTAGCTTGGTCCAAGGCCAAGAAGATCTGAAGAAGCTCATCAACGAAGAAAGAAGGTCGTTGGTGTTCTCAACATGGGTAGATTACAAAGGTGGTCCTAAAGGTAGTCGATAGAGCTCTCGGAAGGAAGTGTCAAGAATGAGGGGTGTCAAGGGTGATAATGAAGGAGCCGGTGATGAGCACAAGAAGAGAGAAGATCACTGATCATGACCATACTACGATGAAGATGACAAGTACGCAACTTGAAGACCGTCTAAATCTTGTGGAAAACTGAAGATGTCGGGCTGAATTTTGATGATGATCGAGTCTTGTTCTGGTGTGGTGATTCCTCCCAGTTCAAAGTTCCTACTTTTGCCAAATATGATGGCATTTCTTGTAAAGTGCATTTGAAGTCCTATGTTCAAAGATCAACCCCTTGATGGCGAGAAAGTTGTGGATGCATTATTTTCAAGAGTTTGTCAAGACTCGATTGGAATGGTATTATCACTAGAGAATGACCGTATCCATACTTGGAGTGACTTAGCGGATGCTTTCTGGACAATATAGTACAATCTTTGAATTGCACCTTTCGCATGCAACTACAAAGCATGTCTATGGGTCGTGATGAGAAGTTCAAGGTATGCTCGAGAAATGGAGAGATCTAGCGGTGAGTTCAACCACCCTTGTCAATAGGGAGTTGGTTGATATGTTTATGGGAACAACGGGCCCATTCTTCAATCATCGATTGGAAACTCTTGACCGGATTCACGGTGATATTTGGCGTGTTGAAGCTGGTATCAAGTGGAAGATTCATGTAGAGTCATCTTCAAATCTGCGAAGAGATCTTTTGGTGGTAAGAAAGAAACTAATGTTGTGGTGGAAAAGCCGAGCCAAGACCGACCGCGCTCAATCTGTGAGGCGGTTGTGATCTCGAATCCTACATCAACAACCTCGGCGAGACACGCAGCGTGGCGCGCCACGAAGATGGTTCAAAGATCAACATGCCATTGTCATGAAGCCTTGCAACACATGTTGAAAGCGGAGTGATTACTTTGAAGGATCCTCCCGAGTGTCAACACTTCCTCTCCGAGATACAATCCTAATGCTAAGTGTGCTTACCACTCCAATAGCCAGGGCGACACTCTGGTTGGGCTCACGAAGAACAAGATTCAAGATATGATTGAAGCTAAGCATTGAGTTTGACCCTCTGTTGAGACTCGAATGTGATCAACGCCTATACCTAACCATGACAAAGTTCCAATCTTTGTTGGTGAGGATACTTATATTTCAACATAGATGACTTGACCATTCCTCGATGGTATTAAGAAGAATTTCTGCAAGGGGTGTCGACCAGGGATGCCGGAGAATTGTCGTTGGTGCCCATACGCACTGATGGTTGTGCTTGGTTGAGAAGGCGGTTCGATGCATGATGGATAACCGTGAAATACTATTCACAAACCACTGTGGAGAGTCTATGGAAGACATGTCTAAGAAGATCGAAGATGTGAATGAAGTACACGAATGTGGGTACCTTGGGCAGCAAGTGGAAAGTTTGATTACATGGTGAAGTACCTTGTTCACGAGAGCTACAAGATTCCTATTGAAGATGTTAAGGTAGGATGGGGTGGCGACTTCCGAAGACTATGTTGATGTTAACACATAAAGTTTCCTCTCATGATCCTGCTGCCTGAGTGGCACTCATCATTACCTCTCCCGGACCGGTTCCATATTCCTCTGACAAAGCTATCCCTTGGAATTATGGGTGATGTTTACTATCATGGTGTCAAGCAAGACCCTCGACTATTGAAGATCTTACTGATTGAAGCTACCATTCCGACATTGACAACATCACGGATCAAGTAAGGTGACGAACCGGAAGAGTATTCTCTCAGAAATCTCTCCTCCAAAGACCACGCGACTCCATTTCGCATTCCATTATTCAATCCATTCCCCAAGCTAGAGGGAAAGAACCGGTGACTCATCACGCTCCCAGTACCAAGGAGTTAAGACACCTCAAACAAGAAATGGAGGAAATTGAAGTTTATCAAGACCATTGCTACTTTGGCTGGCCAAATCAGCGGCCTAGAAACTTCCGGTGAAGTCTGCAGTTGACTCTTTTGAAGGAGAAGCGGAACAAAGCCTTGCACATCTACATTGAATGCAAGGGCACTACATTGTCTCTCTGTTTTGGTGGATCACGGTTACGCTCTAAATATCCTACAAAGGCGCTTTTGATCGACTTGATATTGAAGAGTTGGTTACGAAGCCCAGTGATATAATTGTGAGAGCTTTGATGGTTCTGCGACGATGCTTGGAAGCTCATACACATAAAGTCGGTTCCGGACTTTTGACTCCACTTTCTTTGTCATGGACATCCGTCCGACTTACTCTGCTTACTTGGGGCCCTTGGATACATGGGGTAGGCGCTCTTACCTCTACCTTGCATCAGTGAAGTACCCGATGAAAAGGTTGTTACGATTATGGTGAACAAGAATATATGGTTAGTCATCTACGATCGTTCGATATCTCGAGATGGGCGAATTCTTTGAGACTCCTGTCAAGCTTTTGAAACAATACCCAGTCATTCACATGACTCTCTGTCCCTCCTGAGTTACACAAGTTCCGCCTAGGATGGCCTCGAAGGATGCTCAAGGCTGCGATTGAAGGAGGAGGTAGTACTATTTGGGACACTCCACGTCTTCCTTTCAAATCTAACAAGGCCGGTTTAGGCTTCACCATCAAAGGTCAAGATGATGAGCCGCATGACGTGTCGGCCAACTTCCTTTCCGTCGTCGAGTGGAATCCATGCTATAGAGACAATGACAAAGACTTGACATCAGCAAGTGGATCTTCCACTCCCGACAATAGACTCGACAATTGGAAGGCGAAGCGTCATACCAATCTCCTTTAAACAGAGTAATTGCTCTTGTTTTGTTTTGCTTTTCGTATTTTCTATGTTTTGAACAATAAACTCTAAAGCCTAGTGCCTTGCCGGGGCATCATGGCTCGTTGTGAGGTTATTATCATCATTTGCATATTTTCATTCAATAAAATCGTTGGACTTTTGCATTAATTGTTGCTTTCTTTATTTTACTTTATCACCCTTCAAAAGCTATGTGTTTCTTACACACACCCACGTGATACAACTGAATCACTCGAATCTAGTTAATGCTATGCTATTGCTAAATATGACTTCGATAATCCGATCTACCAAGCCGAAGACTAAAGTGAGGAAGATTGTGAAGTGCGAGAAGAACTTGTCCATTGCTACTGCAAGAGATCGAGTTATCTGACCACATGAAGAGTCGATCGAGGTTGTGAATTTAAGTCTGAAGAAACGAGAAAAGGAGATCAAGATAGGAAGGTGGATTCGAGATTGCTACGAGACTATATTGAGGTTTTGCTTGGTCATACGAAGACATGTCGGTTTAGACATTGATATTGTGGTACACGATTCCGAGCAAAGAAGGTTTTCTCGGTGAAGCGGAAGGTTCGTCGCATCGTCTGAGATGTCGGAGAAAATCAAAGCCGAAGTTATGAGCAGTTCAACACGGTTTCTTAGCTACCTTCTTATCCACGTTGGGTTGCAAATGTGGTACGTAACTAAGAAGGATGGCAAAGTTTGAATGTGTGGATTACGAGATCTGAACAGCGAGTCCGAAGGCGATTTTCCCTTCCTCATATTGATGTTACGGTTGACAACACCGCTTTCGGCATAAGTTTTCTCCTTCATGGATGGTTTCTCTGTTACAATCGGATCAAAATGGCTCCACGAAGACATGGAAGACTACTTCGTTACACGTGGGGCACTTTACTACAAGGTTATGCCGTTCGGGCTGAAGAACGCGGGCGCCACATACCAGCGTGCCATGGTGACGTTATTTCATGACATGATTCTTCACGAGATAGAGGTCTACGTCGACAACATGATAGCTCGATCTCAGACTGCAGAAGAACATCTTGATCATTTCGAACTGTTTGATAGGTTGAAATCTGATGAGACTCAATCCTAACAAGTGCACTTTTGGAGTCAGATCCGGTAAACTCCTAGGGTTTGTTGTCAATGGTAAAGGTATTGAAGTTGACCCCGCCAAAGTTAAAGCCATTCAAGAGATGTCAGCTCCCTTGAGAAGGAAGTCGGAGGTTTCTTGGGTCGATTGAATTACATTTCAGTTCATTGCACATTTAGCGCTACTTGTGAGCCAATCTTCAAGTTACTAAAGAAAGATCAAGTGGTAGAATGGAGCAGCGATTGCCGGATCGCTTTGACAAAATCAAGGAGTACCCTGAATCCTCCTACGATGCCGCCACTTGAAGACCTCTTATCATGTACTTGTGGTGTTAGAATTCAATGGGGTGTGTGTTGGGGCAACATGGCAGTCAGTCGAAAATAGCATGCAATATACTACCTTAGAAAAAGTTTACCGACAACTGAGAAAACTTGCAACGTTTTGCTTGCTCGCCGACTAAAAGATATATGTTGACTCACACTACCTAGTTGATTTCCAAGATGGATCCGATAAAATACATATTTGAGAAACCAGCTCTCTCGGAAGAATAGCAAGGTGGCAAATGATCGACCGAATCGACATCGACACTTCTCGAGAAAGCAATCAAAGGAAGTGTAGTAGCCTATCATTTGGCTCATCAAGCCGTAGATGACTACCGTCTGCGGTTCGAGTTTCGGATGAAGATGTTTTACTAGTTATAGATTGCGAAGAACCAGGCCAGACGAAGGACTGAAACAAGGATCGATGGACTATGGTCTTTGATGGAGCCTCAAACGCCGCAAATGGCATTGGCACCATCATTACATCCCCAACAGCGGACATCGCCTTTACCGCGGATTATGCTTTGTACTAACAACATGGCGAATACGCGTGCATTATGGGTATCAAAGCTATTGACTTAAGAATCAAGTTCTTGCAAGTGTATGGAGACTCGGCTTTGGTGATCGGTCATATTAAAGGCGAGTGGGATACGAAGCATCCGAATGTCATCCCGATCGAGAGCATGTTCCGAGTTTGATCCCTACTTGAAGAGATTACTTTTGATCACATTCCACGAGAAATCGGTTGGCGACGCGCATTAGCTACTATGTCATCTATGTTCAAGGTCGGATGGGACAACGAGGCTCCCGGATCATCATTGAGAAGTTTGGCCGAACCAACATCTTGCTATGAGCTTGACATGAAGAAAACCTTGGTACTATGACGTGAAGAGGTATCTTGAGACCCATGAATATCCCGGGAATCATCAATGATAAAGTTCTTGAGAAGATTTGCATCCAAATTCTTCCTCAAAGAACGACATCTTATACAAGCGCAATCACGACTTGTGCTCCTACATGTAGACGGAAAATAGCGAGCGTATCATGGAAGAGTTACAAGGTAGCATTTGGTACCCACTCCGGTAGACACACCATGGCTAAGAAGATTTTGAGAACAGTTACTATTGGTCCACCATGGAAGTCGATTGTCACCGCTATGCTCGATATTGTCACAAGTGCGGTTATGCGACAAAGTGCACGCCTCCGGTACCTCACAGATGTTCTAACACTCCTTGGCCTTTGCAATGTGGGGCATTGACATGATTGAGAAATCAAGCCCACTTCCAGCGGACATCGTTTCATCCTTGTGGCAATTGATTATTTCACCAAGTGGGTGGAAGCGACCTCATTTGCATCATTACTAAGAATGTTGTGGCTCGATTCATCAAGCATAATCTTATCATCGAAATGGAACTCCCGAAAGGATTATCACGAGATAATGGCTCTAATCTCAACAACAAAATAATCACCGAACTCGATTTAAGATCAAACATCACAACTCTTCTCCTTATCGGCCTAAGATGAATGGCGCGATGGAAGCCGCCAACAAGAACATTAAGAAGATTATCTGAGAAGATGACATGACTTACAAAGATTGGCATGAGATGTTACCATTCGCTCTTCATGGTTATCGTTTCTGATATGGACATCAATAGGGCAACCCCTTCTCTCTTGTATGCGGTATGGAAGCGGTCCTACCCATCAAGGTTCGGATACCCTCAACGAGTCCTCCGGGCGAGAGTTAAGCGAAGGCGATTGGGTCGAGACTCGCCTTGACATGATTAACTTGATTGATGAGAAACGACTCGCATCTATACGCCATGGACAGATCTATCGAAGCGAATGATCGAGCATTTAACAAGAAGGTCAAGCACCGAGTCTACCAAGTCGGTGATCTAGTAGTCAAGCGCATCATTCTTCCACAAGGTGATCGGGGTAAATGGACTCCCACCTGAGGGACCATTTGTAGTCAAGACAGTGTTTTCGGTAGCTATGACACTTAGCACCATGGATGGTGAAGACTTCCCACACCCGTGAACGCATAGTCAAAAATACTACGCATAAAGAGACCCGCTGGGTCGGTGGCCTAGGCAAAAATAAGGGCATCTGGCGAACTAAAGGGTTCGGGCAAAATTAAGGATATATACAAAACATGTACACCCAAGTCGAAAACACGAAAAGCGGTTTGGGCAAAAAGGGTATCGGTGGTAGAAAACCGAAAGGCGGTCTAGGCAAAAGTTAGGGATTTAAGCGTCGACTATGTCTCGTCCGATCACCTACTTCCAGATTACTACTATCGAGATTCAAGATTCAAATGGCGAAAATCAATCCATTCACTTTCTCTTGTGACAGAGATGAGATAGTCAAAATATATGAGTACTAGCATAGTTGGAACTTAACGAGATTGTTTCTGCATAGCTTTTTACCTTTCTTGTGTATAAACTACTTGGCCATACGCCACATTTCAAATAAATACAAGTTCTTTCTCTTTACAATTTTCACTGTTGTTGTTTGCATAAAGTCCAATGTTTGCTTTGAATGATTATATGCATCTAACAATAAGAATCTATTCACAAGCATGCGAAAAGTGAACATACAAAAGTAATTGTTGCAGGCTCCAGGGATTGAGACGACGACGAAAGTCACTAATACATTCCCCCGCAAAACATGACCCCCACAGAGGTGTCACTAACTACAAACCTTCCCCAGCGGAGTATATGTTAGTCCCCGAGCAGTGATTCCACTCAACTAAACCATGTGACAACAAGATATCTCTCAACAATTCCCCTTTTCTCCAGCAGTAGTATCCAGACCTGAAACTTGGTCAGATAGTGCATCGGAGGAAACCTACATCTTTTATTCATCACCCAGAGATGTCAACGGGCTCCAGATCCTTCTAACCCGATCTCCAAGCAACTATCAAATACTCTCCATCAGGATTTACACGCAAGATCCCAAACAGAGTACCTCCCAGACTCTCCCCAGCAGGGTCTATGTATGAGATCATCAACAACGTGTTTCTCGATCTCTACCATCCTCAACAATATCTAGGCCCAAGACTTGGTCAGATAGTGCATCGGAGGAATCAAAGTTTTCTTTCTTCTCAGGGTCTCCATCCGTTCCGTCCCCAAACAGAAGTCAGAAATCCTCAAGCAGAACGTCTGCATCTTCTTCAAGATGGATATGTTTTGAAATACCACAACATCTATCATTCATACATTTATCATAAAATCATAATATACACATATGTCATTCATACACATCGTCATGCATCATACTTTGCATAAGACTAACAGTATTCTATCAAAATTTCTCTTGTTTTCTCCAAATCAGGTGAAAATCACTTCTGACGCAAACTGGTCCAGGATTAATGCCCGAAGCCAGACGGGAAACCCTATCCAAATGACCTCCCTAGTTGTCCTCCGACAACTGATCCAGGATTAATACCCGAAGCTAGACGGGAAAACTATCTGAACGATCACAAGTTATCCTCCGATAAC
Organism: Vicia sativa; assembly: GCA_021764765.1. Lineage (NCBI taxonomy): Eukaryota > Viridiplantae > Streptophyta > Magnoliopsida > Fabales > Fabaceae > Vicia > Vicia sativa. Next base: position 74,023,826 of record CM038794.1, on the reverse strand, counting down.
AGGCATTGGATCAATACTCGAAGCACAACAGGGAAGATATCAACATTTTGCCAACTACTATCCCCTCAGAGTAATCGGCACGAAGATCTATTCTGACTATCTCTTATTATCAACAGTAAATACAGAGTCTAGAGTACGACTCAGTTTCCTGGGATGGCATCTTAAGCCCATCTCCGACTACTCATCAACAATTCTCCACCTTCAGAATGCTGCATATTTGGTTAAAAACCAATACAAACCAATAACTTCATTCAAGGATGAGCACGGAATCTAATGTACAACTCCCTCCGGATGGCATCTTAAGCCCATCTCCATGCTCCTTCCACTCCCGGAAACATCTACAGAGCCTAGCGTACGGCTCACTCCTCAGCACCGATCTTTCCAGATGGCATCTTAAGCCCATCCCCGTCAGTTCTCCTATCAACAACCTCGAGTCTAGCATACGACTCATTCCCCAGCGAATTCTCCAACTTCTCCAAATGGCATCTATAAGCCCATTCCCGCATCATCAGCCAACAGCGAGTGCAAATTTTCAGGTGTACTCGAGTGTTCAATCATCTCCTACCTCCAGGTCACGAAAGGTGACCATGCCAATCTAACCCTTCCAGTACAAGAAGATTGAACAGGGGCAGCTGTCATACCCCAAAATTTTCCCTCCTACTTCTCAAGACATTTCATACATCCATACTCAAGGATTCCTCAAAGGTTGATCAGACAAACCCTCTCCTAGACAATCAACCCAAACTAGGGTTTGACAATTCTCAGATCAAGGTGGACTTCCAACATCTCCAATGGTCATCATGCCTCCTCATATGCCTCAAAGATTCTCCATGTCAATTTTCAAGCCTCACAAGTCAAGTTTCCTCAGACAATTGCTCAGATGGTTGAAAATCAATTGTATTGGACAAAAAGTCAACTGTGGTCAACATACAGTCAAACTTCCTGATTTTTTGTCAACATCCTCATTTTGAAGTTACATTCATCATTTGATCAAGTGTTGATCATGATTCATCAAGAAAACTCAAGATTTGCTCAAAAGTCAAACTTTCCAAATTAGGGTTTCTCGGTGAAAAGTCAACCAAACTTTGACTGAGCATAACTTCTTCATACTTTCTCAGAAATTTTTCCACCACCTCTTGTTTTGAAGGAAATTCAATTCTCTACAACTTCATGTCTCACAAGAATGTTCAAAAAATGCTTCATTTGGAAGGTGTGGATCAAAACATTACAGGTCCTTTTCAAAGTCAACAAAAAGTCAACTTTTTGTTTTGAAGATATATTGAGCATGGAAACTCCAAGAACATTCAAAAATGTGGAAAATTGAGCAAGATACACCATTCACAAGTTGGGCATTTTTGAACAATTGCACAAAAGGAGATATTTGTCAAAATGCAATTTTTTCCAAATGGGCCTGTAATTTTATGATCCAAACTTGATCATAATATTATTTGTGACCTATTGATGCTTGGCCATGACAATTTTCAATTTTATTGATTTATTTTTGAATTTAAAACCATTTAATTCAAAATTAAATTATATAAAATATGAAAATAAGATATTTTTTCAAAAGGAGTGAATTTCTATCAAACTTGAGGTCCAAGATAGCCCATGGAACATGCCAAATTCGTGCTAGCTCTCACATTGAAGAGAAAATCAATTTTTTCCAAAATTTGATTTTATTTGAAAAATATTTATGGCACATTCATGATCCAATCTTTTTTTCTTCTTTTTGCCATCCCAAATCACTCTATAAATACCAAGCAAGCTGCATCACAAACCACACGAAACCCTAGCTCAAAGCATAACCCTTATTTTGCCAAAAATTTCTCAAATTGTCCAAAATTCGAATTCTAATCTCCAGCCAAATTCAAGGTGTTTTGAGCATCCAATCTTGTTCCTGAGGTCTCCAGCAATCGAAAACAATCCATACATCAAACCCAGGCTGCCCAGAACTCGACCTATAGCTTGCTCCGATTTGGTAAACTTTTGAAATTCGAATTTCGTTACTCATGCGTTGCTAATGCTTTTTGTGTGTTTGTTTGTGTTCAGGAGGTTCATTAGAATGTATTTGATACCTTACATGCAAGCATACACGTAGAAATCACCAATTGCCATTGTTAGGTTTAGAAAACTGGAAAGCTTCGAACCGGCTTGTACAGTTGTTTTCAGGTCAAAAGGAGGCCACCATTGAACTCGCCATGGTCGATTTAGGGGGGTAGGGTATCCCTTTGTTTTTGCTTTTGCCTATTTTGCAGGTTTCGAAATCGGACTAGCCGGAGAAGATGACCGGAGCCCTAGCTCCGGCGCTGACTCAGGCGAAGACCGACGGGAGGTATGCGTGGCATCTTCGTGCTTTCTGATTCGCTCTCTCGTGCCAACTGGGGTCCACGCATGGCTGACTGTGTTTGATTCAAATCAGTGACACGTTTACGTTCATATTCAATTAATTCTAACTTTCCAAACACCAAGTGCATGATGGCGCAGTGGTTAAGGCATTGGATGGAGGAGATTCTCTCAATGGTCATGAGTTCAACCCCTGCCAGGGCCGGTTTCTCTTTTTCTTTTTACAAACTTCACATTTTTCATATTTTCTATTTTTATTTTCTTTTAATATTTTCATCTATTTTAATTTATCTTTCATAATTTTTATCATGCATTTAAAAAATACCAAAAATATTTATTTTTTGCATACTCATCTGAAAAATGTTTATTTAATTTATAAAATTAAAAATATTATTTTTGCATGCATATTTAATTTAATTTCAATTTTATCATTTAAATCACTTTTAATTGATTTTTAATTATTAAATTACCTCCAAAAAATGCCAAAAAATAATTTTAGCATATTAATGTTATTTCCAGCATGAAAACATTTTTCTCATTCAAAAATTATTATTTTTACTAACATTTTCCTCTTATTCGATTTCCTCGTATTTCCCGATTTTTCATTTGTTCACAGGTTATCTCGTTTCGGACAATTTCTTTTATCGTTTTCTTTTCATATTTTGTAATTGCCTATGGGATGTAATAGTTTAATTAGGACTTTTATTTTCCGCATTTTAAATTATGTATATGCCCCAAAGCCATGTAATAGCGTAGGATTTATCTTTCCGCACTTTATATTTCCGCAATTTAATTTCCGCACCCTATAAACTATTAGTAATTAGGCGTGTATGGCAAGATTAAAATCAACATAGCTCACTCTAATTTTCAAGATAACATATCTGAATCAACACACTTTTTCACACATGCACCCCTTAGGGTAATTCTCTCTCGTTGCCTTTATGAATTCAAAATGGTCATGTCCCTCAAACGTAGAGGCATTCTAGCATCGTTGCCTTCAAAACAAATCATCATAGTCCCTTCGATACAAAGATCATAAGACCCACGATGTCGCCTCCGAATACATGATCTTGACCCTCGATTGTTGCTTACGAAAAATGATGATAGTCCCTTCGAATGTGCTAGGATACTCCGTACAAGTTGCTTTCTATGACCATGCGATGTCCCTTCGAATGTTCCGCTTACATCCAATGAATGGAGTTACCTACCAACTAATGGTATGGATAGAACTATTCTAAAGGAACGTAAAACAATACAAAAACGACCAATTCTGAGTAGGTAATAAGACTTTTAGTTGCTTGCTCTATCAAAATACTTTTTACACCACACACTTTTGTCAAAGTTCAAACTCTTTTCAAAAACGAAACATTTCCGAACACTTTGTATACATTCCTACATGAATCATTACAAAGTCAAAGCGAAATGCCTTTTCAAAACTTTTTTTTTTCAAACACACAAAAATTTTTTTTTAAAGTGATCTAAAGAGCAACTAAGAGCCCGTAGATAACTACGGATGGAAAGGGGTGTTAATACCTTCCCTTTTCATAACCTTCTCCCTTACTCAGAATCTAACGAAGGTCTTTTTCTGTACTTTTTACCTTCCCTTAATTGGATAAAAGAAAAGTCGGTGGCGACTCTTGCTATCCGCACATTTGCGATACAAAACCTACAAAGTCAGTTCACCGTGTTACAAGAAGTTTTCCGTACCCTCAGTGAAGAGTAATGACTCTCTCTCTAGGAAGTAAGATTGGTTTGAAGTTCAATTCAATTCTCCCCAAGTGAAGAACGCTTCTTTATATTGGAATTGCAATTTATTTTTGCAAGTGTTCTCCAAAACCCGCTCCCCAGTGGTACCTCTCTGGGATGTTAATGGCTTCTAAACAGCTGATCACCGATGTTATTACTTCTCATTTAACCATTCAAGCATGCATTCATTACATTGCATCTACTCTAAACGCGTAGCATTCCACTGATTGGGAGCATTACGCCATAAAAGTTCAAACATGCATATTAAGTGTTTGCCAATTATGTATTTATCCAGAAGAAATAAAAAATCTCTGTGGTTTACCCTTAAGATACTTTCTCAACGGATTTCTGCTTCCCTATTTGTCACTTTAAATCTAGTGTCTTACGGGAACTCATTCTCTCTCCAGTGGACTCTTCTGTGACTTTCTTTATCTCAGTCACGTCGGGTCGTGTTACCCTTTCCCCAGCAAGTCGTAGACTTTCCTTGCGTAGCAAGCCTTTGGTTATGTTACCCGTATTTGTATCGCCGTTAGGGTGTGAGTAAGAGTTGGTGTACAACCTTTCTTACTTTTCAAGTATTTGAGTATCCATACTTGGTGTGTGGTAATTCAGATAATTGCCACTCTTGAAGAATTATACCCCGTCTTTGGCCTGAGGGATATTATAGTTCTTGTGCTTTTGCAAGTACCTTCCATTAGAGTCTTCTTCAGTCAGTCTCCTTCTTTTGTAAGTGCATCTTTGTACAGATGTTTCCTTTTTCCCCAGTAAGTCGTAGACTTTCCTTGCTTATGCAAGTCGATGGTTATGTTACCCGTGTTTGTCTTGCCGTTAGAGTGTGAGTAAGAGTCGGTGTACAACCTTTCTTACTTTTCAGGTATCTGGGTATCCATACTTGGTGTGTGGTAATTCAGATAATTTCCACTCTTGAAGAACTATACCCCGCCTTTGACCTGAGGGATATTATAGTTCTTGTGTTTTTGCAAGAACCTTCTTAAAATCCAACTTATTTTGGAGAATTTTGTTAGAGTCTATTTCAGTCGGTCTCTTTCTCATATCTAAGTTCTGCGTCGGTCAGTTCTTTTCTTCTGGTTTACCTGTTGGTTGGGTATTCCTTCTGTTAGCTTGGCTAACCTTGTTTGCTAGAGTCCCTTTAGTTGGTCTCCTTCCTTGTAAATTCGCCTTTGATCTATGATTCGATCATTCCATATATCTTCTCCCTAGTGAGTCTATTGTTGATTATCGTTTTTGGTTTACTTGTATCTTAGATCGGGTATTTCCTTCCGTTAGCTTAGCTAGCATAGAGACCTGTTTTGATCAGTCTCTCCCTTTTGGGTTACCTGTATCTTAGATCGGGTATTGCCTTTCGTTAGCTTAGCTAACACTGCAATTTAGAGGTCTTGTTTTGATCAATTCCTTTTGGTCGGTTTACCTGTATCTTAGATCGGGTTCTCCATCCGTTAGCTTAGCTAACGTTGCAGTTCAGAGTTCCGTTTTGATCGGTCTCTTCTTTCTGGGTTACCCGTATCTTAGATCGGGTATTGCCTTTCGTTAGCTTAGCTAACACTGCAATTTAGAGGTTTCGTTTGGATCAATTCCTTTTGGTCGGTTTACCTATATCTTAGATCGGGTTTTCCATCCGTTAGCTTAGCTAACGTTGCAGTTTAGAGCTCTGTTTTGATCAGTCTCTCATTTTTGGTTTATCTGTATCTTTGATCAGGTATTTCCTTTCGTTAGCTTAGCTAACATTGCAATTCAGAGGTCTTGTTTGGATCAATTCCTTTTTGGTTGGCACCTGTACCTTAGGTCGGGTATCCCTTCCGTTAAGCTTAGCTAAAATTGCAATTTAGAGCCCTTCAGTGCCTCTTCAAAATCCAGTTGCTTGGTATCATTGGTCGGACAAGTGCGTCCTTCCTTTTAAGAGCCCTCTAGTGCCTCTTTGAAATCCAACTGTCTGGTATCCTCGGTCGGACAAGTGCGTCCTTCCTTTTAGAGCTCTTTAGTGCCTCTTTGAAAACTAGTGGTCAGTGAGTCGCTCTTTCATGGGTGTCTTATGTATCATCCCTAAAGGGTGTTTTAATACAGTTGTTCTCGTGTGAGGAATGCCCGAGTTCGCGTGTATACGTTTTCCCTCTTCATATCTCTATACATCATTATGGATGGGTCATTTCAATACAATGGTTCTCGTGAGCGGAATGCCCGAGTTCATTCGTATGAGGTTGTCTCCTTTATTTCTCATCCTCACTCAGTCGCTCTTTCATGAGTGTCCTTTCTTCATCATTCATGGTGGGTTGCTTCAATACAAGTGTTCTCGTGAGCGGAATGCCCGAGTTTATTTACTTGAGTTTGCTCTCCTTCATGTTTTCTCAGTGTATATGTTCAAACAGAAAATCCAAAATATAATATTTGTCCGCTCGCCTTCAGAGCGCGAATTTTACGGTTCATTTAAGTATTCAATCATCTTCCACCCAGTTGGTTCGAAAGGCTTGCGCCAATCTCACCCTTCGGTCGAAGAAGATTTAATAGGGGCAGCTGTTGCACCCCAAAATTCGCCTTCTTCAATTTTTTTATAAATGGTTGGCTTACATTTAATCAGTAGGTGTATCGCGTACATATCATTCATGCATTGATCATGGGTTCGGAATTTTCTAAATCGTGTGAGCCTGTGCAATTCTGAAGAAGAGGTTTGGTTCCAAAAGCTGAATATATGAGGTTCAGTTATCTCAAGTGTCCTCTCAATATGCAAGATATCTGTGTCCAGAAGCTTCTGATTATTATCTCGAGAATTGAGATTTTGGAGTTCTGATTTCCTATCAAGTGGATATTGATTACAGTTTCGAGCTACAGTGTGTTGTGGTCAAATATTTGAGCCCAAACTGATTCTACGGTCTTCTGTAAGTGGTGAAGTGTCAGTATACGACTTATCGATCCGCGCGATTCATCAGAAAATCAAGAACGGACGGATAAGATGATATTTGAGTGCATGTATCAAAAATTCAACAATAGTCAAAGTTTGACCGGGCGGAATTTCGGGTCAAAATTATTGTCAAAAGTCGACGTGTGAGAAAATGCGATCATTTGTTGAGAAAATTGGAAGAATCGGGTGAAAATGAGGTTTCTTGCATTTTAAGTAATCTTGGACTTAGAAAAATTTTCTAAGTTTTAAGTACTTTGTGTTCACGGAGCCATGTTACCGCATCCGTATCTTGCCCGTCTGTGGTCAGAAGTTTGTGAATTGATAGTCGTTGGAAAGAGCGCATTTCGTACTACGACTTTGTCCTTGTGAAGATTTTTCCAGAAATGCCCGAATTTCGAGTTATAAAGATTCGAAGTTTGATGTTCATAACTTTTGAAGTTTTACACTTAGTAAAATTTTGGGTGTTTTTAACATGTTCAAGCGCTCGACTTCGGAGATATTTTACATGTGTTTCGAGGCGTCCATTCGAGTTGAGTTCAAAATCAAAGTTGTTCGTTTAGCGGCAATCTACAACTTTGCTGAAGAAATCGAATCCATTCGGGAATCGGATCAAAAATTACGGAGCTCGGAAGTTACGGTTTATCATTTCTCAAAAATTCAACACTTAGAAATATTTTGAAGTGTTTGTTTCTATGCTCAAGCTGACAGTTTCATGGTCGATTTTAACATAGTTCGTGGCTCCGAATCAAAAAATATTCAACTGAAAAGTTGTTCACCTCACGGCAATCTATAACTTTGTTGAAGGAGTCGAATTTATTCGGGACTCGGATCGGAAGTTATAAAGCCCGTAAGATAAGAACTCATTATGTTTGTAAGATTCGAATAGTTGTTGTGCGCATGTTCAGGGCTGTTTTCGTCATTGATTCGGCCGCCGCACGAAACAATTCCGAACACGAAAGTTAGAGTTCGTAACTCCATCTACAAGTTCTGTTTAGAAACTTTTTCGTTTCGGACGATGGAGCGGAAGATACGAAGCACCGTAAGTGATGGTTTGAAACTGCCAAAATGCAAGACAGAATACACATTTCTTGCCAAGCTGCAGACGTATTTCATCGAACAGTTTTTATGCGTATGTTCGGGGCTGTTTTCTCGTTGATTCGATCGCCGCACGGAAAAACTTCGAACATGAAAATTGGAGTTTGTCATGAATTCTACAAGTTTCGTTTAGAAAAATTTTCGTTTCGGACGACGGAGCGGAAAATACGAAGCGCCGTAATTGATGATTCGAAGTTGGAAAATTGCCGCGAGTCATGTTTAAAACTTGCCCAGCCAAGCCAGGCATTTCATCGGACAGTCACGGTGCAATCTTCAAACACTTTTTATTCGGTAATTTAGGCTTCGTTCGGATTTTTGTCGAACTAAAGAGTTGTTGTATCATACACGAGCTTTCCAATGGCATCAAGTTTGCATCGTTTGGTCGAGTATCGGAAAAGTTACAAAGCCATAAAGTAGTGCACATGGCATGAATAAATGATTGGCAACGCTCAAGAAATTCATCGGTAACGCAGTCAGCTTGTGCCGTCGTAACTTCGAAGCTAATTACGGCGACCTTGTGATCAACTTTTCATCGGGAACTCAAAATCAAAGTTGTTCTGCCACGTGCCTTCTTTCCAATGACACCGAGTTTGCGTTATTTCGTCAAGTATCGAAGGAGTTATAGTATTATAAACTCGACACTCGGCCATGATTTGAGTTCATGATTATGTGGAAAGAATGGTGTCAGCATGCGTTTTGTATATCAGTTACAGGTCACAGAATGATAACATTCACTCATTTCCATTTTTCTCCCTTGACCCTCCATGAAACCGTCATAACCGATTTCTCCTCTTTCACTCTTGCTAACAACATTGATTCTCTCCTTTAACAGAATTAAAAAACAAAACTCACAGACCTCTCTTCCATTTTCTTTTTTCTCACTCGCCTCCACACTCTCACATTCACTCTCCCACGCTTTTTTTCTTTTTCTGCTCACTTTTCTTCAACACTCACCCACCATTCATGCCTCACTCAAGAAACTGTAACACAATCTCGCCTCTCATCCCTCATGCCTTCCATTTTCACCTTCCTCCACTACCACAATAACAGAAAAAAACAACAAAATTGCTGCAGCTCTCTCTCCGATTCTTCTTTCCCTGTAACACACAGTTCCAACTCATCTTCTTTCTCCACTGCCGCTTTCTCTCTTTCTCGACATCACAACTCTCTCTCTCACTGCTTCCATCCCCTCTTTCTCTTCACTCCTCTCGCTGCCATTCACACAACCAACTCCTCCTTCTTCAACTAAATTCAACCATCTTCATCACCACCCTTCGCCTCTTTTCATGCTGCTTGCGATGAGATTGCGTAACAAAAAAATCACTACACCATTCTATTACAACACTCCACCGCCATAACCTCACACTTCTTTCTCTAACGGTAAAAACCATTACCACTTTTCTTCCTCCTCGCCGGCCACGATAACAGCTCTCTCACTCTCTGTGATCTCGACCGTAACAGTAACCTCCACCATCTCCCTCTCGTCGACCTCACCGCCAAGAAACCGTAACCTTAGCTCTCTCCATCTTCTACCTTCATCATTGTCCAATTTCGTCTCTCGCATTGAATCTCCGATCTGTACGGCGTTATCCAACGACTCTGCGAGTTCTTGAATCGCTCTTCGATCTTCGTGGAGAAAAGCTACAAATTGCGTTTATTTCCCACCGGAATTCGTGGAAGGATTATTGATTGAGGCACTGGGATTGCAGTGAAGTTTTCCGAAGTTTTATGATGATTTTCTTGCGTTTTTATATCAGGTAAGGCATCTAAATCTTGCTTAGCATGCTTAGTTTGTTGCAACGATCCTGCATCCTAGGGTTCATACATGCGTAGTTTTCGAATGCACACTGTTCCATCATTCTCAGATCTATTATTCTGTCGAGGATTCGTGATGTTTGATCAAGATTTGATGAAAACTCATATGAGATTTGGGATCTACGTGAAAAGCCGAGCAGAATAGCGTCGAACGGGGCTTTTTTCGAACTGGTTTGGTCGTCGTCGCCGCCGGTCTCGCCGTAGAAGGTGACCGGAGGGTTGCAGCTCCGGCGTTGTCCTTCTTGCCCTATACGTGTCCCACCAGCCATTGGATCATTCTATTTTCCATGCTAGCCGCTAGGATCTTAACATGTGTCATCATTTTATTTAATAAAATTAAAATCTGTTTAAATTATATGGACTAATTGATATATATGTTACATGAAATAAATATTAAAATGTGACAGTGTGATATATTTAATAAAATTAAATCTGAATAATTTCATTTAAATCATGGCCAATTGATATATGTTACACACTTGATTAAATGTGACATTGATATAAAATCTGAATAATAAAAATATAATAATAATGTTGTTTTGGACAAAAAATGGAATGAAATGGACTTAGCACAAAAAAACTGAACGGGCTTAGCATATTCCGAACTGGGCCTAGCAAATTCATGAAATACCCCCCGTTTTTTAGCCCATAGCAGCGATTCAATAGATTTAGTTTAAACTGGAATTCAGTTTCTTACCCCCGTTTCCTTGTTTCACATATTCAATAATTATTCAATTTATATCCCGATTTCGATTGTTTCGAATTGTAAAAAATACATAGAAAACATATTCTGATATTTTAGGATATTTGAACATTTTTGACATTTTTTTAATATGTTTGCAATTAATTCTAATTCATTTTTAAGTATTACATTTAGATTTTCTTTTTATATAGTTGACTTAGGAATATAATGTCATATTGTTTTTAGAAACTCAAAGATATTTCTTATACTGTTTAATTATAGTTGAAAGTAAACCTTATCTTAGTATTGTAAGTAAAACTTCGAATTTATTTTTGATATTCCGATTTCATTGTAAATAATCATTTTTTGCGTTTTAGGCTTTATTTAAAAGCCGCATTGCTGTTTCTGACATTCTGTTTTGTATGTGAAGTACGTGGAGCGTTATACTATTGATTTGGACGTATAAAATCCATATTTTATGTTGCACACATGTGTGTGTATTCTGTATCTGTTTTTCTGGATTATGATCTTGTACAGGTGTATTTGATTCAGATGTGTATGACACACATTCTGATTATGCTTTTTGTGTCTCTGCACACTTCTAACCGGATTTTCTTATTGCGTGCCAGCAGTACTTGAAGTTTTCCGGAGTATTTCTATAGCTTGCGTGCTCTTCGGATTTAATATCCGTCGGCTATTTATTTTACTTTATTTACCGCATTTCTTTACCGCTTTTCTAGAGAGCATGAGAAGTAGGATTTTACCGCTTTCCTTGCCATGAGAAGTAGGAATAGAAATGTATGAAGGGGCTTCCGTAGTTGGAGCATGTTCAGGAACCCCTCTGGTTTATTTAAAGACCCTTTTAGGGCAATTCTGTTTGCTAATTGTGTTTGGTTTGTTTTAAATCCTCCATCTGCATAGGGAGGTAATTTTCAGTAAGTGTTTACATTTGTGCTTGCATAGGTCAGAGTGGTTAGGACACCCGACGTGGTACCACTAAGCAAAGTCCCGCTTTTTATATTTCCTGTCATTGAGTAATTGATATATGGGCAAGCCGGAAGAAAGGGTCCGCAATCAACCCCCCGCGCAGTTCTAGTCCGTGTCAGCTCAGCACACGCGAATCATGTTGCTTCCTTTATCGAGTCAATAATAAAAGTGGCTAGAGTCCCCTATTCTGACTCTCCACTCATTCATGGGGTTCATATTTATTGCTGAACTCGCATCATTAGCTCTGTAGGTTATGCCTACGATTGTTTGACATTTGTTTTTGCATTGCATTATTTGTGTGCTTCTGCCAAAGCACTTGTTTGCTTCATCTCTTTTGTCGTCTTCGACTCTACTTTAGTTAGTGATTCGAGACGGACATAGACTTAGGTTTTAAACCTTTTCCATCCTTTTGTTGTCATCTTCGACTCTACTTTAGCTAGCGATTCGAGATAGACATAGATCTAGGTTGTAAACCTTTGCATGTTCCTTTAGGATTAATTCTCTCGACTCTATCTTCGGTAGTGATTCGAGTTAGACCTTAGGATGTAATCCATGCATGATGACATTAGGGATAGCATTAGATAGTTTCCCTTATTTGTTTTTTTTTTCAGTTTCATTTGCATCCATGCATGTAATAAAACTAAAAATTGTTTTCTTTTTTATTTTTGCAAATTAAAACACTTAATAATGGTTCAAACTCCTTTTTCAAAGGTAAAAGCAACCAACCAATGCAAACCTTTTTGCCTACAGATTTTATCTATTGTGTTTTAAATTATTTTTCATAATTAAAAAACACATAACCCATCAAAACATGTGAGCCGAACTACGGCGCTCTGACTTTCCCATTGCACGCGGGAATACGTAGGCATCTTGTCACGGGGCTCGATCGAGCAAACTTTGTAAATACTTCCTTCTTTTCCCCGTGTTTTCTTTATTTTCCTTTCTTTCACATGCATTCTCTGTTAGCATACAGATATAGCAATTAAGTAGTAAATAGATATAAACACACCCATTAGACAGAAAATAGAAGTGGATACCGTAAAGTACTATGGACGTGTGGGGTGCTAATACCTTCCCTTCGCATAATAGATTCCCTTACCCTATCTCTCGGTCGCAAGACCGTGCCTTATCCCTTTTAGGTTTTCGCGATGCGTTCAACTTTCTCCTTTTTGCGAGATAAAAAACGTTCGATGGTGACTTCATTGATATAGTTATCGGATGATGTTCAGCCGGTTGTTTCACCCCTGCTTCAACCTCTTAAGTCAGGTGGAAACCAACCGACTTAACAAGACTATCTAAAAAGTGTTTTTTGTACTAGTGGTCTAAGAACAAAATTGCATGTTTCATTGAGAAGAAAACTACACTTGAAGATCATACCTATAAAATTTGAGATTACTCAATAATTTTTTTACTATGCCATCAAGAAATCCAAAAATTAACGTCAAAATGAACTTTCATATAACGTTAATTTTGACGTAATTCAATGGCATAATAAATCATTATAGATTAATCTCAAACTACATATGTATGATCTATATGATAGTATGTTTCAATCTAACGGTCAATTTTAAAAAATATTTATCTTATGTGAATTTATTGAGTGGTGTATCTCTTCAGGTGTAATTTGATCCCTCCTTATATATATATATATATATATATATATATATATATATATATATATATGGGAGTGTATCCAGTGATAACTGATATCTATATGAGAAACGAGAACTATCAATATCAATCATTAGATTTATTTAATGGATATGATTTGGAATTTCCATACGAAGAATACTTTACCAAATGTTTTTCTATTACATTTAATATTTAAAAATTTCATAAAGAGAGATTCTTACCAAAAAAAATTTATATTCTAATTAAATGATTGTTAAAATGTTTGTCTCAAATACACTTAATAAATAGTTAGGATATGAATATAAAATTTAATTTTATTGTTTTTAGTATTTGTTTTCAAAATTAAAATTATCTAAGCCATAATACTTTTGAATACTTCAAAAAATTCCAAAATAAAAATTCTATAAGATAATATTAATTATAAAACTATCAGAAACATAAATTGTTTATTCATCTTCTAGATATTAAAATTATTTCTATATAAAATTATATCATATAACTTTTTTGTAATATTAACTATTAAATATATAATTTAATTAAAAAATTAATTTTAATTTTGTATCTCATATTTCATATAATTAATTTTTTTTCACAATTTATTTAGGTAAATAGAGTATACTTGAATTAAATCAAGCAAAGCTCCATATATTATTAAGCTCTATATGTTGGCTACATTACGTAGCAAATGTTTGATTTCACTTATTAATCTTTATTACGATGATTAAATTGTTATTAAAATATATGGAGTTTTGTTTGTTTTTAAATGTAATTAAAGAATAATTTTAAATAAATTGTGAAAAGAATATAATCTTTCATATCAGATACAAATTTAAAATTGTTTTCTTAATTAACTTAATTTTTCAATAGTTATTATTACAAAAAAAACTATATGATATGATTTTATTTATAAATAATTTTAATATTTGGAAGATGAGTAAAAATTTTATTCTTCTGGTAGTTTTTAAATTAATATTAAGTTATTTAAAAAATAATTTTAACAATTTTTTAGTTACAATATAAATATATTTTTGGTAAGAATCTCTCTTTATGAATTTTTTAAATATTAAATGTAATAGAAAAATATTTGGTAAAGTATTCTTTGTATGGAATTTACAAATCATATCCATTAAATAAATCTGACGATTGATATTGATAGTTCTCGTTTCTTATATATATATATATATATATATATATATATATATATATATATATATATATATATATATATATATATATATATATATATATATATATATATATATATATATATATATATATATATATATATATATATATATATATATATAGTGAGGATCAACTTACTCTTAGAGTAAGTTTATTTAACTTACTCCACAATCTTTGCCTTTAAATTAGATTTAATCTAATGGTTAAAGGTTGTAATAAGCATTAACCATTAGATTAAATCTAATTTTAAGGCAAAGATTGTGAAGTAAGTTGATTTTCTCTCTCTCTCTCTCTCTCTCTCTCTCTCTATATATATATATATATATATATATATATATAGTCCCACATTGTTAGAATGATTTGTGATTTGAAAAAACCATTTAGTCTCACATTACTCATGTGAGAAATATTAACTAGCTTACTTCACTATATAAGGTGTGGACGTGTTTCATTTCAAATTACATCAAAAACTATTCTATTAGTTTTTCCTTCCTCACTCTCATAACTCCGTGTCTCTCGAATTATCGAAGCGCCAACTTCTTCCCTTTTCCTCCTAATCGTTAAATTTTCTGAGTAATTTATTGAACTCTCTTTTGTGAATAATGTTAATTTATCCCTGTTTAAGTTGATAAATTATCTAGTATAATTTTTTGGATTCTCTTTAGTGAATTAATTGAAATTTCTCTTTGTTTAAGAAATCATTGAGTGGTCAAATGACCATTATTGAATTCTCTTCGGAGAATTATTGAAATTTCTCTTCGTTTGAGAAAGTATTTTTATTGTCGGTTATATCAGATGCTAAGTGGTATTTATACCATATTCGATTGGTCATAGTACCATTAGAGGGTGTATTTCTAGACCAATTATCTACTGTGCAAGTAGCTAGTAATCGTACAATATATAACTGGGATTTTTTATCCTAGAGGCGGCGCAAACCGATCGTCGACTCAACCCGGTAATTTTTCAAAACTGTGAAACAATAATTTTAAGACGTTTCAAACTTCCATGGCTTCTGAATAAATTATCCGTACTTCCAAGATTGTCTCGGATAAAGCATTCAAGTTTGAAGGAGTGTATTTCAAATGTTGACAACAAAAGTGAGGTTTTTCTTAACCATAAAGAAGGTTGTAAATTTCTTGACCAATAACATTCCTATTGTTCCTTTTGGATCAGTTGAATAAACTAATATAAATAAATCTATGGATTCATATGGAACTGTTAATTTCAATGAATATAAATTTATGACGTAGATTAAAGCAAATGATTTACAACTAAAGGAAGAAATCTCCTATAGAAAGATAATGATTATAGCATTCAGAATGGACTTGCAAATGATCTTTATGATATTACAACAACTACGATACTTTAAAACATGTTTACGAGGCTCTGAAAAATAAGTATGACATTGAAGTTGTAGCATAGAAGTATATTGTTAGTTGCTACTTCAAGTATCAAATGGAAAAGATGAAATGTCAATGGAGGCTCAATGTTACGAACTTCAAAATATTGCTTATAAGATCATCATAAAAGGTATGTGTTTAGATGCACAATTTCAAATTGCTTTTATTATTGAAAAACTACCCCATAGTTTCAATGTTTTAAAACTTTGCTTCTCTACAAAACAAAATAATTTGTTATTGAGAATCTGATTATTCTCCTTGGGTTAAAAAATAAATCATAGAGACACTATCAAAAAGAAAAATTCTTGGTTGTTTCAAACAAAAAAAAGAAATTTAGCGTAGTTCTGAAGCCATTTGGCAAATGATTAAAGAATCATAACTACAATGTTGTGAATCGAATTAAGAATGGGAAACCTTATATGGCCCCTATCGCTCCAACTAGGGAACAACCACCACCTCAAAGAAATGACGTTGACTTCCCTTTGGTTTAATTATGGAAAGCCAATTCATATGACTAAGAAATATAGAAGTAGGTGTGAACCTGGTGCTGCCCCTAATGCACAGGTCAACCTGACTAATGGGCTATTTATTGCTATGATCATTGAAATCAACATGGTTGATGGATCTGATGGTTGGTGGATAGACACTAACATCTTCCATCATGTCTGTTATGACCGTGTTATGTTTAAAACATACACGAATACTAAAGATAAGAAAGTGTTGTTGGGAGTTGTCCACACCACTAATGTTGCTGGAATTTGAGACATGGAGTTGAATTTCACCTCTATAAATACTTTAATCTCGAACGAAGTCATGCATGTTCGTGAGATTAGGAAGAATCTTGTTTCTAGTTTTCTTTTAAATAAGACATGGTTTAGTCAGTATATTGGGGTAGACTTGTACACCATTGCGATGAATGATATTTTTTGTGAATGAAATTGATATGTTTAACAATTTTGTAAAGAGTTTAAAATGATTTAGTAAGAATTTGTAGTGATAGAGAAGCTATATGATTCTAGTTTATTTAATGAATTTTATACATAGAATTGTACATGAAATGAATGCACCATCTTATCCTAAAATAAATGGTAAAGTAGCAAGAAAGAATAGAACACTTATTGAACTTGTTGTTGCAATTTTATCGAATTCTAGTTTTGCACCTCATTGGTGGGGGGGGGGGGAACTTTATTGATTGTTTGTTATGTATTGAATAGAGTTTCCAAGTCAAAAAGTATGATCTCCCTTTATGAGATTTTAAAGAAAAGACAACCAAACTTGTCTTATTTGAGAACTTGAGATTGTCTGGCTTTTGTTAGAATTCTGGATCCGAAACGAGTTAAACTCGATAGTAGAGCCTATGAATGTGTATTCATTAGGTATGCAGCAAACAATGAGGCATATAGGTTTTAAAACCTAAATGTTAAAGTGATCATAGAATCAAATGATGTTGAATTCTATGAAGATAAATTTCCTTTAAAATCGAGAAATAGTGGGGGCACTGAATCGAATCACATTCTTGTGATAAGAAACACTAAAAGCAACAACGAAGTAGAAACTGAACTTCGTCGAAGTAAAAGGGTAAAAGTTGCTAAAGACGATGAGCCCGATTATGCGGCTTATAATGTAGAAGAAGATTCAATGAATCTTCAAGAAGACTTGTCATCACTTAATGCTGAAAAGTTACACCATGAGTTACACCCGTTCAAAAACGCCACTTCGAATTAATATTTTTAAAATTAACCGTTGGATTGAAACATATCATCATATTGATCATACCTCTAAAGTTTGAGATTAATCTATAATGATTTACTATACGATCAAGATATCCAAAAGTTAACGTCAAAATGGACATTTATATAACGTTAATTTTGATGTAGTTCAATTACATAGTAAATCATTATAGATTAATCTCAAACTTTATAGATATGATCTATATGATGGCATGTTTCAATCCAACGGTTGTTTTTAAAAAATATTAATCCGAAGTGACGTTTTTGAGCGAGTGTAACTCATGGTGTAACTCTTCGGGTGTAATTTGATCCCTCCTCAAATTACATTACATATAAAGAAAATAGAATATTATGTTTTATTTCATCTGATTTCCATTACATATATACACAATTTCATGTACTAAAAAAATTGAAAAATATATGCATTAAAGTCTAACTTATATTTGGCCTATAATAATAAAATCTATTAATACAGTCGATATTAATATCAAACTAGTGTGTATACCCGTGCGAGGCACGACTTTAATTTGTATTAGTTTAAATAATTATGTCTATTACATATAAAATAATTATATTTCGAATATCTAATTAAAATAATAAAATAGAGATAATTTAATTAAAAATTAAAATTAAAATAATATAATAATATAATAATATTTTTTGTCTTATTAGTTTCATTTTTTAATACAATATTTTATCGAAATTATAATTATTAAATAATAATTTTTAGAAGAAATTATAATTTTTATAAAAAAATTATAAATCACAAAATAAATTTATAGTAAAATATATATATTTTTTAAAATATAGTATTTACTATTAATATAGATATATTTGTTTTATTTAAATATAAAATGATTATTTATTATAAATATATATATTTTTTTCATATTAATATCAACAGAGATATTAAGTATATTAAAAAATAAATAAAATAAAATATTAAATCCTTTATAAAAAATAATTTCCACAAATAGTGACACATATGTCTAACTGAAACGTGAGAATGAGAAAAGTTAATCTAGAAACGAATAGAAAGTATTTATTTTATAATTTATTTTTAAAATAATCTTTAAATATAATAATTATTAAATATACTAAAATAAAAGTATTATTAATTATAATTCTAATATTTTTGAAAGATTAATCTTTGCAATTGCTCAAAGGAGATTATTATAAAATATTATTTATATTATAAAAAATTTTAAAAATATATATTTACAAATTAATTTTATTTATGTGATCATAAAATAATTATGATTTGTTTATATTAACATATACTTTCAATGTCATTTAATTCATATATTACTTATGATTTGTTTTATTTAAATATTATTAGTTATTTATACTATTTATTAGCAATAAATATTCAAATAACTTTTTTGACATGTTATTTATGCAATTTATCTCATCAATCTCTAATATGCACTATTACATTTAAGTAATATTATTTTGAGATGTTGAAGAATATTAATTAATTATTTTAATTCCTAATTTGTAATATATATATATATATATATATATATATATATATATTTCATTAAAACTTAGTATTTATAAATATTATTTTAATTGTATAAACAATAATAATAACAATTATTTTAATTTACTCATTAATTAAAAATTTTAACATTTAACAACAATTTGAAGAAAAAAAAAACTCTAAACATAGAACTTTAAAATATAACATTTGCAGTCAAAATGGAAATTATTGAACATATTATTAACTGAATCATTTCACAATCTTACATGTTTATAAGTTGTCGAAAATCTCGCCATAAACAACATTTATAGTGTTCGCACACGGATTTTCGGTAAATACAAACCAAACCAACCTGAGAGAGAGATTGACCTTGGCTTTTATTAATTGTCATTGCGAAACACAACGCAATTGGAAATTGTCTCCTCTGAAACTTAAAGGGGAAACTCGGATCAGAAGGAATCAAATTCATTCTCGGAATGTAAATCTTTTCACCGATATTTTTTCCTGTAATAATAGTGGCACCAATAATATTTGGACACAATTCATTTATGAGCAACCTTGTTCCATTGCAGAGCCCATTCGATTGATCTATGTTCCTCAGAAGCATAACTGGAACACCTATCTTCAACCTTAAACAATGATTAGGCATTCCTGAACATTTCATGTCATTCAAAAATTCAGGTGTGAACCAATCAGCCTGCACTGCACTATTTTCATCAAATATAACAGTTGAGTCAGAACTCAAATAAACCTTTTCATCACCCGGAATTAACGAAAGCACAAAATTATTAACAATATCAACAGATTCGTGAGTGGGAGAAAGTAACACCCTCTCTTCATAGTATTTCAAATTGTTCCTGTTTTGTAAAAGCTGTATGAAAGAGAATACTATCGACCTTTGAAACAGATTGGAACTTTGAAATTATATCTTTGTCAGCACAAACTTTTTTCACGCGAAAAGATTGTTCATATCCAGAACTCACATCATTTTTTACATCTATCTTAAACAGAATATTTGTTTTGAATTAAATAAAAGCTTTACCAATCAAGTAGTCCATATCAGTTTATCATTTTTTACATCTATCTTAAACAGAATATTTGTTTTGAATTAAATAAAAGTTTTACCAATCAAGTAGTCCATATCAATTTTCCCAACAATCTCTGGGAAGGACACAAATGAGTAAGGGGTTACTGTTATGGGATCGTCACCAATTTCTGTAACCATAGTAGAACTCTGCAAATTCAACTTAAATTGATGTTTCGTGGTCCTATACCCTCCAGTATTAGCGGCAACCCCAAAATATTGAAAATTATAAACAATACCGTCACGAATCTTATTCTCAAATCGAGACAGCAGAGCCTTACGAACAGATGCTTGTATCTTGAAACCCTATAAACAATAACAAACAAATATCAGAATAAAATGATATATAATAATATGCAAAGAAAAAAATTACAAATCAAACAACAACAACAACCTTCTCATCGATTAAAACCATCTCCATCGCAATGTTTTTTTGTTTACAATTCATATACGCACAAACCACAATCGAATAACTTTCGAACAACAACGTTCCATGATTCTTTTGCTGGTGTGATTTCAGAAACAAAATCGTATCTTGTGGCAGCCATTGTAAAATATTGGAAAATTGAAACGGTTCAAAGAGAATGAGGATTTGGAGATGATATAAGTCATATTTATATATGTAGAATAAGCAATCATACAAAGAAATTGAAAGAACAAACTTGGAATTGGGAAATATGCAGAAACCTTGAATTGGGAAAAGAAACCTTGAATTGGAAAAGGGAAGAAGAACATGAATAGATGGAGGCGTGTGGGAATTGTGCCGTCAATGCAATTTAAGGGCAAAGAATGGGAAACGAAAAGAACGCATGAAAGGAGGTTCGCCCTCAATTGTAAATTCAATGCAATTTAATGGAAAAAAAACAAAGGTGTGTGGAAAAATTTGTATATGGTTAAAAATTTGTAGAATAAAAAATATTTTATAAGTATTTACAATTAAAGTATATATGTTATTAGACAGAAAAAATTGAATTTTTTTTAAAATAAAATATATATCTTATATGTCATTAAAAAATAATAAATTCATCAAATTATAATGCAAAAATATGAGATTGAGGTCAAAACTATTTTAACTAAAAAAAGATTAATTTCCTAAATGAAAGATTGAGGTCAAAACTATTTGTATCAATTTTATAATATAAAGGTTAATATTTTATCATAAAAAAAATATTATTTCAACTGAATTTTATTTTTTCGTATATCATATGTCATAATATCTTATATTCCATCCGTCTAAAAATAAGTATCATTTAATTAAGTATAAAATATTTGTTTATCGAAGGGATATCATTCTTAGTACATTGGATTAAAATAAATATTTTCTATATATATATATATAATTATTATAAAGTATTTTCTATATTTTGTTAAAATTTTGTGTGAACTAATTATAATAAAAAAAATTATATTTCTTGTTTCTTATGTTAGGTAAAAATGCCTTTTATAAAATTAACTATAATTAAATAATTAATAAGTATTCAAAATTTATTGTGTGATTCTATGTTTAAAAAAATTAGCATATTAATAGATTTATTTTTATTTCTAATTTACCTTCTTATATAATGGTCAAATAAAAAAACTTGAAAGTAGAATTTACATTTTGTATATGGTAAACATGAAAATAAGATAATTTTGAAAAAATTACATGAAAATGATTAATTAGATTTGTATCATACATTTAATTTAGAATACTTTATTTGTTTTAAAAAAATAATAAGAATGAAAAAATAGAAATATAAAATAACTTTACCAGTGAATTTTGTTTTTGGTACAACAAAATATTTATATGATCAAATTAATTGTGTATCATTTATATTTTAGAAAAAAATAGTAAAAATCATTTATGTTGGCTATAAATATTGGTATTAATTATTAATAAATTCTATAAAATAAACTGAAATAATTCTTAATGAATCTCAAACTTAATTCTATTTTTTCTTTTTATAATTATTATAATTATTAATTATATAGAGAAAGTAAATGCATTTTTAATTCTTCAAAATATGAGTATTCAAAATATGTCAGTTAACATTTTTACTTTGTAATAATGATCATAAAGAAATTAATGGGAAGGAAATTAATGCTTCATTTTGCCCGAACAATACAAAAGTTAATGGGAAGAAAAATAATGTGGACGGTTCATTTTTCTAAAAATCCCAATTGCTGTGTAAGCGTGACATTACAGAATTTGTGTAATGATATCAAAAATTAAAATAAAATTAATAATAATTAAATAAAAGAAAGTTTCCATTTATAGAAAATTTACAAATAGAAGAATGCATGAGAATTTGACAAGTGGCAAACTTGCCAAAGTACTCATCTTGCTTTTTTCTATTGTATGATTTGGCCTATAATAAAAATCATATTAATACGATTGATATCAATTTTCATATGAAGAGATACAATTGACTTTTTGTCTTGATTTATTTGATATGCATTAATTGTATAATATATTTTTAACAATATAATTAATTTGAATTATTATTAATAAAAAATAATTTAAATTTATAATTAAAAATTATTAAAGTAAATTTATGATATAAAATTAAACAAATAAATTTAATAATAATTTTTTTAATTAAATAGTAAAATATAAATTGTATTTTAGTCCTAATAAATTTGGGATATTAGGCGAATTCGTAAGTGCACTTACGAAACACCCTAAAATAAGGTGAATTCGTAAGTGCACTTGCGAATTCACCTTATTTTTAGAAAATTCTGATTTATTTTGTAAGCGCACTTGCGAAGTCCACCTCTGAGATCAATTCGTAAGTGCACTTACGAAATCTGAAAGTAATTTTGAGTTTTCACCGTGAATGGGGAAGAAACTCACTAGGTGGGTGAAAACATTTTCTTAATTTTCGTAACAAATTTTGGTTGGACAGTAACATTATTTGCCTAATTATATTTTTTCTTCTCTAAATTTTACTATCCAAATTATTGAATGATTTTATTAATTTATGTTTCTACAAAGATTTATTTATCAATCAAATTACACATTCTTTTTGTAACAATATCATTATTTTAATTAAAATATCATTTTGATCTTCAAAGAACATTGGAGATCATTAAAAAAAAAAGTGTGTGTCTATGTACGTACGCACATGTTTATTATTAGTTATTTAAACTCAATTTTCCCCTCAAATGATAACGTAGCAGAAAACCAAGGATGGGTATAAAGATGTTCTCTGAAAACACCTTTCTTATTATAAAGATAAATAATCAAGTGTACCAAATTAAAAGGTGTTTATGTATTAGTAATCTTTATATAGCTTTTTGTGTCGCTTATCCAACAGAAAAATAAATTTTATTACGTATAGTGGTGTATAAAGGGTATCATTTCTCATTTATTAATCTACTATGAAGCATTCAAAATAAAAGCCCAGCACCTTCCCGATAATGTCCTTCACGTTTTTCAAATTTACATGCCAAAAAGGGTGAATCTGTCAATTCATAAACATATGGATTTTATTCACTCCTTCCACAATGATAAAGCCACACGTGTCCTTTTCTTTCTCTAATTTCCCGGTTCCTAATTCAAACCTTTTCTTTCTCTAACCCTAGCTGACACATCATTTCCCTTCACTCCATCTCAACCATTTTCTCTCTTCTCTCTCTACCTCCAAATCTAGAAGCTTCGAAACTGTGAAATGGAAGGCGAAGAGAACTCGCAACCACGAAGACCTCCGTCTCCGATTCTATGGTAGGGTAGAAACTCATCTTCATCCCTTCCAAATCTCTTACTTTACCATTACTTTTGCTGCATCATCAACCCAGTGAAAACACTACAACTGTTACCATCTTATCCTGCTTTATGTTCAACATCGCTGAAGCTAACTCAAGGCATGTTCCTCACGATTTCCATTCATTTTAGTTTCTATGTTGTTTTGATATCTTTGATTTTAACTATTTACATGTTTTTAAAAAAAAATTGCGTTTTTAAACAAGTTTATGAAGTGGCGTTGATGTAAAGTTCTCAGTAGTAAGAAATTTCATATGCTCTCATTTTCTCAGAAAAAACTAATAGTTTTGCACAATATCTATTTTTGTTTGTAGGTGATAAACGACATGAGAAGCAACCCGACGGGCTGGGATGGATTGGCTAACATTGAGTCCCATGCTTTTCAGATTTGGTGAGATCTATTCATTTGAACTAACAAATAAGGTTAAATAGTTTTTACATCTATTTTCTTTTCCACTCTATTTCAAAGTTGATCTAATATATTATGGTGTTGTTTTTCTTCAGATTTAGATAGATCGTCTGATTTGAACTCACTTGCTAATGTTAATGTGATTTTAGATCTACTATGTGTTTCCTTTAAAAAGGATATTTTTTCTCTTTTGTCAAAAGCAATCTTATTGTGTTTCTGTTTCACTTTGATGTTTCATGCTTTCAGCTTTGTTCTTTCATTGCTAAATAGAGAACTACTAGCTCAAGGTTATTCATGATTTGTTTAAATAGTATGTATTGTGCAGGAATGAGTATTGTGTACAATATAAACTAAGTTTGATACTTGTCTTTTGTATTTCAGGGTCCTGCTTTGACTTTGTTTGGGGTAAGTCGTTTCCATTGTTGGTTTAGTTTCGTGGTGGAAATCGTTTTTCATGTTCATATGATTTCCCGTCTTATTACCTGTAACTTCTATTGATTCCGATGCATACACTTCATAAAAATCTCATCTTCTTTGTAGCACACGTCAATCATGGCGGTGTCACAACCCACAATGGTTCTTGCTGCAGACTCTCCAGTTGCTGCTGACTTGCAAACTGAAACCATGACTGAAGTCATTCCAATAGTCCATAATCTGGTAATTCTCTATTTACACAACTGCATACATGTATTCTGGTAGGTTGCTCACAACACCATCTAAATTGTGCCTCTACATAATATGTGTGCAGATTATACCAACTAAGTTAAGCATGTCTAAAACAAGCTCGACCAATACGCCATCGAAGAGGGATGTTGATGCAATTGGATTTGATGAGACATCTCCCATGAAGTTTCTAACACCCAAGAATTCTTCAACGAAAGTGAAGCACATAAAGAAGGAGTAACATGGAGCATGACTGGTGGCATATGCATACAAGAGCAACTAATCCTTTTTGACAAGCATAATGATTTAGATGCTTATGATGTATCGAAATGATTTAGATGCTTATGATGTTGCTCTTGGATAATATCTTCCAGATTTGACTTGATATTTAGAGGTCATGCTTCTATTTAATGCTTCTCACTTTATCATGTAAACTCTACATCCACCATAATATCCTCCCTACCTTTTGGAGGCTTAAACTAATGATTTTCCTTTATATAAGGTGTTAAAGGCAACTCTAGAGGTACACATGTCTCTTTCAACTTCTGACTCCTCCTCAGAAGTCACAACTTCTGAATCCTCTTCATAAGTCTCAACTTCTGACTCCTCTTCATAAGTCTCAACTTCTGACACCTCTTCAGAAGTCTCAACTTCTGACTCCTCTTCAGAAGTCTCAACTTCTGACTCCTCTTCAGAAGTTGGAACTGACTCCTGTTCAGAAGTTGCAACTTCTGACTCCTCTTCTGAAGTTGGAACTTCTGACTCCTGTTCAAAAGTTGCAACTTCTGAATCCTCTTGAGTCGAACTCGACTCCTCTTGAGTCGCAACTGACTCCTCTTGAGTCGCAACTCGACTCCTCTTCAGAAGTTGCAACTTCTGTCTCCTCTTTAGAACTCACAATTTTAATAAATTGAATTAACATAATTATTAAAAAAAATTCAAATATCAACATTATTCATAATTATTAAAAAAAATATTTGCCCATGTCAAAAATTTTACTTTTCTCACGGATCACTATGAACAAAATATTTATTTTATTTAGTTAACATTATACTTATTTGAGACACAAAATTCTAACTTTTTATTTTTCTCACGGGGCACTATCAATAAAATAATTTTGTATATTTGTTTCTAAATATTTAAATTAAATTTAAATTATTATTATTCATTTTATAATTAAATAACTTATTTCAAATATACATGTATATTTAGATAAAATCTATATCGTATTAAATAAATTTATAACGGGGTACGACCAGTTAAATTCACGCAAAATTATTTTTGATAAATATTACTTTCAATATGCATTTGAATAAAAATTTACTATATAAATTTATTTTAATCTATACAAATTCATGAATATCATTAATTTTTTATATAATGAATATCATTAATTTTTTATATAATTATATTTATCATTCAATATTATAAATATCAAAACAAATCTATCTACCTACTCTACAATCAAGCATTCATCCAATTTTTCATTACTTTCAATTCATTACCATTCGTTCAACAACTTAACAGTTATACCCGTGCGGGAGCACGGGTCTATTACTATTTTAAATTTGTAAGATATATTCTTTTTTTTAAGTTTTATATTTTAAACCACAAATCAAATTCAATAGCACTTTCACATTTTAGAGCTTTTGATGACAAATACCTAATATGTGTAACAGTATTACATTTTGCATAAAAATAAAGCAGAGATACATAAAACCTGAGGTGAGAACATGCTTCAACAACAACATTAATACAACAATTCCCTCACTACTAAAACAACGTTTTTCAATATGAATAACAGTATTACTACATATGAAAGATGAATTTAAAAACAACTTCTGCATACGAATGCAAGATCTGCTGCATACAAAGTCACCTGGTAAAATATGAACCAAATAAAATAATATAAGTTAGACATATTACTAGAAAATAAAGCAAATGTTAAATAGTTGTTCAATGAAACATGTCATATTATTTTTAAATAAAAACATAAAAAATATAAATATTTTGATCAATAAAATTTTGAAGTGTACTAACCTTAGTTAACCGAAGCTTAATTTCTCTTGAAACTATTCAACATTACTATCAAAGTTACATAGATCTTGTCACCAACTCCATCAACAAATCGATAATATGCGTGCCTCCATTTTCTAAGAAGAAACAAAGAACCACATATCCCCCAGAAACCTACTGCAAATCCAACTCCCATGCCAAGATATAATGATTCTCTTATAGAGTCATCATCTTCATTCCTTCTTGTTGGTGTTATATTTGTGGGATTTTCTTCTTCTGTGGTACAATTGTTTAGAGGAGCTCCGCACAAGTTTGGATTTCCAAAGTAGCTAGATGCATCAAAACTTTGAAGTTGTGTTCCAGTTGGAATCTTTCCATTGAAATTGTTGTTGGATAGATTCAAATAGTCCAAAAAGTTCAAGAGAGTCATGCTTTGGGGAATTTCACCATAAAGCATATTATTAGAAAGATCTAGAGATTCTAGAGATTCTAGATTTTTCATTCCTCCAATAGTCTTTGGTATTGTTCCAGTAAAATTATTGTTAGATAAGTTCAATGTTTGAACATGAACAAGACGGAATAATTCCATTGGTATTTTTCCCAGAAAGTTATTGACCGAAAGGTCAATAGTTCGCCTATTAGGTTGGTCTTGATAAACATAATCGTGACCTTTTTGAAACAAATCAATTTCAGTAAAATACCATAGACCTAATGTATTATCAGTAATCATATGAGTCAAGTTATAAATGCAGTCGGACATAGATCCTAAAAGCTTGTTATGTGCTAGGTCCAAATGAGTCAAATAAGAAAGTTTGAACAACTCTGGTGGAATGTTCCCTTCAAATTGGTTAGATCTCAATATGATCACTTCAATGTCTAGTGGCATGTTGACTGGTATGGTTCCATAAAATTCATTTTCTCCCAAATTCATGACTAACAATTGTGTCGATTGAGAGAGGTGCGTTAGAACTTCACCTGATAACTTATTACTCCACAAGTTAATGTACAATAACTCTTTTAAGTTCTTCCAGCTATGTCGAATTGGTCCTGAAAATGAGTTGTAAGACAAATCAAGTGATTCGACCATTGGTGATATGTTAGGGAGTCCTCCTGTGAAATTATTGTGACTTAAATCTATTGTCAAACCCTTTAGTGTTAGGTTTGATAAGTCTCCCGTCATCGAATTGTTTGACAAATCAAGATAAACGTTTATTCTTTCTATAAGGCTCACAAACTTATTCCTATCTACCAATGAAATTCCCGAGCTAGATAAATCAAGAGACTCCAATGATTTCTGTGCATATATCCATGATGGAAAATTTGGGCCTAGATTTAAATGACTCAAATAAAGTTTGCTGAGTTGAAAAGGAGGAACCCAATCAAAATCAAATTGAAATACAACATTTAAACTACTCAAGTCTAGTGAATCTAAACTGTTGAGTTTGGAAAATGATAATTTTGATATTTCACCAGAGAAATTATTAGAGGAAAGATCAAGTGTTTGAATATGTGCTAGTTGGCCTATTTCTGTAGGAATTGATCCTCTGAGTTGGTTACATGAGAGATCAAGGTGTCTTAAATTTGGAAGGTTTAGCAAGCTTGAAGGTATATCACCTTGTATATTCTTGTAACTAAGATCAAGATAGGTGATATCTTTGGTGAGATTAAAAAATGCATTAGGTAAATGAGAGGTGATGTTGTTTTCTGAAAGATCAAGAGTTATAAGTGAAGACAAATTCAAATATTCAATAGATGGGTTGAGCATGAGGTTATTTAGTTTACAAAAACTCAATTGCAACGCTAATAATGAAGGAATTTTTTCCACTGCTTGGAGCCAACTGATATCCTTACGAAGATCAATTCCACTAAGGTTGAGATATTTCAAAGAAGAAAGTGGAGAAAGCCATTCCAGATTATCCATGTGAATGTTATCATTCCATGATAAGTCAAGGTAGAGAAGTTTAGATACATGTGTGATGTTGTGGTGATTGGATGGAATGCTTATCATATAAAATTCATTCCAGCTCAAATCCAAGTGAGTGAGAAACTCAAGTTTTAAAATAGAAAGATTCATCTCACCTTTTAAATATTTGGGTCGCTCAACATAGGGTAATTCAACTCGTGTAACTCTTTTGGTAATGTTGTCACAGTGGATCCCTTCCCAAGAACAACAATCTCTTTCGGTTGTCCATGTTGAAATTCGACCATAAGGATCTATGATTCCCTTTTTAAAAGTTAAAAGTATCTCTCGGTCTTTCTCATTGCATGAAACCATCATGTGATCAATGGTAGACATGCTTTTGTGGAATGTGGTCACAGATAAAATAAGAAGCAAAAGAAATGAAATTTGGTTAAGAGTGGTCATTGAATGATTGTTTTGATCAAAGTATGGTTCGTTGAAAGATTTAAGTGTGATTATATAAGATGTTGGCTTATGGGAAAGATTGAATAACAAAATGAGACGACTTAGAGGAAGACTTGGAATTTTGAGATCTGTGATAAAAGTATGTGGACAGCAGTAATCGTATAATTTTGGTCTGCTATGATAAAGGAAAGACTTGAAATTATTGAATTTCTTAGAAGCACATATGCAAATTATTTGAAACTTATTATGATTGATAAAATATTTAAATTTTATTTATTTCATGGAAAAGAATTGGGAATTTCATCACCTACTAAGTGAGGTTCTTTTCCACCTCTAGTAGAAAACACAAAATGTCTTTAAAATTTGTAAGTGCACTTATAAATTCACCATAAACTTGAATTATTTGATTTACTTTATAAATGTACTTGCGAATTTATCAGTTGGGGCCAAAAATTCATAAGTGCACTTATGAATTTATTATTTGGTTTACTTCGTAAGTGTACTTGCGAATTCATCTGTTGGAACCCAAAATTCGTAAATACACTTACGAATTCACCTAATTTGGTTTACTTCGTAAGTATACTTACAAATTCATCTTATTTGATTTAATTTAATTTTTATTCTCATGAGATATATATCTATTTAATATAGAAAATCCTTATAGTTTATAAATTATTTATCATTTTTTACAAGAAATTTAACAATATATCATGTTATTAAAAAAAATTAAAATAAAAGTGGATCATAATTAGATATATGGTTGTGATTAATTGACAGTATAAAATTATTTTAAACTGACAGAGTGTCGGTGCATGATTAATTTTCTCTTTTAATAAAAATTTGTTATTAATAACATTCAATTTTTAATTATAATATAAATATTTTTTTTAATGTAATAATTTTTTAATTACAACATAATAATTAATTACCAATTCTTTAATAAAATTAAAAAAAGTCATCTAAATTAAATTTAACTTTTAGTTTTTATGTTTACTTTTTGTTTTGCGCTTTGGTCCTCCCTTCTAACAAAAAAAGACAATTACATTTCACTATTATAATAAAAAATTAATTATTATATTCATTATTTAATTTATATCATAAATTTACTTTAATAATTTTTAATTATAAATTTAAGTTATTTTTTATTAATAATAATTTAATTTAATTATATTGTTAGAAATATATTATACAATTAATGCATATCAAGTAAATCAAGATAAAAAATAAATTGTATCTCTTTATATAGAAATTGATATCAATGGTATTAATAGGTTTTTTATTATAGACTAAATTTGATATTGTTATCGATAGTATTAATAGATTTTATTATTATAGGTCAAATATAAATTAGCTTTTTAATCAATATATTTTTCTATTTTTTAGAACGTGAAATAAGGTATATATGTAATGGAAATCACATGAAATAAAACACAATATTCTATTTTCTTATATGTATTATTATTATATTATAAATAAATATTTTTTTAAAATAAAATCATAATAAATTTAGCATATTGAACAAATTCGTAAGTGTACTTATGAAACACCTTAAAATAAGATGAATTCGTAAATACACTTACGAAATACTCTAAAATATGGTGAATTCGTAAATATATTTACGAAGGGTATTTTAAGATTTTAAAATGTGTGAAAAATAACCACTAAGTGAAAAGAAATTCTCAACACTTTTGTTACATCCATAGATAAATTTCAATGTAAATTTTCCTTACACTATAACTTAACTCAAACTCCAAATCTATATGCATTGTAAATACTCCTTCTAATATACAATAATTTCATCCGTATTACGAAATACTCTAAAATATGGTGAATTCGTAAATATATTTACGAAGGGTATTTTAAAATTTTAAAATGTGTGAAAAATAACCACTAAGTGAAAAGAAATTCTCAACACTTTTGTTACATCCATAGATAAATTTCAATGTAAATTTTCCTTACACTATAACTTAACTCAAACTCCAAATCTATATGCATTGTAAATACTCCTTCTAATATACAATAATTTCATCCGTCCCAAAATATTTGTCACAAAAATAACTTTTTCTAAAATACTTTTCATTTTAAGTTATCAATATAATTTTCATTTTTTAATTGTACCTTTTTTATATTCCAAAATTTATTGTTTTTTTATATTACTTTTTATATAAATAAGTTATAAATTGTTTCAGAGAATTAAGAGTTCTCAAACTTGATTTAAAAAAAAAGGATTCAAAGTATTAATAAGGATATGATATGTAAAAAATCAAGAGGAATTACTGATCAACTAAATCCTATGATATGTAAAAAAATTATTAATAAGGATAATTTAGTAAAATTATTTTTTTTTAATTTATTATATATTTTTTAATATAAGAATTAATTTGAGGCGTAGGGAGAGTGAATGATTTCATTTATATAAACTAGTACTTTCAGCATGTGCGATACATATGTTTAGGCGAAAATTTATATTAAATTTGACGTTTAAACGTGGATTATATTTTAATATATTAAAGATTTTCAGTGTCTCAATATCTTTTTGATTGCATGAAACTACCGTGTCATTTATAGATGGAAGATAAATGATCGTTGTAAAACAATTTAGAAAGTGTGATGCCAAGCATTGTCCTACGCATATTAATTAAGGCGATAAATGGAATGTAATCAATTATTTAATTTCATTTATTTTCAATTAATAAAACTCTTTCAATTTAACTTTTGTTCAGACAAATTTAAATTTGTCCAAATTTGTTAGGAAATTATGTCTGAAAGGAATATATTTTACACAATAACGTTACGTTGTGATTATATTATACAAATGGATGTATTTCACGGGTTGAGATTAGTTGCAGTAAAAGCTCTTGCATTCAGGGATTGATTGTCGTCCGATTAAAATCAGCCAGTTTTGATTAAAAGATATAGTTTTAAATTTATAGTCAAGAAGGGAGAGTTGGTAACTGGACTATTAGAATGAAGGGCAAAATGGTAAAACTTCTATATATTGAATTTTTCACTCTTCTTTCCTTTGAATTAGAGAAGGAGAGGGTTTGAAGGAGAACACGGTTGTTAAGGGAGGAAAGATAAATTCATCAAAGTTCATGTCATTGGCTTGCATTATCTTTCCAAACCAATTTTGAATGTTATTTTCAAACCAATTATTTTCCTTTTAGTCTTTTAACTTATTTTCTTTTTGAATTAGCTATTTTTTCCAACACGTTTAATGTTCAATCAGGAAAAACTTAGCTTAAATAAATTTAGTCCCTATAAATATTGCAGTTTTATTTTTAGTCCCTTCTGAATTTTGACAAAATTTTTAATTGATTTTGACAACGGTTATTTTATAAAATCCGTTTACTAAAAACATGGAGGGATTAAAAATAAGAACTGTAATATTTATAAAGATAAAAATTTATTTAATCCAAAAATTTAAATGTCCGGTCACATTAACCTTTATTTTATTTATTTATATCATCATTTTGTTTGATATTTCTTGACTTTATCGTGTACCATTTTTGTTGTTTAGTATCAAGAGTCATAGAGTCAATTAAGAATAGTATCAAGAGTCATAGAGTCAAAATAAATGAAATTTTTACTATTTCATTAGGAAACTTCATTACAGTTACTTGTTTCTATGAAAGAAAACAAGTTTCACGTTTTTAATAAAATGAAATGTTCAATTCATACAATTTTTTATGTGGCATTTAGCATACACAAAAATTACAAATTTATGTTATTTAACAATTTCCCTGGACATGGTTCTAATGAAATTTATGCAATATATCTTCTTTTTTAGTTGTTTATTTTATTTTCAATTTAATAAAATTTTTATTTCTCTGGATATGGTTCTAATAAATGTTATATGAATTATAATTAACCGATATTGAGTAATTAAAGCAACGTTAGTGTTGTAATTATGAAGCTTGTGAGTGATATAAACGTTATTGTCCAATTTTTTTTTTTTGAAACGGCAAAATGCATTCTCAATAAAATGGCATGAGATAATGCCAAAAGTTCAGTTACAGACAGCAAATGGGATTACACTGCACAAGCGAAGCCAAAACACCTACAAGACACTAAGCAAAAGGATGACAATGCAAACCAGAAAATTTTACCCTATACCCCTACAATTATCTCTCCACTCCTACATTTTTTTTATTATTCCAATTCTACCATTTTTACTTATTAAATAATTTTTGTTAATAAAATTTCTTCACCAAATAACTTGCATTCAAGTTATCTTGTGAGTAATTTTTCTTCACCAAATAACTTGCAAGCAAGTTATCCGGTATGTAATTTTTCTACACCAAATAACTCGCACTCAAGTTATCCGGTGTGTAATTTTTCTTCACCAAATAACTTGCACTCAAGTTATCCGGTGTGTAATTTTTCTACACCAAATAACTTGTACTCAAGTTATCCAGTGTATAATTTTTCTACACCAAATAACTTGTACTCAAGTTATCCGGTGTGTAACTTTTCTTCACCAAATAACTTACACTCAAGTTTTTCGGTTTGTAATTTTTTTCATCAAATAATTTGCAATCAAGTTTTCCTGAATGTAATTTTTATTCATTGGATAACTTGAAACATATGAAAATTTGTACATACCGGAAAAATTGAGTGTAAGTTATTTGGTGAAGAAAAATTACACACCGGATAACTTGCTTGCAAGTTATTTCGTGAAGAAAAATTACACACCGGATAACTTGAATTCAAGTTATTTGGTGTAGAAAAACATACATTAACACCGATAACTGAAAATTATTTGGTGAAGGAAAATTACACACCGGATAACTTGAGTGCAAGTTAGTTGGTGTAGAAAAATTACACACCGGATAACTTGAGTGCAAGTTATTTGGTGTAGAAAAATTACATACCGGATAACTTGCTTGCAAGTTATTTGGTGAAGAAAAATTACTCACCAGATAACTTGAATGCAAGTTATTTGGTGTAGAAAAATTATTTAATAAGTGAAAAGGGTAGAATTGGAATATCTTAAAAAATGTAGGGTTGGAGGAATAACTGTAGGGGTATACGATACAATTTTCTGCAAACCAACATAGACTACCACAAGCCATACGGTGACCCAACCCAAACTCTAAAGTTAAACACGAAGGAACCAAACCGAGATCAAACTCAAAGAAACAACAGGACTCTATGACTCTACACTCAACACTGCCAATTGATGATCACTTTCCGAAACTCTAACCCTCTTGATTCATGCTGCCACTAGTGCAAAAACAACAATATAATTTAAAATTTACACCCAATTTATTAAAAATGGGTGTAAATAAAAAATACGGTGGCAATTTTTTAAATAAAATATATTTTAAATAGGATTAAATAGCTTTTACCCCCTGCCAAATAAGCAAGTTTTGATTTAGGCCCCCTGGAAAAAGAAATTGTTCCGCAGACCTTACCAAATAAAGATTACAACATATTACACCCTAAACACTAATTTTACCTAATACCACCAGTTTATTTCCCATGTGTCAGTTACCTTACTAAAGAATGTTAAATAATTGTCACGTAGCTCTGAGTATATAAGGCATGCTTCCATAGTTGAAATTAAAATTTTTCATTTGACCCCCTGGAAAAGCTAGGGTTTATTTGTACACAGAAAAGAAACTTGGAAACGGCGAAGAAAACAAAGAAGACGACGCAGTCAAGGCAGACGACACAGTCAAGCCAGTCGAAGAAGACGACACAGACCAGCGAGTCACAGAAAATGACGCAGTCAAGCCACTCAAAGAAAACGACAAAGTTAAGCCAGTCGAAGAAAACGAAGGTAGTGAACTGGGACATACATGAAGAAGAAGAAGTTTCTGAAGTTGGAAAGGTTAAATTTTTTGTTTCTTGTGTTACTAGGTCATAAATAGTTTACGGAGGGGAATTTGTTTGCATGAAGGATGGGGTTATGATTTACAAGGGAGGTGTGACTATATTAGTAAGTAACATTCACGTTGATAAGTTTACTATGGATAGTGTTAGGAAGATGTTGAATGGGTGGAGTTTCAATCAAGGGACATATAGGGTTTGGACTAAGGTTATTGAAATTGATACGAACTATTTCCAGATCAAGAAAGACGATGATTGTTACGATTTTGCTGCATTTTCTTGTGCCAATGAGGTTGAGGGTGACATCTTTGTTGAACATGATGTAATAGATATTTCAGTGTCAGTAGTAAGTCCCATATGTGTGAATGAAACAACTGAGATGGATATATGTGATGAAGATAGAGTAGAAGGGTTAGGAGATAGTGAGGATGAACGTGCCACTGCGTTGCTCGATGGATTTGAAGACTGTGATGTCTGGTTTTTTTATCGGTTGTTTTAAAAACAATGAAGTCGCCACCTAATTTTATTTGTTCTAAAAAGAACGGGAAAATATAGATAAAACCCCACAAATGCGGATAAGGCGGTCTACGTGACCAAAAACATGGAATCGGGAGTCGGTTATGTAAGAGGAAGGTATTAGAACCTCTTACATCCATCGTACTCGATGGGACCCATTTAATTCTAAGTGTTTGTGTGTGTTTATGGCTAAGTTATGAATACAAAAGAAGAAAAAGACTTGTTTATTATTATTTTGAGTTTGGCACGGTTTCGAAACCGTGTGCCTACGTATTCCCTTGTGCAATGGGAAAGTCAAAACTCCGTAGTTCTTCTTAAAAATATTTTAAGTGGGTTATGTTGATTTTATAAGAAAAATCATGCATTAGACATTTCAAACGCTTGAACTTGGACTTGTTTAGTTTGTTTGAAAAGCTTAAGTCCTTGTTCGTGTTTGAAATAGCTATTGCACACTCTTTATCAGAAAAGAGTTTGATGATCGCATATGAGCGAAAAAGATTTGAGTGAGTTGAATTGATTTTAGATGGGTGAAAAGTACCGAACAATAGGACTAGCATCCTACGGTTCGAATACTAGAAACAAGAGGAGCTCAATACTCAACGAGTCGTCTATCATCCCAAAAGTTTTCTTAAGAAAAAGAGTGAAGTGAAACAAAGTTCACGTTATTAAGAGTCTTTAAACAATTGGACTAGCATCCAACGATTTAAAGACTCGGAGTTCATTTTTTACAAGTATTTAAACAATTGGTCTAGCAACCAACGATCTAAATACTTGGGTTTTTATTGTGAAAGAGTTTTGAAAATGCACTCGACGTTGGATCGAGGTTTGAAAATTTAATTGTGAAAGTGTTTTAGATGGGGGTTGGTAACAGACCAAAAGAGAAGGAATGATTCGGGTTATGATTAACCAAGTATGTGGACTTGATTAATCTTGTGAGGATAGGTGCTCCTATCCCCAACTATGAGACCCTGGTGCATGGAGAATTGGTGTATAAACCAAATTTATTCGGGTTATGATTAATCAAAGCAACAAGTGTACCACCCCTTCTAATTTCCCCGCGATTTATATAATTAATCAGAGTTTTAACATAACGAAAGGGCATCACTGTCATACCCCAAAATTTTCCCTCCATCTTCTCAAGATATTCCTTACATCCATGCTCAAAGATTCCTCAAGAGTTGATCAGACAAGCTCTCTCCTAGACAATCAACCCAAACTAGGGTTTGGTATTTCTCAGATCAAGATGGACTTCCAACATCTCCAATGATCATCATTCCTCCTCATATGCTTTGAACATTCCCCATGTCAAGTTTCAAGCCTCACAAGTCAAGTTTCCTCAGACAATTGCTTAGATGGTTGAAAATCAGTTGTATTGGACAAAAAGTCAACTGTGGTCAACATACAGTCAAACTTCATAATTTTTGGTCAACATCCTCATTTTGAAGTTACATTCATCATTTGATCAAGGATTGATCATGATTCATCAAGAAAACTCAAGATTTGCTCAAAAGTCAAACTTTCTAAATTAGGGTTTCTAGATGAAAAGTCAACTGAACTTTGACTGATCATAACTTTCTCATACTTTCTCAAATTTTTTTTCCACCACCTCTTTTTTTGAAGGAAATTCAATTCTCTACAACTTCATGTCTCACAAGAATGTTCAAAAAATGCTTCATTTGAAAGGTATGGCTCAGAACATTACAGGTCATTTTCAAAGTCAACAAAAAGTCAACATTTTGTTTTGAAGATATATTGAGCATGGAAACTCCAATTGAGATGAGACCAAAAATGTTGGTTAGAGGACTCTTAGAGATTTCCAAAAAGTCCAAGAATACTCAAAAATGTGGAAAATTGAGCAAGATACACCATTCAGAAGTTGGGCAATTTTGGACAATTGCACAAAAGGACATTTTGGTCAAAATGCAAAATTTTCCAAATGGGCCTAAAATCTTTTGATCCAAATTTGTTCATGACATTATTTTTGATCCATAAATGCTTGGCCATGGTAATTTCCTATTTTTATGATTTATCTTTGAATTTTAAATCATTTAATTCAAAATTAAATCATATAAAATATGAAAATAAGATATTTTTTCAAATGGATTGATTTTATATCATGCTTGAGGTCCAAGGAAGCCCATGACTCTTACCAAATTCGTGCTAGCCTTCACATTGATGAGAAAATCAAATTTTTTCCAAAAATTTGATTTGTTTTAAAGAAAAAATATTGCACATTCAATAACCAATCTTTTTTCACTCTTTTTCCTCTCTCAAATCCCTCTATAAATACTCAGCCTATTGCCAAGCACAAGACACGAAACCCTAGCCCTTACAACAACCCTTATTTTGTCAAAAAATTTCAAGAATTGTCCAAAATCGTGTTTGAATTTTTAGCCACTTTCAGCCCTCAAAAATCATCCCATCGTGCTCAGAGGGTAAGTTTGAGTAAGAATGCATTATTGACATTGATCAAACCATCCAGAATCGAGCCATATATATGCATACATATTCAATATTTTCTTGATTTTGCACTTTTATTATCTGCTCGTTTCCATTGATTCTACTGCTTTTATCATGTTCATGAGATGTCAAGGGTTCGATCTGGGCAATCCTTGCTGAGTTTGAACGTCAAAATTGTGAGATGCCATGTCTAGGGCTTTTCGAACTGTCGAGCTTCGAATCAATAGCTACAGGTGTTTTCAATCGAAACTGAGACCACCATTGGACTCAGAAGGTCCGATTTAGGGGGACATGGTCTTTCTTTCTCGTTTATTGCTCGTGTTTTGCAGGTTCGAGGTTTGAGATCGTCGGAGAAGACGACCGGAGCTAGGGCTCCGGCGTCGCTGACTTGGTTGACTGGCGAGGAGGCTGGCGTGGCGAGATAACGCGTTCTGATTCGTTTGTCATAAGTCAAAGGACCCCACGCGTGCTGA
Organism: Vicia sativa; assembly: GCA_021764765.1. Lineage (NCBI taxonomy): Eukaryota > Viridiplantae > Streptophyta > Magnoliopsida > Fabales > Fabaceae > Vicia > Vicia sativa. The sequence goes on along the minus strand of CM038794.1, from coordinate 73,985,251 downwards.
CTTGTTTTTCAAACTAATCCATGACACGTGAGCGCTTATATTCAAATGGCGTAGTGGTAAAAGCTCTTCCTGTTCCATGATGCTCTCAAAGGTTGTGGGTTCGAACCACACCAGGACCGGTTCCATTCTTTTTCTTTTACAAACTTCACTTTTCAATTATTTTTTTTTTCTATTTTCTAATTTATTTAATATTTTGCATCTATTTTAATTAATTTCATATTTTTATTTACGCATTAAAAAATCATCAAAATATTTTTTCCTTTTGCATTTATTTTCAGAAAATACTTATTTAATTTCTAAAATTTAAAAATATTATTTTGCATGCATATTTATTTTTATTCATAATTTAGCATTTAAATCAATTTTAAATTATTAAATTGCATCCAAAAAATCCCAAAAAATTATTTTAGCATATTTATGTTATTTCCAGCATGTCATATTTTTCTCATTTAAAAATTTGCATTTTTACTAACATTTTCCTCTTATTCGATTTCTCTCGTATTTTCCGATTTCTCATTCTCTTGCAGGTTATCTCGTTTCAGACGATTTTTCTTTTATCGTTTCATTTTTCCAATAATGTAACTGTTTATGGGATGTAATAGTTTAACTTAGGTTTTTATTTTCCGCAAGTTTAAATTATGTATCTGCCCCAAAGCCATGTAATAGCGTAGGACATTTACTTTTCCGCATCTTTACATTCCGCATTTTAATTTCCGCACCCTATAAACTGCTAGTAACTAGGCGTGTATGGCAAGATAAAATTGAACATAGCCCACTAATTTCCAAGATAACATATATCTGAATCAAGACACTTCTTCACACATGCACCCCTTAGGGTAATTCTCTCTCGTTGCCTTACGAATTCAGAAATGGTCATGTCCCTCGAACGTAGAGGTATTCTAGCACCGTTGCCTTCCAAACAAATCATCATAGTCCCTTCGATACAAAGATCATAGACCCACGATGTCGCTTCCGAATACATGATCTTGACCCTCGATTGTCGCCTACGAAAAATGATGATAGTCCCTTCGAATGTGCTAGAATACTTCCTACAAGTTGCCTTCTATGACCATCCGATGTCCCTTCGAATGTCCCGCTCACATCCAACGAATGGAGCTACCTATTAACTAATGGTATGGATAGCGCTATTCTAAAGGAACGTAAAATACGAAAATGACCAATTCTGAGTAGGTAATAAGACTTTTAGGTTCTTGCTCTATCAAAATGCTTTTCACACCACACACTTTTGTCAAAGTTCAAATTCTTTTCAAAACGAAACATTTCCGAACACTTTGTATACATTCCTACATGAATCATTACAAAGTCAAAGCGAAATGCCTTTCAAAACATTTTCAAACACACAGAAAGCAATTTTTAAAGTGATCTAAGAGCAACTAAGAGCCCGTAGATAACTACGGATGGAAAGGGGTGCTAATACCTTCCCTTTTCATAACCATTCTCCGCTCGAGAATCTAACGAAGGTCTTTTTCTGTACTTTTACCTTCCCTTAATTGGATAAAAATAAAAGTCGGTGGCGACTCTTGCTATCCGCACATTTGCGATACAAAATCCACAAAGTCAGTTCACCGTATTACAATCACATTTATAAAAATTCAAAAATAACAAACCAGTGATCATGCTTATACTGAAGAACTTATTAAATGTAATTTAAACCAATGATTATGTCTTACACAGCGGGAAGATAACATAAAATTCGGAATAATTCAATCAATAGTTATTCCCAACATAACTCAAAAGAAACAAGTTTAAATCCATAAAATTCCAAAACAATCGTTCCCCAGTGTTACAACTACCAGAGCATGACACTGACACGCAGACTATCTAAATAGCACAGCTCTATAAGCCATCCTCACCAATTCCCGGGCAGCTAATCACTTCAATCTGAAATCATCAAAGTAAGGGTGAGATTTCATCAAGATTAAAATGCATTATACGTTTCTTTTAAACAATAAAACAATCAATATATTATTCCACCTGTTGGAGTAAGCTCTAATAGCCAATCAATATTGGCTTAATATACTTTTGTATCATGACTTTGATATATGTTATTTGTTAATACATATAGTCGTTAGGCCTCATATTTATTATGTTATTTGTATATGACATAATAAAGTCCTTAGAGTAATTAGTCTATTAATGATCTATTAAGTGTGACTTAATTGTGAGAGCTCATTAAACATAAGGACATTATTCTTAAAGTATCCGTAGTCAAGCTTTACTGTCAAATAGGACAACAGTAACGCATAGAGACTATTACGTGAGTAGACTGACGACTGTATCTCACAAGTCATGGATATGAGATATCAAGTCTTCACGTAGGTATAAATATTAGGAGTAATATTTATAATGGATTGACCCACCATGAGAATACTACATAGTTTGTTATGTAAGTGTCATAAGTTATTCTCATAGTGATAGTGGTGTATACCACCCTTCGACCGAAACCACTATGGACCCTAGATGTGAGTCGAGTACTTTATTGCCAATCAAACGTTGTCAGAACAAGATGACCATAAAGATGGTTGATGGGTACTTTATAAATCCCATCATGACCTAGATGGAATTTGCCCTCGGGAGTAATATTTGTGGGCCCTTGATAGAGTATGATTGTAAAATGCATGGCCGTGCTCAAATAAGTCAATATGAGATATTGGGCTTATTTGTTGTTATCAGGAATACTCGGGGATCAAGGAATAAACTATTGAACTATACGAGGGTGACACATTCTATGCCTTGTGTTCAATATAGATATAAGGGCAAAAGGGTCATTGTTCACATAATCATTATCACAGAAAGGTTATGTCAGATCACATGACATTCTCGTTACTTGGATAGCAATGATGTGTTGCTAGATACCGCTCATTGTTTATAATATTAAATAGGTGATTTAATATTATTGCCAACGTTACGAGAACCTACAGGGTCACACGCATAGAGTACTTATAGTGGAATGGATGATTAAATTAAATATGATTTAATTCAATTATGTGTTAATATTATTTAAATTGTTTAATGTATTAACACATATCGTTTATTTGATTAAATATGATTTAATTAAATAAATGAGAATTGACAGTTGATTAAATTAAATATGATTTAATTTAATATTTTATTTTATTTTATTAAAAGAGTTTAATTAAATATAAATAATAATTATTTAATTAAATAGTTTAACTAATTAAGATTGAGCTTGTTTTGGAAAAAGCCCAAATTATGAGCATTAGGGTTTTAGAAGCTCTCTATAAATAGAGAAGCTCTTTTCCCTTGCTAGGTTAATTGTCAATTCTCAAGAGAATAAGAAATGGCTAGCACCGCCTTCCACTTTGCACTCGCGTGGACTACGTAGAGACGCCGGTAACTTCCGCCGTTCGTGATCGTATGAGAAAACACGCTTCAAGAGGTAATTCTTGAATCCTTTTTCGGTGAGTTTTTATTTGTGATTAATGATTTAATCAAGATCCGTTCATCGGGATTGTTCCGCTAAGAGGTTAAAATTTTGAAAAACCCCTCTTAGATTCCAACAGTGGTATCAGAGCTTTGGTTCTGATTAAATCATTAAGTTCAAATATGATTTTTTTTAATTATAATTACATGTTGATATGATCATCTGCATGTGTGTGATTAAAATGGTTTTAATCGAGAGTAATTGAATTTGATTCAATGTTAAAATAATTTCAATATATGATACATATGATTCCTATTTGATTCATTGTTTGATACATTGCCATACGAAAACCGTTTTCCGCTGTGAATGTTAAATAGAAATTGACATGCTTTATTCTTATTATAATAAAAATAATCCACGTTGAAATTGTTTGATGCATTTTAACAAATACATGATGCAATTTAAATTTTTTGAATTGCTAAGTTTATGGATGTGTTAAGTTTAAGTTTTAGCTGCCATAATTTTATGCGTGGTTATTGAAACCGTTTCAATCGATGATATACAAAATTGTTGCCGTAACAATTACTTGACGTATTTTGTATTAGGTTTTAAATTTTAATAATATTAGTTTATTATAATAAATAATAATAGATTATTATTATAAGTAATAATAATAATAATAATGGTTGATTATTATAGAATAATAATAAAGTGTTTATTATTTAAATTAAATATTGACAAGTTTTATATAATTTGGATATCGATGTTGACTATGTTTCGGAATCCGACATTTGTATGGTGAAACAACGATACTTAGATTATCTATAAGAAATACAAAATTATTGTTCAAATTTATATATGATATAAATATTTCTAATGCAAAGTCAGTGTATTTGATACACTATTTTATTTCGTACATTCAAATAGTGTAATGATTGTTATACATCTGAATGATCAATGTTCATTTTGCTTCGGAATCCAAAATTTGTATGGTGAAGCAATGACATTCGATTAGTCACGTTGATTAATTAATCATTGTATTTTGATTGTATTAAAACATTTGCATTAGGATTTGTGACGGCGCAAGAGTTGTACCTTTAGGGTTCACAAACAGCATCAAGTGTTGATGCGTCAATATTTATAATTTGATAATCTATTATTATCTATTATTTAATTATTTATTATTAAATAAGTTGGTATACGGTTATGACCTTAGATTTTGGTGTTTTTTTATTTAAATACGACCTGCGTGTCGTGATTTATTTTATACGACCTGCGTGTCGTGGTTTATTGTAATTAAATACGACCTGCGTGTCGTGTCATTTAATTATTATTTTATTTATTTAAATATTTTAAATGTTCAAGTTCAAGAGTTGAAGAGAATACAAAGTCAAATGATGATGCCGATGGAGAGGCTTGAGAAGCTTGCTCGTGGGTCAAAGAATTGTAATAAAGTAGTTTATTTAATTCTTGCATTTTAGGTGGTCATAATCGTATTACCATATTTTATTTCATGTATGTGATGCATGGAATATATATTATATGTGAGTGTATGAGATACACAAATATGAAGTGTATGAGATACACAAATATATGAGTGTATGAGATAGACAGGATTAAACCGGGAGTGTATAAGATACACAAATATGTGAGTGTATGAGATACACAAACATGCGAGTGTATGAGATGCACAAGATTAAACTTAATAAAAATCCCTCAATTAATATTAAGTTAATTGCTTTCCAAAATTTAGCACTCATCAAGACTAGTATCGAATAATGTAGGTTTCGCCTAACGCGAGGTGCATGTTTTATATTAGTAAGGTGCGATGGGATAAATGTAATATCCAACTGTTAAATTTTGGGTTTGACTTAACTAAACTAATTATAATATGATTATATATGTTTAGAAGCAAGAGTTGAGAACAATCCATATGATGGATTAGAATAAGGAGTTATTCACTCAACTGATAACATTCGAGAGTTGTATTAGATACAATTGGAAAGAGTTCCTACCTAAATAACTAAGTTTTGTGTAATCCGCCTAAACGGACTTAAAACAAAGTGAAATATGGATCTCGACTTGCTAGAAAATCTTTCAACGGGATTTTCCGAATCAAATGTTGAGGGTCATTAGATTTGAGTGAAATAGTGAGAGCATTTTAATAAAAGACCTTATTAAAATGATTTTAATTTGATATAATTTTTTACACATTTTGTAGTTAGAATTTTCTTTTTCATTTTATTTATATTTTACTGTAAAGTATCCTTATGAAGGATGTAAGGATCAAAAAGGAGTTTCTGAGTTGGTACATAAATTGAGAATTGTTCTCAAGCACGGAAAAGAATTGTATGTTCTCAATAAACCAATTCCTAACAATTGAATATAACTGGATTCGAAGAATGATGCTTATGAGAAGGATCAAGTCGAGTGCCTAGATATAACATATCTCATAGTTGTAGTTGTCAAGGAGAATGATATGATCATTAACCTCGATAATAAGAAATACAAGATGTGAGAAATGTAAAACTTTCCAAGTTCTTTTCAATACAAGTTAGGAATCCAAATTAATCTAAAATAGTTTTAAGATTTAAAATTTGGATTTCCTTATATAATAAATAGTTGGTCACAAGTTTTATTTGAGATTGTTTCAGATAGGTAGATTAGATTCATTATGAATGAATTTTTCTACCACATCTTGTTGAAAAGAAAAGAAAAGTAGTTTGTGATGATAAATTGATGAATTATAAAATAAATGAGATTCATTTTATATTCATTGGAATTTAGGCATACAAACATGGTTCTAAAGGAATACAGTTCTTTTATATGTTGAAAGAACAATTTTTTTGATGGTTATCGAAAGAGTCAAAGTAGAAGAAGGAAGTAAGACTTATTCTTCATACGATTTATTATAGAAAATACATTTGTCTACTTCTACATCTCAAGTATGTGATACTAGATGTTGATATTGTAACACCCCTTCTAATTACCCACGTTTTTATAAATATTAATCAGAGTTTTTAATCATAAATCAAGAGGCGTCACAATTAAAATATTTCAAATCAATCCAAACAGTTGCCATGCTTTCACTGAAGAAAATCATTAAATAAACAGACTTAAGGTTATGTTTAACAGCGGAAATGAAACATAACAAATCCTGAATACATCATTCATAATTATTCCAGGATAATAAATCGAAACATTGACAAAAACTATTATCTAATATCCATAAGGAATCTCAATTCAAACGTTTCTCCAGTGTTACATCTACCAGAGCACGACATTGACACGCGGTATAACTAAAGGACCCACTCTAACGCTATCCTCACCAATTCCAAGCAGCTAATCACTTCGGATCTGAAATCATTAAAGTAAGGGTGAGATCTCTATCCAATATAAAATGCATTATACATTTTTAAATACAATAGGATAATTCGATGCGTTAGTCCACTATCAAAACACATTCATAGTTCAATTCATAAGAGCATTGTACACAATTCATTATGCAAGTGAACAATCAATGGAAATTGCAACACTGGAAACCATCCTAGCATGTTACAATCCCATATGCAATGCAGACTCTATGCATGTGGTACCAAACGTGAACCGAGTTCACCCTCTGTTCCATCACACTTGGAAACAGCGGAAATCCATGATTCGCCCATAACATCGGGTCAAGAATCTAGCCTCACTACCTCAAATCCTGGTAAGTCTATTGGCTCTGCAAGTTCACTTCCGCACAATGGGAATGAACCAATTAACAATGCTTATGCATGTACCATAAAAGCATGCAACATAAATTCAACGGAATATGATCACAACATAATTCCACATCAATGCCAATACCAATCTATCACATGATAACAACATAATCATGAAATAAATTATCACAAAGCATAAATATGCCAAACGCTTACTCTTCAATTAGTAAGACTATCACCAGTATATGCAATAAAAACAACACATGATATCAATACAATCATGAATAAACAACAAGGAAAACAACACATAAGCATCAGTCCTCGTTCAACCTGTCAGAACAATCTAAACCAATCCATCCATCATTCCTAAAACTACCATAGTTCACAAATCGGAAAAATGGCTCTTTTCAAAATAAAATCCATTAATTATAATTTTCTTCATTTCATAAAATAGAGTATTTAATTTAAGAAACAACGTCCAAAACAGTGACTAAAACGGACTTACGGTTTGAAAGTTATGAATTTTTAAAGTTTAGTATTTTTCAAACAGAAACAGTGGAACCCGGTTCCTACCCTGGTACAACCCAGTTCCCACTTTTTGGAAAAAGTCACGCCCCTGGAATTTTGTATGGGATCCCGGTTCCTACCCCACTGGGAACCGGTTCCCACGTACAAAAATCCCCAGTTTTGAAAAAATTCACACTGGGAACTCGGTTCCTTCCCGGAACCGTTCCCGACTAGAAACAAAAGCGCTATTTTGACAGCATTTACCCATTCCAAATCACTTTCAAACATTTCCATACGAATTGCAACATGGGGAACACTAAAATACATCCATTTTACACCATTATAACATCAAACAACATTATTTCATCATTCCTATTTATTATTTGACACACTAATGGTTTCCGACCTACAATCCGACACAAATATGGTTTAATCCTACAAACCTATATTACTCCAAATCGAATTTCCTAACGTACCCAATTATCCATTTTATTCCCAAAACCCATAAGGCATTAAAATCGAATGAAATCACCCCTTACCTCGCGATGATCTTCGATTTTCCTCGGCCTTGGCTTTTCCTCTCTTCTCTTCTCTTTTCCAATTCTACGTGAAATAACTTTTTTCCAAAAGGACCTTCCTTCCTTCTTTTCCTTTTTATAATCCTTTTATTACTCCTTTTATTTATTCCAATAAAATAAATAATTAGTAACTAGTAAAGTAGAGTACTTTACCACTCACACCCTCTACTTACTCCTCACACCACCAACCCTTCTTTTTAATTAAATAATCCAATTAAATCCAAAAATATAAATAATCAAGCCTTTAATTAATTAAATAATTAAATTCCTAATTATCTAACATTTGAATTAATTCGGGGTGTCACAACTCTCCCCTACTAAAAGAGTTTTCGTCCTCGAAAACATACCTTAGACAAAAAGTTCGGGATACGAGTCCTTCATCTGACTCTCCAGCTCCCAAGTTACATTTCCTTCAATTGTTCCTCCCCAAGCTACTCTCACTAGTGCTATCTCTTTACCATGAAATTTCTTCACTTTCCGATCCTCAATCCTCGCAGGTACTGCTTCAACAGTCAAATTATCTCGTACCTGTACATCATCTACTTGAATCTCATGAGACGGATCCGCAATGTACCTCCTCAACTGAGATACATGAAAGACATCATGCAAATTCGCAAGTGACGGCGGTAAAGCAATCTGATAAGCAACTTTCCCAACTCTCTTGGTAATCTGAAACGGACCGATAAAACGTGGAGTAAACTTCTTTGACTTCAAAGCTCGACCAATACCAGTCATCGGCGTAACCCGCTGTAATACGGTGAACTGACTTTGAGATTTTTGTATCGCAAATGTGCGGATAGCAAGAGTCGCCACCGACTTTTCTTTTATCCAATTAAGGAAAGGTAAAAAGTACAGAAAAGACCTTCGTTAGGTTCTGAGTAAGGGAAAAGGTTATGAAAAGGGAAGGTATTAGCACCCCTTTCCATCTGTAGTTATCTACGGGCTCTTAGTTTCTCTCTAGATCACTTTAAAAATTTTGTGCTTTCTGTGTGTTTGAAAATGTTTTGAAAAAGGCAGTTCACTTTGACTTTGTAATGATTCATGTAGGAATGTATACAAAGTGTTTGGAAATGTTTTGTTTTTTTTTTTAAAGAGTTTGAACTTTGACAAAAGTGTGAGGTGTGAAAAGTATTTTGTTTGAGCAAGCAACTAAAAGTCTTATTACCTACTCAGAATGGTCATTTTCGTGTTATTTTACGTTCCTTTAGAATAGCGCTATCCATACCATTAGTTGGTAGGTAACTCTATTCGTTGGATGTAAGCGGGACATTCGAAGGGACATCGTATGGTCATAGAAGGCAACTTGTAGGAAGTATCCTAGCACATTCGAAGGGACTATCATCATTTTTCGTAGGCGACAATCGAGGGTCAAGATCATGTATTCGTAGGCGACATCGTGGGTCTATGATCTTTGTATCGAAGGGACTATGATGATTTATTTTGAACGCAACGGTGCTAGAATACCTCTACGTTCGAGGGACATGACCATTTGTATTCGTAAAGGCAACGAGAGAGAATTACCCTAAGGGGTGCATGTGTGAAAAGAGTGTGTCAATTCAGATATTTTATCTTGGAGTTATGAATGAGCTATGTCCGGTTTTATCTTTCCATACACGCCTAATTACTAGCAGTTTATAGGGTGCGGAAATTAAAATGCGGAAATGTAAAGTGCGGAAAGATAAATCCTACGCTATTACATGGCTTTGGGGCAGATACATAATTGAAAGTGCGGAAAATAAAAGCCCTAATTAAACTATTACATCCCATAGGTGGTTACATAATTGGAAAAGAAAAGCAATAAAAATTGCCCGAAACGAGATAACCTATGAACAGATGCAAAATCGGAAAACGGAAGAAAATTGCATAAGAGGAAAATGTTAGTAAAAATAAGTATTTTGGAATGAGAAAAAGTTTTTATGCAAATAATGACATTAATATGATAAAATAAATTTTTTGGGAATTTTGGGAGTTAATTTGATAATTTAAAAACAATTAAAAGACATTTAATCAATTAATTAACAATTAAATTAAATATGCATGCAAAAATAATAATTTTAATTTTAAAAATTAAATAAACATTTTCTGGAAATAATGCAAAAAGAAAAGTATTTTTTGGAGTTTTTTAATGCATGATAAAAAATGTTTAAAGTTAAATTAAATAGTATGAAAATATTAAATAAATAAGAAAATATGAAAATAAGAGTTAATTTGCAAAAGAGAAAAAAAAAGGTTGGTCTTCCCAGGGACCGAACTGGAGACCATGGAGAGAATCTGAACATGCCAACACCTTAACCACTACGCCACAGTGTCTTTGGTGTTTGGAAAATACAAACAATGGCTTTTGAATGAATACGTGTCAAGAGATTTGAAAATCAAAACATAGTCAGCGCGCGGGCCCCAGGATTTATGAGTGGACAAATCAGAACAAGCCATGATACCACGCTAGCCATGCCGAAGTCATCCCAGGTCAACGACGTCGGAGCCCTAGCTCCGGTCGTCTTCTCCTACCAAGCAAAATTCAAAACCTGCAAAATACGTGAAATCAAAGCAAAAGAAAGACCCTATCCCCCTAATTCGACCCTTCTGAGTTCAATGATGCCATCGTTTTGGATTGAAAACGGCTATATCATGAGTTTCAAAGAAGAGAGCAAAAACTGCCCTAACAATGGCACGTTCTTATTCCGGCGTTAAACCTTGCATGTTATACGTCAAACACGCTCTAATAGGTACCCTGAACTCATATAAACAAGCAAAAACAGTTAAAGATGCATGGATTCTGAAAATCGAAATTGAGAAGAAATACCAAACCGGTGCTTTGAGTTCTTGAATTCTGGGCAACCTGGGCTTGATGTGAGGATATGGATCGATCCCTGGGAACCTCAGGAACACAAAGGAAGGCTTGAATTGGATTGAATACGGCTGGAACTTAAAAATCGATTTTCACAACTTTGAGAAAAAATTTGGCAAAATAAGGGTTGTGTATGGGGCTAGGGTTTCGTGTCTTGTTCTTGGCAGCTTGCTTGGTATTTATAGAGTGAAATAGGAGAGCAAAGAGAGTGAAAAAAGATTGGATATTGAATGTGCAATAAATTTTTTTCAAATAAAATCAAATTTTGGAGAAAATTTGATTTTCTCTTCCATGTGAGAGCTAGCACGAATTTGGTATGTTTCATGGGCTATCTTAGACCTCAAGTTTGATCAAAATCCACTCCTTTTGAAAATATATCTTATTTTCATATTTTATATAATTTAAATTTGAATTAAATGGTTTTAAATTCAAAAATAAATCAATAAAATAGAAAGCGGTCATGGCAAGGCATCAATAGGTCAAAAATTATATTATGATAAAGTTTGGATCATAAAATTATAGGCCCATTTGGAAAAAATTGGATTTTGACAAATATCTCCTTTTGTGCAATTGCTCAAAAATGCCCAACTTGTGAATGGTGTATTTTGCTCAATTTTCCACATTTTTGGATGTTCTTGGACTTTTTGGAAAGCTCTAAGTGTCCTCTAACCAACCTCTTTAGTTTCATCTCAATTGGAGTTTCCATGCTCAATAAAGCTTCAAAACAAAAAGTTGACTTTTTGTTGACTTTGAAAAGGACTTGTAATGTTTTGATCCATACCTTCCAAATGAAGCATTTTTTGAACATTCTTGTGAGAAATGAAGTTGTATAGAATTGAATTTCCTTCAAAACAAGAGGTGGTGGAAAAATTTCTAAGAAAGTATGAAGAAGTTATGCTTAGTCAAAGTTCAGTTGACTTTTCTCTAGAAAACCCTAATTTGGAAAGTTTGACTTTTGAGCAAATCTCGAGTTTTCTTGATGAATCGTGATCAACCCTTGATCAAATGATGAATGTGACTTCAAAATGAGGATGTTGACCAAAAATCAGGAAGTTTCACTGTATGTTGACCACAATTGACTTTTTGTCCAATACAACTGATTTTCAACCATCTGAGCAATTGTTTGAGGAAACTTGACTTGTGAAGCTTGAAACTTGATATGGAGAATCTTTGAAGCATATGAGGAGGCATGATTACCATTGGATATGTTGGAAGTCCATCTGAATCTGAGGATAGCCAAACCCTAGTTTGGGTTGATTGTCTAGGAGAGGGTTTGTCTGATCAACCCTTGAGGAATCCTTGAGTATGGATGTATGAAATGCCTTGAGAAGTAGGAGGGCAAATTTTGGGGTATGACAGCTGCCCCTGTTCAATCTTCTTATATCGGAAGAGTTAGATTGGCTTGTTCGCCTTTTGTGAGCTGGAGGTAGAAGATGATTGAACACTCGAGTACACCTGAAAATTTGCACTCGCTGGTGATGGATGATGATGCGGGAATGGGCTTACAGATGCCATTTGGAGAAGTTGGAGACTCTGCTGGGGAATGAGTCGTACGCTAGACTCGAGATTGTTGTTTGGATAGGAGAACCGACGGAGATGGTCTTAAGATGCCATCTGGAAGAATCGATGCTGGGGAGTGAACCGTATGCTAGGCTCGGTAGATATTCCTGGAAGTTGAAGAGAGCGTGGAGATGGGATTAAGATGCCATCCGGAGAGAGTCGTATGTTAGACTTTGTGCTCACCTTTGAGTGAAGTTGTTGGTTTGTATTGGTTTTTTAACCACATATGCAGCATTCTGAAAGTGGAGAAATATTGACAAGTAGTCGGAGATGGGCTTAAGATGCCATCCAAGGCAACTGAGTCGTACGCCAGACTCTGTAGTTGCTGTTGATAATATGAGAGAGTCAGAATAAACCTTCGTCCTGGCTATTTTGAGGTAGATATTTGGCAGAAGGTGGATAACTTCCCTGTTGTGCTTCGGGTAATGATCCAATGTATGTTATCGGAGGATAACTTGTGATCGTTCAGATAAGGTTTCTCGTCTAGCTTCGGGTATTAATCCTGGATCAGTTGTCGGAGGACAACTAAGGCGGTCTTTCGGATAGGTTTCCCGTCTAGCTTCGGGCATTAATCCTGGACCAGTTGTCGGAGGACAACTAGGGTGGTCGTTCAGATAGGGTTTCCCGTCTAGCTTCAGGCATTAATCCTGGACCTATTTTGTTTCAGAAGCGTTTTTCACCTGTTTTGGAGAAAACAAGAGAAACTTTGATAGAATATTGTTAGTTTTATGCAAAGTATGATGCATGACAACATGTATGAATGACATATGTACAGATTATGACTTTTATGAGCAATGTATGAATGATAGATGTTATGGTATTTCAAAACATATCCATCTTGAAGAAGATGTGGATGCTCTGCTTGGGGATTTCTAACTTCTGTTTGCGGACGAAGCGAATGAAAACCCTGAGAAGAAAGATGGCCTTGATTCCTCCGATGCACTATTTGACCAAGTCTTGAGCCCAAATATTGTTGAGGATGGTAGAGATCGTGCTGTTGAGGACCTCGTGCGTAAGCCCTGCTGGGGAAATTTTAGGAGATACTCTACTGGGGATCTTGCGTGTAGGTCTTGCTGGAGAGCACTTGATAATTGCTGGGAGACCGGGCTGGAAGGATCTGGAACCCGTCAAAATCTCTGGCTGGGAAATAAAAGATGTAAGGTGTAGGTTTCCTCCGATGCACTATCTGACCATGTTTCAAGTATGGATACTGCTACTGCCGGGGAGGTGATGATTGCTGAGAGATACTGTGCTGGGGGAAATACCTCTGCTATTGATGAATCATTACTGCTTGGAGACTGATGTAACATGGCTTAGTTGAGTGGAATCACTGCTCGGGGACTAATCTGATGGAGCCTGGAATGTCGGGACTAGTGGAGGAAAATGTGTACTTCGTTGGGGAAATTTTGTGATGAGTGACATCTCTGTGAGGATTGTACTTTGCAGGGGAACGTATTGGTGACTTTCGTCGTCGTCTCAATTCCTAGAGCCTGCAGTAATTACTTTCGTATGTTCACTTTTCGCATGTTTGTAAACAGATTTTTATTGCCAAATGCATATAATCATTCAAAGCAAACGTTGGACTTTATGCAAACAACAACAACATAAACTGTAAAGAGAAAGAATTCGTATTTATTTGAAATGTGGCGTATGGCCAAGTAGTTTGTATACAGGAAAGTAAAAAGCTATGCGGAAACAATCTCGTTAAGTTCCAACTATGCTAGTACTCATATATTTCAACTATCTCATCTCCTTGTTGTCAGTAGAAAGTGAGTGAATTGATCTTCGCCATTCGAATCTTGAATGCTAATAGTAGTCTGTAGGTAGATGATCTGGACGAGACATAGCCGTACGCTTAAATCCCTAACTTTTTCCTAGACCGTCCTTTCGGGTTTTCAGTCTACCGGGATACCCTTTTTTGCCCAAGCCGCCTTTTCAGGTTTTCGACTTGCCGGGTGTACATTTTTTTTTGTATATATCCTTAACTTTTGCCCGAACCTTTTTGGTTCGCCAGGATGCCCTTATTTTTGCCTAGGCCAGTCGACCTAGCGGGTCTTTTTTATGCGTAGTTTTTACTATTTCTGCGTTCACAGGGTGTGGGAAGTCTTCACCATCTATGGTGCTAAGTATCATAGCTCCGCCGGAAAATACTGTCTTGACTACAAATGGTCCCTCATAGGTGGGAGTCCATTTGCCCCTGGGATCACCTTGTGGAAGAATGATGCGCTTGACTACTAGATCACCGACTTGGTATACCCGATGCTTGACCTTCTTGTTAAATTCTCTGATCATTCGCTTCTGATAGATTTGTCCATGGCAGATGGATGCGAGTCGTTTCTCATCAATCAAATTAATCGGTCGGCGATGGATCCATCGTCTTCGCGTCACGGGACTCGGTTGAGGGTATCTGAACCTCGATGGGTAGAACTTCTTCCATACCGTATACAAGAGAAAAGGGGGTTGCCCCTGTTGATGTTCGTACCGTAGTGCGATAACCATGAAGAGCGAATGGTAACATCTCATGCCAATCTTTGTAAGTCACTGTCATCTTTTGTATATTCTTCTTAATATTCTTGTTGGCGGCTTCCACTGCGCCATTCATCTTAGGCCGATATGGAGAAGAATTGTGATGTTTGATCTTGAACTGCGTGTAGAGTTCGGTGATCATTTTGTTGTTGAGATTAGAACCGTTATCTGCGATAATCCTTTCGGGAGTGCCATACCGACAGATAAGATTATGCTTGATGAACCGAGCCACAACATTCTTGGTAACAGATGCGAACGAGGCTGCTTCTACCCATTTGGTAAAGTAATCAATTGCCACAAGGATGAAACAATGTCCGTTAGAAGCAGTGGGCTTGATTTCTCCGATCATGTCAATGCCCCACATTGCAAAAGGCCAAGGAGCTGTTAGAACATCCAGTACCGGAGGTACTTTATGCCGCATAAATCTGGCATTTGTGACAAGATCGAGCATAGCGGTGACAATCAGCTTCCACGGTGGACCAATAGTAACCTGTCCTCAAAATCTTTTTAGCCATTGTATGTCCGCTAGAGTGGGTACCAAATGCGCCCTCGTGTAACTCTTCCATGATATGTTCCGCTGTTTTCCGGTCTACACAGCGGAGTAAGCACGTGTCGTGATTGCGCTTGTATAAGATGTCGTTGATGAGGAAGAATTTGGATGCAAATCTTCTCAAGAACTTCTTATCGTTGACAGATGCCCCTGAGGGATATTCCTGAGTCTCAAGATACCTCTTCACGTCATAGTACCAAGGTTTCTCTTCTGTATCAAGCTCATAACAATATGCTGGTTCGTCAAACTTCTCAATGATGATCTCGAGAGCCTCGTTGTCCCATCTGACCATGAACATAGATGACATAGTAGCCAATGCGTCTGCCAACTGATTCTCTTCTCGTGGAATGTGATCAAAAGTGATCTCTTCGAAGTAGGGGATCAAACTCAAAACATGCTCTCGATATGGAATGAGATTCGGATGCTTCATATCCCACTCGCCCTTAATCTGACTGATCACTAAAGATGAGTCTCCATACACTTGTAAGAACTTGATTCTTAAGTCAATAGCAGCTTTGATGCCCATGATGCACGCTTTGTATTCGGCCATGTTGTTAGTGCAAATGAAACATAATCTGGCGGTGAAAGGCGTATGTCCGCCTGCAGGGGATGTAATGATGGCGCCAATGCCATTGCCAAGTGCGTTCGAGGCTCCATCAAAGACCATGGTCCATCGGGATCCTTGTTCAGTCCTTCGTCCGGGCACAGTTCTTCGTAATCGATAACTAATAAAACATCTTCATGGAAATTGACTGCATAGGATAGTCATCTACGGCTTTATGAGCCAAATGATCGGCTACTACTTTCCTTTGATTGTTTTAGAAGTATCTTGGATGTCGTATTCGGTCGGGATCATTTGCCATCTTTCTATTCTTCCCGAGAGCTGGTTTCTCAAATATGTATTTTATCGGATCCATCTTGGAAATCAACAAGGTAGTGTGAGTCAACATATCTTTGTCTTAGTCGAAGCAGCCCAAATAAAAGCGCAAGTTTTCTCATTTGTGAGTATCTTGTTTCACGATCGGTAAACTTTTGCTAAGGTAGTATATTGCATACTCTTTTCGACCAGGACTCGTCATGTTGCCCCAACACACACCCCATTGAATTCTCTAACACGTCAAGTACATGATAAGAGGTCTTCCTTGACGGGCGACATCGGGATAGGAGGATTCATGGTACTCCTTGATTTTGTCAAAAGCGATCTGACAATCGTCATTCCATTCCACTACGTGATCTTTCTTTAGTAGCTTGAAGATTGGCTCACAAGTAGCAGTTAAGTGTGCAATAAATCTGGCAATGTAATTCAATCGGCCCAAGAAACCTCTGACTTCCTTCTCGGTGCGGGGAGCTGGCATCTCTTGAATAGCTTTAACCTTGACGGGGTCAACCTCAATACCTTTTCCACTGACTACAAACCCTAGGAGTTTACCGGATCTGACTCCAAAAGTGCATTTGTTAGGATTAAGTCTCAGTCTGTACTTCTTCAACCTGTCAAACAACTTCTGTAGATGATCAAGATGTTCTTCCTCAGTCTGTGATCGAGCTATCATGTCGTCGATGTAGACCTCTATCTCGTGATGGATCATGTCATGAAATAATGTTACCATGGCACGCTGGTAAGTGGCGCCTGCGTTCTTCAGTCCGAACGGCATAACCTTGTAGCAAAAAGTGCCCCAGTATGTAGTAGTCTTCTCCATGTCTTGAGAGCCATTTTGATCCGATTGTAGGAAAACCATCCATGAAGGAAAACTTTATCTTGGCGGTGTTGTCAACCAGAACATCAATATGAGGAAGTGGGAAATCGTCATTCGGATTCGCTTTGTTCAGATCTCTGTAATCCACACACATTCGTACCTTGCCATCCTTCTTGGGCACAGGCACCACATTTGCAACCCACTGTGGATAAGAAGTAACAGCTAAGAAACCGGCGTTGAACTGTTTATAACTTCGGCTTTGATTTTCTCGACATCTCGGGATGCATCACGACGGACCTTGTTTCCTTTGAGAAAACCTTCTTTTGTCGATAACGTGTACCACAATATCAGTGTCAAAACCTGGCATGTCTTCGTATGACCAAGCAAAAACCTCAATATAATCTCGTAGCATCTAAACCAATCTTTCTCTGACACTGTTCTCAAGACCCGCTCCTATCTTGATCTCTTTTCTATCTTCATTAGTACCCAAATTCACAACCTCAACTTTCTTCGTAGGTGGTATAACTCGTTCTTCTTCTGTAGCACTGACAAGTTCTCCGGCACTTCACAATCTTCCTCACTTCGTCTTGGCTTGGTAGATCGGATTATCGAAGTCATATTTAGCAATAGCATAGTGTTATCAACGAGATTCGGAGTGATTAGCGATTGTATCACGTGGGTGTGTGTAAAACACATAGCTTTTGAAGGGTGATAAAGTAAAAGAAAACAACAATTGAATGCAAAAGTCCAACGATTTTATTGAATGAAAATATGCAAATGATGATAATAACCCTCACAAACGAGCCATGATGCCCCGGGTAAGGCACTAGGCTTTAGAGTTTATTGTTCAAAACATAAAAGCAAAGCAAAAACAAAAGCAATTACTCTGTCTAAAGGAGATTGGTATGACATCTTGAGTCTTCCAATTGCTGAGTCCATTGTCGGGAGTTGGGAAGATCCACTTGCTGATGTCGAAGTCGTTGTCGTCGTCTTTTATAGCATGGATTCCACTCGGTGATGCGGAAAGGAAGTTGGCGGCGCGTTCGCGTATCATCTTGACCTCGATGGTGAAGCCTAAACCGGTCTTGTCAAATTTGAAAGGGGGCTGACCCCAACAAGACTACCTCCTTCTTCAACTGCACTTGAGCATCTTTCGTGAAGCCATCCTAGGCGAGGGAGCAACCGGGAGTGACAAGAGAGTCAATAGGCATGACTACGGGATTGTTTCAAAAGCTTGTGGGAGTCTCGAAGAATTTACCTTCCTTCTCGAGGTATCGGAATGATTGTAGATGGTGACCATATACTCTTCTTCACCACATCTTGTAACAACCTTCCCTTTCACGGGTACTTGATTTACGATGCAAGGTGAGTATGACCGCCCATGTATCCAAGGGCGTCAGCGGGAAAGAAGGCGGACGGATGTCCATGACAAAGAAAGTAGAGTCAAAAGTCGGGAACCGACTTTACAGAATGAGCTCTCAATCTTCGCTTAGAGCCATCAAAAGCTCTCACAATTATGTCACGGGTCTCGACCAACCCTTCAACATCAAGTCGATCAAAAGCGCTTGGTGGGATGTTCGGAGCGAACCAAGATCCACCAACACATGAGACAAGGTAACGCCTTGCATTCAATAGAGATGTGCAAGGCTTTGTTGTGTTTCTTTCGTCAGAAGTCAAATCGAGAAAGCTAGGCCGTTGTTGGCAGCCGAGCTAGCAATACAAACTTCAAACCGGTCGTAGTAGTCTTGCGGATGCGTGAGCATTCTTGAAATTTCACTAAGGCGTTAGCATAAGCCTCAGAGCACAAGAGCAAAGCAAGCATGGAGATCTTGGATGGAGTCTGTCCCAACTGTTCCACAACATTGTAGTCACTCTTCTTGATAATCTTGAATTTCCTCCATTTCTCTTCAACTTCCTTTGGTACTCTAGCGGATGAGTCTTGGTTCTCTAGCTTGGGAATGGATTGAATGCAATGAGTGGTGTCTTTTTGGAGGAGATTTAGATGGACTCTTGGTTGGTCACCTTACTTGATCCGGTGATTTTGTCAATGTCAGGAATGGTAGCTTTAACTGTAAGATCTTCAATGGTGAGAGGGTCTTGCTTGACGCCATGATAGTAGACATCAGATCCATAATTCCAAGGAATAGCCTTGTCAGAGGAATATGGAACTGGTCTTGGAGAAGTAATGATAAGAGGTGCCACTCTAGGCACAGGATCAACAGAGGAAATCCTTATTGTGTTAACATCAGCGTAGTCTTCTAGGAAATCGTCACCCCAACCGGTTGCCTTAACATCTTCAATAGGAATCTTGTAGCTCTCAGGAACAGTGTACTTCACCATGTAATCATACCTTCCACTTGGCTGTCCCAAGGTGTCCCACACAGATGGTGCAGTTTCATTCACATCTTCGATCTTCAGCTTCTTGGACATGTCTTCACACAGACTCTCCACAGGTGGTTTTAGGAATAGTATTTCACGGTTATCCATCATGCACTGAACACGTCTTCTCAACCAAGCACAACCGTCAGGCGCAGATGGGCACCAACGACATTCTGGGCATCTGGTTGACACCTGCACAAATTCTTCTTAACAGTCATCAGAGGAATGGTCAAGTCATCTATGTTGAAAATGTAAGTATCTTCACCGACAACATTAGAATCTTTGTCATGGTTAGGCATAGGCGCATTGATCACATTCGGAGTCTCAACAGGAGGGTCAAACTCAATCTGCTTAGCTTCAATCAAATCTTGAATCTTATTCTTCAGGGCCCAACAATCATCAGTGTTATGTCCAGGGCTGTTGGAGTGGTAAGCACACTTAGCATTAGGGTTGTATCTCGGAGAGGAAGTGTTGATGTTTGAGGAGGATCCTCAAGGTAATCACCTGCTTTCAACATGTGTTGCAAGGCTTGCGACAAGGCATGTTGATCTTAATAAGCTTGTCTTGGCGTTAAGTTCTGTGGTGTCTCGCTGAGGTTGTACTGATGCGAGTTGGAGATCAAAAGCGCTCCCATAGATTGAGCGCGGTCGGTCTTGGCTGGCTCTTTTGACCATACACAGCATTGGCTTCTTTCTTACCACCAAAAGATCTCTTTGCAGCATTCGAGGATGACTCTACCATAATCTTCCCGCTCTTGATACCAGCTTCAATACGTTCAACTGTCAATATCAGTTCGGTGAATCCGGCTGAAGAGTTTCCAATCAGATGATTGAAAAATGGGTCTGTCAGCGTTCCCATAAACATATCAACCAAATCCCTACTGGACAAGGGTGGTTGAACTCTGCCTACTAGATCTCTCCATTTCTGAGCATACGCCTTGAACTTCTCGTCACGACCCATAGACATGCTTTGTAGTTGCATGCGAGTGGGTGTCAATTCAGCATTGTACTCATACTGTCTGTAGAAAGCATCTGCCAAGTCACTCCAAGTACGGATACAGTCATTCTCTAGTTGATAATACCACTCTAACTGAGTTCCGGACAAACACTCTTGAGAATAGTGCATCCACAACTTTTTGTCATCAATGTGGGGGTTGATCTTCTGAACATAGGACTTCAAATGCAGCTTTGGACAAGAAATGCCATCATACTTGGCAAAAGTTGGCACTTTGAACTTAGGAGGAATCACCACACCAGGGACAAGACTCAGGTCATCAAAATTCAGCCCGGACATCTTCAGGTTTTCCACAGCATTCAAACGGTCTTCAAGTTGTATGTACTTGTCATCTTCATTAGAGTACTGGTCATGATCATAGTGATCTTCCCTCTCTTTATCATACTCACCCTGGCTACCTTCTTCATTGCCCTTGACACTCCCCTCATTCTTGACACTTCCTTCTGAGAGCTCTATCCGGCTGACCACTTTAGGACCACCTTTGTAGCGTCTACCCATGTTGAGAACACCGACGACCTTCTTCTTTCTGTTGATGAGCTTCTTCAGATCCTCTTGGCCTTGGACCAAGCTGGTGAACATCTGTTGGGCCGAGCATTACGAGCACGGAGATCTTTGATCATTCAAGAGCCATTTACGCTAAAATAAATAGCGAGCAAATGAGAAAACCAATCTCCAATGTACCTGTTATGCAAATGTTATGCCATGACATGCGATGCTTATGTAGATGCAATGCAATGTTTTCAAGGACCTTAGAGATTTAAATTTGTTAAACAAGCACGAACAAACATTTATTAGTTCCTTTTTTCTTTCTTTTTTCTTTTTCTTTTTAAATACAAAAGATAGTTTGGAAAATAAAAGAACAAAAATCCTAAAGCTCTAAGTTTCCCATATGGCGCTTCCTCTTGGTGTTGAAGTAGGCGTTGATGTTTCGCTCCGTGAAGTTGCTTGGTCAACTCTAGTACCTTCTTCGCTTGCATAGCAGCTTGAATGTATCCCTTTCTTTTTAGTTGAATCGGGACCTCTTCAAGTATTCAAAATCGGTGGCATGTCGGGATGGAGAGCAGTATAAGTCGTCACCTATAGCAGTTCCATAATTATTGGCGAGCAGGTGAATGGCATCATGAGGTTTTGAGCTCGAGCTCGCACCCATTTGAGGTAAGGTTCCCAAGGAATGGAGTTTTGGTGCCCCAAAGTCTTGGTATCGATCTTCTTTATCATGCCCGGCGTGTATGAACCTTAAATCGGTAATGCAGAGATCTGGTTGTAGTCGAACACAATATCTTGGAGAAGCATATCATGTGGGCCATCTCTTCGAGCAAAACCAAACTGACGTAGAGCTAGAGAAGGTTGTAAGTAATACCTCCCCTTATACCAAGGAGTGGTACATTAGGGAATTCTCCATAACGCTCAATGAATGTGAAGTCCTTTTGAGAGAAAAGACTCCAACGGATATCTGAATGAGAGAGTGACATTAGTCTTTGAGACCATCTCAACCTTTGCTCGTTCTTCAAAACTGATGGAGGAAGGTGAAAAATAAACCACTTGGAAAGTAACGGTATGCAACACATGAGAGTTCCGTGTCTCTTAGTAGTACGAGTGTGGAGAGAATGTAGAACATCTCCAAGTAAAGTAGGCACTGGATTGCGGGTGAGAAACAACTTAATGGCGTTGACATCTATGAATTGATCTGAGTTAGGGAATAGAACCAAACCATAGATTAGCAAGGCCACAATGTCTTCGAATGCATGGAAACTCATAGCTTTGAGGAATTCTCAGGCTTTCTTAATTAGGAACTTAGCAAGTAAACCCTTAACTCCGCTTCTAGTTTCCCAATTGGCTTCAATGTTTGAGCGCTTTAGGTGTAAGGCGGATGCGATGTCTTCGTATAGGAACCTTTTCTAAACCGTGAATGGCATTTGGTCAAATAGGTATCCCAAGTAGCTTAGAGAACTCTTCCAAGGTAGGAACTAGCGATAATCTGGGAATGTAAAGCAATGGTGTTTGGATCAAAAGCTGGAATAGGACATG
Source organism: Vicia sativa (assembly GCA_021764765.1). Taxonomy (NCBI): domain Eukaryota; kingdom Viridiplantae; phylum Streptophyta; class Magnoliopsida; order Fabales; family Fabaceae; genus Vicia; species Vicia sativa. The sequence goes on along the minus strand of CM038794.1, from coordinate 73,962,460 downwards.
CATCATATCTTCTTCAAACCGGAAATAACCAAATTAAGTAGATAACTATGTCTTTTGATGGCCGAGCATGGTGGAATCTACGAAACCAATTCTTTGAGTTGAGAAGGTATACCCATGAAGTTGATTTGGATAGTCTTTCTAGAAGCCATAATTCCTACAAAAGAGCAAAGATAAATCCTAGGTCCTTGAAATAGTTAGAAATGATATGCAATGCGAATGATGTCATGATGTCATGTTTAGCACACACAAACAATTCACACAATGAGCCTAGGTTTAAGGCTTGCAAGAAGTATAGGTGATTACCCCACCAAAAGTTTGAGTTGGTTCATCCTGTCCTATAATAGTAACTGGGTTCTAGGAATCTCATATCATTGATCTTTCTCGTAGGCGTTTATTTCAATACGACTACCAAGTGGTCGACCAAAAATATCCCAAAAGTCTGATCTCAATGAGCGTACCTCGGTCTACACCAAAGTCGGCCATCTCACTAACTTCTAATGGCCAAGATGGGTCAATTAAGGTTCTAAAAGTTTAGTTAGTGCTTGATGACACCACCTTGAAGCAAATACTATCCTCAACTTGGGAATGAAGAGTATCGGTCCAAAGTGTCACACTAACGTAGCCATCATGTTGACCGTTTTGATATCGTCTAACAGTCGCGATTTATACTTACCTAAAAGGAAACTAATCGGTGTAGGATCCCCACAAATATAATACCCACAACCATAAAGATAAAGCATACAAATCAACAAAATCGATAAAGGTCTAGAAATCCCTAAGGCATTCTCTCTTTAGGGTGTCTCCTCCTTGAGTTACATGTCTGATGAGCCGACTTTGAAATTTTGTATCGCAAATGTGCGGATAGCAAGTATCCCGGCTTTTCTTTTATCAATTAAGGGAAGGTAAAAGTACGAAAAAAGACCTTCGTTAGATTAAGAGTAAGGAGAAGGTTATGAAGGAAGGTATTAGCACCCCTTTCCATCCGTAGTTATCAACTCTTAGTTCTCTTAGATCACTTTAAAAAACTTTGTGCTTTACATGTGTTTGAAAATGTTTTGAAAAAGGCATTTCGCTTTGACTTTGTAATGATTCATGTAGGAATGTATACAAAGTGTTTGGAAATGCTTCGTTTTTTTTTAAAGAGTTTGAACTTTGACAAAAGTGTGAGGTGTTAAAAGTATTTTGGTACGTTCCTTTAGAATAGCGCTATCCATACCATTAGTTGGTAGGTAACTCTATTCGTTGGATGTAAGCAGGACATTCGAAGGGAATCCGTATGGTCATAGAAGGCAACTTGTAGGAAGTATCCTAGCACATTCGAAGGGACTATCATCATTTTCGTAGCGACAATCGAGGTCAAGATCATGTATTCGTAGGCGACATCGTGGGTCTATGATCTTTGTATCGAAGGGACTATGATGATTTGTTTTGAAGGCAACGGTGCTAGAATACCTCTACGTTCGAGGGACATGACCATTTTGAATTTCGTAAAGGCAACGAGAGAGAATTACCCTAAGGGGTGCATGTGTGAAAAGAGTGTGTCAATTCAGATATTTTATCTTGGAGTTATGAATGAGCTATGTCCGGTTTTATCTTGCCATACACGCCTAATTACTAGCAGTTTATAGGGTGCGGAATATAAAATGCGGAAATGTAAAGTGCGGAAAGATAAATCATACGCTATTACATGGCTTTGGGGTAGATACATAATTGAAAGTGCGGAAAATAAAAGCCCTAATTAAACTATTACATCCCATAGGCAGTTACATAATTGGAAAAGAAAAGCAATAAAAATTGTCCGAAACGAGATAACCTGTGAACAGATGCAAAATCGGAAAACGGAAGAAAATTGCATAAGAGGAAAATGTTAGTAGAAATAAGTATTTTTGAATGAGAAAAAGTTTTTATGCAAATAATGACATTAATATGATAAAATAAAATTTTTGGGAATTTTGGGAGTTAATTTGATAATTTAAAAACAATTAAAAGACATTTAATCAATTAATTAACAATTAAATTAAATATGCATGCAAAAATAATAATTTTAATTTTAAAAATTAAATAAACATTTTCTGGAAATAATGCAAAAAGAAAAGTATTTTTTTGGAGTTTTTTAATGCATGATAAAAAATATTTAAAGTTAAATTAAATAGTATGAAAATATTAAATAAACAAGCAAAAACAGTTAAAGATGCATGGATTATGAGAATCGAAATTGAGAAGAAATAACAAACCGATGCTTTGAGTTCTTGAATTCTGGGCAACCTGGGCTTGATGTGAGGATATGGATCGATCCCTGGGAACCTCAAGAACACAAAGGAAGGCTTGAATTGGATTGAAAACGACTGGAACTTAAAAATCGATTTTCACAACTTTGAGAAAAAATTTGGCAAAATAAGGGTTGTGTATGGGGCTAGGGTTTCGTGTCTTGTTCTTGGCAGCTTGCTTGGTATTTATAGAGTGAAATAGGAGAGCAAAGAGAGTGAAAAAAGATTGGATATTGAATGTGCAATAAATTTTTTTCAAATAAAATCAAATTTTGGAGAAAATTTGATTTTCTCTTCCATCTGAGAGCTAGCACGAATTTGGTATGTTTCATGGGCTATCTTAGACCTCAACTTTGATCAAAATCCACTCCTTTTGAAAATATATCTTATTTTCATATTTTATATAATTTAAATTTGAATTAAATGGTTTTAAATTCAAAAATAAATCAATAAAATAGAAAGTGGTCATGGCAAGGCATCAATAGGTCAAAAATTATATTATGATCAAGTTTGGATCATAAAATTATAGGCCCATTTGGAAAAAAATTGGATTTTGACAAATATCTCCGTTTGTGCAATTGCTCAAAAATGCCCAACTTGTGAATGGTGTATTCTGCTCAATTTTCCACATTTTTGGATGTTCTTGGACTTTTTGGAAAGCTCTAAGTGTCCTCTAACCAACCTCTTTAGTTTCATCTCAATTGGAGTTTCCATGCTCAATAAATCTTCAAAACAAAAAGTTGACTTTTTGTTGACTTTGAAAAGGACCTGTAATGTTTTGATCCATACCTTCCAAATGAAGCATTTTTTGAACATTCTTGCGAGACATGAAGTTGTAGAGAATTGAATTTCCTTCAAAACAAGAGGTGGTGGAAAAATTTCTGATAAAGTATGAAGAAGTTATGCTTAGTCAAAGTTTAGTTGACTTTTCTCTAGAAAACCCTAATTTGGAAAGTTTGACTTTTGAGCAAATCTTGAGTTTTCTTGATGAATCATGATCAACCCTTGATCAAATGATGAATGTGACTTTAAAATGAGGATGTTGACCAAAAATCGGAAGTTTGTTGTATGTTGACCACAGTTGACTTTTGTCCATCTGTTGATTTTCAACCATCGAAACAATGTGTGAGGAAACTTGACTTGTGAGGCTTGAAACTTGACATGGAGAATCTTTGAAGCATATGAGGAGGCATGATGACAATTGGAGATGTTATAATTCCATCTGGATCTGAGAATTTCCAAACCCTAATTTGGGTTGATTGTCTAGGAGAAGGTTTGTCTGATCAACCCTTGAGGAATCCTTGAGTATGGATGTATGAAATGCCTTGAGAAGTAGGAGGGCAAATTTTGGGGTATGACACATTGTTAATTGGTTCATTCCCATTGTGCGGAAGTGAACTTGCAGAGCCAATAGACTTACCAGGATTTGAGGTAGTGAGGCTAGATTCTTGACCCGGTGTTATGGGCGAATCATGGATTTCTGCTGTTTCCAAGTGTGATGGACCAGAGGGTGAACTCGGTTCACGTTTGGTACCACATGCATAGAGTCTGCATTGCATATGGGATTGTAACATGCTAGGATGGTTTCCAGTGTTGCAATTTCCATTGATTGTTCACTTGCATAATAAATTGTGTACAATGCTCTTATGAATTGAACTATGAATGTGTTTTGATAGTGGACTAACGCATCGAATTATCCTATTGTATTTAAAAACGTATAATGCATTTTATATTGGATAGAGATCTCACCCTTACTTTAATGATTTTAGATCCTAAGTGATTACTCTTAGCCTCTGGAAATCCATCCACCACTGGCAATTCATTACTCTTAGCCTTTCCTTTCGCTTCCGTCGAAGAATACAACATAAACACCACACCATCATTAACAACTACGTAACTCTGATCATCCATCTTAATTCATTATCCTTATTAGAGCCTTCGTCAACTCACATGGTTCACAAGCTTCTACCAAATTTCATTCATATTCATCACTTTATGCCCCATTTAGATAGTAAGACAATTGTATACCATCCAATACGATTTAGGTCACTATCAACAAGAGATTAAGGGTGATCAAGTCCTCAATTTATCAATAGACATCCGATAATCATACTGGAGTATAAACCATCATTACCAACACTTTCTGTCCTCAGAATCGTACTCGCCTTTTTGCACTTCCAACTATGACTCATGGTCCAAACGATTCCAACAACTCTAACCACACTTACCTTTGTCTTCTCAAGCGTGCTTCATCCAACGACTTACAATCGAGACATATCAGAAACACCTCTTCTCCCCACTTAGTTTCACACTACTCTAATAATCAATCGAGAAAGTAACAATCATGTTGTACACACTTATCGCGTACAAAGGGATAATGACGTTAAGAACCTTTGGTCAGCGAGCCGACTATGCTCGATACCACTATTGTAACACCCCTTCTAATTACCGTTTTTATAAATATTAATCAGAGTTTTTAATCATAAATCAAGAGGCGTCACAATTAAAATATTTCAAATCAATCCAAACAGTTGTCATGCTTTCACTGAAGAAAATCATTAAATAAACAAACTTAAGGTTATGTTTAATTGAAATGAAACATAACAAATCCACAGATACATCATTCATAATTATTCGGGATAATAAATCGAAACATTGACCAAAACTATTATCTAATATCCATAAGGAATCTCAATTCAAACGTTTCCCCAATGTTACATCTACCAGAGCACGACACTGACACGCGGCTTAACTAAAGGACCCACTCTAACGCTATCCTCACCAATTCCAAGCAGCTAATCACTTAGGATCTAAAATCATTAAATTAAGGGTGAGATCTCTATCCAATATAAAATGCATTATACGTTTTTAAATACAATAGGATAATTCGTCGTTATCCTATCAAAACACATTCATAGTTCAATTCATAAGAGCATTGTACACAATTTATTATGCAAGTGAACAATCAATGAAAATTGCAACATCGAAACCATCCTAGCATGTTACAATCCCATATGCAATCGAGACTCTATGCATGTGGTACCAACGTGAACCGAGTTCACCCTACAGTCCATCACACTTGGAAGCTGAAATCCATGATTAGCCCATAACAGGGTCAAGAATCTAGGCTCACTACCTCAAATCCTGGTAAGTCTATTGGCTCTGAAAGTTCACTTCCGCACAATGGGAATGAACCAATTAACAATGTGTCATACCCCAAAATTTTCCCTCCTACTTCTCAAGGCATTTCATACATCCATACTCAAGGATTCCTCAAGGGTTGATCAGACAAACCCTCTCCTAGACAATCAACCCAAACTAGGGTTTGGCTATCCTCAGATTCAGATGGACTTCCAACATATCCAATGGTAATCATGCCTCCTCATATGCTTCAAAGATTCTCCATATCAAGTTTCAAGCTTCACAAGTCAAGTTTCCTCAAACAATTGCTCAGATGGTTGAAAATCAGTTGTATTGGACAAAAAGTCAATTGTGGTCAACATACAGTGAAACTTCCTGATTTTTGGTCAACATCCTCATTTTGAAGTCACATTCATCATTTGATCAAGGGTTGATCATGATTCATCAAGAAAACTCAAGATTTGCTCAAAAGTGAAACTTTCCAAATTAGGGTTTTCTAGTGAAAAGTCAACTGAACTTTGACTGAGCATGACTTCTGCATACTTTCTCAGAAATTTTTCACCACCTCTCATTTTGAAGGAAATTCAATTCTCTCCAACTTCATGTCTCACAATAATGTTCAAAAAATGCTTCATTTGGAAGGTATGGATCAAAACATTACAGGTCCTTTTCAAAGTCAACAAAACGTCAACTTTTTGTTTTGAAGATTTATTGAGCATGGAAACTCAAATTGAGATGAAACCAAAGATGTTGGTTAGAGGACTCCTAGAGATTTCTAGAAAGTCCAAGAACACTCAAAAATGGAGAAAATTGAGCAAAATACACCTTACAGAAGTTGGGCATTTTTGAACAATTGTACAAAAGGAGATATTTGTCAAAATCCAATTTTTTCCAAATAGGCCTATAATTTTATGATCCAAACTTGATCATAATATTATTTGTGACCTATTGATGCCTTGCCATGACCACATTCTATTGTTTTGATTTATTTTTGAATTTAAAACCATTTAATTCAAATTTAAATTATAAAAAATATGAAAATAAGATATATTTTCAATTGGATTGGATTTTTATCAAACTTGAGGTCCAAGATAGCCCACATAACTTGCCAAATTCGTGTTAGCTTGCATATGGAAGAGAAAATCAAATTTTCTCAAAATTTGATTTTATTTGAAAAGAATTAATTTTACATTGAATACCATATCTTTTTTCACTCTCTTTGCACTCTCTCTTCACTCTATAAATACTCAGCTATTTGCACAAAGCCAAGGACAGAAACCCTAGCCCCTACAACACCTTACTTTGCTCAAAAATTTCACAAAATTGTCATCGAATTTCAAATTCCAGCAACCTTCAAGGTGTTCTAAGCCTTCTATTGTGTTCCTGAGGTTCCCAGGGATCATTACCAATCCTTACTTGAAGCTATAACTGCCCAGACCGTGCTCCCAAGCTTGCTCCGATTTGGTATATTCTGGAATTTCAATTTTTATTATTTATGCGTTATTAACTGCTTTTGTTTGCATATTTGGACTCAGGACACTCTTTAGATCATGAATGATGCATTACATGTAAGCTTGCACGCATAGAACTCAAATTACCATGGCTAGGGCTTTTTGAACTGTTTGAATCGAACCGGTTAATACAGGTGTTTTCAGGGCAAACGAACACCACCATCGTGTTCCCAGCCCTCGATTTAGGGGGTAGGGTGCTCTTTTCCTTTTTATTCCATGTATTTTGCAGATTCCAGAAAATTGCTCGCCGGAGAAGACGACCGGAGCTAGGGCTCCGACGTCGTTGACTTGTCTTTGACCGGCGTGGGCATGCGTTGCAGAAGCGAGCATTCTGATTCGTTCTTTCATTCAACCCGGGGGTCCACTTGCTGACTGTGCGTTGAATTCAAAAAAGCCATGACACGTTTACATACTTAATGCCATGTTTCCAATTTACAAACACCAAATACACTATGGCGCAGTGGTTAAGGCGTGTGGATGTGAAGATGCTCTCAATGGTCACATGTTCGAACTTGGTCAGGACCATGTTTCTTTCTCTTTTGCAAAACTAACTTATATTTTCATATTTTCATATTTTTTCTTTAATATTTTCCATCTAACTTATTTTATCTTCAATATTTTTTATCATGCATTTAAAAAACACCAAAAATATTTATTTTTTGCATATTCATCAGAAAAATGTTTATTTAATTTTAAATATAAAAATAATTATTTTTGCATGCATATTTAATTTAATTACTAATTAATTGATTAAATGTCTTTTAATTGTTTTTAAATTATCAAATCAATTCCAAAAATTACCAAAAATTTATCTTATCATATTAATGTCATTATTAACACAAAAACTTTTTCTCATTCAAAAATACTTATTTTTACTAACATTTTCTTCTTATAATTTCTCATTATTTTCGATTTTGTATCTGTTCACACGTTAATTTCGGACGATTTTTCTTTTCTTTCCAATTATGTAATTGTCTATGGGATGTAATAGTTTAATTAGGGCTTTTATTTTCCTTTTAATTATGTATCACCCCAAAAGCCATGTAATAGCGTGGACTTTATCTTTCCGCACTTTAACCGCAATTTAATTTTCGCACCTATAAGCTATAGTAATTAGGTGTATGGCAAGATAAAATTGGACATAGATCACTCATAATTCCAAGATAAAATATACGAATTGACACACTCTTTCACATAAGCACTTAGGGTAATTCTCTCGTTGCCTTTACGAATTCAAATGGTCAAGTTCCTCAGCGTAGAGGTATTCTAGCACGTTGCCAAAAAATCATCATAGTCCCTTCGATACAAAGATCATAGACCCCACGATACTCATGATCTTGACCCTCGATTGTCGCCTACGAAAATGATGATAGTCCTTCGAATGATACTTCCTACAATTCTATGACCATCATGTCCCTTTGTCCCTCATCCAACGAATGGGGTTACCTACCAATTAATGGTATGGATAACAATATTCTAAAGGAAAGTAAACAACACTTGACCATTCGGTAGGTAATGTGTCTGATTGATGACTTTTAGTGTTTTTGTATCAAATGTGCATAGCAAAGAGTCGCCGACTTTTATTTTTATCCAATTAAGGGAAGGTAAAAGTACGAAAAAGACCTTCGTTAGATTAGAGTAAGGAGAAAGGTTATGAAAGGAAGGTATGCTTTTCCATCTGAGTTATCTACGGGCTCTTAGTTGCTCTTAGATCATCCTTTTAAAATTTGTGCTTTCTGTGTGTTTGAAAAATGTTTTGAAAAGGCATTTCGCTTTGACTTTGTAATGATTCATGTAGGAATGTATACAAGTGTTCAGAAATGTTTCGTTTTGAAAAGAGTTTGAACTTTGACAAAAGTGTGAGGTGTAAAATAGTATTTTGATAGAGCAAGCAACTAAAAGTCTTATTACCTACTCAGAATTGGTCGTTTTTCGTATTATTTACGTTCCTTTAGAATAGCGCTATCCATATCATTAGTTGGTAGGTAACCCTATTCGATGGATGTAAGCGGGACATTCGAAAGGACATCGTATGGTCATAGAAAGCAACTTGTAGGAAGTATCCTAGCACATTCGAAGGGACTATCATCATTTTTCGTAGGCGACAATCGAGGGTCAAGATCATGTATTCGGAGGCGACATCGTGGGTCTTATGATCTTTGTATCGAAGGGACTATGATGACTTGTTTTAAAGGCAACGATGCTAGAATACCTCTACGTTCGAGGGACATGACCATTTTGAATTTCGTAAGGCAACGAGAGAGAATTACCCTAAAGGGTGCGCGTGTGAAGAAGTGTGTCAATTCAGATATTGTTACCTTGAAGATTATTGAGCTATGTTCAATTTTATCTTGCCATACACGCCTAAATACTAACAGTTTATAGGGTGCGGAAATTAAAATGCGGGAAGTAAAGATGCGGAAAGATAAATCCTACGCTATTACATGGCTTTGGGGCAGATACATAATTTAAACTGCGAAAAATAAAAAGCCTAATTAAACTATTACATCCCATGAGCAATTACATTATTGGGAAACAAGAAAAACGATAAAAGAAATCGTCTGAAACGGGATAACCTGTAAAAGGATGAGAAATTGGAAAATACGAGAGAAATAGAATAAGAGGAAAATGTTAGTAAAAATGCAAATTTTTGAATGAGAAAAATATTTCATGCTGGAAGTAACATTAACATGCTAAAATAATTTTTTGGGATTTTTTGGAGATAATTTAATAATTAAAAACTAATTAAAAGTGATTTAAATGGTAAATTATAAATAAAATTAAATATGCATGCAAAATAATATTTTTTAATTTTATAAATTAAATAAACATTTTATGAAAATAATGCAAAAAGAAAAATATTTTTTGATGATTTTTAATGCATGAGAAAAAATATGGAAATAAATTAAAATTGCATGAAAATATTAAATAAATTAAAATGAAAATATGGAAAATATGGAAGTTTGTAAAAAGGAAGAAAAACCAAATGGTCCTAGGGAGAATCGAACCCAGGACCCTGCTTTCACAGATCCCATGCCTTGCCAACTGAGCCAGTGTGTATCACTGTTTGGAAATCGGAGCGAGTGGAATGTAAACACGCGTCGCTCCCTGGCTACCTCCATTACGCGCCAAGCTTCGTCTTCCCCGTTTTGAATTTTTGAAAACCCAGCGTCGGCCTTGGCTCGACGCTACGACCCTGGCTAAATCAAAAATCATGCACAAGTAATATAAATAATATCTAAGACCATGGTTCGATTGGAAACGTCATTCCGAATGCATTGGTAATGGTCTCGAGGTCCAATTTTTCTGTTTTAAGGAAACCCTAAATCGTGGTCACGAACCCTAATCATGACATATCACGTTTCCGGCCATAGAAACACAATTAACCTGCCCAGATCGCTTGCAAACTTCTCACTAATCACAAAAACAACAACAAAACATGTTAATAATGCATGATAATTGAAATACGATTTTGAGGAAAACTTAACAAACCGAATTCTGATTTGCTCGATTCTTGATGGTTTTCAATGATGTAAAGGTCTATAATCGTTCAAGGGATATCAAGGAATGCAATGGACACCTCAAAACCAATGGAAACAGGCTGGAACTAGGGCTGCAGTTTGCTTGAACTCCACGGTTTTTTTGAGCTTCAATAGGGTTTCTCCAGCCAGTTTTTCTACCCTAATTCGTGTGGCATGTGTTGTATATATATAGTAGAAGGATTCAGAGTTGTTTTGAGAAAGAATCAATCATCAATCAATGCCAAACAAATTTGATTTTGTATAAAAATCAAATTTTCTCTTTTTGATCAATTTTCAATCAAATCTTGCCATATCCAACCAAATTTCGAAATTTTCTGGCTTTATTGAGTTTCTTGGATCTCAAGGAAGAGAGAAGAATCAAATTTGCATTTAATTCTGATTTTATACTTTATTTTTGAATTTAATTTGTATTTAAATGAATAAATTCCAAATTAAATAGAAAAATAAAATAAAAAATTCGTGGCATTGGGCTTGGATATTCCTAATTGCATAAGGAACAAGTTTGGATGAAGAAAAAGTAAGCCCATTTGCAAAATTTTTGATTTTTAGAAGCATCTCTCTTTGTGCACTTCTTCAAAATTGCCCAACTTGTGAATGGTGTATCTTGCTCAATTTTCCACATTTTTGAGTGTTCTTGGACTTTTTGGAAATCTCTAAGAGTCCTCTAACCAACCATTTTGGTCTCATCTCAATTGGAGTTTCCATGCTCAATATATCTTCAAAACAAAATGTTGACTTTTTGTTGACTTTGAAAAGGACCGGTAATGTTTTGAGCCATACCTCTCAAATGAAGCATTTTTTGAACATTCTTGTGAGACATGAAGTTGTAGAGAATTGAACTTCCTTCAAAATGAGCTTTGGTGGGAAAATATCTGATAAAGTATGAGAAAGTTATGACCAGTCAAAGTTTGGTTGACTTTTCACCTAGAAACCCTAATTTAGAAAGTTTGACTTTTGAGCAAATCTTGAGTTTTCTTGATGAATCATGATCAACCCTTGATCAAATGATGAATGTAACTTCAAAATGAGGATGTCGACCAAAATTATGAAGTGTGTTGTATGTTGACCAAATTGACTTTTGTCAATACAACGATTTTCAACCATCGAGCAATGTAGGAAACTTGACTTGTGAGGCTTGAAACTTGACATGGAGAATCTTTGAAGCATATGGAGGCATGATGACCATTGGAGATGTTGGAAGTCCATCTTGATCGAGGTTGCCAAACCCTAGTTTGGGTTGATTGTCTAGGAGAGAGTTTGTCCGATCACTAGAGGAATCCTTGAGTATGGATGTATGAAATGTCTTGAAGATGGAGGGCAAATTTTGGGGTATGCATTAATACTTTAGTTGCTTGCTCTATCAAAATACTACACACCTCACTTTTGTCAAAGTTCAAACTCTTTTCAAAAGCGAAACATTTAGAACACTTTGTATACATTCCTACATGAATCATTACAAAGTCAAAGCGAAATTCCTTTTCAAAACATTTTCAAACACCTGACACAAAATTTTTTAAAGTGATCTAAGAGCAACTAAGAGCCCATAGATAACTACGGATGAAAAGGGTGCTAATACCTTCCCCTTTCATAACCTTCTCCCTTACGAATCTAACGAAGGTCTTACATACTTTTACCTTCCCTTAATTGGATAAAAGAAAAGTCGGTGGCGACTCTTACTATCTACAACATTTGCGATACAAAATTCTCAAAGTCAGTTCACCGTATTACAGGCTGGCGACTTCTGGGGAGACACCTAAGAGAGAATACCTTGAGTTTCTAGATCACCTTACATTTTTTGTTTGATTTATGGTTTATCTTTAAGGGTTACTTGGGTATGATATTTGTGGGATATCCTACACCTGGATCCGGGTTTCCTTTTAGGTAAGTAGCAATAAATCGTCGCGACCGTTAGACGTATATCAAAACGGTCAACATGATGGCTACGTTAGTGTGACACTGGATGTCACGATACTCTTCATTCCAAAGTTGAGGATAGTATTGGCTTCCGTGGTGTCATCAAGCACTAACTAAACTTTTAGAACCTTAATTGACCCATCTTGGCCATTAGAAGGTAGTGAGATGGCGGCTTTGGGTCTGAGACTAAGGTTGGATGATACTCGATGCTCGCTCATTAAATCGACTTTTGGGATATTTTGGCCGACCACTTGGTAGTATTATTGAAATAAGCGCTACGAGAAAGATCGATGATAGATTCCTAGAACACGGTTACTATTATAGGCGAGGATGAACCAACTCAAACTTTTGGTGGGTAATCACCTATACCTCATGCAAGCCTTGAACCTAGGCTCATTGTGTGATTTGTTTGTGTGTGCTAAACATCATGACATCATCATTGCATATCATTTCTAACTATTTCAAGGACCTAAGTTTATCTTTGCTCGTTTTTGAGGAATTATAAACTTCTAGAAAGACTATCCGAATCAACTTCATGTGTATACCTTCTCGGCTCAAAGAATTGGTTTGAAATTCCACGACCCGCTCGGTTCATCAAAGACATGGTTATCTACTAGACTTGGTTATCTCGGGTTTGAAGAAGATATGATGCATGTCCTATTCAGTTCTTTGATCCGAAACACCATTGCTTTACATTCCCAGTTATCGATTGATTCCTACCTTGGAAGAGTTATCTAAGCTACTTGGGATACCTATTCTTGACCAACGCCATTCAGGTTTAGAAAAGGTTCCTAGAGTGAAGATATTGCATCAACATTACATCTAAAGCTTTCGAACATTGAAGCCAATTGAAAACAAAAGCGAGTTAAAGGTTTACTTGCCAAGTTCTTAATAAAAGCGAGAATTCCTCAAAGTTATGAGTTTCCATGCATTTGAAGATATTGGGCCTTGCTAATTTATGGTTTGGTTCTATTCCTAACGGATCAATTCATAGATGTCAAGCATATCATTGTTTTCTACGTAATCCATTGCCTACCACTTGGAGACATCTTATTCTCCACACGTACTATCAAAAGGCAAAGAACTCATGTGTTGCATACCCTTACTTTCCGTGGTTTATTTCGCACCTTCCTCCATCAGTTTGAAGAGCGAACAAAGTTGAAGTGGTCTCAAGACTAATGTCACTCTCTCATTCAGATATCCGTTGAGTCTTTTCTCTCAAAAGGACTTCACATTCATTGGCGTTGTAGAGTTCCTAATGTACTCCCTCGGGTATAAGGAGGTATTACTAACCCTTCTCTAGCTCGTCGATTTGGCTTTTGAAGAGATGGTCCTCATGATATGCTTCTCAAGATATTGTGTTGATTACAACCGATCTCGAATTACTGAGAGGTTCATACATGCTTGGGGCATGGTAAAGAAGACCGATACCAAGACTTTGGGGCATTAAAACTCATTCCTTGGGAACCTTACCTTAAATAGATGCGAGCTCGAGCTCAAAACCTCATGATGCCATTCACGCTGTTTACAGTAATTATGGAACTGTTGCTATAGGTGTGAATCCTATACATTCTCCATCCGACATGCCTCTGGATCTGGAGACTTGAAGAGATCCTGGATTCACTTAAAGAAAGGGGATACATTGAAGCTCGATGTTATGCGAGAAGAAGGTATTAGAGTTGACAAGCTACTTCACGAGGGCGAAATCAACTACCTCGCCCCAGAGGAAGCGCCCATGGAGACTTAGAGCTTTAGGATTTTATGCTTTCTTTATTGTTTTGAACTATCTTTTGTACTTAAAAGAAAAAAGAATAAAAGAGGACTAATAAATGTTTGTTCGTCTTGGTTTAACAAATTTAAATTCTAAGGTCCTTGAAAACATTGCATTGCATTTACATATATCATGGCATGACATCTCATAATAAGTACATTGAAGATTGGTTTTCTCATTTTCTTATTTATTTTAGCGATAGGCTCTTGAGCAATTGTCAAAGATCTCAGGGCTCGAATGCTCGGTTCGGAGATGTTCTAGCTTGGTCCAAGGCCAAGAGGATCGAAGCTCATCAATAGAAGAAGAGGGTTGGTTTCTCAACATGGGTAGGCGTACAAAGGTGGTAAAGTGGTCATTGATGGGCTCTCGGAAGGAAGTGTCAAGGCGGGGAAGTGTCAAAGGTAATGATGAAGGCCGGCGTGAGCTTGAGAGGATGGGGAAGATCACTATGATCATGACCGGTACTACGATGAAGATGACAAGTACAAACAACTTGAAGACCGTCTGAATCTTGTGGAAAACACGAAGATGTCCGGGTTGAATTTTGATGATCCGAGTCTTGTCACGGTGTGGTGATTCCTCCCAAGTTCAGTTCAACTTTTGCCAACTATGATGGCATTTCTTGTCCAAAAGGCATTTGAAGTCCTATGTTGGAAGATCGACCCCCGTGTGAAAGTTGTGGATGCCTTATTTTCAAGAGAGTTTGTCAGAACTCGGTTGGAATGGTATTATCACTGAAATGACCGTCCGTACTTGGAGTGACTTAGCGGATGCTTTCTGAGACGGTATGGTGCAATCTTTGAATTGACACCACTCGCATGCAACTACAAAGCATGTCATGGAGTCGTGACGAGAAGTTCAAAGGTATGCTCGAAATGGAGATCTAGCGGTGATTCGACCACCCTTGTCGATAGGAGTTGGTTGATATGTTCATGAACAACAGCGGGCCCATTCTTCATCATCGATTGGAAACTCTTCAGTAGGATTCACCGAGGCTGATATTGAGGAGAGACGCATTGAAGGCGGGTGGAAATTCGGAGAGCGAGGTAAGTGAAGATGATCCGCGAGGAATGTTATGACACACTCGACACTTCGTTAACAATTCACCGGGTAATATAAGCGATAAAGAACACAATAAGTTGTTTACCTCGGTTAGTTGTCTAACTACACCTCATCTGGGGCTACCAAGCCGGGGAGGAAATTCACTATTAGTAGAATTAATTAGGAATAAACCAACAGGTTTATATCCTTCACTTGTCTACAATCTGACTTCAACCTAAGTCCTACTTAGATGTGAGTTTACTCATTCCCCTCGATCACCGGTGAGTGATATCGACTATTGAATAATTGAATTGTGAAGACCTGACTTCAATAAACTAGCTGA
>CM038794.1:73839000-73946830 GCA_021764765.1 Vicia sativa | reverse complement strand
TTACAGTCCTTTTCAAAGTCAACAAAACGTCAACTTTTTGTTTTGAAGATTTATTGAGCATGGAAACTCAAATTGAGATGAAACCAAAGATGTTGGTTAGAGGACTCCTAGAGATTTCTAGAAAGTCCAAGAACACTCAAAAATGGAGAAAATTGAGCAAAATACACCTTACAGAAGTTGGGCATTTTTGAACAATTGTACAAAAGGAGATATTTGTCAAAATCCAATTTTTTCCAAATAGGCCTATAATTTTATGATCCAAACTTGATCATAATATTATTTGTGACCTATTGATGCCTTGCCATGACCACATTCTATTGTTTTGATTTATTTTGAATTTAAAACCATTTAATTCTAAATTTAAATTATAAAAATATGAAAATAAGATATATTTTCAATCGATTGATTTTTATCAAACTTGAGGTCCAAGATAGCCCACATAACTTGCCAAATTGTGTTAGCTTGCATATGGAAGAGAAAATCAAATTCTCTCAAATTTGATTTTATTTGAAAAGAATTAATTTTACATTGAATACCATATCTTTTTTCACTCTCTTTGCACTCTCTCTTCACTCTATAAATACTCAGCTATTTGCACAAAGCCAAGGACAGAAACCCTAGCCCCTACAACACCTTACTTTGCTCAAAAATTTCACAAAATTGTCATCGAATTTCAAATTCCAGCAACCTTCAAGGTGTTCTAAGCCTTCTATTGTGTTCCGAGGTTCCGATCATTACCAATCCTTACTAAGCTATAACCGCTGCATCGTGCTCCCAAGCTTGTTCGACGGTATATTCGAATTTCAATTTTATTATTTATGTTATTAACGCTTTTGTTTGGTATATTTGACCTGTGGACACTTTTTAGATCATGAATGATGTATATGTAAGCTTGCACGCATAGAACTCAAATTACCATGGCTAGGGCTTTTTGAACTGCTTGAATCGAACCGTTAACATAGTGTTTTCGGGCAAACGAACACCACCATCGTGTTCCCAAATCGATTTAGGGGTAGGGTCCTTTTTATTCCATGTATTTTGCGATTCCGTAAATTGTCACGCCGAGAAGACGACCGAGCAGGTCTGGACGCGCTGACTTGTCTTTGACCGGCGTGGCATGCGCTGCGAATTTAGTATTCTGATTCGCTCTTTCATTCAACCCGGTCCACTTGTCGATCAGTGCTGAATTCAAAAAGCCATGACACGCTTACATACTTAATGCCATGTTTCCAATTTACAAACACCAAATAATTATGGCGCAGCGTTAGGCGTGGATGTGAAGATGCTCAATGGTCACATGTTCGAACTTGGTCGGACCATGTTTCTTTCTTTGCAAAACTAACTTATATTTTCATATTTTCATATTTTTCTTTAATATTTTCCATCTAACTTATTTTATCTTCAATATTTTTTATCATGCATTTAAAAAACACCAAAAATATTTATTTTTGCATATTCATCAGAAAATGTTTATTTAATTTTAAATATAAAATATTATTTTTGCATGCATATTTAATTTAATTACTAATTAATTGATTAAATGTCTTTTAATTGTTTTTAAATTATCAAATCAATTCGAAATTACTAAAATTTATCTTATCATATTAATGTCATTATTAACATTAAAACTTTTTCTCATTCAAAAATACTTATTTTACTAACATTTTCTTCTTGGTAATTTCCTCGTATTTTCCGATTTTGTATCTGCTCACACGCTAAAATCGCTTTGACGATTTTTCTTGCTTTTCTTCCAATTATGTAATTGTTCATGGATGGGTTTAATTAGGCTTTATCCGCACTTTTAATTATGTATCTGCCCCAAAGCCATGTAACAGCGTAGGACTTTATCTTTCCGACTTTACTTTTCCCACTTAATTTGTCTTTTCGCACCCTATAAACTCGCTAGTACCAGGCGGTATGGCAAGATAAAATTGACATAGATCACTCATAATTCCAAGATAAAAATATCCTGAATCGACACACTCTTTCACACATGCACCCTTAGGGTAATTTCTCTCGTTGCCTTTTAATTCAAATGGTCAAGTTCTAACGAGGTATTCTAGCACCCGTTTTCAAAACAAATCATCATAGTCCTTCGATACAAAGATCATATCCCACATGTCGCCACTAATACATGATCTTGACCTCAACTGTCGCCACTTAAAATGATGATAGTCCTTCGAATGCTAGGATACTTCTCAAGTTGCCTTCTATGACCATCCGATGTCCTTCGAATGTCCCTTCTACATCCAACGAACGGGGTTACCTACCAATTAATGGTATGGATAACAATATTCTAAAGGAAAGTAAAACAACACGAAAACGACCATTCGAGTAGGTAATTGTAATACGGTGAACCGACTTTTTAGTGTTTTTGTATCGCAATGTGCTGTATAGCAAGAGCTCCACCGACTTTTTATTTTTATCCAATAAAGGAAGGTAAAAGTACGTAAAAGACCTTCTAGATTCTCGAGTAAGGGAGAAAGGTTATGAAAAGGGAAGGTATTAGCACCCTTTCCATCCGTAGTTATTCTACTGCCTTAGTTGCTCTTAGATCATCTTTTAAAATTTGTGCTCAGTGTTTGAAAATGTTTTGAAAAGGCATTTCGCTTTGACTTTGTAATGATTCATGTAGGAATGTATACAAGTGTTCGTAAATGTTTCGCTTTGAAAAGAGTTTGAACTTTGACAAAAGTGTGAGGTGTAAAATAGTATTTTGATAGAGCAAGCAACTAAAAGTCTTATTACCTACTGAATTGGTCGCTTTTTCAGATTATTTACGCCTTTAGAATAGCGCTATCCATATCATTAGTTGGTAACCCTATTCGATGGATGTAAGCGACATTCGGAAGGACATCAGATGGTCATAGAAAGCAACTTGTAGGAAGTATCCTAGCATTCTGGCGGACTATCATCATTTTCGTGAGGCAATCGAGGGTCAAGATCATGTATTCGGAGGCTTACATCGTGGGTCTTATGATCTTTGTATCAAGGGACTATGATGACTTGTTTTAAAGGCAACGATGCTACACTCACTCGAGGGACATGACCATTTTGAATTTCGTAAGGCAACGAGAGAGAATTACCCTAAAGGGTGCGCGTGTGAAGAAGTGTGTCAATTCAGATATTGTTATCTTGAAGATTATGAGCTATGTTCAATTTATTCGCTACACGCCTAAATACTAACAGTTTTATAGTGGTGCGAAATTAAAAATGAAGACGAAGATAAATCCTACGCTATTACATGGCTTTGGGAAGTATACACTTAAACTCATGAAAAATAAAAGCCTAATTAAACTATTACATCCCATGAGCAATTACATTATTGGAAACAAGAAAACGATAAAGAAATCGTTCAAACGGGATAACCCAAAAAGGATGAGAAATTGGAAAATACGAGGAAATAGAATAAGAGGAAAATAGTAAAATGCAAATTTTTGAATGAGAAAAATATTTCATGTCGAAGTAACATTAACATAAAATAATTTTTGGGATTTTTGGAGATAATTTAATAATTAAAACTAATTAAAAGTGATTTAAATGTAAATTATAAATAAATTAAATATGCATGCAAATATTTTTTAATTTTATAAATTAAATAAACATTTTATGAAAATAATGCAAAAGAAAAAATATTTTGATGATTTTTAATGCATGAGAAAAATATGGAAATAAATTAAATTGAATAAAATATTAAATAAATTAAAATGAAAATATGGAAAATATGGAAGTTTGTAAAAGGAAGAAACCAAATGGTCCGGGAGAATCGAACCAGACCCCGCTTCACAGATCCCATGCTCACAATCGAGCCGTGTGTATCACCGCTTGGAATCGAGCGAGTGGAATGTAAAATGCCGCCTCCCTGGCTACCTCCATTACGCGCCAAGCTTCGTCTTCCCCGTTTTGAATTTTTGAAAACCCAGCGTCGGCCTTGCTCGACGCTACGACCCTGGCTAAATCAAAAATCATGCACAAGTAATATAAATAATATCTAAGACCATGGTTCGATTGGAAACGTCATCTCAATGCATTGGTAATGGTCTCGAGGTCCAATTTTTTCTGCTTAAGGAAACCCAAATCGTGGTCACGAACCCTAATCATGACATATCACGTTTCCGGCCATAGAAACACAATTAACCTGCCCAGATCGCTTGCAAACTTCTCACTAATCACAAAAACAACAACAAAACATGTTAATAATGCATGATAATTGAAATACGATTTTGAGGAAAACTTAACAAACCGAATTCTGATTTGCTCGATTCTTGATGGTTTTCAATGATGTAAAGGTCTATAATCGCTCAGGGATATCAAGGAATGCAATGGACACCTCAAAACCAATGGAAACAGGCTGGAACTAGGGCTGCAATTGTTTGAACTCACGTTTTTTTTGAGCTTCAATAGGGTTTCTCCAGCTTTTTCTACCCTAATTCGTGTGGCATGTGTTGTATATATATAGTAGAAGGATTCGAGTTGTTTTGAAAGAATCAATCATCAATCATCGCAAACAAATTTGATTTTGTATAAAATCAAATTTTCTTTTGATCAATTTTCAATCAAATCTTGCCATATCCAACCAAATTTCGAAATTATTTATTGAGTTTCTTGGATCTCAAGGAAGAGAGAAGAATCAAATTTGCATTTAATTGATTTTATACTTTATTTTTGAATTAATTTGTATTTAAATGAATAAATTCCAAATTAAATAGAAAATAAAATAAAAATTGTGGCATTGGGCTTGGATATTCCTAATTGCATAAGGAACAAGTTTGGATGAAGAAAAGTAAGCCCATTTGCAAAATTTTTGATTTTAGAAGCATCTCTTGTGCACTTCTTCAAAATCGCCTAACTCAGAATGGTGTATCTTGCTCAATTTTCCACATTTTGAGTGTTCTTGGACTTGGAAATCTCTAAGAGTCCTCTAACCAACCATTTTGGTCTCATCTCAATTGGAGTTTCCATGCTCAATATATCTTCAAAACAAAATGTTGACTTTTTGTTGACTTTGAAAAGGACCGGTAATGTTTTGAGCCATACCTCTCAAATGAAGCATTTTTTGAACATTCTTGTGAGACATGAAGTTGTAGAGAATTGAACTTCCTTCAAAATGAGCTTTGGTGGGAAAATATCTGATAAAGTATGAGAAAGTTATACCACCAAAGTTTGGTTGACTTTTCACCTAGAAACCCTAATTTAAAGTTTGACTTTTGAGCAAATCTTGAGTTTTCTTGATGAATCATGATCAACCCTTGATCAAATGATGAATGTAACTTCAAAATGAGGATGTCGACCAAAAATTATGAAGTGTGACTGTATGTTGACCAAATTTGACTTTTTGTCCAATACAACTGATTTTCAACCATCCGAGCAATTGTTCCGAGGAAACTGACCTCAGAGGCTTGAAACTGACATGGAGAATCTTTGAAGCATAAGGAGGAATGATGACCATTGAGATGTTAGTCCATCTTGATTCGAGGATTGCCAAACCCCGTTTGGGTTGATTGTCTAGAGAGTTTGTCCGATCTACTTGAGGAAACCTCGAGTATGGATGTATGAAATGTCTTTGAGAAGATGGAGGCAAATTTTGGGTATGACAGGAATAATACTTAGTTGCTTGCTCATCAAAATACTTTCACACCTCACACTTTGTCAAAGTTCAAACTCTTTTCAAAACGAAACATTTCCTAACACTTTGTATACATTCCTACATGAATCATTACAAAGTCAAAGCGAAATTCTTTTTCAAAACATTTTCAAACACACAGAAGTTAATAAATTTTTAAAGTGATCTAAGAGCAACTAAGAGCCTATAGATAATCACGGATGAAAAAGGTGCTAATACCTTCCTTTTCATAACCTTCTCCCTTACCCGTAATCTAACGGTCTTTTCTCTCGACTTTTTACCTTCCCTTAATTGATAAAAGAAAAGTCGGTGGCGACTCTTACTATCTACAACATTTGCGATACAAAATTCTCAAAGTCACACCGTGACATGTAATCGGCGACCACGGGAGACACCCTAAAGAGAGAATACCTTAGGGATTTCTATCACCTTACTGCTTTCTCGCTTGATTTGTATGGTTTATCTTTTAAGGTTACTTGGGTATGATATTTGTGGATATCCTACACCGATCCGGTTTTTTAGGTAAGTAGCATAATCGTCATGCGACTGCTAGACGATATCAAAACGTCAACATGATGGCTACGTTAGTGTGACACTTTGGATGTCCCGATACTCTTCATTCCAAAGTCGAGATAGTATTTGGCTTCGTGGTGTCATCAAGCACTAACTAAACTTTTAGAACCTTAATTGACCCATCTTGGCCATTAGAAGGTAGTGAGATGGCCGCTTTGGTGCGACTAAGGTTGATGATACCGATGCTACGCCATTAAGATCCGACTTTGGGATATTTTCTACGACCACTTGGTAGTCGATTGAAATAAACGCTACGAGAAAGATCAATGATATGAGATTCCTAGAACCTGTTACTATTATAGGACAGTGATGAACCAACTCAAACTTTTGGTGGGTAATCACCTATACCTCATGCAAGCCTTGAACCTAGGCTCATTGTGTGATTTGTTTGTGGTGCTAAACATGACATCATGACATCATCGCATTGCATATCATTTCTAACTATTTCAAGGACCTAGGATTTATCTTTGCTCGTTTTGTAGGAATTATGGCTTCTAGAAAGACTATCCGAATCAACTTCATGTGTATACCTTCTCACCAAAGAATTGGTTTCGTAAATTCCCACCACGCTCACCATCAAAAGACATATATATCTACTAGACTTGGTTATCTCCGGTTTTGAAGATATGATGCATGTCCTATTCCATTTTTTGATCCGAAACACCATTGCTTTACATTCCAGATTATCGCTGATTCCTACCTTGGAAGAGTT
Source organism: Vicia sativa (assembly GCA_021764765.1). NCBI lineage: Eukaryota > Viridiplantae > Streptophyta > Magnoliopsida > Fabales > Fabaceae > Vicia > Vicia sativa. The sequence continues at coordinate 73,939,922 of CM038794.1, read as the reverse complement.
ATCTAAGTTACTGGGGTACCTATTCTTGACCAAACGCCATTCACCGATTTAGAAAAGGTTCCTAGGTATGAAGATATTGCATCAGCATTACATCTAAAGCGCCGATATCAGCCAATTGGGAAACAAGAAGCGGAGTTAAGGGTTTACTTGCCAAGTTCTTAATAAAGAAAGCCCGAGAGTTACTCAAAGTTACGAAGTTCCATGCATTGAAGATATTGTCTTGCTAATTTATGGTTTGGTTCTATTCCCTAACCTCGATCAATTCATAGATGTCAACGCCATCAAGTTGTTTCACCCGTAATCTCGCGTGCCTACCTACTTGAAGACGCCTTACATTCTCTCCACACTGCATTATCAAAAGGCAAGGAACCTCATGTGTTGCATACTTACTTTTCTGTGTGGTTTATTTCGCACCTTCCTCCATCGCTTTGAAGAACGAACAAAGGTTGAAGTGGTCTCAAAGACTAATGTCACTCTCTCATTCGTATATCCGTTGGAGTCTTTTTCTCTCAAAAGGACTTCACATTCATCGAAGCCAGAGTTCCAATGTACTACCCTGATAAGGGAGGTATTACTTACAACCCTTCTCTAGCTCTACGCCGTTTGGCTTTGCTTGAAGAGATGGTCCTCATGATATGCTTCTCCAAGATATTGTGTTCGATTACAACCACGATCTCCGATTACTCGTCGAAGGTTCATACATGCTTGGGGCATGGTAAAGAAGACCGATACCAAGACTTTGGGGCATTAAAACTCCATTCCTTGGGAACCTTACCTTAAATAGGTGCGAGCTCGAGCTCAAAACCTCATGATGCCATTCACGCCTGTTTTACCAGTAATTATGGAACCTGTTGCTATAGGTGACGAATCCTATACCGCTCTCCATCCCGACATGCCCATCGATCCGAGATGAAGAGATCCCGGATTCAATTTAAAGAAGAAAGGGATACATTCAAGCTCGTTATGCAAGCGAGAAGAAGGTATTAGAGCGACCAAGCTACTTCACGAGGAGCGAAATCTCAACTCCTACCTCGGCCCCAAGAGGAAGCGCCCATGGGAGACTTAGAGTTTTAGGATTTTTATGCTTTCCTTTTATTGTTTTGAACTATCTTTTGTACTTAAAAAGAAAAAGAATAAAAGAGGACTAATAAATGTTTGTTCGTGCTGGTTTAACAAATTTAAATTCCTAAGGTCCTTGAAAACATTGCATTGCATTTACATAAACATCGCATATCATGGCATGACATCTCATAATAAGTACATTGAAGATTGGTTTTCTCATTTTCGCTATTTATTTTAGCGTAAATGGCTCTCGAATGATCACAAAGATCTCCGTGCTCGTAATGCTCAGGCCAGAGATGTTCACTAGCTTGGTCCAAGGCCAAGAGGATCTGAAGAAGCTCATCAATAGAAAGAAGAGGGTCGTTGGTTTTCTCAATATGGGTAGACGCTACAAAGGTGGTAAAGTGGTCAGCCAGATAGAGCTCTCAGAAGGAAGTGTCAAGACTGAGGGAAGTGTCAAAGGTAATGATGAAGGCAGTCAGCGTGAGCTTGAGAAGGATAGGGAAGATCACTATGATCATGACCAAGACTGATGAAGATGACAAGTACAAGCAACTTCAAGACCGTCTCAATGTCAGAGAAAACTCAAGATGTCCGGTTGAATTTTGATGATCCGAGTGTTGTCCTCGTGTGGTGATTCCTCCCAAGTTCAAAGTTCCAACTTTGCCAACTATGATGGCATTTCTTGTCCAAAGTCGATTTGAAGTCCTATGTCAAGATCAACCTCACACCGATGATGAAGTTGTGATGCACTATTTTCAAGAGAGTTTGTCCTAACTCGCTTGGAATGGTATTATCGCCTAGAGAACGACCGTGATCCGCATTTGGAGTGACTTAGCGATGCTTTCTACGATGCATGAGTGCAATGTTGAATTGACACCCACCGCATGCAACTACAAAGGCTCTATGGTCGTGACGAAGTTCAAGGAATATGCCTAAATGGAGATCTAGCAGCAGAGTTCAACCACCCTTGTCCAAGAGGGAGTTGGTTGATATGTTCATGGGAACACCGACAGCCCATTCTTCAATCATCCGATTGAAACTTCACCGGATTCACCGAAATGATATTGACAGAGAACGATTGAAGCCGGAATTGAAATTTGATGCCAGTAAGTGATGTCACAGAATGTTATGACACACTATCCGACACACTGCTAACAATTCACAAGAATATAAAATGTAAAGAAAGAACACAATAAGTTGTTTACCCGCTTCAAAGGTTCAACTACACTCATATCTGGGCTACCAAGCCGTGGAGGAAATTCACTATTAGTAGAATTAATCGTGAATAAACCAACCAGCTTATATCCTTCACTTAAACTCCCAATGCAACTTCAACCTAAGTCCTACTTAGATATGAGTTCCATTCCCCTCAATCACAGAGTGATATCAACCCATTGAATAATTGAATTGTGAAGACACACTTCAAACTAGCTTGATCTCGCTCAAAGCTTTCAATCAAGAGACAAACACTCGTGCTTTAAAGCTTCGAGTGGTAAACTACCCTTACAATAAATCCTAGTCTAAGGCACTTATCAATTGATAGTTGCTTGGCTCACAAGAGATACTAGAATTACAAATACCAACCATACAAATCCTAACAAGACACAAATAACCTCGCTATATCTTCAATAAATCTTGAGGCCAACAAAGATTGTAAGGGTTGAATTCCTTTTATAAAAGCAACCAAACTTCGCTGGTTTATAAAGATAGCTAGGGTTCACTTAATTTAATCCTAAAAACATGGTCTTTTCAACAACCAATTTAGGTCTAATTAAGATTAACTAGCAGCCACGTGAGCATGCTTTCTAATAATGTAAAACAATATTTAGTACCAACAAACTTCCCGAAAAATCTCAGAAAAAACATTCTCGCAGAATCAAATGTACATCGAATGTCATAACATCCGTGATGACATCGCATCTTTTCGAGAATTTCCAGTACTTTAGCTTCCGCCTGAAATGTCTTTTAACATCCTTAGTAGGTAGGATTTATCTTCAATCTCCGAATGTCATGACATTTATCATGACATTGTTAAAGCCCAGTTTTACCAAAATTAATGCCAACTTAAAACACTAACAAACTCCCCTTGGCACATTTTGGCTAAACTACTTAACACATCGTCAGTAATGGCAGAAGACAAACTAGTTCTAAGCTTAAAGAAACTAGAACCTAGAGATAACATAAATTCTACCCATACAAATCCCACAATCCCACAATTCCCACAACCACCACATAAAATTTAAATTTTCATATGCTTCTAAAAGCCCATACTACTCACAAGTAGTTCTCCCCTTTTAGCCAAATAAAAGGAATACAAGTACCCCACACAATCAACATATAATTAAGTACTAGCATTGTTTAGGGGTACATTTGTGGCAAGGCATTACAAAACAGTCAATAGAAGGATTACAATCATCCAAAATACATAAAGCTTAAAAAAAATAAGAACAGGAGACAATTGACAGAACAGACAATGGGCACAGGAGCAACTCAAGTGCTTTCTTCTCCATAAGAAACACTATGGAATGAAACATCTTCAGAATCTTCTTTACTAGCAACTGCTTGGTCAACATCATCATCTTCCTCCATATGAGCAGCAGAAGGATCACCATCAAGCCTTTCTTCCTCAACCTCTGTGTCTTTCTCCTTTTCAAGTGTAGAGATCAGTGCTTCAAGGGTCTGCTTCCTTGCTTCAAGTTCCCTACAGGTCTCCTTTAGCACATCAATGACATCTGCCTTCTGAGAATTTGCCTTGACATTTGATGTCTCAGCCGATGTCATGACAATGTCAGGAACATGCTTCCCTTGAAATAGTTTGTAGTGGAAGCCAGGGTAGAGCTTTACACATCGATCTCTATTTCCGTAATGTCGTGGTATTGATCATTATAGTGCCACACAAGAGGGAGGAAATGCTATTGGTCCTTTTATAGCATAATCACAAGATGTTTTAGAATCGATCAAAAATGTAGCCCATAATCAAACTTTGCTTTTGTTCCAACAACAAAATGAACCTCGCCTGCACCAATGGAGATGGTTGACTTGTGGTTTGTGGGAACTCAGGTGGCGCACCTATCTTGTGCGTAATAGCAAATTTGACACCAACTTGCTAGCGGTAAGGTTTCCTTTCAAAGGCCAATGTTTTACTTGCTTGGCAGTAATTGTTTGACACACTTGATTATCAGATTCTTCAAGCTCAGGTTGAGGATCATCTGATCTCCCCAAATACTTGTTGATTACACTGGGAAAACTTCACCTTTCTTCCCCGATATACGCCTTAAAGTCTCCTGATCTTCCATCAGCACATCCACTTGATAGGTTCACAATGAACTCCTTCACCAAACCTTCATAACAATTTGAGAACTTCACCACAGTTCTCATCAACCCAGCTTCCTTGATCAGGTCAATCACATCCTTGCAATCAAGAGCATCTTTATTCAGTTCCCTTTCAAGTGCAATTCTCTTCAAACTCACATATTTCCACCTGTTAGCATTTTCAGGGTGGTGGAAGGAAATGTTGTCAATTGCCACTTCAGGGACTATGGGCATTTTCCCAAGAGACAACCTTTTTCTTGAATGAATGTCAGAGACATTCTATGTAACATCAAAATCAGAATCATCCTGATCTGAGGTCTCAGATGCTTTCCTTTTCCTCACAATTGAGGTGCTCTTTGCCTTAGACATATCACCTGTACGCTTCATCTTACTCTTCCCTTTGGAAGTTTTAGCCTTATCTTCACCGCATTTTTCTTTCACAACCTTAGGGGACCCATGAGAAGCTTTAGTAACCTTCTCCCAAGAACTTGGTATAGCATTTGCCCTTTCCTATTCATTACCCTCCCTAGCAATGCCGATTAATTGCTATGAGGTCATTATCGAAAACTCTTCATCTAGATTGATGATGTGAGAATCAACATTCTGATTAGTGTTTTCCGTAAGACTCTTCCGTTGTCATCACCTTTTCCGAATTTTCAAGAATGCTATCGAGAGATGTCACCGTAGACAAGCAGGAGATTTATCGTGGGTACAATGATCGGGATTTTTCAAGAATTTCATCGTAGATCTCATATTCATTATCCAGGGATTCCATTACATTATCATCTTTACATCCTTCGTGAACCGGGCGTATGATTTACATCATCCTTGACAGGTGAGTCAACATCATCACCAGATGTCTTGACATTCTCATTGACATCTAGATCAACTGCTAAGCTAGGGCTAGCAGACTTATGATTTAGGGGAACTGTAATCCCAGGTAGAGATTTATTCTCATTTAGGATATCAGACACTATCCTAGCTATGGCCTCTGCTGCACCACTCTAGACCCTTCTTGTTTACTAGTTCGAGGAACAGGACGATGGTACTAAAGTCTTACCAGAAGGAGATACTTGTGCCCTTCTTGCATTTCTTGTGTGTAACTTCTTGACCTTTTCTGGGTCAGTGGCCATTGCACGCAATGGTGTCACCCTTAGAGCTTCAGTTTGCATGGCTTCAGCGTTTGCCCTAACTTCAGCCATCGGTGGAGATGAAGATCCTGATTCTTGGGATGATGAGGATGATGAAGACATTTTCCGCTGATGGTTTTTGAGAGGATGAAAGCGAAAGTGGTAGAGAGTTTCAGAGTTTCTTTTGGGAGAAGAAAGAGTGGTACTACTTTCAAAAGAAGAAACTATTATATGAGGATGTCTCTTCCTATTCTTGGACCTTTTAAAATAAGGATGAAAATATCTAAATAACCCTTTTAAAATTAATTGAAACAAAGAGTCCCTTTCATCCCTTGTTGTAGGCACAGTTAATTGCTACAACTCTTCATATTGACAAGTACCCAATTTGTCCCTCAAAGTCTTAAACTGACTAACCTCAAAAACTTTAGTAAAGATGTCACAGGACAATGTCATGACATCCTGCATGACATATTCGTCAAGACCGCTTCATCCAGATCATCTTAAGGCAGTTTCTTCCAGCTGATATGTATTCAGCTTCAACATTGTATAAAGCCACACAGTTTTGCTTCTTGCTGATCCAAGAAATAAGATTGTTTCTCAAGCAGAAACATCCATTAAAAGGGCTTTTACAAAAGCTTTGATCAACACTTTCTCCACTTGTTTTCTTGGACAACTTCAAATGTGGAGGGATAGGAATCCTAGTGTGGATGTCATTCTTCATCCCAAGCTCCTTGACCCAATTCCTTGCATACTTGCTCTGTGATAGAAGTGTTGAGTTTTCCATCTATGAGACTTGCAGTCCAAGTAAGTGAATCAGCTCTCCAATGGGGCTCATCCCAGATTCAGCTTGCACTTGGTTGTCAACATATCTCACAATTGTGTCAGGTATTCTTCCAAAGGCTAGGTTATTAACGTAAATTTGAAGTACTATGACCTTTCCTCCTTTGACAAAGAGGGTTTCATCCAAGACTCCTCTCCTGTATCCTTTAACAGTAAGATACTTGGTTATCCTTTCATGCCCGATCCTAGTACTATGCTTCAGTACTTTATGAGTGGTCAGATGTCTAGACATTGAGTGTGACATTCTGTTTTCCTGTCCAGCCTTATTCTTACCACAGATTCTCCCTTTGTCCATGAGAGTTCTTGGTATCCTTCTGACTCCCTCTATGGAACTTATCCTTCTCATTCCTCTGAGACGTGGATGACTAGATTCTTGCTGCCACAAATTTACTTCCTCTTCATCTTTGTCTGTAGAACATACAGAGGACAGAGTGGTGTTCTCAGATTCCCACATGTAGCAGTTGTCCTTTAATCTGACTCCTCTCATAATCACTACTTGTTCATCATTGATTACAAGACATTCAACCTTAGTGAAGTTGACTGTGAATCCCATATCACATAGCTGACTTATGCTAATGAGATTTGCAGTCAAACCTTTACCAGAAGACTCCATTTAGGTTTGGAACCCGCACTGCTTTGAGTTTCCAATACCTTTGATTTCTCCTTTAGCTCCATCTCCAAAAGTAACAAAGTCGATGTATGAGGTTTAACATCTTTAAGAAGATTTCTGCCTAACATATGCTTAGAACACCCACTGTCAAAGTACCAGTCTTCCTTGGTAGACACTCTAAGAGAAGTGTGAGCTATCGTAGGCAAATTCTTCTTCCACTTTGAGTGTGTAAGGTACCTTGATGTTCTTAGGCTAACATAAGGAGCTGATTAGGTATTCATGTAGCCTATAGCAGAAGGACTTTATGTGACCAAACCTTCCACAATAATGACATTCCATCTTTGAAACTTTTTGTTCAAGTTTCTATGATTTTGATGTTGAACCCAATGTGTGACATCTCTTTTGACATTGGTTCATTAGGTCGTTTCTTCCTTTTGTTATTAACAAATTTCGTGGCTTTCACATATCCTGAGGCAAATCTATTTCCTGTTTTGTGGTATGACACCTTCTTGGCCATTGACTTCCCAGGTTTGTTCCATTCCTAGTTATTAGCAAATCTCTTTGCAGCCACATACCCTGAGCCAGACATATTTCCTATTTTATGTTGTGACACCTGTTTTGACATTGTTTTCCCATGTCTCTCCTTCCTGATGTCACCAACAGGTTTCTTTTCAGCCACATATCCTAGACCATGCTTATTTCCTGCATTTTGTCCAAGCTGAAGAATTTCTTCCAACTTATCAGTACCAGATGTCAACATTTTGACAGATTTAGACATCTGATCAAGTTTGGAGTTCAGCATTACAATATCACTATTAAGGTGATTTATAGTGGCTGTGTTTTCCTTTTTCTCAGCCTTCAGCTTCACACTCTCAGCTTCCAACTTCTCAATCAGCTTTTTCTATTCCTCATTCTGCTAACAAACTTCACCATTTTTTATACACAACTTCCTGTAGGTTTCAGCAAGCTCTTCAAATGTCACTTCCTCATCACTAGAATCCATATCAGAATTGTACACTCCAGAGAGCAAGGACAAGTTTGGCACCTTCTTCCTCGATTCACTTCCTAAATCACCATCGACCAAGTGACACCATTCCTTTCTTTGTTTCTTTAGAAAGTGGGACATTCAAATTTAATATGTCCAAATCCTTCACATTCATGACATTGATTTTACCGCTTGACTTTTTCTTGACGGATCTTCATGGAGTCATAAGATCGCCGATGTCGATGGAATGTCTTTGACATTTGACCTTGACTTTGGTACAATCCTCTTGATGAGCTTGTTGAACTGCCTTCCAAGCATAGCTATAGCTTTATCTTCTCTCTTCATCTTCCATCTTGCATCCTTCTTCAAGATTAGATGCAAGTGCTATGCTCTTGTTCTTTTTGTCAACAGCTTACCCGATTCCCATCTCAAAAGTCATAAGAGATCCTATAAGTTCTTCAACCTTCAAGGTGTCATGTCCCGAGCCTCCTCTATTGCGCTCACTTTCATTGCAAACTTTTAGGCAAGGATCCAGAATCTTTCTCACCGCCTTTTCTTCTGACATCTTTTCACCAAGTGCTCCCGAGGCATTGGCAATTTCAAAATATTCATGTGAAATCATGAATAGTCTCATCTTCCTTCAACTTCAAATTCTCAAATTTGGTAGTGAGCATCAAGTCTTGACATCTTCACCTGGATGTCCCTCATGAGTAGTTCTCGAGAGTGTCCCAAACATCCTTGGCCACTCACATTGATGGACCAATCAAGATATTGCCAATGCCATTGAATAGGCATTCAATGCTTTAGAGTTCCCTGTAGCTAGCTCCTCTTCCTTTGCTCCATTCTTCCTCGTGTTTCGTGACGTAGTTCCATCTTTCTCAAGCTTGCGGATGTTTCCATCCTTGTTAGCGCAGCTCTCCAAGCCTTAATGTCCATCGATCTTAAGAAGGCAACCATACGAGGCTTCCAAGAATCATAATTAGACCCATCTAGAATAGGTGGTCTACCTCCAAATCCTCCTTCCTTATCCATTACGCCGTAAACTATTATCCCTAGATCTCACCCGTAAATAACAGTGCGGTGGTGCATGCTCGATGCCAATTGAAATTTCGGCACAGATAAGTGATGTCACATAGAATATTATGACACACTATTCGACACTGCTAACAATTCACACAAAGAATATAAACAATAAAGAAGAACACAATAAGTTGTTTACCCGGGCCAAGGTCTAACTACACCTACATCCTGGGGCTACCAAGCCGTGGAGGAAATTCACTATTAGTAGAATTAATTCAGAATAAACCAACCGCTTTATCTCCTTCACTTAAAACTACCCAATGCAACTTCAACCTAAGTCCTACTTAGATCCGAGTTCCTACTACTCCCCTCAATCAAGCAGTGATATCAACCTATTGAATAATTGAATTGGAAGACACACTTCAATAAACTATCTTGATCTCGCTTAAAGCTTTCAATCAAGAGACAAACACTCTGCTTTAAAGCTTTGAGTGATAAACTACCCTTACAATAAATCCTAGTCCAAGTCACTTATCAATTGATAGTTGCTTGGCTCACAAGAGATACTAGAATTACAAATACCAATTGTTACAAATCCTAACAAGACACAAATAACAACCCGCTATATCTTCAATAAATTCCGTAGGCAAGAAGATTGTAAGGGTTGAATTCCTTTTATAGAAGTAGTCCGAAACTTCGTTTGGCCCATAAATATAGCTAGGTTCATTTAATTTAATCCTAAAAACATGGTCTTTTCAACAACCAATTTAGGTCTAATTAAGATTAACCTAGCAGCCACGTGAGCATGCTTTCTAATAATGTAAAAACAATATTTAGCACTCAACAAACTTCCTGAAAATCTTAAAAATAGATTCGCAGAATGTATCGTCACACTAAATGTCATAACATCCGTTATGACATCGACTGCTTTCATGAACTTCCAGCCTTAGCTTCCAGCTCCGAAAGGCTTATTAACATCCTTAGTGTAGGATTTATCTTCAATCTCTCGAATGTCATGACATTTATCATGACATTGCTAAAGCCTAGTTTTACCAAAATTAATGCCAACTTAAAACACTAACAGAATCAAGAGCGGAAAGATCTGTAGAGTCATCCTCAAATGTCACAAGAGATCTTTTGGTGTTAAGAAATACCGTATGGTCGAAAAGCGAGCCAAGACCGACCGCGCTAATCTGGGGCGCCAGATCTCCAATCCTAAATCAAGACAACCTCAGCGAGACAACGCGCCGTAGCTAGAACGCCGCCACGAAGACAATTTATAAAGATCAACATATTGTCGTAAGCCTTGCAACACATGTTGAAAGCAAGAGTCGACTTTGAAGGATCCTCCTCGTGAGTGTCAACACTTCTTCTCCGAGATACAATCCTAATGCTAAGTGTGTTACCACTCCAACATTTCAAACAAGCATCTATTAATCGATAATCACTCAAGAACAAGATTCAAGATATGATTGAAGCTAAGTAGATTGAGTTTGATCCTCCCCTGAGACTCCGGATGTGATCAATGATCCTATGCCTAACCATGACAAAAGTTCCAACGTTGTAGGTGAGGATACCCACGCTTTGAACATAGATGACCCGACCATTCCTCCGATGATCATTAAGAAGAATTTGTCAAAGTCGGTGTCAACCCAAGATGCCCAGAATTGTCGTTGGTTCCCATCTCACCGATGGTTGTGCTTGGTGAGAAGACGTGTTCAAAGGCATGATGGATAACCGTGAAATACTATTCCCGAAACCACCCGTGGAGAGTCCGTAAAGACATGTCTAAGAAATCAAGATCGAAGATGTGAATGAAACTCAATCACCTGCATGGGATACCTTAAAGTATAAGGGAAAGTTTGATTACATGGTAGTACACTGCTCTCGAGAAGCTACAAGATTCCTATGAAGATGGTAAGGCAACCGGATGGGGTGACGATTTCAAAGGACTATGCTGATGTTAACACAATAAGGATTTCTCTCACTGATCTCGTGCTCAGAGTGGCACCTCTTATCATTACTTCTCCTGACAGTTCCATATTCCTCTGACAAAGCTATACCTTGGAACTATGGAGCCGAGGTTTACTATCATGGCGTCAAACAAGACCCTCTCACCATTGAAGATCTTACAGTTGAAGCTACCATTCCTGACATTGACAACATCACCGGATCAAGTAAGGTGACTGTAACACGGTGAACTGACTTTGTAGGTTTTTGTATCGCAAATGTGCGGATAGCAAGAGTCGCCACCGACTTTTCTTTTATACAATTAAGGGAAGGTAAAAAGTACAGAAAAAGACCTTCGTTAGATTCTGAGTAAGGGAGAAGGTTATGAAAAGGGAAGGTATTAGCACCCCTTTTCATCCGTAGTTATCTACGGGCTCTTAGTTGCTCTTAGATCACTTTTTAGAAAAAAATGCTTTCTGTGTGTTTGACAAAAATGTTTTGAAAAGGCATTTCGCTTTGACTTTGTAATGATTCATGTAGGAATGTATACAAAGTGTTCGGAAATGTTTCGCTTTTGAAAAGAGTTTGAACTTTGAAAAAGTGTGAGGTGAAAAGTATTTTGGTAGAGCAAGCAACTAAAAGTCTTATTACCTACTCGTAATTGGTTTTCGTATTGTTTTACGCCTTTAGAATAGCTATCCATACCATTAGTTGGTAGGTAACCCTATTCGTTGGATGTAAGCGGACATTCAAGGACATCGATGGTCATAGAAGGCAACTTGTAGGAAGTATCCTAGCACATTCAAGGGACTATCATCATGTTTCGAGGCTAACGAGGGTCAAGATCATGTATTCGTAAGGCAACATCGTGGGTCTATGATCTTTGTATCGAAGGGACTATGATGATTTATTTGTAGGCAACGGTGCTAGAATACCTCTACGTTCGAGGACTTGACCATTTGAATTCGTGAAGGCAACGAGAGAATTACCCTGGGGTGTGTGAAAGAGGGTGCCGATTTCAGGTATATGTTATCTTGAAAATTAGAGTGAGCTACATTCAATTTTATCTTGCCATACACGCCTAATTACTAGCAGTTTATAGGGTGCGGAAATTAAATTGCGGAAAGTAAATGTCCTACGCTATTACATGGCTTTGGGGCGCTATATAACATAGGAGCGGAAAGTAAAGGCGGAAATGTAAAGGTGCGGAAAGTAAACCCTACGCTTATTACATAATAAAAATTTGCAACCTATACATCTTTTCTAGAATTTGTAAATGCGAGATAATCATAAATAATCGTAATAAAGAAAAATGTTTGGAAATTAGTAGGAAAATGTTTTTAGGTTGGTAACCTTAATTAAAAGAAAGAAAAAATATTTTTGTATTTTTGAGATTGATTTTAATGTAAAATCCTAAATCTATGTTAATTAGCATTTAATTAGAAAAAATAATTGAAAATAAATAAAAATAAAATTTGAAATTAAAATATTTTAGACTAAATTAATTTATGAAAATAAATAAAATAAGAAAAGAGAAATTAAAAAAAAAGGTTAGAAACATTGAAGGAGAAAAGTGGTAAAAAAAGATTTGTTCCTGGAGGTGTTGAAAGTTTTAACTGGATCGATGCCTAAATGAATTCGAACCCAAACAAAGTATCGACGTTAAAAGAAAAGAAAATACTAGCATAAAGATGAATCAAAATTAAATCAATGATAATGGAGGAATATTGTCACGGATCGAAACCTAAGGTTGAGTTGTTGCTGACAAACCGTATTTAAATAGATTTCATTCATATTTTGATATGTTAGTTGTTTGTAGTTTGTTTAGAAAAAAGTGATGTTGTTAATGGTGAAAATGGTTTTGTTAGAAAAACTTCACTAATAAAATTAGAAAAAAATGCATGTAGAAATATATTAGTAAATTGTAAGGTTTTTAATATGCAAGATCAAAAAAAAGTTAGTATTTCTAATGGTAGATATGGACCGTAAAAAATAAGTGGTTCGATTAAAATGATAAATAAAAATGGCTTGTAAGTGTGAAACCGTGATATTTGTTATACAAAAAATAAAATGTAAAAAAACAATCAACCTTCAAATAAACATCACGTGGTTAGAACAACAAACGAGATAAAATAAAAGGAATGCCTCATATGAAAATCATCGGCCAAAAACTAGATACAATTTGAAAAGAAACTTTGAAAAGAGATTGAAAAAATGTGTGTGAGAAATTGTGGAAATTTGTGGGTGATTGTTGGTAGAAAGAAAAGAAAATGTTAGTGTAGGAAATATGCAATGAAAAAAAATATGGTGTCCTCCTCTTGATAGGTATGCATCATATATTTATACTGGATGGATTTGGAATGGTTTTGGGAAAGAATTGATCAATAATCAATGATAATCAAATTTGATTTTTGTACAAAATCAAATTTTCAAAATTTGATTAATTTTCAATCCAATCTTGCCATATTGATCTAATTTCGAAATTTGCTGGCCTTTGTGAGTTGCTTGGATCTCAAGGAAGGAATAAAAATCAATTTTGCAATTAATTTTGATTTTATACTTTATTTTTAAATTTAATTTGTATTTAAATGAATAAATTCCAAATTAAATAGAAAAATAAAATAAAAATTCATGGCATTGGGCTTGGATATTCCTAATTGTATGAGGAATGAGTTTGAATGAAGAAAAAGCAAGCCCATTTGCAAAAAATTTGATTTTTAGAAGCATCTCTCTTTGTGCACTCTCTCAAAATTGCCCAACTTGTGGATGGTGTATCTTGCTCAATTTTCCACATTTTTTAGTGTTCTGGGACTTTTTGGAAATATCTAAGAGTCCTCTAACCAACCTTTTTGGTCTCATCTCAATTGGAGTTTCCATGCGCAATATATCTTCAAAACAAAAAGTTGACTTTTTGTTGACTTTGAAAATGACCTGTAATGTTTTGAGCCATACCTCTCAAATGAAGCATTTTTTGGACATTCTTGTGAGACATGAAGTTGTAGAGAATTGAATTTCCTTCAAAATAAGAGGTGGTGGAAAAATTTCTGAGAAAGTATGAAGAAGTTATGATCAGTCAAAGTTCAGTTGACTTTTCACCTAGAAACCCTAATTTAGCAAGTTTGACTTTTGAGCAAATCTTGAGTTTTCTTGATGAATCATGATCAACCCTTAATCAAATGATGAATGTAACTTCAAAATGAGGATGTTGACCAAAAATTATGAAGTTTGACTGTATGTTGACCACAGTTGACTTTTTGTCCAATACAACTGATTTTCAACCATCTGAGCAATTGTCTGAGGAAATTTGACTTGTAAGGCTTGAAACTTGACATGGAGAATCTTTGAAGCATATGAGGAGGCATGATGATCATTGGAAGTGTTGGAAGTCCATCTTGATCTGAGAATTGCCAAACCCTAGTTTGGGTTGATTGTCTAGGAGAGGGTTTGTCTGATCAACCCTTGAGAAATCTTTGAGTATGGATGTATGAAATGTCTTGAGAAGTAGGAGGGCAAATTTTGGGGTATGACAACTGCCCCTGTTCAATCTTCTTGTACTGGAAGAGTTAGATTGGCATGGTCGCCTTTCGTGATCTGGAGGTAGAAGATGATTGAACACCCGAGTACACCTGAAAATTTGCACTCGCTGTTGGCTGATGATGCGGGAATGTGCTTATAGATGCCATTTGGAGAAGTTGGAGACTTCGCTGGGGAATGAGGCGTACGTGGACTCGAGATCGTTGATAGAGAACCGACGGGATGGGCTTAAGATGCCATCTCGAAAGATCGCCGAGGAGCGAGCCGCACGCCAGGCTCTGAGACGCTTTCTAGAAGGAGCATGGAGACGGGCTTAAGATGCCATCCGAGGAGTCATAGCTATACTTTGTGCTCATCTTTGAATGAAGTTATTGGTTTGTATTGGTTTTAACCAAATATGCAGATTCTGAAAGTGGAGCATCAATGATAAGTAGTCTGGAGATGGGCTTAAGATGCCCTCCAAGGCAACCGAGTCGTATGCAGACTCGTAGTTGCTTGTTGATAATAAGAGAGTCGAATAAATCTTCGTGTCGACCATTCCGAGGAGATAGAGTAGTGGCTAAGCGTGATATTTTCCCCGATGTGCATCGGTATGATCCACCGCTCATATTCGAGGATAACTTATGATCGCTCGGATAGGTTTCCGCCTAGCTTCAAGGCATCCCGATCTCGCCGTTAGAGAAAGAAAGGTAGTCGTTGATAGTTTTCCGTCCGCCCGGCATTAATCCGACCGCTTATGCCGTAAATGACTATCACCTGTTTTGGAGAAAACAAGAGAAACTTTGATAGAATATTGTTAGTTCTATGCAGAGTATGATGCATGACAATGTATATGAATGATGTATGCATAAATTATGACTTTATGAGAAATGTATGAATGATAGATGTT
Organism: Vicia sativa; assembly: GCA_021764765.1. Lineage (NCBI taxonomy): Eukaryota > Viridiplantae > Streptophyta > Magnoliopsida > Fabales > Fabaceae > Vicia > Vicia sativa. The sequence goes on along the minus strand of CM038794.1, from coordinate 73,924,587 downwards.
GTGGTATTTCAAAACATATCCATCTTGAAGAAGATGCGAATGTTCTCGCTGAGGATCCTCGACTTCTTGGGATTGCGTGAGAGAGCCCTGCCTTTGAAAGAGAAGAAAGATATCCTGGATTCCTCCGATGCACTATCTGACCAAGTCTTGGGCCTAGATATTGTTGAGGAAGGTAGAGATCGATAAACTCGTTACCGGAGATCTCATGCATAGACCCTGCTGGGGGGAGTCTGGGAAGCAAATCTGTTGGGGATCTTGGATGTAGATCCTGCTGGGGAAATTTAGGAGGCGCTCTACTGGGGATGTTGAGTGTAGATCTCACTGGAGAGCGTTTGATGGTTGCTGGGAGACCGGGTTGGGGCTCGTTGAAATCTCTGACTGGGGAATAGAAGATGTGGATTTTCTCCGATGCACTATTTGATCAAGTCTCAAGTCTGGATACTACTGCTGGAGAAAAGGGAAATTGTTGAGAGATATCTGCTGATGATAGACACCCTGGCTGGGGATGAAGTGTTACTGCTTGGAGACTGATGTAACATTGTTCACTGAGTGGAATCACCGTCAGGATTAACATATACCCTGGAGAGGTTTATAGTGAGTGACACCAAGGGGACCATGCTCTGTGGGGAAATGCATTGGTGACTTTCGCCGTCATCTCAATTCCTAGAGCCTGTAGTAATTACTTTTGTATGTCCACTTTTCGCATGTTTGTGAACGGATTCTTATTGTCAAATGCATATAATCATTCAAAGCAACCGTTGGACTTATTACAAATGACAACAACAAAAATTGTAAAGAGAAAGAAGCTTGCGTTTATTTATTTGAAAAGGTGGCGTATGGCCAAGTAGTTTGTACACAAGAAAGGTAAAAAGCTATGCGGAAACAATCTCGTTAGGTTCCAACTATGCTAGTACTCATATATTTCAACTATCTCATCTCCCTGCTCACAAGAGAAAGTGAGTAGATCGACTTCGCCATTTGAATCTTGAATGCCGATAGAGTCCGAAGTGGGTGATCCGAAGAGACATAGTCGACGCTTAAATCCCTAACTTTTGCCTAGACCGCCTTTCGGTTTTCGCCCACCGATACCCTTTTTGCCAAAGCCGCTTTTCGTGTTTTCGACTCTGTGTGTACATCTTTTGTATATATCCTTAACTTTTGCCCGAACCCTTTGGTTCGCCAGATGCCCTTATTTTTGCCTAGGTCACCGACCTAGCGGGTCTCTTCATGCGTAGTATTTTTGACTATGTCTCATTCACTGTGGTGTGGGAAGTCTTCACCGTCCATGGTGCTAAGTATCATAGTCACGGAAAATATCGCCTTGACTACAAATGGTCCCTCATAGGTGGGAGTCCATTTGCCCCGGATCACCTTTGTGGAAGAATGATGCGCTGACTACTAGATCACCGACTTGGTAGACCCGGTGCTTGACCTTCTTGTTAAATGCTCGATCATTCATTTCGATAGATTCGTCCGCGGCGTATGGATGCAGTCGCTTCGTCAATCAAGTTAATCTGGTCAAGGCGAGTTTGGACCCAATCGTCTTCGCCTAGCTCTGCGTCCCGGAGGACTCTGGTTGAGGGTATCTAAACCTCAATGGGTAGGACTGCTTCCATACCGTATACAAGAGAGAAGGGGGTTGCCCCTGTTGATGTTCGTGATGTAGTGCGATAACCGTGAAGAGCAAATGGTAACATCTCATGCCAATCTTTGTAAGTCACTGTCATTTTTTGTATGATCTTCTTAATGTTCTTATTGGCGGCTTCCACTGCGCCATTCATCTTAGGCCGATATGGAGAAGAATTGTGATGCTTGATCTTGAACTGCGTGCGGAGTTTGGTGATCATCTTATTGTTGAGATTGGAACCGTTATCTGTGATAATCCTTTCGGGAGTGCCATACCGACAGATAAGATTATGTTTGATAAATCGAGCCACAACATTCTTGGTAACAGGTGTCCATTGGAAGCAGTGGGCTTGATTTCTCCGATCATGTCAATGCCCCACATTGCAAAAGGCCACGGAGCGGTTAGAACATTCAGAGGTACTGGAGGTACGTGTACTTTATCGGCATAAATCTGGCATTTGTGACAAGATCGAGTGTAGCGGTGACAATCAGCTTCCATGGTGGACCAATAGTAACCTGTTCTCAGAATCTTCTTAGCCATTGTATGACCACTGGAGTGGGTACCAAATGCGCCTTCGTGTAACTCTTCCATGATGCATTCCGCTATTTTCCGGTCTACATAGCGAAGTAAGCACAAGTCGTGATTGCGCTTGTATAAGATGTCGTTGCTGAGGAAGAATTTGGATGCGAACCTTCTCAAGAACTTCTTATCGTTAACAGATGCCCCTGCGGGGTATTCCTGAGTCTCAAGATACCTCTTCACATCATAGTACCAAGGTTTCTCTTCTGTATCAAGCTCATAACAATACGATGGTTCGTCAAACTTCTCGATGATGATCTGGGGAGCCTCGTTGTCCCATCTGACCTTGAACATAGACGACATAGTAGTCAATGCGTCTGCCAATTGATTCTCTTCTCGTGGAATGTGATCAAAAGTACTCGTAGGGGATCAAACTCGTAATATGCTCGATACGGAATGAGATTCGATGTTTAGTATCCCACTCGCCTTAACTCGACCGATCACTAAAGTCGAGTCTCCATATACTTGGAAGAACTGATTCTTAAGTCAATAGCAACTTTGATACCCATAATGCACGCTTCAGATTCGCCATGTTGTTAGTGCAATCGAAACATAATCGGCGTGAAAGGAGTATGTCCTCCGTAGGATGTAATGATGGCGCCAATGCCATTGCCGAGTGCATTCGAGGCTCCATCAAAACCATGGTCCATCGATCCTTGTTCGTCCTTCGTCGGGCCCGGTTCTTCGCAACTGCAACTAGTAAAACATCTTCATCTCGAAATGAATCGCATAGATCGATAGTCATCTCACGGCTTGATGAGCCAAATGATCGGCTACCACACTTCCTTTGATCGCTCGAGAAGTGTACTGATGTCATACTCAGTCAAGATCATTTGCCATCTTGCTATTCTTCCGAGAGAGCTGGTTTCTCAAATATGTATTTTATCGGATCCATCTTGGAAATCATAAGGTAGTGTGAGTCAACATATACTCGCCTTAGTCGGCGAAAGCAGCCCAAGCCAAAGCGCTGCAAGTTTTCTCAAGCCGTGAGTATCTCGCTTCACAATGGTAAACTTTTGCTAAGGTAGTATATTGCATGCTCTTTTCGACTGCACTCGCCATGTTGCCCCAACACACACCCCATTGAGTTCTCTAACACCGCAAGTACATGATAAGAGGTCTTCCTTCAAGCGGGCGGCATCGTGGATAGAGGATTCTGTAGGTACCCTTGATTTTGTCAAAAGCGATCCGCAATCATCGCTCCATTCCACTACTTGATCTTTCTTAAGTAACTTGAAGATTGGCTCACAAGTAGCGCTTAGTGTGCAATGAATCTGCAATGTAGTTCAATCGCCCAAGAAACCTCTCGACTTCCTTCTGCGGGAGTCGGCATCTCTTGAATAGCTTTAACCTTGACGGGTCAACTTTAATACCTTTACCACTGACAACAAACCCTAGGAGTTTTCCGGATCTGACACCAAAGGTGCACTAGTTAGGATTAAGTCTCAACCCGCTTCTTTAATCATCAAATAGTTTTGCAAATGATCAAGATGTTCTTCTTCACCGTGATCGGCTATCATGTCGCCGACGAGACCCTCATCTCGTGATGAATCATGTCATGAAATAGTGTTACCATAGCACCGATAAGTGGCACCTCGCTCTTCATCCGAACATAACCTTGTAGCGTAAAGTACCCCACGTGTAACAAAAGTAGTCTTCCATGTCTTCGGAGCCATTTTAACTGATTGTAGCCGGAGAAACCATCCATGAAGGAGAAAACTTTATGTTGAGCGTGTTGTCAACCGTAACATCAATATGAGGAAGTGGAAAATCGCTCTTCGACTTGCCTTGTTCGATCTCAGTAATCCACACACATTCGCACTTACCATCCTTCTTAGGTACGGCACCACATTTGCAACCCATCATGGATAAGAAGTACTAAGAAACCGGCGTTGAACTGCTTCATAACTTCGCTTTGATTTTCTCTCGACATCTCGTGACGCACGCGATGAACCTTCTGCTTTATCGAGAAACCCTCTTTGTTCAATCTGTACCACAATATCAATGTCTAAACCCGCATGTCTTCGTATGACCAAGCAAAACCTCAATATAGTCTCGTAGCATCCGAACCAATCTTTCTTTAACACTGCTCAAGACCCGCTCCAATCTTGATCTCTTTTCTCGCCTTCATCAAGACTCCAAATTCATAGTTTCAACTCGCTCTTCATGTGGTCGATAACTCGCTTCTTCTTGTCAGTAGTACCGAAGTTCTCCGGCACTTCACAATCTTCCTCACTTTCGCCTTCGGCTTGGTAGATCGGATTATCGTCATATTTAGCAATAGCATAGTCATATTAACTAGATTCGTGAGTGATTCTCAGTGTATCACGTGGTGTGTAAGAACACATAGCTTTTGAAGGGATAAAGTAAAGAAAGAAAACAAACAATTGAATGCAAAAGTCCAATGAATTTATTGAATGAAAACGCAAACAATAGATAATAACCTCGTGAACGAGCCATGATGCAAGGCACTAGGCTTTCAAAGTTTATTGTTCAAAGCATAAAGAAATACGAAAAGCAAAACAAAACAAGAGCAATTACTCCTCGACTAAAGGAGATTGGTATGACGCCTTCGCCTTCCAATTGTCGAGCCCATTGTCTGAGTCGAAGATCCACTTGCTGATGTCAAGTTCGTCGCCTTCTATAACATGGATTCCACTGGCCGATGCGAAAGGAGGTTGGCCGGCACGCGCGGCGTATCATCTTCGACTTGATGGTGAAGCCTAAACCGCCTTGGCAAATTTGAAAGGAAGATCGTGAGCTGTCCCCAAATAGTACTACCTCCTTCTTCAACTGCAACAGCATCTTTCAACGAGGCCATCCTAGGCGGAACTTTGTAACTTCAGAGGACGGAGAGTCAACAGCATGACTGGGATTGCTTCAAAAGCTTGACAGTGAGTCTCAAGAATTCACCCTCCACCTCGAGGTATCGGAATGATAGATGACCGATATACTCTTCTTCACCACATATCGGACAACCTTCCCTTTCACCGGTACTTCCGCTCATGCAAGGTAGAGGTATGTCCGCCCCATGCGTCCAAGGGCCCAAGTAGGAGAGTAAGTCGACGGATGTCCATGAAAAGAAAGTGGAGTCAAAGTCCGGGAACCGACTTTAACAAAGTAATGAGTTTCCAAGCATCGCTTGCTTAGAACCATCAAAAGCTCTAACAATAATGTCACCGGTCTCGTAACCAACCCTTCGACATCAAGCCGATCAAAAAAGCCTTCTAGGATATTCAGAGCGTAACCAGTATCAACCAAAACATGGATATGTAACGCCCTTGCATTCATAGAGATGTGCAAGGCTTTGTTGTGTTTCTTTCCTACAGAGTCAAATCAAGATCGAGAAGCCTATTCCGTTGGCAGCCAGCTAGCAATACAAACTTCAAACCGTCGCTGGTAGTGTCTTGCGGCATGTGAGCATTCTTCTAAACTTCACCAAGGCATTAGCATGAGCCTCGAGCACAAGAGCAGAGCAAGCATGGAGATTCGGGCTGAGTCTGTCTCAACTGCTCCACAACATTGTAGTCACTCTTGTTGATAATCTTCGAATTCTTCCATTTCTTGTTTGAGGTGTCTTCAAGAATCTCCTTTGGCACTTCGGTTGAGCAGATGAGTCACCGCTCTTTCCCTCTAGCTTGGGAATGGGTTGAATACGGAATGCGAGCCGAGTCGCAGGTCTTTGAGGAGAGATTGGAGAGAATACTCTTCCGTTCTGGGTCACCTTACTTGATCCGTGATGTTGTCAATGTCAAAATGGTAGCTTTAACGGTAAGATCTTCAATGGTCGAGGGTCTTGCTTGACGCCATGATAGTAAACATCAGCCCATAATTCCAAGGAATAGCTTTGTCGAGGAATATGGGACCGTCTCAAGAAGTGATGATGAGAGGTGCCACTCTAGGCACAGATCGCAGAGGAAATCTTATAGTGTTAACATCAAGATAGTCTTCGGGAACTCCACCCCATCCGGTCGCCTTAACATCTTCAATAGGAATCTTGTAGCTCTCAGGAACAGTGTACTTCACCATGTAATCGTACTTTCCACTTGGCTGCCCCAAGGTATCCCACACAGGTGGTGCAGTTTCATTCACATCCTCGATTCTTAGTTTAGACATATCTTCACACAGCTTCTTCACAGGTGGTTTCAGAAATAGTATCTCATGATTATCCATTATGCACTGAACACGTCTTCTCAACCAAGTGCAACCATCAGGTGTAAATGGGCACCAACGACAATCCTCTGGGGATCCTGGATTGACACCGGCTTGCAGCAAATTCTTCTTAACAGTCATCAGAGGAATGGTCAAGTCATCTATGTTGAAAACATAAGTATCGTCACCAACAGCATTGGAACTCTTGTCATGGTTAGGCATAGGCGCGTTGATCACATTCGGAGTCTCAAAAGGAGAGTCAAACTCAATTTGTTTAGCTTCAATCATATCTTGAATCTTGTTCTTCAGAGCCCAACAATCATCAGTACTATGTCCTGGGCTATTGGAATGGTAAGCACACTTAGCATTAGGATTGTATCTCGGAGAGGAAGTATTGACATTCTGAGGAGGATCCCTCAAAGTTATCACCGCTTTCAACATGTGTTGCAAGGTTTGCACAATGGCATGTTGATCTTCAGAACCGCCTTCGTGGCGCTGCTCGTTACGCGTGGTTGTCTCACCGAGGTTGTGCCGATGTAGGATCGAGATCACAACCGCCTCTACGATTGAGCGCGGTCGGTCTTGGCTCGCTTTTCGACCATACACAAGATTGGCTTTTTACCACCAAAAGATCTCTTCAAAGATTGAAGATGACTCTACATGAATCTTCCCACCTTGATACCACTTCAATACGCCTCTTCAATATCACCGTGAATCCTATCAAGAGTTTCCAATCGATGATTCAAGAATGGACCGCACGTGTTCCATAAATATATCAACCAACTCCCTATGGACAAGGGTGGTGAACTCACCGCTAGATCTCTCCATTTCGAGCATACCCTTGAACTTCTCACACAACCCATAGACATGCTTTGTAGTTGCATGCGAGTGGGTGTCAATTCAAGATTGTACTACATCGTCAGAAAGCATCCGCTAAGTCACCCAAGTATGAATACGACCATTCTCTAGTCGATAATACCATTCCAACCGAGTTCCACAAACTCTCTTGAAAATAGTGCATCCACAACTTTCGTCATCGTGGGGGTTGATTTTCCGAACATAGGCTTCAAATGCAATTAGGGCAAGACATGCCATCATATTTGGCAAAGGTCGACTTTGAACTGGGAGGAATCACAACACGTGAACAAGACTCGATCATCAAATTCAGCCCGACATTTTCAGATTTTCCACAAAGATTTAGACGGTCTTCAAGTTGCTTGTACTTGTCATCTCCATCGAATATTGGCATCATCATAATTTTTCGTGTTCAGCCGGCCGCCGCCATCACCCTTGTCACTTTGCTCATCCTCTTTCGATACTTCCTTCGAGAGTTCGACACGACGACCACCTTAGGACCACCTTTGCAGCTCCCCATGTTGAGGAGACCAACAACCTTCTTCTTCTTTTCTGTTGATGAGCTTCTTCGATCTTCTTGGCCTTGGACCAAACTGGTGAACATCTCATTAAATCGAGCATTCTCGAGCCAAGATCTTTGACAGATCGTCAAGAGCCATTTCGCTAAAATAAATAGCGAGAGAATGAGAAAACCATTCTTCAATGTACCTGTGATGCAATGTTATGCTATGATATGCAATGTTTATGCGAATGCTATGCAATGTTTTCAAGGACCTTAGAGATTTAAATTTGTTAAACAAGCAATGAACAAACATTTATTAGTACTTCTTTTATTATTCTTTTTTTTTATGTACAAAAGATAGTTCAAAACAAATAAAAGAAAAACATATAAATCAAAAAGCTCTAAGCATCCCATGGGCGCTTCCTCTTGATGCCGAGGTAGGCGTTGATGTTCCGCTCCTCGTGAAGTAGCTTTGTCAACTCTAGCACTCTCTTCTCACTTGCATAGCACTGAGCTTCAAAGGTATCCCTTTCTTCTTTAAGTGAATCCAGGATCTCTTCAAGTCTTCAAAATCGTGAGGGCATGTCGTGATGGAGAACGTATAGGTACGCCACCCATAGCAACAGTTCCATAATTACTGTAAACAGCGTGAATGGCATCATGAGGTTTTGAGCTCGAGCTCGCACTCCATCCGAGGTAAGGTTCCCAAGGAATGGAGTTCGTGTCCCAAAGTCTTGGTATCGCCTTCTTTCCCATGCCCCAAGCGTGTATGAACCTTCGCTTGCACTCGAGATCGTGGTTGTAGTCGAACACAATGTCTTGGAGAAGCATATCATGTGGACCATCTCTTCGGGCAAAACCAAACTGACGTAGAGCTAGAGAAGGGTTGTAAGTGATGCCTCCCCTAATACCAAGGAATGGCACATTAGGGAATTCTCCACAACGCTCAATGAATGTGAAGTCCTTTTGAGAGAAAAGACTCCAACGGATATCTGAATGAGAGAGTGACATTAGCCTTTGAGACCACTTCAATCTTTGCTCGTTCTTCAAAACTGATGGAGGAAGGTGCGAAATAAACCACCTAGAAAGTAACGGTACGCAACACATGAGAGTTCCTTTTCTCTTAGTAGTACGAGTGTGGAGAGAATGTAGGATGTCTCCGAGTAAAGTAGGTATCGGATTGCGGTAAGAAACAACTTGATGGCTGACATCTATGAATTGATCCGAGTTAGGGAATAGAACCAAACCATAGATTAGCAAGGCCACAATGTCTTCGAATGTATGGAAACTCATAACTTTGAGGAATTCTCGGGCTTTCTTAATCAGGAACTTGGCAAGTAAACCCTTAACTCCGCTTCTTGTTTCCCAATTGGATTCAATGTCCGAGCGCTTAAGATGTAACGCTGATGCAATGTCTTCATACCTAGGAACCTTTTCTAGACCGGTGAATGGCATTTGATCAAGAATAGGTATCCCAAGTAGCTTAGAGAACTCTTCCATGGTAGGAACCAACTGATAATCTGGGAATGTAAAGCAATGGTGTTTCGGATCAAAGAACTGGAATAAGACGTGCATCATATCTTCTTCAAAAACGGAGATAACCAAGTCAAGTAGATAACCATGTCTTTGATGAACTGAGCATGATCGGGAATCTCTGAAACCAATTCTTTGAGCTGAGAAGGTATACCCATGAAGTTGATTCGGATAGTCTTTCTAGAAGCCATAATCCCTACAAAACAGAGCAAAGATAAATCCCTAGGTCCTTGAAATAGTTAGAAATGATATGCAATGCAAATGATGTCATGATGTCATGTTTAGCACACACAAACAAATCACACAATGAGCCTAGGTTTAAGGCTTGCAATACGACTACCAAGTGGTCGACCAAAAATATCCCAAAAGTCTGATCTCAATGAGCGTAGCATCGAGTATCAGCCAACCTTAGTCTGCACCAAAGCCGGTCATCTCACTACCTTCTAATGGCCAAGATGGGTCAATTAAGGTTCTAAAAATTTAGTTAGTGCTTGGTGACACCACGCAGAAGTCAAATACTATCCTCAACTTGGAAATGAAGAGTATCAGGATATCCAAAGTGTCACACTAACGTAGCCATCATGTTGACCGTTTCGATACGTCTAACGTCGCGACGATTTATTGCTACTTACCTAAAAGGAAACCCGATCCGGTGTAGGATCCCCACAAATATAATATCCAAGCAACCCTTAAAGATAAAGCATACAAGTCAAACAAAAGCATTAAAATGATCTAGAAACCTTAAGGCATTCTCTTTAGGGTGTCTCCCGCAGTCACCAGCCTCAGAACATGGTGAACTGACTTTGTAGGTTTTGTATCGCAAATATGGATAGCAAGAGTCGCCACCCGACTTTCTTTTATACAATTAAGGGAAGGTAAAATGCGTAAAAGACCTTCGTTAGATTCTCGAGTAAGGAGAAGGTTATGAAAAGGAAGGTATTAGCACTTTTCATCCGTAGTTATCTACGGGCTCTTAGTTCTCTAGATCACTTTTAGAAAAAATGCTCTCGTGTGTTTGACAAAATGTTTTGAAAAGGCATTTCGCTTTGACTTTGTAATGATTCATGTAGGAATGTATACAAAGTGTTCGGAAATGTTTCGCTTTTGAAAAGAGTTTGAACTTTGAAAAAGTGTGAGGTGTGAAAAGTATTTTGGTAGAGCAAGCAACTAAAAGTCTTATTACCTACTCGTAATTGGCCATTTTCGTATTGTTTCATTCCTTTAGAATAGCTATCCATACCATTAGTTGGTAGGTAACCCTATTCGCTGGATGTAAGGGACATTCAAGGGACATCGATGGTCATAGAAGGCAACTTGTAGGAAGTATCCTAGCACATTCAAGGGACTATCATCATGTTTCGAGGCGACAATCGAGGGTCAAGATCATGTATTCGTAGGCGACATCGTGGGTCTATGATCTTTGTATCGAAGGGATTATGATGATTTATTTGTAGGCAACGGTGCTAGAATACCTCTACGTTCGAGGGACTTGACCATTTGAATTCGTGAAGGCAACGAGAGAGAATTACCCTAAGGGGTGCATGTGTGAAAGAGGGTGCTGATTTCAGGTATATGTTATCTTGAAAATTAGAGTGAGCTACATTCAATTTTATCTTGCCATACACGCCTAATTACTAGCAGTTTATAGGGTGCGGAAATTAAATTGCGGAAAGTAAATGTCCTACGCTATTACATGGCTTTGGGGCAGTTACATAATATAGGAGTGCGGAAAGTAAAGGCGGAAATGTAAAGGTGCGGAAAGTAAACCCTACGCTATTACATAATAAAAATTTGCAACCTATACATCTTTTCTAGAATTTGTAAATGCGAGATAATCATAAATAATCAGAATAAAGTTAGAAAAATGTTTTGGAAATTAGTAGGAAAATGTTTTTTAGGTTGGTAACCTTAATTAAAAGAAAGAAAAAATATTTTTGTATTTTTTGAGATTGATTTTAATGTAAAAATCCTAAATCTATGTTAATTAGCATTTAATTAGAAAAATAATTGAAAATGCAAATAAAAAATAAATGTTTTTGTGTCAAAAATTAAAATAAAGGTTTTTGAAACCTAAATCTAAAATTAAAACATTTTTTAGGATTTTAGAAAATAGTCAAATTAATTTATGAAAATAAATAAAAATAAGAAAAGAGAAATTAAAAAAAAAGGTTAGAAACATTGAAGGAGAAAAGTGGTAAAAAAAAGATTTGTTCCCTGGAGGTGTTGAAAGTTTTGAATCTGGATCGATGCCGAAATGAATTCTGAACCTGAAACAAAGTATCGACGCAAAAAAAAGAAAAGAAAATACTAGCATAAAGATGAATCAAAATTAAATCAATGATAATGGAGGAATATTGTCACGGATCGAAACCCAAGGTTGAGTTGTTGTCGTTGACAAACTGTACGAAATAGATTTCATTCATATTTTTGATATGTTAGTTGTTTGTAGTTTGTTTAGAAAAAAGTGATGTTGTTAATGGTGAAAAATGGTTTTGTTAGAAAAAACTTCACTAATAAAAATTAGAAAAAAAATGCATGTAGAAATATATTAGTAAATTGTAAGGTTTTTAATATGCAAGATCAAAAAAAAGTTAGTATTTCTAATGGTAGATATGGACCGTAAAAAATAAGTGGTTCGATTAAAATGATAAATAAAAATGGCTTGTAAGTGTGAAACCGTGATATTTGTTATACAAAAAATAAAATGTAAAAAAACAATCAACCTTCAAATAAACATCACGTGGTTAGAACAACAAACGAGATAAAATAAAAGGAATGCCTCATATGAAAATCATCGGCCAAAAACTAGATACAATTTGAAAAGAAACTTTGAAAAGAGATTGAAAAAATGTGTGTGAGAAATTGTGGAAATTTGTGGGTGATTGTTGGTAGAAAGAAAAGAAAATGTTAGTGTAGGAAATATGCAATGAAAAAAAATATGGTGTCCTCCTCTTGATAGGTATGCATCATATATTTATACTGGATGGATTTGGAATGGTTTTGGGAAAGAATTGATCAATAATCAATGATAATCAAATTTGATTTTTGTACAAAATCAAATTTTCAAAATTTGATTAATTTTCAATCCAATCTTGCCATATTGATCTAATTTCGAAATTTGCTGGCCTTTGTGAGTTGCTTGGATCTCAAGGAAGGAATAAAAATCAATTTTGCAATTAATTTTGATTTTATACTTTATTTTTAAATTTAATTTGTATTTAAATGAATAAATTCCAAATTAAATAGAAAAATAAAATAAAAATTCATGGCATTGGGCTTGGATATTCCTAATTGTATGAGGAATGAGTTTGAATGAAGAAAAAGCAAGCCCATTTGCAAAAAATTTGATTTTTAGAAGCATCTCTCTTTGTGCACTCTCTCAAAATTGCCCAACTTGTGGATGGTGTATCTTGCTCAATTTTCCACATTTTTTAGTGTTCTGGGACTTTTTGGAAATATCTAAGAGTCCTCTAACCAACCTTTTTGGTCTCATCTCAATTGGAGTTTCCATGCGCAATATATCTTCAAAACAAAAAGTTGACTTTTTGTTGACTTTGAAAATGACCTGTAATGTTTTGAGCCATACCTTTCAAATGAAGCATTTTTTGAACATTCTTGTGAGACATGAAGTTGTAGAGAATTGAATTTCCTTCAAAATAAGAGGTGGTGGAAAAATTTCTGAGAAAGTATGAAGAAGTTATGATCAGTCAAAGTTCAGTTGACTTTTCACCTAGAAACCCTAATTTAGCAAGTTTGACTTTTGAGCAAATCTTGAGTTTTCTTGATGAATCATGATCAACCCTTGATCAAATGATGAATGTAACTTCAAAATGAGGATGTTGACCAAAAATTATGAAGTTTGACTGTATGTTGACCACAGTTGACTTTTTGTCCAATACAACTGATTTTCAACCATCTGAGCAATTGTCTGAGGAAATTTGACTTGTAAGGCTTGGAACTTGACATGGAGAATCTTTGAAGCATATGAGGAGGCATGATGATCATTGGAAGTGTTGGAAGTCCATCTTGATCTGAGAATTGCCAAACCCTAGTTTGTGTTGATTTTCTAGGAGAGGGTTTGTCTGATCAACCCTTGAGAAATCTTTGAGTATGGATGTATGAAATGTCTTGAGAAGTAGGAGGGCAAATTTTGGGGTATGACAACTGCCCCTGTTCAATCTTCTTGTACTGGAAGAGTTAGATTGGCATGGTCGCCTTTCGTGATCTGGAGGTAGAAGATGATTGAACACCCGAGTACACCTGAAAATTTGCACTCGCTGTTGGCTGATGATGCGGGAATGTGCTTATAGATGCCATTTGGAGAAGTTGGAGACTTCGCTGGGGAATGAGGCGTACGCTGGACTCGAGATTGTTGATAGGAGAACTGACGGGGATGGGCTTAAGATGCCATCTGGAAAGATCAGTGCTGAGGAGTGAGCCGTACGCTAGGCTCTGTAGACGTTTCTAGAAGGAGCATGGAGATGGGCTTAAGATGCCATCCGGAGGGAGTCATACGTTATACTTTGTGCTCATCTTTGAATGAAGTTATTGGTTTGTATTGGTTTTTAACCAAATATGCAGCATTCTGAAAGTGGAGCACTGTTGATAAGTAGTCGGAGATGGGCTTAAGATGCCCTCCAAGGCAACTGAGTCGTATGCTAGACTCTGTAGTTGCTTGTTGATAATAAGAGAGAGTCAGAATAAATCTTCGTGTCGACCATTCTGAGGAGATAGTAGTTGGCGAAGCGTGGATATTTTCCCTGATGTGCATCGGGTATTGATCCACTGCCTGTTATCGGAGGATAACTTATGATCGTTCGGATAGGTTTCCGCCCAGCTTCAAGGCAATCTCGGATCGCGTTAGAGAACAGCAAAGGTAGTCGTTTGGATAGTTTTCCCGTCTGGCTCCGGGCATTAATCCTGGACCTGTTTGCGTCAGAAATGACTATCACCTGTTTTGGAGAAAACAAGAGAAACTTTGATAGAATATTGTTAGTTCTATGCAGAGTATGATGCATGACAATGTATATGAATGATGTATGCATAAATTATGACTTTATGAGAAATGTATGAATGATAGATGTTGTGGTATTTCAAAACATATCCATCTTGAAGAAGATGCGAATGTTCTGCTTGAGGATCCCTGACTTCCGCTCGGGGATTGCAGGAGAGAGCCCTGCCTTTGAAAGAGAAGAAAGATATCCTGGATTCCTCCGATGCACTATCTGACCAAGTCTTGGGCCTAGATATTGTTGAGGAAGGTAGAGATCGATAACTCAGCACGGAGATCTCATGCATGACCTCGGGGAGTCTGGAAGCAATCTGGGGATCTTGGATGTAGATCCCATTGGGAAATTTAGGAGGCGCTTATCGGGATGTTGAGTGTAGATCTCACCGAGAGCGCTTGATGGTTGTGGGAGACCGGTTAGCCTTGAAATCTCCGACCGGGGAAGATGGGATTTTCTCCGATGCACTATTTCGATCAAGTCTCAAGTCCGATACTCTCTTGAGAAAAGGAAATTGTTGAGAGATATCTGCTGATGATAGACACCCTGGCTGGGGATGAAGTGTTACTGCTTGGAGACTGATGTAACATTGTTCAGCTGAGTGGAATCACTGCTCGTGGATTAACATATACTCCGTTGGGAGAGGTTTATAGTGAGTGACACCTCTGTGGGGACCATGCTCTGTGGGGAAATGCATTGGTGACTTTCGTCGTCATCTCAATTCCTAGAGCCTGTAGTAATTACTTTTGTATGTCCACTTTTCGCATGTTTGTGAACGGATTCTTATTGTCAAATGCATATAATCATTCAAAGCAACCGTTGGACTTATTGCAAATGACAACAACAAAAATTGTAAAGAGAAAGAAGCTTGCGTTTATTTATTTGAAAAGGTGGCGTATGGCCAAGTAGTTTGTACACAAGAAAGGTAAAAAGCTATGCGGAAACAATCTCGTTAGGTTCCAACTATGCTAGTACTCATATATTTCAACTATCTCATCTCCTTGTCGC
Organism: Vicia sativa; assembly: GCA_021764765.1. Classification (NCBI taxonomy): domain Eukaryota; kingdom Viridiplantae; phylum Streptophyta; class Magnoliopsida; order Fabales; family Fabaceae; genus Vicia; species Vicia sativa. Next base: position 73,909,325 of record CM038794.1, on the reverse strand, counting down.
CAAGAGAAAGTGAGTAGACCGATCTTCGCCATTTGAATCTTGAATGCCGATAGTAGTCCGGAAGTGGGTGATCCGAAGAGACATAGTCGACGCTTAAATCCCTAACTTTTGCTAGACCGCCCTTTCGGTTTTCGCCACCGATACCCTTTTGCCAAAGCCGCCTTTTCGTGTTTTCGACCGGTGTACATCTTTTGTATATATCCTTAACTTTTGCCCGAACCCTTTGGTTCGCCAGATGCCCTTATTTTTGCCTAGGTCACCGACTCGGGTCTCTTCATGCGTAGTATTTTTGACTATGTCTCGATTCATGTGGTGTGGGAAGTCTTCACCATCCATGGTGCTAAGTATCATAGTCCGGAAAATACTGTCTTGACTACAAATGGTCCCTCATAGGTGGGAGTCCATTTGCCTCGGATCACCTTGTGGAAGAATGATGCGCTTGACTACTAGATCACCGACTTGGTAGACCCGGTGCTTGACCTTCTTGTTAAATGCTCGATCATTCATTTATAGATCGTCCATGGCGTATGGATGCGAGTCTTTCTCATCAATCGTTAATCTGGTCAAGGCGAAGTCTGGACCCAATCGCCTTCGCTAACTCGCGTCCTGAGGACTCGTTGAGGGTATCTAAACCTCAATGGGTGGACCGCTTCCATACCGTATACAAGAGAGAAGGGTTGCCCCTGCTGATGTTCGTGATGAAAAGCGATAACCATGAAGAGCAAATGGTAACATCTCATGCCAATCTTTGTAAGTCACCGCTATTTTTGTATGATCTTCTTAATGTTCTTATTACGGCTTCCACCGCCATTCATCTTAGGCCGATATGGAGAAGAATTGTGATGCTTGATCTTGAACTGCGCGGAGTTCGGATCATCTTATTGTTGAGATTGGAACCGTTATCTGTGATAATCCTTCTCGAGTGCCATACCGACAGATAAGATTATGTTTGATGAATCGAGCCACAACATTCTTGGTAATGTGTGTCCATTGGAAGCAAGGCTTGATTTCCTCGATCGTCAATGCCCACATTGCAAAGCCAAGGAGCGAAGTTAGAACATTCGAGGTACCGAGGTATGCGTACTTTATCTGCATAACCGCATTTGTGACAAGATCGAGGAAGCGGTGACAATCGCCTTCCAGGACCAATAGTAACTCGTTTCAAAATCTTCTTAGCCATTGTATGACCACCGGAGTGGGTACCAAATGCGCCTTCGTAACTCTTCCATGACATTCCGCTATTTTCCGTTCACATAGCTAAGTAAGCACAAGTCGATTGCGCTTGTATAAGATGTCGCACGAGGAAGAATTTGATGCAAACCTTCTCAAGAACTTTATCGTTACAGATGCCCTCGGGTATTCCCGAGTCTCAAGATACCTCTTCACATCATAGTACCAAGGTTTCTCTTCTCGTATCAAGCTCATAACAATGATGGTTCGTCAAACTTCTCGATGATGATCTGGGAGCCTCGTTGTCCCATCCGACCTTGAACATAGACATAGTAGTCAATGCGTCGCCAATCGATTCTCTCGTGGAATGATCAAGTAATTTCCTCAAGTAGGGATCAAACTCGTAACATGCTCTCGATATGGAATGAGATTCGGATGTTTAGTATCCCACTCGCCTTAATCGACCGATCACTAAAGCGAGTCTCCATATACTTGAAGAACTGACTTAAGTCAATAGCAACTTTGATACCCATAATGCACGCCTCAGATTCGCCATGTGTTAGTGCAATCAAACATAATCAAGCGGTGGTATGTCCGCCTGTAGGATGTAATGATGGCGCCAATGCCATTGCCGAGTGCATTTGAGGCTCCATCAAAACCATGGTCCATCGATCCTTGTTCAGGTCCTTCGTCTCGGCCTCGGTTCTTCTAATCCGCAACTAGTAAAACATCTTCATCCGAAATTAACCGCATAGATCGATAGTCATCTACGGCTTGATGAGCCAAATGATCGGCTACTACACTTCCTTTGATCGCTCGAGAAGTGTACCGATGTCATACCTACCAGATCATTTGCCATCTTGCTATTCTTCCCGAGAGAACGGTTTCTCAAATATGTATTTTATCGATCCATCTTGAAATCAATAAGGTAGTGTGAGTCAACATATATCGTTAGTCGGCGAGCAGCCCAAGCCAAAGCGTTGCAAGTTTTCAAGTCCGGAGTATCTCGCTTCACACCGGTAAACTTTTGCTAAGGTAGTATATTGCATGCTCTTTTCGACTGCACTCGCATGTTGCCCCACACACACCCCATTGAGTTCTCTAACACCGCAAGTACATGATAAGAGGTCTTCCTTCGCGCGGCATCGTGATGGGAGGATTCTCAGAGGTACCTTGATTTTGTCAAAAGCGATCCGGCAATCATCGCTCCATTCCACTATGATCTTTCTTAAGTAACTTGAAGATTGGCTCACAAGCTAGCTAGTGTGCAATGAATCTGCAATGTAGTTCAATCGCCCAAGAAACCTCCGACTTTCCTTCAAGCGGGAGTCGGCATCTCTTGAATAGCTTTAACCTTGACGGGTCAACTTTAATACCTTTACCATCGACAACAAACCCTAGGAGTTTTCCGATCCGACACCAAAGGTGCACTAGTTGGGATTAAGTCTCAACTCGTACTTTAATCAAATAGTTTTTGCAAATGATCAAGATGTTCTTCTTCACCGTGATCGGGCTATCATGTCGCCGAGACCTCTATCTCGTGATGAATCATGTCATGAAATAGTGTTACCATAGCACGCCGATAAGTGGCACCTGCTCTTCAATCCGAACGCATAACCTTGTAGCGTAGTACCCACTGTAACAAAAGTAGTCTTCTTCCATGTCTTCGGAGCCATTTTAATCGATTGTAACCGAGAAACCATCCATGAAGGAGAAAACTTTATGTTGAGCGGTGTTGTCAACCGTAACATCAATATGAGGTGGAAATCGCCTTCTGACTTGCCTGTTCAGATCTCGTAATCCACACACATTCGCATCTTACCATCCTTCTTAGGTAGGGCACCACATTGCAACCCATCCGGATAAGAAGTAACAACTAAGAAACCGCGTTGAACTCGCTTCATAACTCGGCTTTGATTTTCTCGACATCTCGTGACGATGCGATGAACCTTCTGCTTTACCGAGAAAACCTTCTTTGTTTCCGCAATCGGTACCACAATATCAATGTCTAAACCCGCATGTCTTCGTGATGACCAAGCAAAACCTCAATATAGTCTCGTAGCATCTGAACCAATCTTTAACACTGTTCTCAAGACCCGCCCTATCTTGATCTTTTCTGCCTTCATCAAGCATCCAAATTCATAGTTTCAACTCGCTTTCTCATGTGGTCAGATAACTCGCCTTCTTGTCAGTAGGGCCCGACAAGTTCTCCGGCACTTCACAATCTTCCTCACTTTCGTCTTTGGCTTTAGATCGGATTATCGAAGTCATATTTAGCAATAGCATAGCTGTTATTAACTAGATTCGTGAGTGACTGTAGTAACGGTGGGTGTAAGAAACACAGCTAGGGGTGATAAAGTAAAGAAAGAAACAAACAATTGAATGCAAAAGTCCAATGAATTTATTGAATGAAAACGCGCAAACAATGATAATAACCCTCAGAACGAGCCATGATGCCCCGGCAAGGCACTAGGCTTTCAAAGTTTATTGTTCAAAGCATAAAGAAATACGAAAAGCAAAACAAAACAAGAGTATTATCCCGACTAAAGGAGATTGGTATGACGCCTGGGCCTTCCAATTGTCGAGCCCATTGTCCGGAGTTGGAAGATCCATCTGGATGTCAAGTCTTTGTCGCCGCCTTCTATAACATGGATTCCACTCGCTGATGCGAAAGGAGGTGGTCAGCACGTCAGGGCGATCATCTTCGACCTTGATGGTGAAGCCTAAACCAGCCTTGGCAAATTTGAAAGGAAGATCGGGGAGTTGTCCCCAAATAGTACTACCTCCTTCTTCAACTGCAGCTTGAGCATCTTTCACGAGGCCATCCTAGGCGGAACTTGTGTAACTTCAGAGGACGGGAGAGTCAATGCATGACTGGGATTGCTTCAAAAGCTTGACAGGAGTCTCAGAATTACCCTCCACCTCGAGGTATCGGAATGACTGTAGATGACCCACCATATACTCTTCTTCACCACATACTGTGACAACCTTCCTTTCACCGGTACTTCGCCGATGCAAGGTAGAGGTAACAGCGCCTCGCCGATCCAAGGGCCCAAGTAGTAAGAGTAAGTCGGACGGATGTCCATGAAAAAGAAGTGGAGTCGAAAGTCCGGGAACCGACTTTAACAGCAGAATGAGCTCTCCAAGTACTGTTTGCTTAGAACCATCAAAAGCTCTAATAATGTCACTGGTCTGTAACCAACCCTTCGACATCAAGCGATCAAAAGCAGCTTTCGAGGATATTCAGAAAGTAACCTGATCAACCAAAACATGATAGTGTAACGCCTTGCATTCACAGAGATGTGCAAGGCTTTGTTGTGTTTCTTCCGCAGAGTCAAATCAAGATCGAGAAGCCTATCCGTTGTTGGCACAAAGCTAGCAATACAAACTTCAAACCCACAGTGGTAGTGTTCTGTGCACGTGAGCATTCTTCGTAAACTTCACCAAGGCATTAGCATGAGCTCAGAGCACAAGAGCAGAGCAAGCATGGAGATCTTGGACGGAGTCTCGTCCCAACTGCTCCACAACATTGTAGTCACTTCTTGATAATCTTCTAATTTCTTCCATTTCTTGTTTGAGGTGTCTTCGTGAACTTCCTTGGTACTGTTGAGCAGATGAGTCACTGGTTCTTTCCCTCTAGCTTGGGAATGGGTTGAATAGCTGGAATGCGAGTGGAGTCGCAGGTCTTTTGGAGGAGATTTCGAGAGAATACTCTTCCGGTTCGGTCACCTTACTTGATCCTATGATGTTGTCAATGTCAAGAATGGTAGCTTTAACGGTAAGATCTTCAATGGTCGAGGGTCTTGCTTGACGCCATGATAGTAAACATCACCCATAATTCCAAGGAATAGCTTTGTCGAGGAATATGGACCTGTCTCTGAGAAGTGATGATGAGAGGTGCCACTAGGCACTGGATCGCAGAGGAAACTTATGTGTTAACATCAAGATAGTCTTCGGGAAATCGTCACCCCATCCGGTCGCCTTTAACATCTTCAATAGGAATCTTGTAGCTCTCGTGAACAAGGTACTTCACCATGTAATCATATTTTCCACTTGGCTGCCCCAAGGTATCCCACACGTGGTGCGCCATTCACATCCCGATCTTAGTTTAGACATATCTTCACGCCTCACTGTGGTTTCGTAAATAGTATCTCATGATTATCCATCATGCACCGAACACGCCTTCTCAACCAAGTGCAACCATCGTAAATGGGCACCAACGACAATCCTCCGGGATCCCGGATTGACACCTTGCAAGAAATTCTTCTTATACCATCGAGGAATGGTCAAGTCATCTATGTTGAAAACATAAGTATCGCCAACAAAGATTGGAACTCTTGTCATGGTTAGGCATAGGCGCTGCTGATCACATTCGAGTCTCAAAAGGAGAGTCAAACTCAATTGTTTAGCTTCAATCATATCTTGAATCTTGTTCTTCAGCCCAACAATCATCGCAAGACTATGTCCTGGCTATTGGAATGGTAAGCACACTTAGCATTAGGATTGTATCTCGGAGAGGAAGTGTTGACATTCGAGGAGGATCCTCAAAGTTATCACCGCTCAACATGTGTTGCAAGGCTCATGACAATGGCATGTTGATCCAGAACTGCCTTCGTGGGCGGCTCGTTACGCCGTGTTGTCTCACGAGGTTGTGCCGATGTAGGATCGAGATCACAACCGCCCCTACGATTGAGCGTCGGTCTTGGCTCGGCTTTTCCGACCATACACAAGATTGGCTTTTTACCACCAAAAGATCTCTTCAAAGATTGAAGATGACTACATGAATCTTCCCACTCTGATACCACTTCAATACGCCTTCGTCAATATCACTCGTGAATCCTATCAAGAGTTTCCAATCGATGATTGAAGAATGGACCTGCTGTTCCCATAAATATATCAACCAACTCCCTATTGGACAAGGGTGGTTGAACTCTACCGCTAGATCTCTCCATTTAGCATACTCCTTGAACTTCTCATCACGACCCATAGACATGCTTTGTAGTTGCATGCGAGTGGGTCAATTCAAAGATTGTACTCATATTGCTCAGAAAGCATCCGCTAAGTCACCCAAGTATGAATACTACCATTCTCTAGTCGATAATACCATTCCAACTGAGTTCGGACAAACTCTCTTGAAAATAGTGCATCCACAATTTCTCATCAAGCGGGGGTTGATTTTTCCCATAGGCTTCAAATGCAGCTTAGGCAAGACATGCCATCATATTTGGCAAAGTTGACTTTGAACTTGGGAGGAATCACAACACCAGAACAAGACTCGATCATCAAAATTCAGCCCCGACATTTTCGGATTTTCCACAAAGATTTAGACGGTCTTCAAGTTGCTTGTACTTGTCATCTCCATCGTATTGGCCATCATCATAATTCTTTCGTGTTCTCATGCCGCTGCCTGCCATCACCCTTGTCACTTTGCTCATCCTCTTTCTTGATACTTCCTTCTGAGAGTCTGACACACGACCACCTTAGGACCACCTTTGTAACCCCGCCCATGTTGAGAGACCAACAACCTTCTTCTTCTCGTTGATGAGCTTCTTCATCTTCGCCTTGGACCAAACTGGTGAACATCTGCTGAAACCGAGCATTGAGCTTGAAGATCTTTGATGATCGCTCAAGAGCCATTTCGCTAAAATAAATAGCGAGAGAATGAGAAAACCATTCTTCAATGTACTGTGATGCAATGTTATGCTATGATATGCAATGTTTATAATGCTATGCAATGTTTTCAAGGACCTTAGAGATTTAAATTTGTTAAACAAGCAATGAACAAACATTTATTAGTACTTTTTATTATTCTTTTTTTTTAAGTACAAAAGATAGTTCAAAACAAATAAAAGAAAACATATAAATCAAAAGCTCTAAGTCTCCCATGGGCGCTCTTGATGCCGAGGTAGGCGTTGATGTTCCGCTCCTTGAAGTAGCTTTGTCAACTCTAGCACTCTCTTCTCACTTGCATAGCACCGAGCTTCAAAGGTATCCTTCTTTAAGTCAATCCGTGATCTCTTCAAGTCTTCAAAATCAGAGGCATGTCGATGGAGAACAGTATAGGGTACGCCACCATAGCAACAAAGTTCCATAATTACTGGTAGAACAGGCGTGAATGGCATCATGAGGTTTTGAGCTCGAGCTCGCACCCATTTGAGGTAAGGTTCCCAAGGAATGGAGTTCGGTGTCCCAAAGTCTTGTATCGCCTCTTTACCATGCCCCTGCTGTATGAACCTTCGCTTGAATTCTCGAGATCGTTGTAGTCGAACACAATGTCTTGGAGAAGCATATCATGGACCATCTCTTCGGGCAAACCAAACCGACGAGCTAGAGAAGGGTTGTAAGATGCCTCCTTATACCAAGGAATGGCACATTAGGGAATTCTCCACAACGCCAATGAATGTGAAGTCCTTTTGAGAGAAAAGACTCCAACGGATATCTGAATGAGAGTGACATTAGCCTTGAGACCACTTCAATCTTTGCTCGCTCTTCAAACTCGATGGAGGAAGGTGCGAAATAAACCACCTAGAAAGTAACGTACGCAACACATGAGAGTTCCTTTCTTAGTAGTACGAGTGTGAGAGAATGTAGATGTCTCCAAGTAAAGTAGGCACCGGATTGCGGGTAAGAAACAACTTGATGGCGCTGACATCTATGAATTGATCCGAGTTAGAAGAACCAAACCATAGATTAGCAAGGCCACAATGTCTTCGAATGTATGGAAACTCATAACTTTGAGGAATTCTCGCTTTCTTAATCGGAACTTCAAGTAAACCCTTAACTCCGCTTCTGTTTCCCAATTGGATTCAATGTCCGAGCGCTTAAGATGTAAATGCAATGTTCATACCTAGGAACCTTTTCTAGACCGGTGAATGGCATTTGATCAAGAATAGGTATCCCAAGTAGCTTAGAGAACTCTTCCATGGTAGGAACCAACTGATAACTGGAATGTAAAGCAATGGTGTTTTGATCAAAGAACCGAATAAGACGCATCATATCTTCTTCAAAACGAGATAACCAAGTCAAGTAGATAACCATGTCTTTGATGAACTGAGCATGATCGGGAATCTCTGAAACCAATTCTTTGAGCTGAGAAGGTATACCCATGAAGTTGATTCGGATAGTCTTTCTAGAAGCCATAATCCCTACAAAACAGAGCAAAGATAAATCCCTAGGTCCTTGAAATAGTTAGAAATGATATGCAATGCAAATGATGTCATGATGTCATGTTTAGCACACACAAACAAATCACACAATGAGGAATGATTTTGAATGAAGAAAAAGCAAGCCCATTTGCAAAAAATTTGATTTTTAGAAGCATCTCTCTTTGTGCACTCTCTCAAAATTGCCCAACTTGTGAATGGTGTATCTTGCTCAAGTTTCCACATTTTAGTGTTCTGGACTTTGGAAAGCTCTAAGAGTCCTCTAACCAACCTTTTGGTCTCATCTCAATTGGAGTTTCCATGCTCAATATATCTTCAAACAAAAAGTTGAGTTTTGTTGACTTTGAAAATGACCAGAATGTTTCGAGCCATACCTCCTCAAATGAAGCATTTTGGACATTCTTGTGAGATATGAAGTTGTAGAGAATTGAATTTCCTTCAAAACAAGAGGTGGTGGTAAAATTTCTGAAAGTATGAAGAAGATCAGTCAAAGTTCATTGATTTTCACCTAGAAACCCTAATTTAGCAAGTTGACTTTGAGCAAATTGAGTTTTCTGATGAATCATGATCAACCCATAATCAAATGATGAATGTAATTCAAAATGAGGATGTTGACCAAAAATTATGAAGTTTGACTGTATGTTGACCACAGTTGACTTTTTGTCCAATATAACTGACAACCATCCGAGCAATCATTCTGAGGAAATTTGACTTGTAAGGCTTAAACTGATATGAGAATCTGAAGCATATGAGGAGGCATGATGATCATTGGAAGTGTTGGAAGTCCATCTGATCTGAGAATTCCAAACCCTAGTTTGTGTTGATTTTCTAGGAGAGGGTTTGTCTCGATCAACCCTTGAGAAATCTTTGAGTATGGATGTATGAAATGTCTTGAGAAGTAGGAGGGTAAATTTTGGGGTATGACAGTGACCAGAACTGGAAGAGTGTTCTCTCCAGATATCTCTCCTCCAAAAGACACTACGACTCCATCTCGCATTCCAGCTATTCAACCAGGTCCCGAGACTAGAGGGAAAGAACCAGTAACTCATCCCGCCGTATACCAAAGGAAGTTGCTGAAGACACCTCCAAATGAGAAATGGAGGAAATTCTGAAGATTATCAAGAAGAGTGACTACAATGTTGTGGAACAATTGGGACAGACTCCATCCAAAATCTCCATGCTTGCTCTGCTCTTGTGTTCTGAGGCTCATGCTAAAGCCTTAGTGAAGTTTCTGAAGAATGCTCATGTACCGCAAGACACTACTACTGATCAATTTGAAGTTTGTATTGCTAACCTGGCTGCCAACAACGGCCTAGGCTTCTCTGATTCTGATTTGACTCCTTCCTGAAAGAAACACAACAAAGCCTTGCACATCTCTGTTGAATGCAAGGGCGTTACATTGTCTCATGTTTTGTGGATACCGTTCGCTTCTAATATCCTACCAAGACTGCTTAATCGACTTGATATGGAAGGATGGTTCTGAACCCGACATAATTGTGAGAGCTTTTGATGGTTCTAAGCGAACAGATTGAGAGCTCATTCACCTGCCAAAGTCGGTTCCGCACTTTCGACTTACTTTATTTGTCATGGACATCCGTCCACCTTAATTTGCTTTACTTGACGCCTCTTGATACATGGGGCAAAAGTATACCTCTACCTTGCATCAAGTCAAGTACCCTGAAGAGGAAGATTGTTAGATGTGGTGAAGAAGAATATATGGTCACCATTCATAGCCTTCCGATATCTCGAGATGGAAGGTGAATTCTTCGAGACCCCCGCAAGCTTTTGAAACAATCCCCGAGTCATGCCCGTGACTCATATCATTCCCCGGTTGAGTTCCACCTAGGATGGCCTCACTGAAGGATGCCTCAAGCGCTTGAAGAAGGAGGTAGTACTATTTGGGGACACTCGATCTTCCTTTCAAATTTGACAAGATCGTTTAGGCTTCACCATCAAGGGTCAAGATGATACCGCGAACGTGTCGGCCAACTTCCTTCCGCATTAGCCGAGTGGAATCCATGCTATAGAAGATGACGACAACGACTTCGACATCAGCAATGGATCTTCCCAACCCCGATTAAATCTGACTCAAAGAACAGTGGAGTAATCGCTTTGTTTTGTTTTGCTGTATTTATGTTTTGAACAATAAACTCTAAAGATTAGTGCTTTGCCCGGGCATCATGGCTCGCTTCAGGAGGGTTATTATCTGTCATTTGCATATTTTCATTCAATAAAATCGTTGACTTTGCATTTAATTGTTGCTTTCTTCCTTTACTTTATCACCCCTTCAAAAAGCTATGTGTTTCTTACACACACCCACGTGATACACTGCATAATCACTCTGAATCTCGTTGATAATAGCTATGCTATTGCTAAATATGACTTCGATAATCCGATCTACCAAGCCGTCAAGACGAAGGTGAGGAAGATTGTGAAGTGCCAGAGAACTTGTCGATTGCTATGTAAAGAAGAGATGAAGTTATACAACCACCAAGAGCAAGTCGAGGTTGTGAATTTGGGTACGATGAAGATGTAAAAGAGATCAAGATAGGAGCGGGTCTTGAGAACAGTGCTAAAGAAAGATTGGCCCAGATGCTACGAGACTATAACGAGGTTTTTGCTTGGTCATACGAAGACATGCCAGGTTTGGACATTGATATTGAGGTACAACGTTACATCAAAAGAAGGTTTTCTCCCTGAAAAAGGTTCGGCTGATGCGTCCCGAGATGTCGAGAAAATCAAAGTCGGGTTATGAAGCGCTCAACGCTGGTTTCTTAGACGTTACTTATCCACAAAGGTTGCAATATGGTGCCCGTATCTAAGAAGGATGGCAAGGTACAATGTGTGGATTACGTAGATCCGAACAAAGCAAGTCCGAAAGACGATTTTCCACTCCTCATATTGATGTTCGTTGACAACACGTCAGATAAAGTTTTCTCCTTCATGGATGGTTTCTCCTACAATCGATCAAAATGGCTCCTCAAGACATGGAGAAGACTACTGTTATACAGCGGGCACTTTCTCACAAGGTCGCCGTCGGATCGAAGAACACCGCGCCACTTATCACGCGTGCTATGGTGGCATTATTTCATGACATGATTCATCACGAGATAGAGGTCTACGCCGATTTACATGATAGCTCGATCACGCATCAAGAAGAACATCTGATCATCTACTAAACTGCTTGATAGACAAGAAGCATGATCGAGACTTAATCCTAACAAGTGCACTTTTGAGTCGATCCCAGAAACTCCTAGGATTTGTCATGGGAAAGGTATTGAAGTTGATCCCGCCAAGGTTAAAGCTATTCAAGAGATGCCAGCCCCGCACCGAGAAGGAAGTCGAGGTTTCGGGCCGATGAATTACATTGCTGATTCATTGCACATCTAATCGCCACTTCAGAGCCAATCTTCAAGTTAATAAAGAAAGATCAAGTGGTGGAATGGAACGACGATTGCCGATCGCTTTTGACAAAATCAAGGAGTACCTACAGTAATCCTCCTATCCCGACATGCCGCCAAGGAAGACCTCTTATCATGTACTTGATGTTGTTAGAGAACTCAATGGGCTGGTTGGGCAACATGACGAGTCTGGTCGAAAAGAGTATGCAATATACTACCTTAGCAAAAGTTTACCGATCGGAAACAAGATACCACACTCGAGAAAACTTGTAGCTTTTGGCTTGCTGTCACGACTAAGACAAGATATGTTGACTCACACTACCTTGTTGATTTCCAAGATGGATCCGATAAAATACATATTTGAGAAACCACCGAAGAATAGCAAGATGGCAAATGATCTTGACCGAATACGACATCCAAGATACTTCCGTAAAGCGATCAAAGGAAGTGTAGTAGCCGATCATTGGCCATCGTCGAGATGACTACGCCTATGCAGCTGAATTTCCGTGAAGATGTTTTACTAGTTACCGATTATGAAGAACCTGTGCCCGAGGAAGGACCTCGAACAAGGATCCCGATGGACCATGGTCTTGATGGAGCCTCAAACGACTTGGCAATGGCATTGGCGCCATCATTACATCCCCGCAGCGGACACACGCCTTTCACCGCCGATTATTTTTCAACTGCACTCAACAACATGGCCGAATACTTAAGCTGCATCATGGGTATCAAAGTCTATTGACTTAAGAATCAAGTTCTTGCAAGTGTATGGAGACTCGCTTTAGTGATCGATTAAAGGCGAGTGGATATGAAGCATCCGAGTTTGATCCCCTATCAAGAGAGATTATCAATCACATTCCACGAGAAGAGAATTAGCTGGCAGACGCGTTAGCTACTATGTCATCTATGTTCAAGGTCAGATGGGACAACAAGGCTCCCAGATCATCATAGAGAAGTTCGACGAACCAGCATATTGTTATGAGCTTGATACAGAAGAGAGACCTTGGTACTACGACATGAAGAGGTATCTTGAGACTCAGGAACATCCCGCAGGGGCATCTGTCAATGATAAGAAGTTCTTGAGAAGATTTGCATCCAGATTCTTCCTCAGCAACGGTGTATTATACAAGCGCAATCGCGACTTGTGCTTACTCCGTTGTGTAGACTGGAAAACAACGGAACATATCATGGAAGAGTTACACGAAGGCGCATTTGGTACCCACTCCAGTGGACATACAATGGCTAAGAAGATTCTGAGAACAAGTTACTATTGGACCACCATGGAAGCCGATTGTCACCGCTACGCTCGATCCTGTCACAAATGCCAGATATATGCAGACAAAGTGCACGCACTTCCGCACTCAATGTTCTAACAGCTCATTGGCCTTTTGCAATGTGGGGCATTGACATGATCGGAGAAATCAAGCCCATTGCTTCCAACGGACATCGTTTCATTCTTGTGGCAATTGATTACTTTACCTAGTGGGTAGAAGCAGTCTCGTTCGCATGTGTTACCAAGAATATCGTGGCTCGTTTCATCAAGCATAAACCAAGAATGTCGTGGCTCGTTTCATCAAGCATAATCTTATCTGTCGATATGGCACTCCCGAAAGGATTATCACAGATAATGGCTCTAATCTAAACAATAAGATGATCACCGAACTCTGCACGCAGTTCAAGATCACACATCACAACTCTTCTCCATATCGGCCTAAGATGAATGGCGCAGTGGAAGCCGCCAACAAGAACATTAAGAAGATTATACAGAAGATGACAGTGACTTACAAGGATTGGCATGAGATGTTGCCATTTGCTCTTCATGGTTATCACACTACTGTATGGACATCAACAGGGGCAACCCCCTTTTCCCTTGTATACGGTATGGAGGCAGTCCTACCCATCGAGGTTCAGATACCCTCAACCAGAGTCCTCCAGGACACAGATTTAGGCGAAGATGATTGGATCCAGACTTGCCTTGACCAGATTAACTTGATTGATGAGAAACGACTCGCATCCATCTGTCATGGACAGATCCATCAGAAACGAATGATTAGAGCATTTAACAAAAAGGTCAAGCATCAAGTCTACCAAGTCGGTGATTTCGTAGTAAAGCGCATCATTCTTCCACAAGGTGATCCTAGGGGCAAATGGACTCCCACCTATGAGGGACCGTTTGTAGTCAAGACAGTATTTTCCGGCGGATCTATGATACTTAGCACCATGGATGGTGAAGACTTCCCACACCGTGTGAACGCAGACATAGTCAAAAAATACTACGCATAAAAAAGACCCGCTAGGTCGACTGACCTAGGCAAAAATAAGGGCATCCTGGCGAACCAAAAGGGTTCGGGAAAAAGTTAAGGATGTATACAAAACATGTACACCCGCAAGTCGAAACCCGAAAAGGGCTTGGGCAAAAAGGGTATCCGATGACTCGAAAACCCAAAGGACGGTTGTATACGGTGAACTGACTTTGTGGATTTTGTATCGCAAATGTGCGGATAGAAAGAGTCGCCACCGACTTTTATTTTATCCAATAAGGGAAGGTAAAAGTACGTAAAAGACCTTCGTTAGATTCTCGAGTACGGAGAATGGTTATGAAAAGGAAGGTATTAGCACCCTTTCCATCCGTAGTTATCTACGGGCTCTTAGTTTGCTTAGATCACTTTAAAATTGCTTCCGTGTGTTTGAAAATGTTTTGAAAGGAATTTCGCTTTGACTTTGTAATGATTCATGTAGGAATGTATACAAAGTGTTCGGAAATGTTTCGCTTTGAAAAGAATTTGAACTTTGACAAAAGTGTGTGTGTGAAAAGCATTTTGATAGAGCAAGCAACTAAAAGTCTTATTACCTACTAATTGGTCATTTTCGATTTTACGCTCCTTTAGAATAGCGCTATCCATACCATTAGTTAGTAGGTAGCTTCATCTGGATGTGAGCGGACATTTGAAGGGACATCGGATGGTCATAGAAGGCAACTTGTAGGAAGTATTCTAGCACATCCGGGACTATCATCATTTTCGTGGCGACAATCGAGGGTCAAGATCATGTATTCGGAAGCTACATCGTGGGTCTATGATTTTTGTATCAAGGACTATGATGATTTGTTTGAAGGCAACGGTGCTAGAATACCTCTATGTTCGAGGGACATGACCATTTTGAATTCGTAAGGCAACGAGAGAATTACCCTAAGGGTGCATGTGTGAAGTGTGTTGATTCGTATATATGTTATCTTGAAATTAGTGGGCTATGTTCAATTTTATCTTGCCATACACGCCTAGTTACTAGCAGTTTATAGGGTGCGGAAATTAAAATGCGGAATGTAAAGATGCGGAAAAGTAAATGTCACGCTATTACATGGCTTTGGGGCAGATACATAATTTAAACTTGCGGAAAATAAAAACCTAAGTTAAACTATTACATCCCATAAACAATTACATTATTGGAAAAATGAAACGATAAAAGAAAAATCGTCTGAAACGAGATAACCTGCAAGAGAATGAGAAATCGGAAAAATACGAGAGAAATCGAATAAGAGGAAAATGTTAGTAAAAATGCAAATTTTTAAATGAGAAAAATATGACATTCTGGAAATAACATAAATATGCTAAAATAATTTTTTGGGATTTTTTGGATGCATTTTAATAATTAAAAACTAATTAAATGTGATTTAAATGCTAAATTATGAATAAAAATAAATATCCATGCAAAATAATATTTTTTAATTTTAGAAATTAAATAAGTATTTTCTGAAAATAAATGCAAAAGGAAAAATATTTTGATGATTTTTAATGCATGAGAAAAAATATTGAAATAAATTAAAATGCATGGAATATATTAAATAATATGAAAATAGAAAAATAGTTAAAAAGTTTGAAGTTTGTAAAAGAAAAAACAAAACCAGGTCCCAGGCTGGCTCGAACTGATGACCTTTTGGAGTATCTAGGAACAGGAAGCGCCTTTACCGCTAGGACAAGTGGCTCTTTGTGTTAGAAAAGACAAAATCATTTGAATATAAGTGGTGACGCGTCCTGGGAATTGAGTCAAACCGAGTCAGCACGCGTGGACCCCAGTCAGCGTGAACGAGCGAATCAGAGCAAGCCATCGTGCCATGCAATCCCTCGTCGGTCAAGCAAAGTCAGCGACGCCGGAGCCCTAGCTCCGGTCGTCTTCTCCGGCGACCCTGAAAATGAAACAAGCAAAATACGAACGATAAATGGGAAAGGGGGACCCTACCCCCCTAAATCGACCCTCCTGAATCCAATGGTGATATCCGTTTGCCCTAAAAACGCTTGTACAAGCCGGCTCGATCGAAACAGCCTGAAATGCCCTAACAATGGCAATATGATTTCTAGACGTTCAAGCTTACATGAAAGGCATCATTCATGGCCTATTAGGTATCCTAAATCCATACAAACAAACAAGAACGATTAATAATGCATGATTAAAGAATTTCGATTTTCCAAAAAATACCAAACCGGAGCAAGTTCTTGAGCACGATCTGGGCAGCCTGGGCTTGATGTAAGGGATGCTTTTGCTTGCTGGGAGCCTCCTGAGCACGTTTGGATGGCTGGCACACCTTGAATCTTGCTAGAAATTGAAATTCGAATTTCACAAGTTTGAGAAAATTTTTGCAAGAATAAGGGTTATGCTTTGAGCTAGGGTTTTGTCTCTTGTGCTTGGCAATAGGCTGAGTATTTATAGAGGGATTTGAGAGAGGAAAAAGAGTGAAAAAAGATTGGTTATTGAATGTGCAATATTTTTTCTTGAAAACAAATCAAATTTTTGGAAAAAATTTGATTTTCTCATCAATGTGAAGGCTAGCACGAATTTGGTAAGAGTCATGGGCTTCCTTGGACCTCAAGCATGATATAAAATCAATCCATTTGAAAAAATATCTTATTTTCATATTTTATATGATTTAATTTTGAATTAAATGATTTAAAATTCAAAGATAAATCATAAAAATAGAAAATTACCATGGCCAAGCATTTATGGGTCAAAAATAATGTCATGAACAAATTTGGATCAAAAGACTTTAGGCCCATTTGGAAAATTTTGCATTTTGACCAAAATGTCCTTTTGTGCAATTGTCCAAAATTGCTCAACTTCTGAATGGTGCATATTGCTCAATTTTCCACATTTTTTAGTGTTCTTGGACTTTTTGGAAATCTCTAAGAGTCCTCTAACCAACCTTTTTGGTCTCATCTCAATTGGAGTTTCCATGCGCAATATATCTTCAAAACAAAAAGTTGACTTTTTGTTGACTTTGAAAATGACCTGTAATGTTTTGAGCCATACCTTTCAAATGAAGCATTTTTTGAACATTCTTGTGAGACATGAAGTTGTAGAGAATTGAATTTCCTTCAAAACAAGAGGTGGTGGAAAAATTTCTGAGAAAGTATGAGAAATTTATGATCAGTCAAAGTTCAATTGACTTTTCATCTAGAAACCCTAATTTAGAAAGTTTGACTTTTGAGCAAATCTTGCGTTTTCTTGATGAATCATGATCAACCCTTGATCAAATGATGAATGTAACTTCAAAATGAGGATGTTGACCAAAAATTATGAAGTTTGACTGTATGTTGACCACAGTTGACTTTTTGTCCAATACAACTGATTTTCAACCATCTGAGCAATTGTCTGAGGAAACTTGACTTGTGAGGCTTGAAACTTGACATGGGGAATGTTCAAAGCATATGAGGAGGCATGATGATCATTGGAGATGTTGGAAGTCCATCTTGATCTGAGAAATACCAAACCTTAGTTTGGGTTGATTGTCTAGGAGAGAGCTTGTCTGATCAACTCTTGAGGAATCTTTGAGCATGGATGTAAGGAATATCTTGAGAAGATGGAGGGTAAATTTTGGGGTATGACAGCTGCCCCTGTTCAATCTTCTTGTACTGGAAGGTTAGATTTACATGCTTGTCCTTCGTGACCTGAAGGTAGAAGATGATTGAACACTCGAGTACACCTGAAAATTTGCACTCGCCGTTGGTGGATGATGCGGGAATGGGCTTACAGATGCCATTTGGAGAAGTTGGAGACTTCGCTGGGGAATGAGTCGTACGCTAGACTCAAGAACGTCGTCTGGATAGGAGGACCGTCGGAGATGGGCTTAAGATGCCATCTGGAAAGAATGATGCTGGGAGTGAGCCGTACGCTAGGCTCGGTAGATGTTTCTGGAAGGAGCCTGGAGATGGGCTTAGGATGCCCTCCGGAGGGAGTCGTACGCTAGACTTCGTGTTCATATTTGAATGAAGTTATTGGTTTGTATTGATTTTTAACCATATATGCAACATTCTGAAAGTGGAGGACTGTTGACAAGTAGTCGAAGATGGGCTTAAGATGCCATCCAAGGCAATCGAGTCGTACGCTAGACTCTGAGTTGGTTGATAATAAGAGAGTCGAATAAATCTTCGTCGCCCATTCGAGGGATAGTAGTTGGCAAAGCGTGGATATTTTCCCCTGTTGTGCATCGGTATTGTTCCACCGCTATCGGAGGATAACTTGTGATCGTCGGATAGGGTTCCGCCTAGCTTCCGGTATTAATCCCGATCCGCTGTTGGAGAATAGCAAGGGTGGTCGTTGATAGCTTTCCGCTCGATTCGGTCTTAATCTCGACCATTGTCGGAGGACAACCAGGGCGGTCTTTAGATAGTTTTCCCGTCTGGATTCGGGTCTTAATCTTGGACCTGTTTGCGTCAGAAGTGACTTTCACCTGTTTTGGAGAAAACAAGAGAAACTTTGATAGAATATTGTTAGTTTTTATGCAAAGTATTATGCATGGCAATGTATATGAATGATGTATGCGTATATTAGGATTTTATGTGAAATGTATGAATGATAGATGTTGTGGTATTTCAAAACATATCCATCTTGAAGAAGATGCGGATGTTCCGCTTGAGGATTTCTGACTTCTGTTTGAGGATGGAGATCCTGAGAAGAAAAGAACTTTGATTCCTCCGATGCACTATCTGACCAAGTCTTGGGCCTAGATATTGTTGAGGATGGTAGAGACCGAGAAACACGTTGTTGAAGATCTCATACATAGACCCTGCTGGGGAGAGTCTGGGAGGCGATCTGTTGGGGACCTTGTATGTAAATCCTGCCCAGGAAAAAATTAGGAGGCGCTCTACTGGGGATTTTGATTGTAGATCTCGCTGGAGAGCGTTTGATGGTTGTTGGGAGACCGGGTTGGAAGAGTCTGGAACCCGTTGAAATCTCTGGCTGAAGAAATAAAGATGTAAGTTTCCTCCGATGCACTATCTGACCAAGTTTCGAGTTTGGATACTGCTGCTGGGGAAAAGGGGAATTGTTGAGAGACACTCTGCTGCTAATGACGCGGCAAGATCAAGTTGGTTGGAATCACTGCTCGGGGACTAACGTGATGAAGCTTGGGATATCAAGACTAGTGGAAGGAAACATGTACTCTGCTGGGGAGAGTTTGTAGTGAGTGGTATCTCCGTGGGGATCATACTCTGCGGGGGGAATGTTTTGGGTGACTTTCGCCGTCATCTCAACTCCTGGAGCCTGTAGTAATTACCTTTGTATGTTTACCTTTCGCATGTTTGCAAATAGATTTTTTTTGTCAAATGCATATAATCATTCAAAGCAAACGTTGGACTTTATGCAAACGACAATAGTGAAAATTGTAAAGAGAAAGAACTCGCATTTATTTGAAATGTGGCGTATGGCCAAGTAGTTTTTACACAAGAAAGGTAAAAGAGCTATGCGGAAACAATCTCGTTAATTTCCAACTATGCTAGTACTTATATATTTCAACTATCTCATCTCCTTGCTGTCAGTAGAAAGTGAGTGAACTGATCTTCGCCATTTGAATCTTGATTGCTGATAGTAGTCTGGAAGTAGGTGATCTGGAAGAGACATAGTCGTACGCTTAAATCCCTAACTTTTGCCTAGACCGCCTCTTTCGGTTTTCAGATACCGGATACCCTTGCCCAAGCCTCCTTTTTAGGTTTTCGACTTGCCGGGTGTACATGTTTTGTATATATCCTTAACTTTTGCCCGAACCCTTTTGGTTCGCCAAGATGCCCTTATTTTTGCCTAGGCCACCGACCTAGCGGGTCTCTTTTATGCGTAGTATTTTTGACTATGTCTCGCTCACGTGGTGTGGGAAGTCTTCACCATCCATGGTGCTAAGTATCATAGCTCCTTGAAAATACTGTCTTGACTACAAATGGTCCCTCATAGGTGGGAGTCCATTTGCCCCTGGGATCACCTTTGGGAAGAATGATGCGCTTGACTACTAGATCACCGACTTGGTAGACTCGGTGTTTGACCTTCTTGTTAAATGCTCCGATCATTCGCTCGATAACTGTCCATGGCGATGGACGCAGTCGCTTCTCATCAATCAAGTTAATCGGTCAAGGCGAGTTTGATCCAATCGTCTTCGCCTAACTCGCCCGGAGGACTCGTTGAGGATCCAACCTCGATGGGTAGAACGGCTTCCATACCGTATACGAGAGAGAAGGGGGTTGCCCCTGTTGATGTTCATACTGAAGTGCGATAACCATGAAGAGCAAATGGTAACACCTCATGCCAATCTTTATAAGTCACTATCATCTTTTGTATAATCTTCTTAATGTTCTTATTGGCGGCTTCCACTGTGCCATTCATCTTAGGCCGATAAGGACAAGAATTGTGATGTTTGATCTTGAACTGCGTGCAGAGTTCGGTGATCATCTTATTGTTGAGATTAGAACCATTATCTGTGATAATCCTTTCAGGAGTGCCATACCGACAAATAAGATTGTGCTTGATGAATCGAGCCACGACATTCTTGGTGACAGATGCGAACGAGGCTTCTTCTACCCATTTGGTGAAATAGTCAATTGCCACAAGGATGAAACGATGTCCGTTAGAAGCTGTGGGCTTAATTTCTTCGATCATGTCAATGCCCCACATTGCAAAAGGCCAGGGAGCTGTTAGAACATTCAGAGGTACTGGAGGTACGTGTATTTCGTCGGCATAAATCTGGCATTTGTGACAAGATCGAGCGTAGCGGTGACAATCAGCTTCCATGGTGGACCAATAATAACCTGTTCTCAAAATTTTCTTACCCATCGTATATCCACTGGAGTGGGTACCAAATGCGCCTTCATGTAACTCTTCCATGATGTGTTCCGCTGTTTTCCGGTCTACACAGCGGAGTAAGCACAAGTCGTGATTGCGCTTGTATAAGATGCCGTTGCTGAGGAAGAATTTGGATGCAAACCTTCTCAAAAACTTCTTATCATTGACGGATACCCCTGCGGGGTATTCCTGAGTCTCAAGATACCTCTTCACATCGTAGTACCAAGGTTTCTCTTCTGCATCAAGTTCGTAACAATATGCTGGTTCGTCAAACTTCTCGATGATGATCTGGGGAGCCTTGTTGTCCCATCTAACCTTGAACATAGATGACATAGTAGCCAATGTGTCTGCCAACTGATTCTCTTACCGTGGAATGTGATCAAAAGTAATTTCTTCGAAGTAGGGGATCAAACTCAGAACCTGCTCTCGATACGGAATCAGATTTGGATGCCTCGTATCCCACTCGCCCTTAATCTGACTGATCACTAAGGTTGAATCTCCGTACACCTGTAAGAACTTGATCCTTAAGTCAATAGCAGCTTTTATACCCATGATGCACGCCTATACCGCCATGTTATTGGTGCAATCGAAACATAATCGGCGGTGAAAGGCGATGTCCGTCAGTAGGGATGTAATGATGGCGCCAATGCCATTGCGCAAGGTTGAGGCTCCATCAAAGACCATAGTCCATCGGGATCCTGGTTCGTGTCCTTCGTCTGGTCTCGTTCTTCGTAATGTAACTAGCAAAACATCTTCATCTGGAAATTAACCGCATAGATCGATAGTCATCTACGGCTTGATGAGCTAAATGATCGGCTACTACACTTCCTTTGATAGCTTTTCGAGAAGTGTATGGATGTCATACTCGGTCGATCATTTGCCATCTTGCTATTCTTCCGGAGAGAGTTGGTTTCTCAAATATGTATTTTATCGGATCCATCTTAGAAATCAACAAGGTAGTGTGAGTCAACATATATTGTCTTAGTCGAGTAGCCCAAGCTAAAACGTTGCAAGTTTTCTCGAGCCGTGAGTATCTTGTTTCACATCGGTAAACTTTTGCTAAGGTAGTATATTGCATGCTCTTTTTCGACCGGACTCGTCATGTTGCCCCAACACACACCCCATTGAATTCTCTAATCGCAAGTACATGATAAGAGGTCTTCCTTGAAGTGCATCGTGATAGGAGGATTGAGGTACTCCTTGATTTTGTCAAAAGCGATCTGGCAATCCTCATTCCATTCTACCACTTGATCTTTCTTAAGTAACTTGAAGATTGGCTCGCAAGTAGCAGTTAGGTGTGCAATGAATCTGGCAATGTAATTCAATCGGCCCAAGAAACCTCTTACTTCATTCTCGGTGCGGGGAGCTGGCATTTCTTGAATAGCTTTAACTTTGGCAGGGTCAACTTCAATACCTTTACCACTGACAACAAACCCTAGAAGTTTACCGGACCTGACTCCAAATGTGCACTTATTAGGATTAAGTCTCAGTATGTACTTCTTCAATCTGTCAAATAGTTTTTGTAGATGATCAAGATGTTCTTCTTCAGTCTGTGATCGAGCTATCATGTCGTCGACGTAGACCTCTATCTCGTGATGAATCATGTCATGAAATAACGTCACCATAGCACGATAAGTGGCGCTGCGTTCTTCATCCGAACGACGTAACCTTGTAATGAAAGTGCCCCACTGTAACGAAAGTAGTCTTCTCCATGTCTTCGGAGCCATTTTGATCTGATTGTAACCGGAGAAACCATCCATGAAAGAGAAGCCCTTATGCTGAGCGGTATTGTCAACCAGAACATCGATATGAGGAAGTGGAAAATCGTCTTTCGGACTCGCTTTGTTGAGATCTCTGTAATCCACACACATTCGTACCTTGCCATCCTTCTTAGGTACAGGCACCACATTTGCAACCCACTGCGGATAAGAAGTAACAGCTAGAAAGCCGACGTTGAACTGTTTCATAACCTCGGCTTTGATTTTCTCTGACATCTCAGGACGCATGCGACGAACCTTCTGTTTCACTGGGAGAAAACCTTCTTTTGTCGGCAATCGATGAACCACAATATCAATGTCTAAACCAGGCATGTCTTCGTATGACCAAGCAAAAACCTCAATATAGTCTCGTAGCATCTGAACCAATCTTTCTTTAACACTGCTCTCAAATCCCGCTCCTATCTTGATTTCTTTTTTGTCTTCACAAGACTCCAAATTCACAACCTCAATTTGCTCTTCGTGTGGTTGATAACTCGCTCTTCTTGGTGTAGCAATCGGCAAGTTCTCCGGCACTTCACAATCTTCCTCACTTTCGTCTTCGGCTTGGTAGATCGGATTATCGAAGTCATATTTAGCAATAGCATAGCTGTTATTAACGAGATTCGGAGTGATTCTGCAGTGTATCACGTGGGTGTGTGTAAGAAACACATAGCTTTTTGAAGCGGTGATAAAGTAAAAGAAAGAAAACAAACAATTGAATGCAAAAGTCCAACGAATTTATTGAATAAAAATACGCAAATGACAGATAATAACCCTCGCAAACGAGCCATGATGTCCCGGGCAAGGCACTAGGCTTTAGAGTTTATTATTCGAAACATAGCAAATACGAAAAGCAAAACAAAACAAGAGCAATTACTCCTGGCTAAAGGAGATTAGTATAACGTCTTCAGCCTTCCAATTGCTGAGCCCATGATCTGGAGTTGGGAAGATCCACTTGTTGATGTCGAAGTTGTTGTCGTCGTCTTCTATAGCATGGATCCCACTAAGGCTGATGCGGAAAGGAAGTTGGCCGGCACGTTCGCGGCGTATCATCTTCTGTCCTTTGATGGTGAAGCCTAAACCAGTCTTGTCAGATTTGAACGGGAGATCAGGAAGCTGTCCCCAAATAGCACTATCTCCTTGTTCAACAACAGCTTGAGCATCTTTCAACAAGGCCATCCTAGGCGGAACTTTAGCATCTTCAGAAGTGACGGGAGAGGCAGTAGGCATGACTCTGGGAATTGTTTCAAAAGCTTGACAGGGAGTCTCAAAGAATTCACCTTCCATCTCAAGATATCGGAATGACTGTAGATGACTGACCATATATTCTTCTTCACCACACACTGTAACAACCTTCCCTTTCACCGGGTACTTCATCTTCTGATGCAAGGTAGACGTAACAACGCCTGCCCCATGTATCCAAGGGCGTCCAAGTAGTCAAGAGTAAGCTGGGCGGATGTCCATGACAAAGAAAGTGGAGTCAAAAGTCTGGGAACCGACTTTAACAGGCAGAGTGAGCTCTCCAAGTACTGTTCGCTTAGAACCATCAAAAGCTCTTACAATTATATCACTGGGTCTCAGAACCAACCCTTCGATATCAAGCCGATCAAAAGCAGTCTTTGGTAGGATGTTCAGAGCAGAACCGGTATCCACCAAAACATGAGATAATGTAGTGCCCTTGCATTCAACAGAGATGTGCAAGGCTTTGTTGTGTTTCTTCCCGGCAGGAGTCAAATCAGCATCGGAGAAGCCTAGGCCGTTGTTGGCAGCCAGGCTAGCAATACAAACTTCAAACTGGTCACTAGTAGTGTCTTGCGGTACGTGAGCATTCTTCAGAAACTTCACCAAGGCATTAGCATGAGCCTCATAACACAAGAGCAGAGCAAGCATGGAGATCTTGGACGGAGTCTGTCCCAACTGTTCCACAATATTGTAGTCACTCTTCTTGATAATCTTCAGAATTTCCTCCGTTTCTTGTTTGGAGGTATCCTCAGTAACTTCCTTTGGTACTTCTAGTTGAGCAGGATGAGTCACTGGTTCTTTCCCTCTAGCTTGGGGAATGGGTTGAATAGCTGGAATGCGAGCTGGAGTCGCAGTGTCTTTTGGAGGAGAGATATCTGGAGAGAACACTCTTCCGGTTCTGGTCACCTTACTTGATCCGGTGATGTTGTCAATGTCAGGAATGGTAGCTTCAACAGTAAGATCTTCAATGGTCAGAGGGTCTTGTTTGACACCATGGTAGTAAACATCAGCTCCATAGTTCCAAGGAATAGCTTTGTCAGAGGAGTACAGAACTGGTCTTGGAGAAGTGATAATGAGAGGTGCCATCCTAGGCACAGGATCAGCAGAGGAAATCCTTATTGTGTTAACATCAGCGTAGTCTTCTGGGAAATCGTCACCTCATCCGGTTGCTTTAACATCTTCAATAGGAATCTTGTAGCTATCAGGAACAATATACTTCACCATGTAATCATATTTTCCACTTGGCTGCCCCAAGGTATCCCACACATTTGGCGCTACTTCATTCACATCTTTGATCTTCAGTTTAGACATGTCTTCACACAGCTTCTGCACAGGTGGTTTCAGAAATAGTATCTCACGGTTATCCATCATGCGCTGAACACGTCTTCTCAACCAAGCACAACCATCAGGCGTAGATGGGCACCAACGACAATTCTCGGGGCATCCTGGATTAACACCGGCTTGCAGTAAATTCTTCTTAACAGTCATCAGAGGAATGGTCAAGTCATCTATGTTGAAAACATAAGTATCGTCACCAACAACATTGGAACTCTTGTCATGGTTAGGCATAGGAGAGTTGATCACATTCGGAGTCTCAACAGGAGGATCAAATTCAATCTGCTTAGCTTCAATCATATCTTGAATCTTATTCTTCAGAGCCCAACAATCATCAGTACTATGTCCTGGGCTATTGTAGTGGTAAGCACACTTAGATTTAGGGTTGTATCTCGGAGAGGAGGTATTGACATTCTGAGGAGGATCCCTCAAGGTGATCAGCTCTGCTTTCAACATGTGTTGCAAGGCTTGCGACAATGGCATGTTGATCTTCGTAAACTGTCTTCGTGGCGCGTTCTGGCTACGCGCTTTGTCTCGCTGAGGTTGTGCTGATGTAGGATTGGAGATCACAACTGCCCCCACAGATTGAGCGCGGTTGGTCTTGGATCGACTTTTCTGACCATACACAGCATTAGTTTCTTTCTTACCACCAAAAGATCTCTTCGCAGCATTTGATGATGACTCTACCTGAATCTTCCCACTCTTGATACCAGCTTCAATGCGTTCTCCTGTCAATATCAACTCGGTGAATCCGGCTGAAGAGTTTCCAATCAGATGATTGAAGAATGGGCCCGTCAGTGTTCCCATGAACATATCAACCAACTCCCTATTGGAGAAGGGTGGCTGAACTCTGCCTGCTAGATCTCTCCATTTCTGAGCATACTCCTTGAACTTCTCATCACGATCCATAGACATGATTTGTAGTTGCATGCGAGTAGGTGTCAATTCAGCATTGTACTCATACTGTCTGTAGAAAGCATCATCCAAGTCACTCCAAGTACGGATACGGTCATTCTCTAGATGATAATACCACTCCAATTGAGTTCCGGACAAACTTTCTTGAAAATAGTGTATCCACAACTTTTTGTCATCAGTGTGGGGGTTGATCTTTTGAACATAAAACTTCAAATGCAGCTTAGGGCAAGACATGCCATCATACTTGGCAAAAGTAGGAACTTTGAATTTGGGAGGAATCACAACTCCAGGGACAAGACTCAGATCATCAAAATTCAGCCCTGACATCTTCAAGTTTTCCACAGCATTCAGGCGGTCTTCAAGTTTCTTGTACTTGTCATCCTCATCAGAGTACTGGCCATCATCATAATTCTTTTCAGGTTCATGCTGGCTGCCTTCGCCGTCTCCCTTGTCACTTTGCTCGTCTTCTTTCTTAACACTTCCCTCAGAGAGTTCTATACGACTGACCACTTTAGGACCACCTTTGTAGCGTCTGCCCATGTTGAGGAGACCAACAACCTTCTTCTTTCTGTTGATGAGCTTCTTCAGATCTTCTTGACCTTGGACCAAACTGGTGAACATCTGCTGAAACTGAGCATTCTGAGCTTGGAGATCCTTGACAATCTGTTCAAGAGCCATTTTTTGCTAAAATAAATAGCGAGAGAATGAGAAAACCAATCTTCAATGTACCTGTGATGCAATGTTATGCTATAATATGCAATGTTTATGCGAATGCTATGCAATGTTTTCAAGGACCTTAGAGATTTAAATTTGTTACACAAGCAATGAACAAACATTTATTAGTACTTCTTTTTATTATTCTTTTTCTTTTTAAGTACAAGAGATAGTTCAAAACAATAAAAGAAAAGCATATAAGTCGAAAAGCTCTAAGTCTCCCATAGGCGCTTCCTTTTGATGCCGAGGTAGGCGTTGATGCTTCGCTCCTCGTGAAGTAGCTTGGTCAACTCTAGCACTTTCTTCTCACTTGCATAGCACAGAGCTTCAAAGGTATCCCTCTCTTCTTTAAGCTGAATCCAGGATCTCTTCAAGTCTTCAAAATCAGTAGGCATGTCAGGATGGATAACAGTATAGGGTACGTCACTTATAGCAACAGGTTCCATAATTACTGGTAGAACAGACGTGAATGGCATCATGAGGTTTTGAGCTCGAGCTCACACCCATTTGAGGTAAGGTTCCCAAGGAGTGGAGTTCTGGTGCCCCAAAGTCTTGGTATCAGTCTTCTTTACCATGCCCCAGGCGTGTATAAACCTTCGTCGGTAATTCTGGAGATCGTGGTTGTAGTCGAATACAATGTCTTGGAGTAGCATATCATGCGGGCCATCTCTTCGAGCAAAACCAAACTGACGTAGAGCTAGAGAAGCGTTGTAAGTAATACCTCCCCTTATACCAAGTAGTGGTACATTAGGGAATTCTCCACAACGCTCAATGAAGGTGAAGTCTTTTTGAGAGAAAAGATTCCAACGGATATCTGAATGAGAGAGTGACATCAACCTTTGAGACCATCTCAACCTTTGTTCATTTTTCAAAACTGATGGAGGAAGGTGCGAAATAAACCACCTAGAAAGTAACGGTATACAACACATGAGAGTTCCTTATCTCTTAGTAGTACGAGTGTGGAGAGAATGTAGAATATCTCCAAGTAAAGTAGGCACAGGATTACGGGCAAGAAACAACTTGATGGCGTTGACATCTATGAATTGATCCGAGTTAGGGAATAGAACCAAACCATAGATTAGCAAGGCCACAATGTCTTCAAATGCATGGAAACTCATAACTTTGAGGAATTCTCGGGCTTTCTTAATTAGGAACTTGGCAAGTAAACCCTTAACTCCACTTCTAGTTTCCCAATTGGCTTCAATGTCTGAGCGCTTAAGATGTAAGGCGGATGCGATGTCTTCGTACTTAGGAGCCTTTTCTAAACCGGTGAATGGCATTTGGTCAAGAATAGGTATCCCAAGTAGCTTAGAGAACTCTTCCAAGGTAGAAACTAACTGATAATCTGGGAATGTGAAGAAATGGTGTTTCAGATCAAAGAACTGGAATAGGACATGCATCATATCTTCTTCAAAACCGGAGATAACCAAGTCAAGTAGATAACCATGTCTTTTGATGAACTGAGCATGGTCGGGAATTTCTGAAACCAATTCTTTGAGCTGAGAAGGTATACCCATGAAGTTGATTCGGATAGTCTTTCTAGAAGCCATATTCCCTACAAAACAGAGCAAAGATAAATCCCTAGGTCCTTGAAATAGTTAGAAATGATATGCAATGCGAATGATGTCATGATGTCATGTTTAGCACACACAAACAATTCACACAATGAGCCTAGGTTTAAGGCTTGCAAGAGGTATAGGTGATTACCCCACCAAAAGTTTGAGTTGGTTCATCCTGTCCTATAATAG
The DNA here is from genome assembly GCA_021764765.1 of Vicia sativa. Classification (NCBI taxonomy): domain Eukaryota; kingdom Viridiplantae; phylum Streptophyta; class Magnoliopsida; order Fabales; family Fabaceae; genus Vicia; species Vicia sativa. The sequence continues at coordinate 73,880,784 of CM038794.1, read as the reverse complement.
TAACCGTGTTCTAGGAATCTCACATCAATGATCTTTCTCGTAGGCGTTTATTTCAATACGACTACCAAGTGATCGATCGAAAATATCCCAAAATTCTGATCTCAATGAGCGTAGCATCGAGTATCAACCAACCTTAGTCTGCACCAAAGCCGGCCATCTCACTACCTTCTAATGGCCAAGATGGGTCAATTAAGGTTCTAAAAGTTTAGTTAGCGCTTGATGATACCACGCAGAAGCCAAATACTATCCTCAACTTGGGAATGAAGAGTATCGGGACAACCAAAGTGTCACGCTAACGTAGCCATCATGTTGACTGTTTTGATATACGTCTAACAGTCGGGACGATTTATTGCTACTTACCTAAAAGGAAACCCGGACCCGGGTGTAGGATCCCCCACAAATATAATACCCAAGCAACCCTTAAAAGTAAAGCAAGCAAGTCAAACAAAAAGCAATAAATATGATCTAGAAATCCCTAAGGCAATTCTCTCTTTAGGGTGTCTCCCCGGCAGAGTCGCTAGTTCTGTAATACGGTGAACTGACTTTGTGGATTTTGTATCGCAAATGTGCGGATAGCAAGAGTCGCCACCGAATTTTATTTTTATCTAATTAAGGGAAGGTAAAATTACAGAAAAAGACCTTCGTTAGATTCTGAGTACGGGAGAATGGTTATGAAAAGGGAAGGTATTAGCACCCCTTTCCATCCGTAGTTATCTACGGGCTCTTAGTTCCTCTTAGATCACTTTAAAAATTGCTTTCTGTGTGTTTGAAAATGTTTTGAAAGGCATTTCGCTTTGACTTTGTAATGATTCATGTAGGAATGTATACAAAGTGTTCGGAAATGTTTCGTTTTGAAAAGAATTTGAACTTTGACAAAAGTGTGTGGTGTGAAAAGCATTTTGATAGAGCAAGCAACTAAAAGTCTTATTACCTACTCAGAATTGGTCGTTTTCGTATTTTACGTTCCTTTAGAATAGCGCTATCCATACCATTAGTTAGTAGGTAGCTCCATTCGTTGGATGTGAGCGGACATTGAAGGACATCGGATGGTCATAGAAGGCAACTGTAGGAAGTATTCTAGCACATTCGGGACTATCATCATTTTTCATAGGCGACAATCGAGGGTCAAGATCATGTATTCGGAAGCGACATCGTGGGTCTATGATCTTTGTATCGAAGGGACTATGATGATTTGTTTGGAAGGCAACGGTGCTAGAATATGTCTACGTTTGAGGGACATGACCATTTCAATTGTAAGGCAACGAGAGAGAATTACCCTAAGGGGTGCATGTGTGAAGAAGTGTGTTGATTCAGATATATGTTATCTTGGAAATTAGTGGGCTATGTTCAATTTTATCTTGCCATACACGCCTAGTTACTAGCAGTTTATAGGGTGCGGAAATTAAAATGCGGAATGTAAAGATGCGGAAAAGTAAATGTCCTACGCTATTACATGGCTTTGGGGCAGATACATAATTTAAACTTCCGGAAAATAAAAACCTAAGTTAAACTATTACATCCCATAAACAGTTACATTATTGGAAAAATGAAACGATAAAAGAAAAATCGTCTGAAACGAGATAACCTGCAAGAGAATGAGAAATCGGAAAAATACGAGAGAAATCGAATAAGAGGAAAATGTTAGTAAAAATGCAAATTTTTAAATGAGAAAAATATGACATTCTGGAAATAACATAAATATGCTAAAATAATTTTTTGGGATTTTTTGGATGCATTTTAATAATTAAAAACTAATTAAATGTGATTTAAATGCTAAATTATGAATAAAAATAAATATCCATGCAAAATAATATTTTTTAATTTTAGAAATTAAATAAGTATTTTCTGAAAATAAATGCAAAAGGAAAAAATATTTTGATGATTTTTAATGCATGAGAAAAAATATTGAAATAAATTAAAATGCATGGAATATATTAAATAATATGAAAATAGAAAAATAGTTAAAAAGTTTGAAGTTTGTAAAAGAAAAAACAAAACCAGGTCCCAGGCTGGCTCGAACTGATGACCTTTTGGAGTATCTAGGAACAGGAAGCGCCTTTACCGCTAGGACAAGTGGCTCTTTGTGTTAGAAAAGACAAAATCATTTGAATATAAGTGGTGACGCGTCCTGGGAATTGAGTCAAACCGAGTCAGCACGCGTGGACCCCAGTCAGCGTGAACGAGCGAATCAGAGCAAGCCATCGTGCCATGCAATCCCTCGTCGGTCAAGCAAAGTCAGCGACGCCGGAGCCCTAGCTCCGGTCGTCTTCTCCGGCTACCCTGAAAATGAAACAAGCAAAATACGAACGATAAATGGGAATGGGGGACCCTACCCCCCTAAATCGACCCTCCTGAATCCAATGGTGATATCCGTTTGCCCTAAAAACGCTTGTACAAGCCGGCTCGATCGAAACAGCCTGAAATGCCCTAACAATGGCAATATGATTTCTAGACGTTCAAGCTTACATGAAAGGCATCATTCATGGCCTATTAGGTATCCTGAATCCATACAAACAAACAAGAACGATTAATAATGCATGATTAAAGAAATTCGATTTTCCAAAAAATACCAAACCGGAGCAAGTTCTTGAGCACGATCTGGGCAGCCTGGGCTTGATGTAAGGGATGCTTTTGCTTGCTGGGAGCCTCCTGAGCACGTTTGGATGGCTGGCACACCTTGAATCTTGCTAGAAATTGAAATTCGAATTTCACAAGTTTGAGAAAATTTTTGCAAGAATAAGGGTTATGCTTTGAGCTAGGGTTTTGTCTCTTGTGCTTGGCAATAGGCTGAGTATTTATAGAGGGATTTGAGAGAGGAAAAAGAGTGAAAAAAGATTGGTTATTGAATGTGCAATATTTTTTCTTTAAAACAAATCAAATTTTTGGATAAAATTTGATTTTCTCATCAATGTGAAGGCTAGCACGAATTTGGTAAGAGTCATGGGCATCCTTGGACCTCAAGCATGATATAAAATCAATCCATTTGAAAAAATATCTTATTTTCATATTTTATATGATTTAATTTTGAATTAAATGATTTAAAATTCAAAGATAAATCATAAAAATAGAAAATTACCATGGCCAAGCATTTATGGGTCAAAAATAATGTCATGAACAAATTTGGATCAGAAGATGTTAGGCCCATTTGGAAAAATTTGCATTTTGACCAAAATGTCCTTTTGTGCAATTGTCCAAAATTGCCCAACTTCTGAATGGTGTATCTTGCTCAATTTTCCACATTTTTGAGTGTTCTTGGACTTTTTGGAAAGCTCTAAGAGTCCTCTAACCAAAAGTTTTGGTCTCATCTCAATTGGAGTTTCCATGCCCAATATATCTTCAAAACAAAATGTTGACTTTTTGTTGACTTTGAAAATGACCTGTAATGTTCTGAGCCATACCTTTCAAATGAGGCATTTTTTGAACATTCTTGTGAGACATGAAGTTGTAGAGAATTGAATTTCCTTCAAAACAAGAGGTGGTGGAAAAATTTCTGAGAAAGTATGAGAAATTTATGATCAGTCAAAGTTCAATTGACTTTTCATCTAGAAACCCTAATTTAGAAAGTTTGACTTTTGAGCAAATCTTGCGTTTTCTTGATGAATCATGATCAACCCTTGATCAAATGATGAATGTAACTTCAAAATGAGGATGTTGACAAAAAATTATGAAGTTTGACTGTATGTTGACCACAGTTGACTTTTTGTCCAATACAACTGATTCTCAACCATCTGAGCAATTGTCTGAGGAAACTTGACTTGTGAGGCTTAAAACTTGACATGGGGAATGTTCAAAGCATATGAGGAGGCATGATGATCATTGGAGATGTTGGAAGTCCATCTTGATCTGAGAAATACCAAACCTTAGTTTGGGTTGATTGTCTAGGAGAGAGCTTGTCTGATCAACTCTTGAGGAATCTTTGAGCATGGATGTAAGGAATATCTTGAGAAGATGGAGGGAAAATTTTGGGGTATGACAGCGGTCTAGGAAAAAGTTAGGGATTTAAGCGTACGACTATGTCTCATCCAGATCATCTACCTACAGACTACTATCAGCATTCAAGATTCAAATGGCGAAAATCAATTCACCCACTTTCTACTAACAGCAAGGAGATGAGATAGTTGAAATATGTGAGTACTAGCGTAGTTGGAACTTAACGAGATTGTTTCCGCATAGCTTTTTACTTTTTCTTGTGTATAAACTACTTGGCCATACGCCACATTTCAAATAAATACGAGTTCTTTCTCTTTACAAATTTCACTGTTGTTGTTTGCATAAAGTCCAACGTTTGCTTTGAATGATTATATGCATATAACAATAAAAATCTGTTTACAAACATGCGAAAAGTGAACATATGAAAGTAATTACTACAGGCTCTAGGAATTGAGATGACGACAAAAAGTCAGCAATGTGTTCCCCTGCAGAATACAAATCCCACAGAGATGTCACCCACTACAAATTTTCCCAACAGAGTACGCATTTTCCTCCACTAGTCCAGACATTCCATGCTCCATCACATTAGTCCCCGCGCAGTGATTCCACTCAGCTAAGCCATGTTACATCAGTCTCCGAGCAGTAACAGTTCATCTCATATACGCAGAGGTATTTATCCCCAGTAGAATATCTCTCAACAAATATCATCACCTCCCCGGTAGCAGCAGTATCCAGACTTGAAACTTGGTCAGATAGTGCATCGGAGGAAACCTACATCTTTTATTTCCCAGCTAGAGATTTCAACGGGCTCCAGATCCTTCTAACCCGGTCTCCCAAGTGCTCTCCAGCAGGATCTACACGCAAGGTCCCCAATAGAGTATCTCCTAAAATTCCCCAGTAGGGTCTACACACGAGATCCTCAACATCACGATCTCTACCATCCTCAACAATATCCAGACTCAAGACTTGGTCAGATAGTGCATCGGAGGAATCGAAGTTATCTTTTCTTCTCAGGGTTTCCAATCCGTTCCGCCCCAGCCGAGGCCAGGAATCCCCAAGCAGAACATCCGCATCTTCTTCAATATGGATATGTTTTGAAATACCACAACATCTATCATTCATACATTGCTCATAAAAGTCATAAACCTTTGCGCATGTCATTCATACACATTATCATGCATCATAATCTGCATAAGACTAACGATATTCTATCAAAGTTTCTTTTGTTTTTCCCAAACAGGTGAAAATCACTTCTGAAACAAACAAGTCCAAGATTAATGCCCGAAGCCAGACGGGAAAACTATCTGAACGACCGCCCTAGTTGTCCTCTGACAACTGACCCAAGATTAATACCCGAAGCCATACGGGAAAACTATCTGAACGATCACACAAGTTATCCTCCGATAATAGGCGTTGGATTAGTACCCGAAGCACAACAGGGAAGCTGTCCACATACTGCCGACTATTATCTTCTCAGAGTAATCAAGACGAAGACTTACTCCGACTCTCTCTTATTATCAACAGCAACTACAGAATCTAGCGTACGATTCAATTTCCCTGGATGGCATCTTAAGCCCATCTCCGACTACTTGTCAACATTTCTCCACTATCAGAATGCTGCATATGTGGTTAAAAAACCAATACAAACCAATAACTTTACCCAAAGATGAGCACAAAGTCTAACGTACGACTCTCTCCCGATGGCATCTTAAGCCCATCTCCACGCTCTCTTCCACTTCCACGAATATCTACCGAGCTTAGCGTACAGCTCACTCCCCAACATCGATCTTTCCGGATGGCATCTTAAGCCCATCTCCGACGACTCTCCTATTCAGACGACTTTCCAAAGCCTAGCGTACGGCTCATTCCCCAGCGAAATCTCCAATTTCTCCAAATGGCATCTGTAAGCCCATTCCCGCATCGTCACCAACGGCGAGTGCAAATTTTTCCGGTGTACTCGAGTGTTCAATCATCTTCTACCTCCAGGTCACGAAAGGCGAGCATGCCAATCTAACCCTTCCAGTACAAGAAGATTGAACAGGGGCAGCTGTCATACCCCAAAATTTACCCTCCATCTTCTCAAGATATTCCTTACATCCATGCTCAAAGATTCCTCAAGAGTTGATCAGACAAGCTTTCTCCTAGACAATCAACCCAAACTAGGGTTTGCAATTTCTCAGATCAAGATGGACTTCCAACATCTCCAATGATCATCATGCCTCCTCATATGCTTTGAACATTCCCCATGTCAAGTTTTAAGCCTCACAAGTCAAGTTTCCTCAGACAATTGCTCAGATGGTTGAGAATCAGTTGTATTGGACAAAAAGTCAACTGTGGTCAACATACAGTCAAACTTCATAATTTTTTGTCAACATCCTCATTTTGAAGTTACATTCATCATTTGATCAAGGGTTGATCATGATTCATCAAGAAAACTCAAGATTTGCTCAAAAGTGAAACTTTCCAAATTAGGGTTTTCTAGTGAAAAGTCAACTGAACTTTGACTGAGCATAACTTCTTCATACTTTCTCAGAAATTTTTCCACCACCTCACATTTTGAAGTAAATTCAATTCTCTACAACATCATGTCTCACAAGAATGTTCAAAAAATGCTTCATTTGGAAGGTATGGATCAAAATATTACAAGTCCTTTTCAAAGTCAACAAAAAGTCAACTTTTTGTTTTGAAGCTTTATTGAGCATGGAAACTCCAATTGAGATGAAACCAAAGAGGTTGGTTAGAGGACTCCTAGAGCTTTCTAAAAAGTCCAAGAACACTCAAAAATATGGAAAATTGAGCAAAATACACCTTACAGAAGTTGGACATTTTTTAACAATTGCACAAAAGGAGATATTTGTCAAAATCCAATTTTTTTCCAAATGGGCCTATAATTTTATGATCCAAACTTGATCATAATATCATTTGTAACCTATTGATGCCTTGCCATGACCACATTCTATTTTTTTTATTTATTTTTGAATTTAAAACCATTTAATTCAAATTTAAATTATAAAAAATATGAAAACAAGATATATTTTCAAATGGATTGGATTTTTATCAAACTTGAGGTCTAAGATATCCCACATAACTTGCCAAATTCGTGCTAGCTTGCATATGGAAGAGAAAATCAAATTTTCAAAATTTGATTTTATTTGAAAGGAATTAATTTTACAATGAATACCATATCTTTTTTTCACTCTCTTTGCACTCTCTCTTCACTCTATAAATACTCAGCTATTTGCACAAAGCCAATGACAGAAACCCTAGCCCCTACAACAACCCTTACTTTGCTCATAAATTTCACAAAATTGTCAAAATCGAATTTCAAATTCCAGCAACTTTCAAGGTGTTCTAAACCTTCTATTGTGTTCCTGAGGTTCCCAGGGATCATTACCAATCCTTACTTGAAGCTATAACTGCCCAGACCGTGCTCCCAAGCTTGCTCCGATTTGGTATATTCTTGAATTTGGATTTTTATTATTCATGCATTATTAACTGCTTTTGTTTGCATATTTGGACTCAGGACACTCTTTAGATCATGAATGATGCATTACATGTAAGCTTGCACGCATAGAACTCAAATCACCATGGCTAGGGCTTTTTGAACTGTTTGAATCGAACCGGTTGATACAGGTGTTTTCAGGGCAAACGAACACCACCATCGTGTTCGCAGCCCTCGATTTAGGGGGGTAGGGTGCTCTTTTCCTTTTTATTCCATGTATTTTGTAGATTCCAGAAAATTGCTCGCCGGAGAAGACGACCGGAGCTAGGGCTCCGGCGTCGTTGACTTGTCTCTGACCGGCGTGGGCATGCATGGCAGAAGCGAGCGTTCTAATTCGTTCTTTCGTTCAACCCAGGGTCCACTTGCTGATTGTGCGTTGAATTCAAAAAAGCCATGACACCTTTACATACTTAATGCCATGTTTCCAATTCACAAACACCAAATACACTATGGCGTAGTGGTTAAGGCGTGTGGATGTGAAGATTCTCTCAATGGTCACAGGTTCGAACCTGGTCAGGACCATGATTTTTTCTCTTTTGCAAAACTAACTTATATTTTCATATTTTCTTATTTTTTTCTTTAATATTTTCCATCCAATTTATTTTATCGTCAATATTTTTTATCATGCATTTAAAAAACACCAAAAATATTTATTTTTTGCATAATCATCAGAAAAATGTTTATTTAATTTTTAATATAAAAATAATTATTTTTGCATGCATATTTAATTTAATTACTAATTAATTGATTAAATGCCTTCTATGACCATCCGATGTCCCTTCGAATGTCCCTTCTACATCCAACGAATGGGGTTACCTACCAATTAATGGTATGGATAGCACTATTCTAAAGGAAAGTAAAACAACACGAAAACGACCATTCTGAGTAGGTAATAAGACTTTTAGTTGCTTGCTCTATCAAAATACTTTTCACACCTCACACTTTTGTCAAAGTTCAAACTCTTTTCAAAAACGAAACATTTTCGAACACTTTGTATACATTCCTACATGAATCATTACAAAGTCAAAGCGAAATGCCTTTTTCAAAACATTTTCAAACACACAAGAAAGCACAAATTTTTAAAGTGATCTAAGAGCAACTAAGAGCCCGTAGATAACTACGGATGAAAAGGGGTGCTAATACCTTCCCTTTTCATAACCTTCTCCCTTACTTAGAATCTAACGAAGGTCTTTTTCTCTACTTTTTACCTTCCCTTAATTGGATAAAAGAAAAGTCGATGGCGACTCTTGCTATCCGCAACATTTGCGATACAAAATTCTCAAAGTCAGTTCACCGTATTACACAATGCTTATGCATGCACCATAAAAGCATGCAACATCAATTCAACGGAATATGATCACAACATAATTCCACATAAATGCCAATACCAATCTATCACATGATAACAACATAATCATGAAATAAATTATCACAAAGCATAAATATGCCAAACGCTTACTCTTCAATTAGTAAGACTATCACCAGTATATACAATAACAACAACACATGATATCAATACAATCATGAAAAAACAACAAGGAAAACAACACATAAGCATCAGTCCTCGTTCAACCTGTCAGAACAATCTAAACCAATCCATCCATCATTCCTAAAACTACCATAGTTCACAAATCGGAAAAATGGCTCTTTTCAAAATAAAATCCATTAATTATAATTTTCTTCATTTTATAAAATAGAGTATTTAATTTCAGAAACAACGTCCAAAACGGCGACTAAAAAGGACTTACGGTTTGAAAGTTATGAATTTTTAAAGTTTAGTATTTTTCAAACAGAAACAGTGGAACCCGGTTCCTACCCTAGTACAATCCGGTTCCCACTTTTTGGAAAAAGTCACGCCCCTGGAATTTTGTATGGGAACCCGGTTCTACCCCACTGGAAACCGGTTCCCACCTACAAAAATGCCCAGTTTTGAAAAAATTCACACTGGGAACTCGGTTCCTTCCCACTGGGAACCGGTTCCCACGACCTACAGCAACAAAAACTGCTATTTTGACAGCATTTACCCATTCCAAATCACTTCCAAACATTCCCATACGAATTGCAACATGAGGAACACTAAAATACATCCATTTTACACCATTATAACATCAAACAACATTATTTCATCATTCCTATTTATTATTTGACACACTAATGGTTTCCGACCTACAATCTGACACAAATAGGGTTTAATCCTACAAACCTATATTACTCCAAATCGAATTTCCTAACATACCCAATTATCCATTTTATTCCCAAAACCCATAAGGCATTAAAATCGAATGAAATCACCCCTTACCTCGCGATGATCTTCGATTTTACTCGGCGTTGGCTTTTTCCTCTCTTCTCTTCTCTTCTCCAATTCTACGTGAAATAACTTTTTCCAAAAAGACCTTCCTTCCTTCTTTTCCTTTTTATAATCCTTTTAATACTCCTTTTATTTATTCCAATAAAATAAATAATTAGTAACTAGTAAAGTAGAGTACTTTACCACTCACACCCTCTACTTACTCCTCACACCACCAACCCTTCTTTTTAATTAAATAATCCAATTAAATCCAAAAATATAAATAATCAAGCCTTTAATTAATTAAATAATTAAATTCCTAATTATCTAACATTTGAATTAATTCGGGGTGTCACAGATATCACATTTACATGAATGTGAAGAGTCTTTTAAGAAGTAGGACATTGATTATAATTTGAGTCCCCTGATGTCTAGAATGGAACAATGTGTTTCATTGACTATAAGAGCTTATGATTTAAATTAGAGCTTGGAACGAAACAAAATAATTGTTATTAAGTTTCATTTAGTAAAAGAAAAAATTAATTCTAAGTCTTGTATTGACAAGATGAGGAGTGCATGTTGTGATAATGGACAAGTGTTGTTATGATTATCCAAACAATGTTTTCAATACTAAATCAAGTAGTAGATTTGAGTTCTACAATATTGATAAGCTCATCTATAATAAATATGGGATGTATAAAATGAAATTTGAATCTTATATATCTGACACGGGTTAGAATTCTTTTGAGAAGAGTTCAAGAGTGAAGTAGAAGGAAACAACTCGAAAGGGTATTAAGACCATTCGAACTGTTCGCTATGGTAAATACCTATGTAAAGAATATAATGAACATTCAAATCATATCATGTTTGACATTGATCGATTTAAGATAGTTCAATTATATCTTTGTGACTCTTTTATAAATTGTTTTACATACAATTATTCCTATCCATAAGCAATTCCATTTAAAGTAGTCGTAGAGACACCATATTTGATATGGAGGTAAGAGTACCTAGTTTGTGTTTATGGTCATCTGAGTTTTAAAGTTTATTAAGTAAACTTTATCACAATATAGATGAAGATGTATTTATGTATGTATCCTAATGGAAATAAAGGAAACATATTCTATAACACGTTATAGGACAAAATTATTTTGTTGCTAGAACTGGAGTCTTCCATTAGAGATAATATGTATCTAAAGGATCCAGTGGGAGTGATATAGAACTTGAAGAAATTCAAGAACCATAAAATACATATCTTTATGAGAATGGAATATGATCCAATTCAACAAGGGAGTTGTTGTTGTACAATTGGTTCACGTGGCACAAGATTCTACAAATGTATCTAAGTTGTTTATATCCATCTATGGATTAAGGAAAACTTCTTGGTATTAAATTCTTTTATTAATGAAGTCTTGTGAAAACTTGGATTAATAAATGGCAAATTTAAATCTTGTGCATTCAAGAAGGTTAGTGGGAGTATTTGCATTAATCTAGTATAGTATGTAGGCGACATCGACATACTGACCATCAAAACAAATTCCTTGCAACGCCAATGTAGGACATGGTTAAGGAAATGGTTTTGATAAAATGCTTAGGCGAGATTTCCTAAAAGGTTAGGAATCAGAATCTATAGAGATAGATGGCTGATGAATCTCAATCCTAGCACAAGTACATATTCCGACGAAGTATTGAGATACCTAATATGTATAAATCTCACATTAAGATTATTGCATGTATGGTAAAAAATTTTGTCTAATGGGCAATGTCTTATCTCATTGGATGAGGAAAATGACACCATGATATGTACTGCACTAGATGCGCAATATGCTATGACCATAAACAATAAGTACCAAAATGATTAAAGTGTTAATCACTAGATCCCTATCAAGAAGGTCTATGAGTACCTTAAAGGACCTGGTGTTCCTTTTCTCAAAAGTAGATGGGAATAATAATTGTAAAGGAGTTACAATGATTTTATTCCAAAATTTATGAACATATTCATATTACATTATAAATTAAATATTATGCTTATATGACAATTGTATAAGTTGAAAGGAGTTTCAGATAATTGTGGTTTCTAGTACAAAGGTCAAATATATGATTTGGATCGCTTTGATAATTCTTGAGAAGAAAATTGTGTTTCTTGTATTGCAGATCCTATTGATCTCATTCCCGATGATAATGGGTTAATCTTGCAAGTTCAAAATACTAGATCTCACTAGCGATTCATGTATATATATTTTGACACTTCAATTTATTTTGATAGAAGATCGAAAGTTGAAATTGGAAGAGGTGTATATTACCAACAGAGGAAAGAGTTCCTTATGCCCTAATAAAGTATCATGCTTAGATGATGCTTGATGCACATGATGAGCAACTAGATATTAAATTAATATCGGATTGGCTTTAGTGCTAGTGGGAGATTGTTGGAGTAAGCTCTAATAGCCAATCAATATTGGTTTAATATACTTTTGTATCATGACTTTGATATATGTTATTTGTTTTATAGTCGTTTATTTGTATATGACATAATAAAGTCCTTAGAGTAATTAGTCTATTAATGATCTATTAAGTGTGACTTAATTGTGAGAGCTCATTAAACATAAGGACATTATTCTTAAAGTATCCGTAGTCGCTTTTTGTCAAACGGCATAGAGCGAGAGCGTGAGTAGCGGGTTGTATCTCATGGATATGAGATATCAAGTCTTCACGTGGTATAAATATTAGGAGTAATATTTATCTTGGATTGACCACCATGAGAATACTACATAGTTTGTTATGTAAGTGTCATAAGTTATTCTCATAGTGGTGGTGTATACCACCCATCGACTGAAACCACTATGGACCCTAGATGTGGAGTACTTTATTGCCAATCAAACGTTGTAACAAGATGACCATAAAGATGGTTGATGGGTACTTTATAAATCATCTTGAGGGACATGAGTGACCTAGATGGAATTTGCCCCCTATACGGAGTCATATCTGTGGGCCCCTTGATAGAGTATGATTGTAAAATGCATGGCCATGCTCAAATAAGTCAATATGAGATATTGGGCTTATTTGTTGTTATCAGGAATACTCGGGGATCAAGGAATAAACTATTGAACTATACGAGGGTGACACATTCTATGCCTTGTGTTCAATATAGATATAAGGGCAAAAGGGTAATTGTTCACATAATCATTATCACAGAAAGGTTATGTCAGATCACATGACATTCTCTTTACTTGGGTAGCAATGATGTGTTGCTAGATACCGCTCATTGTTTATAATATTAAATAGGTGATTTAATATTATTGCCAACGAGAACCAGGTCACACGATAGAGTACTTATAGTGGAATGGATGATTAAATTAAATATGATTTAATTCAATTATGTGTTAATATTATTTAAATTAATGTTTAATGTTTATTTGATTAAATATGATTTAATTAAATAAATGGAATTGATGATTGATTAAATTAAATATGATTTAATTTAATATTTTATTTTATTTTATTAAAAGAGTTTAATTAAATATAAATAATAATTATTTAATTAAATAGTTTAACTAATTAAGATTGGGTTTGTTTTGGAAAAAGCCCAAATTATGAGCATTAGGGTTTTAGAAGCTCTCTATAATTAGAGAAGCTCTTTTCCCTTGCTAGGTTAATTGTCAATTCTCAAGAGAATAAGAAATGGCTTTTTGCACTTTGCACTCGTGGACTACGGAGGTAACCGTTCGTGATCGTATGAGAAAACACGCTTCAAGAGGTAATTCTTGAATCCTTTTTCGGTGAGTTTTTATTTGTGATTAATGATTTAATCAAGATCCGTTCATCGGGATTGTTCCGCTAAGAGGTTAAAATTTTGAAAAACCCCTCTTAGATCCCAACACCACCCTCATTAGCTTCTTCAGCATACGATTAACAAATACAATCCACACAGATCATTATGCATATAACAACAATCAATGCAATTATAACACTAGAAATCATCCTAACATGTTATAATTACATATGCAATGCAGACTCAATGCATGTGGTACCAAACATGAACCAAGTTCACACCCTGTTCCATTTACACCTTGGAAAACAGCGTCAATCAACGATTCGCCCATACACCATTGGGTCAAGAATCTAGCTTCACCACCACTATCCACTGGGTACGGTTATTGGCTCTGCAAGTTCAATTCCATATAATGGGAATGAACCATCTCCAGAATGCTTATGCATGCACATCAGAAGCATGCAACAATCCAAATACGAAATATGATCACACAACATTATTCCATTCATAATCAATAACAACAACAGCATGTAACACCCCAATTCTACCCCGATAATTATTACAAAAATCAGAGTTATAAAATTCTTTTCAACAACCAATTGGAGTATTACAATTCAACTTAACAACAACATACTATCACAGATACATAACACATAAGTTCGGATGAACTTGAATAACATGAGTTTAACTTTATTAATATAAATCAGCGGAACTACATTATTCAATTTGGAAGTTATAACAACTTTTCAACTTTTAAACCAGTTCCTTTTCATGTATCAACATGGTTATTCAACACAAATCCAAAACAACTAAACAACTAGCGTTCATCCCAGTGTTACGTATGGGCTAACTCGAACTAACAGCAACTAAATCCTCGACTGGGGTACCTGTACATTACCAATATAAAGGTAACGGCCAACAAAATATAAAGGGTGAGATATTGAAAAATATAAGCAACAGTATGATAATTCATATGCTAGGTAAAGAATCATACAATAATTACTACTTTAATCAACAACGTACGATATCCACAAAACAACATAATAATCAACGACCACATAAAAATGTGACTCAGATGCGACTTGACTAATGCAAATGCATGTGGATCCATTTGAGTAAAACCCCCAACTTAAAATCATGTCAGGTTATCGAGGCATTTCAACAAGGCATAAGCCTTTAACTTTCAATGTGGTGCCAATCCAGGCCAACTTAATAATGCACATGCTATGTATGATACAATGACCACAACATCAACCACAACTTAAAACAACGACAACTTAATCATGCATTAATCAATAATCAACGACTTCAACTATTAACAACGTCAACAACAATGCAACTTATAATTAACATAATCAACTTCAACTTCAACAACAATTAACAACTTCAACAACAATTAACAACTTCAACAACAATTAGCAATATCAACAACAATACAATTTATAATTAACACGATCAAATTAAACTTCCACAACAATTAACAACTTTGGCCATTTAAGTCTACAATCCAAAAGATTGTCCAATTCGGACATAAACATCAGCGAATGATTTTTAATAGTTTACTAATTAACTACCCGAACTATCCTAAAGTTTCCCAATTCTAATAAACTAATTAATTCAACCGAATTATGTTTTAGTTTCTCACTATTATTAACTAAGTAAATTCGGCCACTCCCATTATTTTTCGCATTAAATAGATTAATTTCTGTCTTGATTCACACCGTCTAATAGCATTTCTAAAGCTGTTAAAATTAAGGTTATGCCATTATTATATCATTCTGCTAATTAATCTTGTCACTACCTATCAATTTTCTGCATTTTTATGGATCACTCTACTACTCAATTCACACGGTCTGTTCCAAATTTGTTGCTGCTAAGTTACTCTCCTACTAGTACCAACTACTACTGATATAGTATCCTTCTGCTGCTTGAGTATTAAATCTTTCCATTCTACTAGCAACCTATTCATTTTAATTATGTAATGTTATACCTTACTACACTCCTAAGCCAAATAAATCATGTCAACAAAATAGGACAACATGCATGAAATTGAGACGCCCACCCCCACACTGAGGCGGTCGCCTCACTCTTCCTCTCACGATGTCTCTCTCTTCTTCTTCCAATGAGGCGGTCGCCTCCTCCTTTCTTTCTTCCAGGGGGCGGTCGCCTCCCTTAGCCCACACGATGCCAAAATTCACTTTCTTTTCTCAGCCACAGTGACGATTTCAACATAACATAGTAACATTTAGAGGATAACAATCACAAAACAACACATATAATAGCAACGATTTCAACAGGAACCAATATTATTCCTTCAACAACATAATTTTATCGATAAAAACACAATTAGCAGTGTAATTATGCAGCCCTAAACCCCACATAAAAATTATCCTACAATCGATTATATAATCCGAACCCCACCCCTTACCTTAAATTTGACGGTGGTTATAACTCCGATCGAATTTCTACTTTCCGGTTCCGATAGTGCACTCCTTGAATCCTCTCCTAGCCTTTGTGCCTCCACTTTCTCCTTGAATTTTCCTTTTCTCCCGTAAACCCTATTTTCTATTTTTTCCTTCCTTTATATACTTCTTTAAATACTCCTTAATATAATACTCTATTAATAATTAATTATTTATTCTACTCCTTTAATAATTCAAGTATTATTCTATCATATATTTTATTGACCAATTAAATAATACTTCTCATTCTATTTCTCACATTATAATAAAATTCACTAAATACTTTAATTAATTAATTCCTACTAATAATAATAATTCTCCGACTAAACTGATTATTCATTTAATCCTCTTAAACCGACTTATAAATCCGTTAATGTCCCTTATAATTATTTCGATAATTCCTTCTTTGACTAATTCCAATAAATAAATCCTTAATAATTTTATTTAAATAATTAAATAATTTCCGGGTGTTACACAGCACATGATAACAACAATCATGAACATAAATCATCCCAAAGCATAAATATGCCAAACGCTTACCCTTCAATTTAGTAAGGCTATCACCGGTATATACAACAACAACAACACTCATGATATCAACAAGCATCATGAATTATTTGGGGTGTCACAGAACTCAACCTCAACTTAGTGCCCAAAGCTTCTTGCAACCCTGTCCAAAACTTTGACGTAAACCTGAGATCTCTATCCGACACAATACTAGAAGAAATACCGTGCAAACTTACGATCTTCTTGACATACAACTGAGCCAACTTCTCCATCGGATAATCCATTCTTATTGGAATAAAATGAGCAGACTTCGTCAACCGATCAACAATAACCCAAATAGAATCACAGTTCTTCGCTGTCCTCGACAGACCAGACACAAAATCCATAGAAATGCCATCCCATTTCCAATCCGGAACAAACAACAGTTCCATCAATCCCGACGGTTTCTGATGTTCGATTTTCGACTTCTGACAAATCAGACAAGCATAAACAAACTTAGCAATTTCCTTCTTCATTCCAGGCCACCAAAATAACTTTTTCAAGTCATGATACATCTTAGTAGCACCAGGATGAATACTCAATCCACTACGATGTCCTTCTTCTAAAATACTCTTCCTAATCTCTGCATTATCCAGAACACACACCCTATCACCAAATCTCATAACACCATTCTCGTCAATTCGAAATTCACCTCCTTGACATTGGTTGTTCAATGTCAATTTATCAACTAAACTGACGTCAGATTTCTGTCTAATTCAAATTTCCTCAAGAATACCACTAGTCAACTTCAACATACCCAACTTAACACTATCAAAAGTAGTCTCGCATACCAAACTCAAATCTCTGAATTGCTCAACTAAATCCAATTCACGAACCAACAACATAGACATATGCAAGGACTTCCTACTCAATGCATCTGCAACCACGTTTGCCTTACCAGGATGGTAATTCAAACCGAAATCATAATCTTTCAGGAATTCTAACCACCTCCTCTGCCTCATATTTAGCTCTTTCTGATCGAAGAGATACTTCAGACCCTTATGATTGCTGAATACCTCGAATCGAGATCCATACAAATAATGCCTCCACAATTTCAAAACAAATACCACAGCTGCCAGCTCTAAATCATGAGTTGGATAATTCCTTTCATGAATCTTCAACTGTCTCGAAGCATAAGCTATTACCTGTTTGTCTTGCATCAAAACACCACTTAAACCCATCAATAAAGCATCATAGTACACAACAAAAGACTCTGCCAGATTCGGCAAAAATCAAAATCGGAGCACTAATCAACCTCCTCTTCAACTCTTGGAAACCTTTCTCATACCCAGAATCCCAAACAAACATTTGACCATTTCTTGTCAACTTAGTCAACGGAAACGCTAACTTCGAAAATCCTTCAATGAATTTCCTGTAGTAACCTGCAAGACCAAGAAAACTACAGATTTCAGAAGCATTCATCGGCGTTTCCCACTGAGATACCGCTTCTACCTTTGTAGGATCAACAACAATGCCATTCTTGGAAATCACATGGCCAAGAAATCTTACTTCACTCAACCAGAATTCACACTTGGACAACTTCGCATAGAGCTTCTTCTCTTTCAACAATTCTAACACGATCCTAAGATGTTCTGCATGCTCTTCATCATTCTACGAATAAATCAGGATGTCATCAATAAAGACTACCACAAATATATCAAGATACGGATGAAATATCCTGTTCATATACTCCATGAAAACACCAGGTGCATTAGTAACTCCAAACGGAATAACCGAATACTCATAATGTCCATACCTCGTTCTAAATGCAGTTTTCTGAATATTTTCCGTATTCACACGAATCTGATGATATCCAGATCTCAAATCAATCTTACTGAACACACAAGCCCCAACCAGTTGATCCATCAAATCATCAATCCTCGGCAATGGATACCGATTCTTGATTGTAACCTTGTTCAACTGCCTATAATCAATACACAGTCTCATCGAACCCTCTTTCTTCTTAACCAACAACACAAGAGCACCCCCACGGCGAAACACTCGGACGGATAAACTTCTTCTCAAGTAGTTCCTCCAATTGCTTCTTCAACTCAGACAATTCGGATGCCGATATGCGATAAGGCGCCATCGACACTAGACTAGTTCCAGGAATCAAATCTATAGCAAATTCCACATCTCTCTCAGGTGGAAATTCACTAACATCTTCCGGAAACACTTCTGGAAATTCATTCACCACCGGCAATGCACTACTCTTAGCTTTTCCTTTCGCTTCCGTCGAAAAATACAACATAAACACCACAGCACCGTCATTAACAACTAAATTCATCTGCTTAACCGACATATTGATTTTAAAAAAAAAACAAATTAAAGTAGTTTTATCATTCAAAGTATGTGAGAGAGTAACCTTCAAGGGATGCTTTTAGAGGGCTAACAAGAAAAACGAACTTAGTTTCTTTAAGTGCTTTGAAAACAACTTTGTTAATGTTGATTGGTCTCTTTGACTCCTTACTAATTATTTCCAATGTCATTAGTCAAATAACACCAATCACTAATAACTTCTATCTTAAAAAGTTCACGTTTTTAAACTCACCATAGAACCAATTACCAAAACCAAGTGAAATTTCCCATGAAGTCATCACAAATCTAAACCCTAATTTGAAGAAAAAACGACGTTTAGAACTGAAACTCAAATTACGCATATTGGTATTCATTAAAGAAACAATTAGGGGTTTTAGAGTTTCTTTACCACTATTTAATTAGAAATTGAAAAATTAAAATTGGATGGAAAAACCCAAATTATAAGAACATTAGAAAAAAGATGTTGCAAATCGATTCAAATGTATGATTTTTGCTTAGAGTTGAAAATAGAAAGACAGTAGTTACCTCAAATCCTATCAAAGAAAATGGATAGCTTATCCTTCAACATGTGGGTAAAATAGTTTTGGAATCTACTGCACCTCTGCCATTACTTATCTTTTCTTCTTCTATTTCAAATTGAATCTGGAACAAGGGTTGAAATTTGGAATGGGAAACTGTATGACCGGCGCTCTTCTTCTTAAATTTCCAATTGGGATTGGAATGTTTGTGTGGGTTTAGACAAGAAGGAAGATGGAAAGGAGGAAGACGAGTGACATCGCAGAGTAAGGGTTGAGGTGTTTGCTCATGAAATGCTTTTTTTTTCTTTTTAGTTTATGTTCTCAAATTATTTTCTTATATTTGTCTTAATATAAAAGTAAATACTCCTCATAGAAGTTTGAAGTAATTACGAGATTGCCCTTGCTTCAACCTCTTAAGTCAGGTGGAAATCAACCGATTTAGCAAGACTATCTAAAAAGTGTTTTTTGTACTAGTGGTCTAAGAACAAAATTGTATGTTTCATTGAGAAGCAACAACATGACTATACTGCTCCACCACCTAACATCATAGAAAGATTATGAGTAACAATGTGTTATGTGTTGGAATTATATACCTACACAATTTAGGAAGATGGTTGCTTGGGCCAAAGAGAGGTGTATTGTTGAAGGGATAGAGTTGTTGTTGTGCAGTAAGTATTTTTGATGTCCCACATCGAAAATGTTTGAGTAACTCAAAGAATTTATATAACTCTTTATATATTACAAAATACAAAGTAGTGGACTACTTGAAATTATATGGGCTTAAATGTGAAAATATTATTTTAATAATTGATTTATAAATATTAATAAAAGTAAAATTGATTTATAAATATTAATGAAAATAATCTAAGAAACTAAAAAGTTTAAAAAAATATAATATATTTTAAAAAGTAAAAAGTAAATAAAAAATTTAAAATTTCACGTGAATTTAAAAACATAATTAAAAAAAAGTAAAAAATGTCACGTGAAAAATGTGCATCTCATGTGCGCACAGGTTTATCATTTCTCATTTATTAATTTAAATTATAAGATATATATCTTTTTAAGTTTTATATTTTAAACCACAAATCAAATTCAATAACACTTTCACATTTTAGAGCTTTTGATGACAAATACCTAATATGTGTAACAGTATTACATTTTGCATAAAAATAAAGCAGATATACATAAAACCTGAGGTGAGAACATACTTCAACAACAACATTAATACAACAATTCCCTCACTACTAAAACAACGTTTTTCAATATGAATAACAGTATTACTACATATGAAAGATGAATTTAAAAACAACTTCTGCATAAGAATGCAAGATCTTCTGCATACAAAGTCACCTGGTAAAATATGAACCAAATAAAATAATATAAGTTAGACATATTACTAGAAAATAAAGCGAATGTTCAATAATTGTTCAATGAAACATGTCATATTATTTTTAAATAAAAACATAAAAAAATATAAATTTTTTGATCAATAAAATTGTGAAGTGTACTAACCTTAGTTAACCGAAGCTTAATTTCTCTTGAAACTATTCAACATTACTATCAAAGTTACATAGATCTTGTCACCAACTCCATCAACAAATCGATAATATGCGTGCCTCCATTTTCTTAGAAGAAACATAGAACCACATATCCCCCAGAAACCTACTGCAAATCCAACTCCCATGCCTAGATATAATGATTTTCTTATAGAGTCTTCATCTTCATTCCTTTGTGTTGGTCTTACATTTTTGGGATTCTCTTCTTCTGTGGTACAATTATTTAGAGGAGCTCCGCATAAGTTTGGATTTCCAATGTAGCTCGATGCATTAAAACTTTGAAGTTGAGTTCCTATCGGTATTTTTCCATTGAAATTATTGTAAGATAGATTCAAATAACCCAAAAAGTGTAAGAAGGCCATGCTTTGAGGAATTTCACCACAAAGTTTATTATTAGAGAAATCAAGAGATTCCATATTTTCCATGCCTCCAATCATCTTTGATATTGTTCCACTAAAATTATTGTGAGATAAGTTTAATGTTTGAACTTGAACAAGCTGAAATAATTCAGACGGTATTTCTCCAGACAAACTGTTGGATGAAAGGTCAATAGTTCGCCTGTCCGGGTCAATTATGTACACATAATCTTGACCTTTTGTAAACAACTCAAGTACAACACTAGACTGCCATATTTTCATATTATAAGTAACCATATGAGTCAAGTTGTATACGCACTTTGGCATAGAGCCTGAAAGTTTGTTATGTGCAAGGTCCAAATGAGTCAAATAAGAAAGTTTGAACAACACTGGTGGAATGTTCCCTTCAAATTGGTTAGATCTCAATATGATCACTTCAATGTCTAGTGGCATGTTGACTGGTATGGTTCCAGAAAATTCATTTTCTCCCAAATTCATGACTAACAATTGTGTCGATTGAGAGAGGAGGTGCGTTAGAACTTCACCTGATAACTTATTACTCCACAAGTTAATGTACAATAAATCTTTTAAGTTCTTCCAACTATGTGGAATTGGTCCTGAAAAGGAATTGTAAGACAAATCAACTCGGTAGGCCCTTGGTGATATGTTAGGGAGTCCTCCTGTGAAATTATTGTGACTTAAATGTATTGCGAAACCCTTTAGTGTTAGGTTTGATAAGTCTCCCGTCATCGAATTGTTTGACAAATCAAGATAACCGTTTATTCTTTCTATAAGGCTCACAAACTTATTCCTATCTACCAATGAAATTCCCGAGCTAGATAAATCAAGAGACTCCAATGATTTCTGTGCATATATCCATGATGGAAAATTTGGGCCTAGATTTAAATGACTCAAATAAAGTTTGCTGAGTTGAAAAGGAGGAACCCAATCTAAATCAAATTGAAATACAACATTTAAACTACTCAAGTCTAGTGAATCTAAACTGTTGAGTTTGGAAAATGATAATTTTGATATTTCACCAGAGAAATTGTTAGAGGAAAGATCAAGTGTTTGAATATGTGCTAGTTGGCCTATTTCTGTAGGAATTGATCCTCTGAGTTGGTTATATGAGAGATCAAGGTGTCTTAAATTTGGAAGGTTTAGCAAGCTTGAAGGTATCTCACCTTGTATATTGTTTTGACTAAGATCAAGATAGGTGATATCTTTGGTGAGATTAAAAAATGCATTAGGTAAATGAGAGGTGATGTTGTTTTCTGAAAGATCAAGAGATATAAGTGAAGACAAATTCAAATATTCAATAGATGGGTTGAGCATGAGGTTATTTAGTTTACAATATCTCAATTGCAACTCTAATAATGAAGGAATTTTTTCCACTGCTTGGAGCCAACTGATTTCCTTATGAAGATCAATTTCAGTAAGGTTGAGATATTTCAAAGAAGAAAGTGGAGAAAGCCATTCAAGATTATTCATGTGAATGTTACCATTCCATGATAAGTCAAGGTAGTGAAGTTTAGATACATGTGTGATGTTATGTTTATTGAATGGAATACTTATCACATCAAATTCATTCCAGCTCAAATCCAAGTGAGTGAGTAACTCAAGTTTTAAAATAGAAAGATTCATCTCACCTTTTAAATATTTGGGTTGCTCATCTTCAACATAAGGGTTTGATAAATCGACTAGTGTAACTCTTTTGGTAATATTGTCACAGTGGATCCCTTGCCAAGCACAACAATCATTTTCCGTTGTCCATGTTGATAGTCGACCATAACTATCTATGATTCCCTTTTTGAAAGTTAACAGTGTCTCTCTGTCTTTCTCATTGCATGAAAGCATCGAATGATCAATGGTAGACATGGTTTTGTGGAATGTGGTTACAAATAAAATAAGAAGCAAAAGAAAAGACATTTGTGTAATAAGAGTGGTCATTGAATGATTGTTTGGATTAAAGTATGATTTGTTGAAAGATGCAAGTTGCTGTTCAAAAAAAGATGCAAGTTGCTGTTTATATAAGATGCAAATTTGTTTGAATACAAGTTGCAGTTCAAAAAAAGATGTTGGCTTATGGAAAAGATTGAATAACAAGATGAGACGACTTAGAGGAAGACTTGGAACATTGAAATCTGTGATTAGAAAGTATTATAGTAAACATTTTTTTATTATTAAGAGTCAAAGATTCAACTAATATTACTAAATAAAATAGGGTTCAAAATGTTCAATCCTCATGTTTCCAAATAAAAAATTAAAAATTTGTCGTATTTCATTGCCGGCAAATGGTAGATCAAGTGTCATTCTTTTAATTGTTATATAATTTAGTTAATTTAACATTTAGACTTTGATATATCAAATTTAAAATTTTGGTTTGATGTATTTTTATCATTAATTTTATTTAAAGTTTCACATTATTTATGTCTCATAAACATTACTTTTTAGTTTTTTTTAAAATTATTTTGTATATAAATTTAGTTTATTTTGCTGATGATAAATTTTAAATTGAGACAGTATTATAAAGTATCTATTATAGAATTTTCTATTGAATTTTTTTAATTATGAGATCTTTTAATCAATTTCATATCATTGGACTTGGATGTCTATTAATTAAAATTATCAACATCTCATTTTTTTCTTCATGTTTTCATCTCACCGTCGTTTTCATTAATTTCCAAATCAAAAATAATACTTTAATTTCACATTTAAAATGAGATTATTGTAAAGTCATCTTCAATATGCATACATGGGCTAGCCTTGACCAACACAATCAGACTCATGACTAAGGGCTTCAAAAAATCGGGAGTCTTAAAATTGGAAAATTAAGTAAAAACTAAATAATATAGACATTGTTTGCTAAAAGTATGACAATTACCCAATTTGGCCGAGTGGATATATGTTTATAGACACATATTTTTACTATTTTTTACTTTACTGAAAACACAACTTCTATTTTTATGTTTTCTGGAAAACACAACTTGTGTATAAAAAAAGTAACTACGTTTAAAAATAAAAATAAAACTTGTGTATTAATATAAGTAATTAAAATTAAACAGTGATTAATACCTAACTTTTTGTGAGTTAAGGGGACACCAACGGTGTTTGAAGGGGATACATCCCTCTTTGAAGTTGGACCAATAGAGAATCTGATTTTTAATAAAGGGATCAACAGCCTCAAAGTAAATCTTATTCTTATTGGTGTTTATCTTCATGCCAGTACAGTTAGAAAATTTGTCGAAAGTTGTGAACAATAACTCCACTAAAACACTATCACCCCTAGATAAAAGGAGGACATCATCAACAAACATAAGGTTAGTCAGCTAGAATCTTTCACATTTTGAATGATGGTTGAAAACAGGGTCCAATTGCATTTGATGCAAACACCTATTAAGATAATCCATAATAAGGGAAAATAGATAAGGCGAGATTGTCTAATCTCACTCTCGACATGCATCAGATCAAAAGTGGAACCATTCACATAAATCGTGTAGGAAACATTAGTTACACCAGACATAACTTATTTAATAAATCTATGAGGAATATCAAACTCTTGCATAATATACTCCAGGGCCTTCCAACTCACCATATCATAAGCTTTTTGCATATCTAATTGAATCATACACCTAGGGGGGACCTTTACTATTGTACCCCTTTATTAACTGATAGGAAAGTAATATATGATTGTGAATTCACTGGCTAGGAATAAAGACAGCCTGGTTAGGAATTATGATACTACTTATCACTCTACCCAATCTTGCAGTCAAGATTCTAGAGATAATTTTATAGAAAGCCGTACCTACAGAGATAGGTATGAAATCCTTAACAGAGCTATTTTAGGGATTAGGGAAACCAAAGTACAATTTAAGGCTTTGTATAACTTACCTTTATCAAAGAAATCATGAATGGTCACTTTCAAGTCGTCTTTGATAATATCCTAACCACTCTTGAAAAATTTGGCATTGTATTCCACTAGGGGTAGAAATATCATCGATACCTTTAAGAGAAGAAAGAATCTCATCCTCAGAAATTAAGGCTTCATTCCAATTGGTCATGACAGTTTCATTGTAACCAACAAAATCAACAACTCAATTGATAATTTTAAATCTTTTATTGTGGATAGAAGAAGTTTGTTGATTCATAAGATAAAGGAGAGTAAGGTCTGAGACATGAGGGAGTGTAACACCCCATTTCTACCCGGCACATAATAATAAAATCAGAGTTTCAAAATTTCAACATACAAATGGAATGCTACACATACTACTTAAAAACAACTGCATAAATTGCATGTAAACAGATACATAACACTTTAACTCGCATGAACCAATAACAACACAATTTGTCTTTGAAAACAAAACAACTTTTATTAACTACGCATCGGAATCATAATTTTCAACTTGTAATAACATAACATCTTTACCTAACTGAAAACAACGTTGAATCACAAGTACCTAACAAAATCAACATAAAATTCAACAACTGAAATCATAACAACAATAAAGCAACAAGCGTTCATCCCCCCCGAGTCTTACGTATCAGAGTGATGACACCACTCGAACTAATGAAGGTAAACAACCCTCCCTCTGGATTATACACCTGTTACCAACATAAGGTAATATTCAAACAGATGGGATGAGATATCAAATAATATAATCGAATGTATGATAAATACTATATTAGAATTGACTCATGCAAAAATCACCGCTTCACAAATTTTAAACAACGTTTATCATAACAATATCGTCAACACGATATAACAACTATTTCATCATCACAATATCTCAAAATGCAACCATAGATGTGACTCGCGACAATGCACATGCATGTGGTACCAATGAAGCAAAACTCTCAACTTAGAAATCTGCGAATTAATAGAGGCATCAATAAGGCAGAAGCCTTTAACTTCAACTTTTTGCCAATCTAGGCCAACTTACATTGCATGAGCTCCCAACTTATTATGCTATGCATGCGACAATAACTACAACATCAAACATTCAACAACAACAACACAACGACAAACAAGAACAACATTTCAACACTGGTCGCATGCCTACAACTTAGTCTTGCCAATAAATAGAGGCATTTCAACAACAACATATCCATAACAATGATTCAACAACAACTCAACACAAATCAACATTGGCCATAAGCCTACAACTTGATATCTCAACAAAAACATATCAACAATAATACTTCAACACCACTTGCAATTTTACATATTACAGCAAAGTATGCAATACACTGCATCAGCCAAAATATACTACAAACACTCCGTGAAATTGTTCGAACAATTCATCTATTTCTGGTTAATTAATCCTTTGCTAAATTGCTAACATTTTCTACTCTGCACTACTCTTATTAAGTCTATATAGTTACTGCTAGTATAAGTGCTACATGTTACTACTATCTCACTGCCAAACTAATACCATTACTTCCTATTATTAAAAATTACTACTTGTTACCAACATATACTACATGGAATCCATTTAATAAATTACTACTAGTCATTAGATTAATCTTCTACCAATTTATTCTACTAATTACCTCTACTGATAATTCTCTTCAAAATTATTGCATCTCCTATTAAATCGTACACATCATTTACTAAGTCTTCTACTAAATTACTAGCTCTACTATATCAATACTAACTCCTGCCATTATCCTTATGCTATTTCATTTTACCAACACTGCTTCTGAAAACCCTACAAAATATATTATTTACATACTAACTTAATTAAACTGCTAAATATATACTTTGCTACTAAATTAATTCTCTACTACTGTTGATTTTATTTCTAATGGGTTTCTGCTATCATCATTCAACAATGGTCCTACTACTACTAATCATAATATTGTGATATTTTCCTCTTATCGTTTGTAAGAATTAAACATGATAGTTCTATTGTTTATAATACTATAATTTTTTCCTTTAGCTCATTGTGGTCATAACTTAGAACTTACAAAAGTCTTAGGCATAATTTAGAACTAATAAAAATATTAGAAATATACATAGAAACAAAAGCAAAAAGTGATCATTTAAGGGCATAGCGCGCACCTAAGCTTACCAGGCGTCCACCTCACTTCACATGGCGCCCATCTCACTTTCACAAGCGCCCATTGTAACGCCCTATTTTATTAATATTATATTATATTAATATTTTCGAGTTACCGATTGATATTTATTTCGTGACGAGAATATTTATATTAGTCGTTATACCTATTAATATGTTTGGCGACGTTCTGTTCGATCCGGTAAAATATTATTCGGATCCGATATTTAATTCCCCGAAATTATTTATTATTTGAAGTAATGATATAATTAAGTTAAGGGTGTGGGGAGCAATTAGTGAGGATTGGGTTTTCACCCTTGTTGCTAGTAAGAACACATTATAAACCATTCTCCTCATTTTCCTTCCATCCAAAACACCAAAACCAAACATAGAACCTGGAAGCTAGTAAGTTATAAAAGCCATTTCCCTTCCTTTTCTTTCCATCTTTCCTCAAATAAAACCAAACTTGGTCTTAGAGAGAAGAAGAGACGGTTTTGGAAAGAAGAAGAAGAAGAAGAAGATCAAGAGAGCAAGAGAGGAAGCTTGAGGTTGAGCTTTGTAGCATCATCATGGATCATCCAAACTAGAGGTAAGGGGTTTGATTCTCCATCTCATATTGTTAGGTTTTGATGTTATGTTTTGGATTTGGGGGAAAGTGGATACGTTGATTTGTAGAGTTTTGGGTTGGTTGATTGTTAGAATGGTTTAGGAAAGTTGGATTAGGAGTATGGTTTGTGTGTGTATTAGGTGCTAGCTTATAGAGATTAAGAGTATTGAAATGGGAAAGAAAACCATGGTAGTAGAATGAGAAAAACTCAAAAAGGTGAAGTTTTCACGCAGGTCCATCAACACAGGCCGTGTTGATTAACACGGCCGTGTTTCCCTCTTGTATAGGAATTTTGGATACTGCAGGCCAATCAACACGGGCCGTGTTGATGCACACGGGCGCCCGTGTTGATTCTCTGTCTTGGGCATTTTTGCACGTTCTAGTGGCTTTTCAACACGGGTCGTGTTGATGCATCTGTAACCTTAAAAATTCTGATTTTTCGCGTTTCCTTTGGAACCCGATTGTATTCCGATTTTCCGATTTCGGTAAATTCGTCGACGGAGCAAGTTTCTCCGAATTCAACGAAAATTGACGTGCTAGCTAAGTTTGACGTGTAGAACGTAGTGATGAGGTTAGTTTTTAGAAGTTGTGAGTTTTTGCAAGATGACCTGAAATAGGCTTAATTACGGTTCAATTGAATCGGATTTCGTTGTAGTGGGTTTAGGACACGTATGGACAATCCGATTGCGGCGTTGACGATTATGATTAATGTCGGTTATTAGGAATGACTTTCGCGACGATTATAGGGGTTTGACCATTTTTCCGTTTTGGAATTTAGTGAGTGAATTGGTTATGATGTAGTGTAATTAAACATAATGTTTGCGACGACGTATTAATTAATGAATACTTGATGATTTGCGATGAAATAATATATGTCTTTGTACATTATGATGTGACGATTATATTGATGTTGTTGATAAATGCTTCCGATTTATGAATGCATGACTTGTGACGATGATGAATTGTTTAGGGATGTTTTGCATAATGCAAATATAATGCGATGATATATTTATCTTGATTTGGATAAATTATGGCGATGTGGGCTTTATGCCAATTTTGATAAGCGACGATGATGTTTTTGTGTTGTGTTGGTTATTGTCGAGTCACATACATTGTATTGGCGACGATGGGCTTTTATTCCAAGCGACGGGGCTTTTATGCCAAGCTACGAGGCTTTTATGCCAAGAGACGAGGCTTTTATGCCAAGTGTTCCTAATTATGGACAAAGCGACGGGTACCACATGCATAACATAGTCGTGTCTCATGGAGTCAGTTATATTTATGTTTGAGTTGTTTGGCGTTGGGTTTTTAATTGATTGAATTGCAATGATGTATGATGCTTTGTTTGGTGATAATCTTTATGATGAATATGAAATGAATATGACTTGATAATTTCATGATAACTAGGCGATGAATATAAATGGTGAGTTTTATGATGATTTAATTTAGATGAAATGCTTAATGCAATTATGATGTGATGATATTTGTGACGATGGGCTTTTATGCCAAAAGCGACGATGGACTTTTATGCCAAAAGCGACGATGGACTTTTATGCCAAAAGCGACGATGGGCTTTAGCCAATTTGTGATAATTTATTTGTGTTTCTCATGTTTTTAGCATTGTTTAATGGGCTTTAGCGATGTATTAGCATGTGACGATTTCGTGGTGACGAAGGTTTATGTGTTGTTGTGACGAAGTATGCCGATGAGGTTATGGCGATATAGTATAGATTATACACATTAGAATGACGATCGAAGTAAGTGAGGTTTAGATATGCGTTGGGATGCACTTATTCACTTATATACTTTACAATTTCAAAACTATATATATA
Source organism: Vicia sativa (assembly GCA_021764765.1). NCBI lineage: Eukaryota > Viridiplantae > Streptophyta > Magnoliopsida > Fabales > Fabaceae > Vicia > Vicia sativa. Next base: position 73,851,044 of record CM038794.1, on the reverse strand, counting down.
TATATATATATATATATATATATATATTATCATGCCTTTAACTATATGTTTTGGATTATCTCACCCTTTACTTGTTTCGTCGTTATCGTTATATTGGTAACGTGCAGGTTATGAAGACGGAGTATATAGCTGCTATTAGTCGAGTCGGTGTCGCTCTGATACGTAGCACTCGGGGGGAATATTTATGTTGCTTTGTTGTTATACTTTTATGTATAAGAATCATACTTTGTGAAAATATGATTTATTAGGGAAGTCTATTAAAGAAGATGTTTTGATGTGTTTAAATCAATTTATGATTTGCGACGAGGCTATGTATCTGAGATTTATACTTTAAAGCAAAATGTTTAAAGTGATTTTTTTTTGAAGGTGTGACACCTCAGTATTTAAACTGTGAAATTATAAATTACTCTGATTTGTGCATATTAAACTTTGGGTAATATTGGGGTGTTACATCCATCTCATGATAAGTGGCCCCCACCACTTATCTCTTTCACCTTATCCCTTCAGGTGCCCGCCACTTGTCTCTTCTTCTTCCCAAACTTCATTATAATCATTAAATTTATAGCAACTTAATTCTAATTCTTAGCAACATCGTTCTCAGACAATTTCAAACCGATTTTTAATCGACCACTAATTCAAATTTAACCCATGGAACATCGCGGTTTTTATCTCTAATCTAGGACAATTTTCAACGTGATCTAACAACAATTTGACAAGGTTATCAACGAGAAACAACTTTTTCAACACAAATAATTCAAATTCAACACATGAAATTCATAGGATAACAACCACATCGTAACAGATAAAATTTAGAACAGATACAATCAAACATACGCACAATAATATCACATCAACCCAATTCCCTACATACCATTTATCATAAATCGCATTATAGAGTTAGAACCCCACCATTACCTTAGATTGGAGATCGCTCTACAATTCTTCGATTAGTCTCTTATCGTAGCTTCCAACCTTTTCCTTTTTTCCCTTATTCCTCTTATTTGTAACTTCTACAAACAATTCTCCAAACCTCCTAATTCCCAATTAACCTAATTTTCTTTTATGCCACTTAACCTTATAATTATATTGGGCCTAATTTATACGCCTCGCCTTTACTACAACTAACCATATAAATAAGCCCATAATAATTCTTACGACTATTCTCATAAATTAGCAACTATTAATCAACCCATTAATCAACTAATACCAACGTACCAACTTAACATAACACTTCACAAATAATTCGAAAAAATTTCGAAAAAATTTAAATAAATAATAAATTAAATATTAGGCATTACAACCCTCCCCCACTTAGAATATTTCCGTCCTCGAAAATCTACTTGATACTACCACTCTTAATGTGAATTTTGCATCTAACTCTCTGATCCCCAAGTCGCGTTTGGAAACACTTCGACCACTACTTTCTCGACATAAAAATAACTCACCACAATTTAAATCAAGTACACACATTCTAATCATTCAATGCCTTCGCGACATAGTAGTTAATAACTTATCAACCACTTCAACAATACTTTGACATATCAACATTTAAAGTAGTAACAAACTTATACTTGGATATACAACATCACCTTATCATCTAAACAACATGTTCAACACCAAAACACATACACAACTACATTCCCATATCTATATGTCAATTATCAACCAACTATCAACAATTTTATTCATATTGTCGTATCACTCTTATAGTGACATCAACATAGCCAACATAATTAACTTCGTCATATTATGGAGTATTATTCATCATTTACGGTAACCAACAACAACATTACGACAACGGGAACAAAAATCATTGCAACCTCAACTTAATAGTATAATTCAACAAATATACTCACAACTCGCCATCAACCAACAACCACAATAATATCCTTATAAAATCAGCAAATATTTACGAGGAAACACAGTTCCCTGGCACATCATCCTTATATCAACAATCCACTAAATATAACATGTAGATAAAGATATATTATTCCCATAGGCTTCTAATATTTATTCCTTCACTTTTAACGATTCGTACACGTATAGCAACTGCGCCACCTCACGCTTCAGCTGCGCAACTCTAATCATCTATCTTAAGTCACCGTCCTCATTAAAAATTTTGTCAACTATATGGTTTACAAGTTTCAACCTAGTTTTAGTCTTTCTTTAACATCCACCATAAAATCGTTGTTCACTTGATATTCTCAATCTTTCACTTTGCGACGTTAGCTCGCATAGAAACCCTGCTACTCCGAATTGTTTAATACGTCTCAAATCTTTCCTAGAAAATACTCTATTAATTCACACAAACTGTGAGCGACTATCCCAATAATATAACATTAATCACTTTACACATCATTAAGATAGCAAGACAAGTCTATACCATCCAACACTATCTTGTCTATTATCAATCAGAGATTAAGGTTGATCAGTTCCTCAATTTGTCAGTAGGTAGTCGACAACCATTATGGAGCACAAACCATCATTACCAAACTATAATAATATTCCTTTAGAACTTATACTCGAGTCACCTAAAGCACCATAATCCAATAATTTCCTATGATGTTTACAAATACTCCCACAATATCCCTTTCATTCGATCTTATCATTGAGACACCAACGCTCAACATATTACACGGTCCACATTACACTCACTTAGCCTCACCCGAAGGTTAAGTATTCTCCAACTCAAGAATTACTACTATACTAGTACGTTACATGCCGTCTCATTCAAACTGAAATATCAACAATGTCGTTCCACACTGTTTTTGTGATAGAACCTCCCCAATTCATCTTTTACACATGCCACTACCTTGACATCATTGTTGTACCCCAAAATTTACCCTCTTCTTTCTTGTATTTCTGGCTTATAATTCAATTGCATAAACATACATGTAGTCGTATACATAGCATTGATCATGGAGTTACCAGTTTCAACGTATCCTAAGTGATGAAAGAAATAGTGCGTTTCGGTTATCTCAGATCATTTTGAGCCATGAATCGATATTTCTCGGTTCATACAGCTATTTGCAAGATTTTCTGGTCAGAAAGCTATTTTGATGTGGTTTCATAAGCTCTGGCATTGTATCAATTTGTTCTCTAGTTTATCTGTTCAGATTGGAGTCCGTTTCACCAAACAAAAAGAATTTATTCGCTTATTTCTCAATAAAGTGAATTTTGGGTTTTCGGCGCGTTTTGGGCGTTCCAGAAGGCGTATCTTTCAGCTCGTCGGGTGCTTTCTGATGAATTTTAACAAGAAAGTTCCCCTCACTATTATCTACAACTTTTGTTTGAAAGCCGGAATCATGTTGTGTGAGGAAGGTCCCCAAAGAAATTGATTTCTCCAGTGGATTAAACTGAATTTTAGTGTTGAACTGTGCGTTCTACCCACTAAACAGTTCATATCTCCTAGCTACAAAACTCGAAACTGAGCGGGGCGAATTTATAAAATTCCGTATCGAGATTATCTTCGACTTTCATTTGTAACTCAGGAGTTGATTCCTCACCAATCAATACCAAAATTTTATTCTTTGGAGTTGATTTTGAGCTGAACCGAGCAATTTTCATCTGATACGTGAAGTTCAAAAAATCATATCTCGCTCTATTTTTATCAAAACAAGGTGGGACAAGCGCCAAAAGTTCAAAAGTTTCGTTAGCTTCAATTGTCTCAGAAATACTCATTAGCAAATTTTGATCAGAAGACCCTCGTTCGAGGCATTTTCTCCGAAGAGCGCAGATAAAATTCTGCATGTGTCAGTAGCCTGAAAACGGTGTTGAAACTTCCAAAATTCATTTCTCCTTGACCTTTCATCCGATCGAGTCGAAATATTCATTCTTGCAAGAAAAATCACATTTTAGACACTTTCCGACTTCAAATTCCACACGGATTTGGCTGTTTTGGATTAATTACGAAAATTATTTGGATAATCATGATTTGGGCTTGATTATGGATCTAAGGCACTCTTAGGCCCAATCCGTAAAACTATCAATACATTAATGCCTTCACAAATCACAACAACACAATCATTTGCTTAATTTTCACCACAAATCACTCCCTAATGCTCTCTCAAACCAAAGCAAAACTCAAGAACAAAAATCAAATTTCAACTTTCTCTCCAAGCAACCACCATAGGCCGCCACCGGACCTCCTTCTGACAACTGTCACCACCGAAGACCGTGCTAAGCGCGCCTCACAATGCTAAACGCGCCCTGTGATCTCTCTTTTTCTCATCGCAGCCTTTTCTCCATAGGATCTTGCTCCTCTTCTTCTTCTTCTGCTCGAATCTGACCTAGAAGAAGTCATTTCCTCTTGATTTTCCTTCAATTTCAAGAATTAAGCAATTCTTCTTCATCTCCTTCAATTCTCCATTGAAGATTCCAAGTTTCTTCAAGAATTCAAGCTTGATTTCGAGGATTATCATCAATTCAACATTGATTTGATATTTTCTTTGAAGAGCACAAGGAATTCCTCTTCAATTTGATTCAAACTTCAAGTTCAAGTAAGTGTTTAGTTCAATTAAGCACTTATTTTAAGCTATTATTGACTTTTAGCTTTTCTTGCAATTGAATACTGTCATTGCTTGCAAATTCTGTGTGGATTCTGGTTCTTGAACATTCATCTTTAAATTCATTGAATTGGATTGATTTCTACAACGTTATTTGTGTCGGTGTGAGGATTTTTGCACATAGCATACACATACACTTGTGCATTTCTATTTTCCTTGCACCTAAGCCATAAATTTGTGCATCTTGCATTATCCTATCACATGCTCATGCATTAGAGATCATTTGGATTGTTTGAATTGTATTGATTCATGATGATTTGAGGTATAATTTGCATTCGAAAGTGTGTCGACATGTAGACTCAAAAGCATCTTGATCACTAGGTACATTGTACATTGTACATAATCCATGCATACACATATCCAGTGTTTGTGTTAATGTACAACTTAGATTTGACATGATCTTTCAATACTTCTTTGTGGTATGACTTGCTTGCATTGATTCTTAGCATATAAGCATTAGAATTGTTGATACAACTTGCATTCTTAACATGTTCATACATGGATTCTTGTAATATGAGTATTAGAATTGTTGATACAACTTGCATTCTTAACATATTCATACATAACTTTGCATATGATGAGTATTAGAATTATTGATTCAACTTGCATTCTTAACATGTTCATACATTGATTTTTGATACACGAGCATTAGAACTGTTAATTCAACTTGCATTCTTAACAGTATCATACATTGATTATCGGTACATGAGCATTGGAATTATTGATTCAACTTGCATTCTTAACATGTTCATGCATAGCTTTGCACAAATAATGAGCATTAGAATTGATATACAACTTGCATTTTTAACATGTTCATACATTGATTCTTGTTATATGAATATTGGAATTGTTGCTTTAACTCGCATTCCTCACATATTAATGCATTGATTTTCAACTATGAACATTGAAATTGTGGCTTTAACTTACATTTCTCACATGTTCATGCATTTGATTATCATATGAACCTTTTTCTGTGATTATTTAACTGTATAGATTGGCTTTTGGCATGAGAACATCACGAAAAAGTTGATTTGGATCAAAGCAATTCTACAGTTCTGACCAGCGTTTAAGCATGACGCTAGCGTAAATTCATTGACGTTTAGGTTGCATGTCGCTTCACCAGAACAAGCTTAGTGCCAAACTTTCAATTTGGGTCGCGCTTAGCACCAAATACCAGGCTTAGCGCGACCTAGAACTGAATTTTCTTTTCTTTCATAATTCTAAATGTAAACATCATTTGATCTAACACTCTTAGACATTGTTTGAGATGTATTTGATTCAGGAGCTTGTGTTCTAAGTACATATGACACGATACTTCAATGTTCTACGTTTGTATACCCACGTATACATTCCTTTGCTTACTTTTTGGGTCTAACTCCCTTCTTAAAGGTGTTTTGCACTTCTATACCCACGTATACATTCTATTATCTGCTTTTCGGGTCTAACTCCCTTTTTGCAGGTGTTTTGCGCTTGTATATCCATGTATACATTCTATTATCTGCTTTTTGGGTCTAACTCCCTTCTTGTAGGTGTTTTGCGCTTGTATACCCACGTATACATTCTATTATCTGCTTTTCGGGTCTAACTCTCTTCTTGCAGGTGTTTCTTGAGTGGAATGTGTATACATATGTTCCTTTGCTTATGCGCATACGCGTACATCCTATTGTCTGCTTTCGTAGTTCTCTTGAAGGTGTTATTACTTCGGATGCGTATGAACGTGCATTTCGTTTGTTTTAGATACCTTGAGCGCTTCTCACCGGTTTACTCTTATTGCGTGGCTGCAATACTTGAATTTTTCCAGAGTATTTCATTAGCTCGCAGTACACTTTGGATTCTATATTTGTTTGATAGTTTCTACAACATTTATTGCATTCTCATACAACTTTCCTAGATATCATCAGAAGTAGGGCTTTACAGCTTTCTTTTTCCATGAGAAGTAGGAATAGAGATGCATGACACGGGGCTTCCGTAGTTGGAGCATGTTCAGGAACCCCTCTGGTTTATTTAAAGACCCGTTTAGGGCGCTTCTGTTTGCTAATTGTGTTTGTTTGTTTAAAGTCCTCATCCGTGCATAGGAAGGCGCTTTTCATTGTGTTTACAATTGTGCTTGCATAGGTCAGAAGTGGTTAGGACACCCGACGTGGAACCACCAAGCAAAGTCCCGCTTTTTATATTTCCTGCTATCGAGTCATTGATATGATGGGCAAGCGGAAAGGGTCGGCAGTCATCCCCCGTATTTCTAGTTTGTGTCTTGTATGGTGCACGCGAATCGTGTTATTATTGTTATCGAGTCCATTACAAAAGTGGCTAGAGTTCCCTATTCTAACTCTCCACTCATTCCTGGGGTTTGCATTTACTGCAGAACTCACATTATTTGCTCCATAGGCTGTGCCTGCAATTGTTTGACATTTGTTTGTGCATTGCATTGCTTGTTTGCTTCTGCCAAAGCACTTGTTTTCTTCATCCCCTTGCATCCCTTGGTTCTACAACCAAGACGGATATAGGATAACTTTCCCTTAGAACTGCTCGGTTAGGATAATTCCCGAGCCTAGACATTAGGATTTACATCCTTTTCGTGTTGACATAGGTAGAGATTCTCTTACATCCTCAACCATAGGTCCAATATTTTCATGACAACATTACGGCTAGTGTCATACCCCAATTTTTGACCTAAGATACAACCTTACATATGCATCACTACATCACTAACAGTTTCAGAATAGAATAGATCGTGCGTGGCTTCTAGAAGTCAAAGTCCGGGTTTCTTCAAAATTTCATCTGTTCAAGATATGATCAATTAGGGTTTGAGTTTCCACTCACCTTAAATGGTCTATCTTAATCAATCATCAATATTTGATCTTCAGATTCCCAACTGTTTCTCATGATCTACCTTGAATCGACCAATTAGGGTTTTAATCGAAGATAGTGAATCATTGACTTTCTGCTCAATGGATGACCTATTTGCTTGAAGATTGATCTTAACATCTTCAATGCAACATCTTGACCTAATTTCTTGATTCAAAACATTGCAAAAATCCATGTTTCTTCATCAGACAAATTCTGAACCATCTGATGAAAATTCATCTGCTCAAAAAAGTCAAACTTTGGCTTTTGGTCAACTTTTTCAAGACCAAACTTTTTCAATCATAAAGACATTTCAAGTAATCCATCATGATCATAAAAAATCAAGAAATGTGAAAAAGTCAACAAAAAGTCAAGATTTGAAATTTTTCTAACACTTAGAAATTTTTTTAAGTGTTAAGAAACATGGTTTTCTCACTTTCTAGGCCATTTTTCACCTAGATCCATTTGGATTCAGAAAAAACTCAAAACATGAAAGTTGTAGCCCTTGTTACAAGCTTTCCAAAAATTCCAAGAACTTGCAAAAAAACTTTGTCTAGATATGCTTTTGATTTTGAAAAGTAGAGCTCCAAAACCATGGAATTCCAAGTTCATGCTTCAAAATTATAAGTCATTTTTCATAAATCTCCCTTCTAGAAGCCTTGTCATCAGCTAGGGTTAGATTATAACTGATACATATCCGTTTTGCATGATTGAGAAGAGGATTGAATCAAAGAGAAATTTCTAATCATGGTTAGAAAAGTAACTTTTGCATTAAATGCAAAAGATTCCTTCTTACCACTTAAGCAAGTTGCAAAGCTCTCTCAATGATAGTCATGCCTTGTCATTCAGATTTCTTGGCCTATAAATAGTGGTCATTTCTTCATTTTCAAATCACACCAAAGCTATCATAATCAAGCTTTCCTTATTTCTTTCTTAAATTCCAAGTTTCAAAGTTCAAAGAGGGAAATTTTGCAATCTTCAAACCTTGCAAAATCTGAGTGAATTTAAGTTTCTAACATGTTCTAAACATCAATTAGAAGTTGTCTAAGACTTAAAACCACCAAAAAATATATCCAAACTCAGAATCATGCTCCAAAATCCATAAACTTGCAAATTGAGCCTTAACTTGTCATATCTCAATCTGCTCGTGCTAGCTTTGATTTAACACTTGTAAACATCATCCATACACTTCATAGAAGTGATCCAGACACTTAGATCACATCTGTAACAAATCCAATTCCAAATTCGAAACTCACTTCAAGAGATTGCAGTTGGACTTGGGTGGAACGATCCAGGCCATTTCAATTCAAGCTAAGCATACAGATACCTTTCATAGGGTCCAGTGAAGCTATAACAATCATCAAAAACACAACTGGAAACACTCTAAGCAAGAATTCGATTTCTGCTTATAAGAGGTAAGTTGTTCAACTTGGAACTCTTAGATTTCTGAATAACAGTTCAAAAGTTGCCATGCCATCATGTTTCTGCACCTATAAGGATCATAAACCCTCAATCAATTGTTTGATTTGTTACACAAACACGATTTCATAATTATTTTCAAAGTTAGGGTTCTTCATGTTCATGGGAAAATTAGTCACCATACACTTAAAATAAATGAAATTAATCATCACCATCATGTTCCTGGGATTGAAACGAGCAACTTTGATGTTTACATCTTTCAATTTCATTGAGAAATAAAGAAGTTACAAAATCAAAGCTTGAGGAAGAAGAAGATGGAGTTACGCGCGTTTTCTGTTTGTTCTTCAAATTCAAATAATTCGTTTATAAAATAATAACGTGAAAGAAAATAAATAAACGGATGTATAGCCACCCCAGTGGTAGTCAGCGCGCTTTTCAAATCCTTGCCATGCCATAGGTGCAAGGGTTCGAATCCCCCTGGAACCTTTTTTTAATAAAGGGAAATACAAGCTTCTGAAGCTTGTTCTTCCAGAAGTCCTTCTGAGGCTCAGCCTCCAGAAGTGCTTCTGAAGCTTCTACCCCTAGAAGCTCTTCATTTCCACTATATTCAGAAGTACTTCTAGAACTTCTATCCTTAAAAGCCTCAAGCTTCTAATGCTTCTACCCCCAGAAGCAAGACTTCTCAAGCAGCCAGAAGCACCATGCTAGCCCACACGCCCCAGAAGTTGCTATTCAAAGCGCTCAAGAATCTCTTTCTCACGCTCCAGAAGCCAGCTAGCTTCTGATCCTCCAGAAGCAAGCCAACTTCTGAACCCTTCAGAAGTCCAATTTCTGGATATTTTCAAACTTTCTTATTTTTCAAAACTCCTTCTAAACAAGGTAATTAAATGACAAGTGAAACAAATGGCTCAATGGAAAATCTTCATTTATAAAGCCAAATGTCCAAGGTTCAAACCTCCTTAGGACCAAAAAACTCTTTTTTTCTCAAGTTTCTAACAAACTTCAACATTTTCAAAAACTAATCAAAACTGCTCATTTTGAGATGATTTTTTGCACACTTGTCATTTAATATAACTATTTATGATTATATCAAAAAAATCCAAAAATATTTTCTTTTTGATTATATTTTTATTAAGTTAAAAATGAGACATTTTAAGTATTTCTTAATACTTTTCAAAGATGTTTTCTTTCAAATTAAATCTTTTTCAAAACTTCTTGTGAATATGCTTCACTTGTCAAAATCTTTTTCAAAATCTTTTTCAAAACATTTCAACAAACTTACACACTTTTTTTTCCATGATTAATTAAATTCAAAGATAAACCAAACCAGGTTTCTTCTTGAATTTCTTAATTGATCATGGGCCTCTCTCACGGTGTAAGTCCCAAAACCTTTATGTACATATTAAATTTCCTTGTACATAATTCAATCATCTTTATAAATATCCAAGCATAAACAAACTTCTTTCGTTTGTTTTCATTCGCTTGTTTATACACCAATTCCATTGGTATTAAGAGAAACATTATTCCCGGTGAAACTACTCTTAAACCAATGAGCCTCCCTCACGGTGTAAGTCCCAACCCTCCTATGTACATATTCATTTCCTTGTACATAAACACCCCTTCGTGTACATATTTATTTCCTTGTACACATCTAAAACCTTGTAAATATTCAAGTTACACTTGCTTTAAACGCTCGTTTTATACACTTGTTTATATTTTCTTCATAAATTCCTGTGAATACATATCACACACTTGTTCATATAATTGTTCAGTTATAACATAACAATTAGCCTAACAACTAGGTTCCCCTTTAGCCTCCTCTTGGGCCTTGTACAAGATAACTCATTTATTGAGTTAGCCTCGTCTTAGGCTTCATATAAGAAAACTCACATATTGAGTTTAGCCTCCGCTTAGGCTTCATATAAGACAACACTCCCCTGCTGAGTCAGCCTCCTCTTGGGCTTCGTTCAAAAGAACTTTTCGTTGAGTTTAGACTTCTCTTGGGCATCAAACAAGAAAGAGACCTGGAAATCTCTTAACAGCCTCCTATTGGGCTTCCAATACAAAGAATCACCCGCGCTAGGATAGAACCCTGAGAGGATGATTTCCCGGTGAAATCACTCTTGAAATCCTAAGAAGATGGTTTCCCGGTGAAACCACTCTTAAAGCTAAAGCCAACCATACCCTATAGCTTCCTCTTGAGCTTCATACAAGGACCCTCGATGACCCTCGGAATGCCTTCTCTTGGGCTAACAATACAAGGACCCTCGATGACCCTCAGAATACGTCCTCTTGGGCTTACAATACAAGGATCCACGGGCTTCTTAAAAGCATCCCTCTAATCCAATCAATTTTTCCTCGAGATTTAGACATCTATCATCTCTATGGAAGAAGTATCTCATCTATCACATCATATATAATCAAACTCTTTTTCAAACTCTTTTTCAAACAAAACCATCTTTTACCTGTAAGTGGCAACGCTTGTACACTCAAGCAAAACACCCAATGCTTACAATTAAAGATTCAATCATCTTTCAAACATCTTTCTTAACTCGTAAGTGGTAACGCTTGTACATTCAAGCAAAGCACCTATAACTTACGATGAAAGATTCAATCAATCAACCTTTCAAAATGTATGTGATGAAATAGATTAGATACATTTTTCATTAAGATGACATTTGTCATTGTCTCTTAATAACATCCAGTTGCTTCCACTAGCATAAGTGGGAACTACGATTGCTCTGACTTTCTCAACTCCCCTTTGAGAATACGTAGGCCTAAGGTCTCATCCTTGGCGAGCAAAATTTATTTCTCTCTCAAACCAAACAAAACCATAGCTCCCTTTAGATCCGAGCTACAGATGCTCTGATTCCCATTAAGGGATATGTATGCATAAGATCCCAATGATCTTTGCGAGCATAATAATAACAAAACATAGGATCCTACATAATCTACCTTTCTTGAAATCCAAAGGAGAAACTTTCTCAAGAATAGAAATAGCAAATTAAAACACACAAATATATCAAACTATTCATATATAAAGCTATAGATAACTATATATATTTAGGGTGCCACATCTATTCCCTTTATATAACAAACCCCCTTGCCCGGAATCTCTCCAATGCATTGCGTCTAGTTCGTGCTAGTCATAATGCATATCATATCAATTGAGGGTATTGCAGTTTTACCCTTTTTCATATCATTTTTCTTGTGTTG
>CM038794.1:73751048-73838900 GCA_021764765.1 Vicia sativa | reverse complement strand
ATTATTCTACTCGCTACATAATTCAATTATTCTTCTAATAATTATATTTTATTATTGAATTAAAGCCAATGTTTCTCATTTATTTCTCATTATAATAAAACTCACTGTGCTGATAATTAATTTCTACTCATAATAATAATAATTCTCAGACTAGTGATTATTCACTTAATACTTATAATTCTCCTTTTCTATCTCTTATAATAAATCCAACTTATAATAGTAATAGTAATAATAATAATAATAATAATAATAATAATAATAATAATAATAATAATATTGATATTTCTATTAGTCCACACTTATTTCTAATATTATTTCCAATAATATTCTATAAACATTAATTCATCATTAATTAATCTCAACTTCCGATAATTCAGTAATCATCTTAAATCAACTTATAAATTAATTGAGTGCTCCTTATAATTCTCTTGATAAATTCAACTTTGACTAAATTTCAATAATTAAATCCTTAATAATTTTTTTAAATAATTAAATAATTTCAAGATTATTTTTGTGTTGTTATGTATATGTGTGTGTATTATGATGATTTATGACGATTGTGATGATTTAGGTGGTGATGATAAAAGTGTGTGAGATTGGAATATTATTTATTATCGATATCTCTTTATAATTCCGAAACTATATATTAATTATCATCTCTTTATTTATATGATTTGATTTATCTCACCCTTTACTTGTTTTGTCGTTACCTTTATATTGGTAACGTGCAGGTGATCCGCGTCGATGAGATGGATTAGCTTGAGTCATCACCTTTTGAGTCACCTTGCTCTGATAACGTAACACTCAAGATGGGCGTTTTTGTTGTTTTGATTATGACAGTTTGCTTGTATATCCTGATAACTACGTGGATTATGTTTATATCATAACATGATTATTTTGTTGTTGTATTATGCTTTTATATGGCATAGATGGTAATGTATCTATTTCCGTGTGCATATTTATATGCTTAGTTGATGTATGATGACGTGATCGGTATATCCGACTTTTGACTATTTTGATGATGTATTTTATTGCAAAGTGGAAACTATGGATATGTGATGCCTCAATTTGTTTATGAAATTTTATTACTCTGATTTTCATCATTAATTTTGATGGATAGAATTGGGGTGTTACACGAGCGTTGAGGATTTTTGCCTCTAGAATAGCCTCCGTAGCGATCATCTACTGATTTATTGAAAAAGCTTGACGATCGTCCACCACGCGTTGCTTGGAGAGAAATCTTGCTTCTACTTTGTTGCGGTCATTAGGGCTTGTGTGGCTATGGTGTAATTACCCCTGCTTGGTGAGAAAGCTTTGCCTTGTGATGTGGCAACCATTAGGGCTTGGTTAGAAGGGTGTGTGATCGTCACACCTTGTAAACTGGTGAGAATTCTTCATGGGTTGGGCCTTAGCGATGGTCCGTTCCTTCTTCACCTTCACCTCTTATTTTTCTATCACATCCTATGCTTATTTATTTTACTCTTTTGTGGACTTTAAGCTTGATTCTTCTCATTTTACGACTTTCTTCATACATGCCTTGTAAATAGTAAATAGCTGAAAACATAGAAAATACCAGCATAATACGAATATAAAGCAACATAATTAAGATAAAATAAAGATATAATCTATGTAAATCAAGCCAAATATATGATACATTTTCGTGCTATCAAATACCCCCTCACTTAAACCATTGCTTGTCCTCAAACGTCAACCAACATGGTAAATGAAAATGATTAAGCATGGTTTTGAAATAAAGGCACGACCGACTCTAGTCATATGTGGCTGCAAGGCTAATGTTAGATTGATGGTACTAAACCTCAACACCAAGGATACCGTAATGACAATCTGTCGTGATCAAAAACTCCCACCTATGCAACCGTCCCGAATCATTCTATTATAACTCGACCTATTTCTTTGCTTTATTTCACCCATTTTATTCACCATGATCATTAAGCCTTTTGTCCTTACTGCATATAGTAGGGTAGCGGTTAGTGATTACGGTCATCTAAGCCTGGGGTTGGTACATAAGTCGGTAACCCCTTTATTTACCCAATTGCAAGCTGCGGGGGATCGAACCGTAGTTCGCCCTACCAAGTTCAACACCAGACACTTCTGAACCAACTTAAAATGGGTTGTTATAACATATTTATGTAGGTTTCGCAACCATTGGATTAAGCAATCGGGTGATGGTCACCTAACTTAATTAGCGCATTCCCTGTTTTCATTTTATTAAGGCATGATATTTTTTAATATTTATGACCATTCACTTATATTCATCAACTCTCTACGTAGTTTGTGATTAAGACTGTGCCGACTACTAATATAAACTACTTGGAGTTAATTTAAAACTCAAACTTAAGGTTTACATAATAGGTACTCAAATTGGTTCACATACTTAGGGGATTTAGGGTGTCAAAACGGTATTAATTTTGTCGAACTTTTCCAAGTCTCTCTAATATAGCCTAAAGTGACAACCTTTATACTTTCAGAGTGTGTGCGTCATGTATCAAAAAGAAAATTTTTGTTGGAGGTTAAAAATTTAAAATTTCGGGGAAATTCAATAGCAACTGAAAATCACGTATAAAGACCTAACAACAAATGCAATGACTCGACAAAATACTTAAAATAGATAAAATTCCTAAAAAGAAATAAATCAAACTAAAAAACGATAAATGAAAGCGGTAAAGTCCCTCCCCCACACTTAAACCAAACATTGTCCTCAATGTTTCGATGAAAGGTGGAAAGAGGAAAAATAGAACCTGAATGAACGACATTGCGTGCTACAACGACCAATTTGTGCTCTGATCCTTCCCTTGTTGATCATGTATTTGTTGACCACTTCTACTCTAACATCTTGTACTACGAGATATATGAATTTGCTAAAACTTCTCTTTCCTGAAGTGGCTCATCATATGCTCATTTTTTGGAGGAAGTACACCAAAAGTGTGAAAATCTGATGTGGTGTGTGCGGTGGAGTATGACCATGAAAATGACGAGGAGGAGGTGAGTTACAGACGGGAGAGACATGTCTTCTCCTATTGTACTCATCAACAGTGTCACCACTGTCATACCCCAAAATTTGCCCTCCTACTTCTCAAAACATTTCATACATCCGTACTCAAGGATTCCTTAAAGGTTGATCGGACAACCCTCCCTAGACAATCAACCCAAACTAGGGTTTGGCAATTCTCAGATCAAGATGGACTTCCAACATCTCCAATGGTCACTCCTCATATACTTCAAGATTCTCCATGTCAAGTTTCAAGCCTCACAAGTCAAGTTTCCTCAGACAATTGCTCGGATGGTTGAAAGGTTGTATTGGACAAAAAGTCAATTGTGGTCAACATACAGTCAAAATTCACGATTTTGGTCAACATCCTCATTTTGAAGTCACATTCATCATTTGATCAAGGGTTGATCATGATTCATCAAGAAAACTCAAGATTTTCAAAAGTCAAACTTTCAAATTAGGGTTTTTAGTGAAAAGTCAATGAACTTTGGTGAGCATAACTTCTTTATACTTTCTCAGAAATTTTTCCACCACCTCTCATTTTAAAGGAAATTCAATTCTCTACAACTTCATGTCTGACAAGAATGTTCAAAAAATGCTTCATTTGGAAGGTATGGATCAAAACATTACAGGTCCTTTTCAAAGTCAACAAAAAGTCAACTTTTTGGTTTGAAGATTTATTGTGCATGGAAACTCCAATTGAGATGAAACCAAAGAGGTTGGTTAGAGGACACTTAGAGCTTTCTAAAAAGTCCAAGAATATTCAAAAATGTGGGGAAATGAGCAAAATACACCATTCAGAAGTTGGGCATTTTTGAACAATTGCACAAAAGGAGATATTTGTCAAAATCCAATTTTTTTCCAAATGGGCCTATAATTTTATGATCCAAACTTGATCATGATATTATTTGTGACCTATTGATCCTTGCCATGACCACATTCTATTTTATTGATTTATTTTTGAATTTAAAACCATTTCATTCAAATTTAAATTATATAAAATATGAAAATAAGATATATTTTCAAAAGGATTGGATTTTTATCAAACTTGAGGTCCAAGATAGCCCACAATACTTGCCAATTTCGTGTTAGCTTGCATATGGAAGAGAAAATCAAATTTTCTCCAAAATTTGATTTTATTTGAAAAGAATTAAGTGCACATTGAATACCATATCTTTTTTCCTTCTTTTTGCTCCAGCATTACACTCTATAAATACCGATATATTGCCAAGAACAAGGCGAAACCCTAGCCCCTACAACAACCCTTACTTTGCTCAAATTTTCTCAAAGTTGAAAATCGAAATCTATTTCCAATACTTTCGACATCCAAACCATTCCATTGTGTTCACGAGGTAATTTGGAGTAAGTATACATCATTGCCCATGGTTGAAACAAACTGATCGAACCATATACATTCATACATATTCATATTTTTCTTGATTTTGCATTTTTTATCTGTGTGTTTAATCGAAACTAATCGTTTGAATGTGATCATGAGACATTATAGATGTGATCTGCGGGTCATCGTTTTGGTGCTTGAGCGTTAGAAACTCGATTTATGATGTTTAGGGTTTGAGCTTTGAGCTTGACTGGACACCTGAGGCATTTTCAATCAAAACTAATACCACCATTGAATTGAATGCTCGATTTAGGGGTAGGGTATCCTACTTTTTATTTCACGTATTTTGCGGGTTCCATGAACTACTTGGGAGAAGACGGCCAGGAGCTAGGGCTCCGGCGTCGTTGACTTCCGACCGGTGAAGGGCGGGCGTGGCGCCAATGGATCCCTCGATTGAATCATTCGTAAATAAGGGGGCGGCCCGGCGTGTTTGAATTGAACTCGTGACACGTATCCTTTAAAACAATGCTTTGTATTTCCATGACACGAAAGACCGCGTTGGCTCGATGGTTGGGCGTTGGATTGGAGATTCCTCAAAGGTCACTGAGTTCGAACACGGATAGGACCAATTCTTTTTCTCTTTTGAAACTAACTCTTTTTCATATTTTTCTATTTTCTTTAATATTTTCCATCCATTTATCTTTAATATTTTCCTCATGCATCTAAAAAACACAAAAATATTTATTTTTGCATAATCGAAAATACTTATTTAATTTTAAAATTAAAATTATTATTTTGCATGCATATTTAATTTAATTAATTAATCATTTAACTAGCTTTTAATTGTTTTTTAATTATCAAATCAACAAAAATTACCAAAATTTATTTTATCATATTAATGTCATTATTAACACAAAACTTTTTTCTCATTCAAAATACATATTTTACTAACATTTTCCTCTTATGCAATTTTCTTTCGTTTTCGATTTTGCATTTGTTCTGAGTTATATCGTTTGATTTTATTGCTTTTCTTTTCCAATTATGTAATTGCCTATGGGGTGTAATAGTTTAATTAGGGCTTTTATTTTCCACACTTTCAATTATTATACTTCGAAAGCCATGTAATAGCGTGGGACCCTATTTTCCTTTACCTTCCTGATTTAATTTCCGCACCTATAAGCGCTAGTAATTAGGTGTATGGCAAGATAAAATTGGACATAGATCACTCATAATTTCAAGATAACAAATATTTGAATTGACACACTCTTTACACATGCACCCCAGGGTAATTCTCTCTCGTTGCCTTCACGAATTCAAATGGTCAAGTCCCTCGAGCGTAGGGGTATTCTAGCACCGTTGCCTTCAAAACAAATCATCATAGTCCATTCGATCACAGATCATAGACCCACAATGTAAGCCTACGAATACATGATCTTGACCCTCGATTGTCGCCTCGAAAATGATGATAGTCCCTTCGGATATGCTGGGATACTTCCTACAAGTTGCCTTCTATGACTAGGCGATCCCTTCGATGTCCGACATCCAACAAATAGGTTTACCTACTAACTAATGGTATGGATAGCACTATTCTAAAGGAGCGTAAAACAACACGAAACGACCATACGAGTAGGTAATAAGACTTTTAGTTGCTTGCTCTATCAAAATACTTTTCACCACACACTTTTGTCAAAGTTCAAACTCTTTTCAAGAAAAGCGAAACATTTCCGAACACTTTGTATACATTCCTACATGAATCATTACAAAGTCAAGCGAAAAAATGCCTTTCAAAACATTTTGTCAAACACACAAAAGCACAATTTTAAAGTGATCTAAGAGCAACTAAGAGCCGTAGATAACTACTACGGATGGAAAGGGGTGCTAATACCTTCCCTTTTCATAACCTTCCCTTACTCAAAATCTAACGAAGGTCTTTTTACGTACTTTTACCTTCCCTTAATTGGATAAAAAGAAAAGTCGGTGGCGACTCTTGCTATCCATTTGTTTATGAAACTAAAATCTCAAAGTCAGTTCACCGTGTTACAACCACAAACATCAACATTCGTAGGAATGTACATGGGCACCGACTCATTTTCGTGATGATCATCTATAGATGTTTCGCCTAGATATGGTCGAGACATGACAAGCGATCCATATCTTTATTTTCGCAGAGTTCAAATAGTAAAGGGAAAACATTAAATTGAAAACTCGTGGGTTGCCTCCCACAATGCTTTGGTTAACGTTAATGGCTCGGCCTTGCTCAAGAGTGCAAGCACTCATGGTGGTTATAGAAATGAATCGATTGAACTTTTAATAATCTTGATTTCCATGGCCCTTATCAAGCCATTTCACATATCCCTCACCTTTTCTTTTCTTTCTTGTGGGTGGTTCATTCTTTTGAACTTGTGTGGTGGTTTTAGGATCTATCTTAAGTATCAATTTTTCAAGTTTACGCTTAGTTATTTCATCCACCATCTCAAATGTTAACCTTCCCTTCTTAATGTTAATGGTATCCCTAGTTTCATGGTCCTTAAATTTTATCCTTTTATGCAGGACCTCAGACGAAGGTGCATTTGTGTGGATATTTTTCAATATCTTTACATGTTGATTGGATTGGGAGTCTACCTGAGCTTCCATAAAACTTTGCGGGAAAGGAATTGGTGGGGTATAGGGAGGAGGAACAACAACTGGTGCTTCCTTCTCTACCTCTTCTACAACCTCCCTTTCGGATGATGTTGGTGAATTTTTCTCAATCTCTACTCTTTTCTCACCAAAACTTTCCTCAACCTCATTATTACTCTCTTCATACTTATTATCATTCTCCTTAGGATTTTCAATTTGTTTTTGTTTAGTGGATTTGTACATACACATTCTCCTTAGGGAGGGGTCCTAGAGGTGTTTATGAAAGCATGGAGATTTGAGCCTCTAATGCCTCGTTGTGAGTCACTAAGGACTCAACCACATTGTTCATTTGCCTAAGAGTTTCATTATTTTCGAGAATTTGTTTTCTGAACTCTTCATTGTGGATATTTTGCGTCTCTACAAAGTGCTTCATCGTAGATTCTAGCCTAGAGTGAGCTAACGTCGCACCAAATCCTCCATTGATGTTTCTAGGTTGAAATTATAGGATTGCGGTTCCTCGGGTAAGTTAGCGTCGTATTTTGTGTCTCCACAAGAGTGATCCATCTTCATTGTTTCTAGTCATAGCGAGTTAGTGTCGGTCATATCCTCCATTAATGCGTCGAGTGAGTGAAATTCGATATTCTTGCGACTCCTCAAAATATTGGGCGTGTTGATTGTAGAGAAATTTAGTTGAGGATAAGTTAATTATACGCTTTGTAATCCTCCAATGATGTTTGAGATCGGATCTTTGGTATTCTTGTGACTCCTCAAAATGATGGAATTGGTAGTTATAGAGGTAATTTGGGTGAGGCCGGGTTGGTGACACATATAATTTCTCCATAAGTATTTCGATGTTGGATTATGGGATTCTTGTGATTCCTAGAAATCTCGAGAAGATGAGTCGTGAAATAGTTTGGTTGATACATAATTATAGAAATAAAGAGTGTCTGCATACGGTTGTAATATGAGACTAACAATATTATTTGTTGGTCCCAAACAGCGTAAAAACTTGATGGGTAAATTACGCAGGTGCAAATGTCAGTAATATAAAAAGATTGTCGAACCACAAAGACCAATGTCAACCTATAATCTATCGTTATTTTGTAAAGCTAAGGCTAATGAATAATTGGATTTTGGAAACTAAGAACTAAAGCGAAATAAATGGACTTAGGAAATAATACTAAGCGAGGCAGGGATATGATTTATCGCGTTTCTGAAGGGACATAGAAAATGAGTACTAATTACGACTAGAAATTAATTCATTAGAATATACCACTTAAAGACTCACTCACGCTCCATGTAAAGCCATACTTCACGATCCAAGGTTTTTTTCTCTACATATACGGTAACTAAAAATATTTTTGTAAGCCAATAATATCTACATCTAAAAAGCTGCTCTCGTTGTATTTAGATTTGTTGCCTAATTTCCACATCATTGATTCGATCCCACAAACTCAGTAGTCTTGGGCTGTGTAATTGATTTCTCACTCTAAGTGACAAAATCGTGTAAATAGCATTCGGCTAAAGGTGACTAGAGGATCTGACGTGGTCGGATCTTCAGCGCGTGCGATTTAATCTTTTGATTTGTTTATAAAGATGCCATGAGCATCGAGCTTTATTATTTTCAACGAAAGATGATTTAATGATTATGAAGGGGAAAGCGAAATACCCTCAATTGATATTGGTATAGTAACGACTAGCATAAACTAGGCATAACGCATTGGGGAGATTCGAGTAAGGGGATTATATAAAGGGAATAGATGGAGCACCCTAAATATGTAGTTATCTGACTTTATATATGAATATGTTTGATATGTTTGTGTGTTTTAATTGCTATTTCTATGATTGGGAAAGTTTCTCCTTTGGGATTTTAAGAAGCGATGGGAATATGGGATTCTAGTGTTTGTTATTATTGTGCTTTCATAAAGATCTGTGGATCTTGCATACATATCTCTAGTGGGAATCAGGCATTTGTAGCTCGGATCTGCAGGGTTCTATGGTTTGTTTGATGCGAGGGAGAAAGATTTGCTCGGCAAGATGAGACCTTGTGCCTCGTATTCTCAAAAGGATGTTGAGAAAGTCGAGAGCAATCGTAGTTCCACTTATGCTAGTGGAAAGCAACGGGATGTTAGTAAGAGACAGACAAATGTCATCTTAATGAAAAATGTATCTAATCTATTTCATCACATACATTTTTGAAAAGTTTGATTGATAAAAATCTTTCGTCGTAAGTATTAGGTGTTTTGCTTGAGTATACAAGCGTTACCACTTGTTTTAAGAAAGATGTTTTGAAAAGATGATTGAATCTTTTAGCGTAAGCATTGGGTGTTTTGCTTGAGTGTACAAGCGTTACCACTTACAATTAAGAGATGTTTTTGTTTGAAAATAGTTTGAAAAGTTTTTGAAAAGTTTTGACTGTATGTGATGTGATAGATGAGATACTTCTTCCATAGAGATGATAGATGTCTAAATCTCGAGGAAAATTGATTGGATTAAAGGGATGCTTTTAAGAAGCCTATGGGTCCTTGTATTGTTAGCCCAAGAGGAGGCATTCGAGTCATCGAGGGTCATCGAGGTCCTTGTATGAAGCTCGAGAGCTATAGGGTATGGGTGGCTTTGTGTTAAAGGGATTTCACCGAAACCATCCTTTTTGAATAAAGCAATTTCACGGAAATTTTACTCTGGGGATTTTGAAAGTGATTTCACCGAAACCATCCTTTCGAGGTTCTATTCTTAGCGTGGTGATTCTTTGTATTGGAAGCCCATAGGAGGCATTAAGAGATTTCTGTCTCTTTCATTGTATGATGCCGAAGGCTAAACTCAATGAAGAGTTCTTTTAAGGAAGCCCAGAGAGAGCTGACTCAGCGAGGAGTGTGTCTTATATGAGGAGCCTAACTGAGGAGTTTCTTTGTCAAGCGAGAAGGCTAAACTCCTAGATAAACTATCTTGTATGAAGCTCGAAGGAAGTTATACTCGGATGAATGAGTTTTCTTATATAAACCTAAGAGGAGGCTGACCATCTTTGAGGATGGATTGTCTTGTATAAAGCCAGCGGAGGCTAACTAATGGGAACCTATTGATTAGTCTAATTGTTATGTTATGATTAGGCAGTTTGTATAAGCAAGTGTGTGTGTGTGTGTGTGTGATATGTATTCACAGGTTTATGAAGGAAATATAGCAAGATGCATGATGTTTATTTACAGGAGTTTATGAAGGAAATATAAACAAGTGTCGTGAAGCGAGCGTTTAAAAGCAGCGTAACTTGATTATTTACAAGTTTGAAGCGTGTACAAAGAAATGAATATATGTACGACGAGTTTTTATGTCGAGAAAAAGATGAATGTACATAGGAGGGTTGGGACTTACACCGTAAGGGAGGCCCATTGGTTGAAAGCAGTTCAGAAATAATGCTCCCAATACCAATGGTATTCAGTGTAAAGTGTGCGAGATGGTAATGATTGATTGAAGTTTATACGTAAAAGGTATACGTATTATGCGGATAAAGTTTGTATGAAAAGAAATTGATATGTACAAGGAATGTTTTGTTTGTACATAAAGGATGTTGGTTTGGTATACACGTGAGTAAAAACAAGCGATCAAAGTTTATACGTACTTGAGTATAAAAAAATATCATTATTATGTGAGATGAAAATTGTATGTGTTTTTGAAGAAAGTTTTATATGTACAAAGAAATATTATGTACATAAAAGAATGTTATGGGACTTAGTAAGGAGGCCCATTGGTTTGAAAGCGATTTCCGAGGGAATAATGCTCCTTTCAATACAATGGCATGGAATCGATATAAAACAAGCGAATGAAAACAAGCGAAAAATTTGTTTATGTTTGAATATTGACAATGATGATTTTGAGTATGTACAAGTAAAACTAAGTATGTACATAAAGGATTGGGACTTACACCATAAGGGTGGCCCATGATCGATCGAGAAATTAGAAAGCGAATTTGATTTTATCGTTTAAATCGGATTGATCATGGTAAAGGATGTAAGTTTGATGAAAAGTTTTGAAAAATGATTTGAGAATGTTTTGAAATGTTTTGAAATGTGATTCATTTATGAAAAGTTTTGAAAAAATGAAGTCGAAAACTTGAAAAATTCACCTTTGGGAGGTTTGAAAAAGTGTTGAACGTCGTTTTCGACTCGATTAAAATTTAATCGGATGATAGTTTTTCTGAAATTTTTGCATTATCATAAAATAGATGTATTTATTGACAAGTGTTTAAAAATCATCTCAAAATGAGAAGTTTGATTATTGGTCAAAAATGTGAGTTTTGATAAAAAACATGAAAAATGGAAAGGTTATAAAAATGGTCGATGGGTGTTGAACCCATGACCAAAGGGTGACACTGCGTGGCAAGAGCCTTAAACAAGCAAACAACCACTAGGCCAAGCGGCGTTTACGTGTTTAGTGGACAATGACAGCGTTGATATGAATGAAAGTTTGAAATTTTAAATTGAAATCAGAGATAAAGAACAGCAGCGTAATGTTCTTCATGATTTTGATTTCGAAAATCAAATTCGGCCTAAAATCCTTGTTTCTCAACCAAATTAAGTGAAGTAAAAATCAAACTTGATCGGTTTTCATCACGAACATGAAGGTGGTTTTAATTTCATTTATATTGAGCCCAACATGTTTGATTTAAAGAATGGTGATGAACCCTAGAATCTAAAATTCAAATTAAATGATGATGTAGGTTGAGGGGTGTAATGGGCATGGTTGTTTATATTTGTGAGCTGTGGCATGTATAGGCATTATTGAGGTGGTGCGTCATGGATTCATCTGGATCATCCTACTCAAGTCTGACCTGCATCAATTGAAAATGGCGGATTTTGATGTAAATGGGTGTTACGGATACTTGCCAATGATGCGGATCACGCTCATATGATGTTCATGGAAGGTGTGCGGATGATCAATTTCGGTTTAATCAAGCCTAGCCATGAATTGATGTCTTAAGGCGGTTTGTGAAAATGACATGAAATATGATTCTGAATTCTAGCTCTATGTGTTGATTTTAATGTTCAAACAGTTCCATATGGATATTATGATATGTTAGACACCAAAGTTTATCATGAGTTCTTACTAAATTTAAAAATTGCAATATTTGGCAAATTGAACTATGATTTGAGAAATTGGAGAAGGTGGAAAACATGGATTTGTGATGCTTTGGTGTGATTGAGCTTGAATTTGATGTTCAATTTATAGGTAACAAGTTCTGAAAATGTTAGGCAAGGAATGGCATTTGGAAAATCAAACTTACCTTAGAGGGCAAGAAAGTCTTTTTTAAAGGTAAGAGCTTCCTTTTTTTTTTTACCATGTGTGAAATATCAATTTGCTCTTATCTTATCTCAATCATCCTTCACTGATATTTATCAGTTCAATCTCTCTTGGCAAGGTGGCAAAGGTTCTAGAAGAGGAAAATGCAAAATGACCTATAATTTTACAAGTTTGTATTTGAAAATTATGGATTTTGGAGCTCTAAATTTCAAATTCAAAGCTAGACTCCATGGATTTGAGAGTTCTTGGACATTTTGGAAGATTTTTCCATGATCTACAACTTTCATGTTTGAGTTTTTCCAATTCAAAATGGAACTAGGTGAAAAATGGCATGATTTGGAAAAATAAAAATTTCAACATTAGAAAAATTTCTAAGTATAAAAACTTTTGACTTTGACTTTTCAAATTCGATTTTTATGATCATGATGGATCATTTGAAGTATTTTGATGTTGGAAAAAGTTTTGTTTTGAAAAATTTGACCAAAAGTCAAAGTTTGACTTTTAAATGTGATGAAAATTCATCGGATATTTGAAATGGTGATGAAGTCTGTGAACTACGTGATGTTTGAATCGAGAAATTAGGTCAAGATGTTGTATCTAAGATATAATGACCAATCTCTATCCAAAAAGTCATTTCTTGCTCAAAAGTCAGAATACCCATGCCCGATCAAAACCTAATTGGTCGATCCTTGATTGATTTGTGAGAGAAATGGTGTCACGATGTCGGTGATGATTTGATCAAGATAGATCAAATGAGGTGAGAAAAACTCAAACCCTAATTGATTTCCTCTTGAATTAGATGAAAGTCGATGAAACCCTAATTTTGACACATGAATGTTATACTTGGGTGTAATGTCACGAGCATTAGTGATGCAATGATGCAAATGTGGGTGGTATATTAGGTCAAAGGTGAAATATGACAACCTCTCACTCTCGTGACAAAGATATTTAAATTAGACTTGAAATTAAAAACCAAAACAAATTTTAATAATAAATTTCTATTATTGTCTACCAAGTCCGTCGTGATGACGATCCTCATCTATTAGAACTCAAAACTATTTAATAAATATGGAATTAGGTGTAAACAAACTAAACATAAAGATTGCAATTAAAGAATATCATAGTAATTAAATTAAACAAAGCAACAATAAAAAATAAGAAATGCGATAAAAATGAACACGTAGGCAGGAATAATAAATGCTGGAATTAACTTTTGAAATAAACTTGGCGTGCATCGATAGAAATTGAATTTAGAATATGAGCGTGCTTGATAAATCAAATACATAATTTAGATAAAAGAAAACAAAACCTAAAACTAATGGTGTGGTTCCTCGATGAGAAACTACCACTTTGACGCATAGATTTCGCCTAAAACATAACATGAAAAAATATACAAAATAGAAAAAAAAAAGGAAGAAAGCGTGTGAAAAGTGAGGTTTAAATCCCTATTTATAGAGTTAAGGTACACAGTGTTGAGATTTCGCCTCCGGAATAACATCCGTAGCGACAAACCACCTTGTGGGTGGTGATAATTCTTCTTCTTGGTGGGTTGCGATGGTCCATTCCTTTTCTTCATGCCTTCCTAAATTTACTATCACACCCTATGCTTATTTATTTACTCTTTTGTGGATTTTAAGCTGATTCTTCTCCATTTTGACTTTCTTCATACATGCCTTGTAAATAGAATACACGAAACATAGAAAATGCAAATGTCTGAATATAAACATAATTAAGATAAAATAAAGATATAATCTATGTAAATCGACCAAATATGTAAATTTTTCATGCTTATCAATGTAAAATTAAGTTGTGAATACATTAACTTAGATGTTTTCTTTATAAATAGATGTTGATTTTAAGAAAATGAATGATTTGATTAGTGTATCGTGTAACAAATTTAAGATTTAACTATTAAAGAATCGATCAATATAAAAGTCTATATATGTAAAGAGTAGAAAAGTTCGGTGTTGATATTTTGCATACTCTTATTTTATGCACTACGATATTTTATGCATTTAATTGTTATTAGTGTTGATTTTGTGTAATTGTTATCATCATTGCTAAATAAATTTTTGTGACCTCTTAGGTAATAATTAATTTTTAAAATTATGTAATAAAACAAATTATAAAATAAAAAATAAAAATTAAGCGGGCGCCTCCATTCGTTAATAAGCGAGACATACTTGACTTTTGAGCTCGACGCCTAAATTATGCATCTCGCCCTACTTTCAATGAGCTTAAGGAGACAGACCTAAATAGAGCGGACCGCTGCTTTGCCACCAACCCGTACCATAATACCTAACCATACAAATGTCGATTGAATGTAAATTGACAATATACTATTTTTATTACAAATATATTATGTACTAGTTTTT
Organism: Vicia sativa; assembly: GCA_021764765.1. Lineage (NCBI taxonomy): Eukaryota > Viridiplantae > Streptophyta > Magnoliopsida > Fabales > Fabaceae > Vicia > Vicia sativa. The sequence continues at coordinate 73,824,265 of CM038794.1, read as the reverse complement.
TTATAGATAATTTAATCATTTTAATTTCAAAATATAACTATCAATCTTTTGATATTTAAATCGTGTCTATATATTAATGTAATTTTAAAAATAATTAAATTTAATAAATTTGATTATAAAAAAATTATCTTAAATTTTTAAATTTATTTTGTCTATCATACTTAGTTTACATTTGATGAGATTACACCCTTTATATAATTATTTTCTTAATTGATAAGTTAATAATTTTATAATAATTGATAATTATTAATTAACAATAAATAATAAAAAATTATAAATAACTAGTAAGAAATCCGTGCTATCGCACGAGTCCCATCTAGATTTGCGACAATAGTGCGGATGTTCACTAATGAAGATTTTGAGTTGCAGGCTTTAAACTTTCTGAGAAAGGCACTTCATTGGCAGCTCGGTTGGGGATTCTTTTTTCGGAACAAGAATACCGTCCTTTGATGATTTCTGCTGAGGAGAAGACTGCTGTAGCAGTTGTTTTATCCTTAGGAGATTGAAACACTCTTGGAGCTGTTGAAGTTCTTGTTCCAGTTCAAGAAAATTATTTTTTGCTTTTGTTTCAAAATTTTGAAGTAAAATTCATTTAAAACATTTTAGTTTCAAAAAGTAATTTTCACAATAAAAGCGTTATTTTGCAAAAGCAGAATAAAGTAGGAATTGCAAACAAGGCACAAAGCTCAAGTTTATTGATGGAATGGTAATCGACCAAATCGTGATTCCATGAACTATTTACAAAAGTTAGAAATGATAATTTATTAGGAAAAGGCTACATTGAAAGCAAATAACCATTACTATCCTAACAACTTTGAATTCCAATTGTGCTTTTGCTTGAGAAGAGTTGATTGAAGATCGTTGAGGAAAATTCTTCATATGGACAAAATCGAGGTGATTGCGATTACTTTGTCATTTTGTATCCTTGTTTTGCCTAGATGCCTTTTTCAAGTTTCAATCTATCGAGATAATTTACATTTATTGTCTCTAATTTTTGCTGGATTGCCTTTTAGTTTCAATCCATCGAGGCGCTCTTTTGCCTAAGCCGCCCTTTTGGGTTTTGACTTACAAATTGTTCTTTTGTTTTAGACAAAGTATTTCTTATTTGCATCGGCATTCACGGGATGCGGAGTTAAGTCCTTTGTCCATGGTTGGAGAGTCATTACACCGCCGAGAAGCTTCTTTGACGATGTATGGGCCTTCGTGGCGGGAGTCCATTTGCCCTAGAATCGGTTGAAAGGCAGAATCTTTTTAAGCAGAGGTCGCCTTCGAATTCACGGTCGGACCTTCTTTGTCAGCTTTCTTCATTCTTCTTTGATAGAGTTGTCGTGATTGACGGTCGGTGACTTTTCTTCAATTAAGTTGGGTTGGTCGTACACTTTGACACCATTCGGCCTCAGGATAGCTTTGTTTCCATGAGAACCCTCATTGATGGGATCTCAACTTCTCACGGGGAGCACTACTTCCATACCGTACTAGAGAAAAGGGTTGCCCTGTCTTGAAATGCGATACCGTACGAGCAAATAAATGGCGACATTGTGCCAATCTTTGTTAGTGATGACCAGGACAATCTTTTTGATGTTCTTGTTGGCTTTCAGCAGGCATGTTCATCTTTGGTAGGTAAGGAGCGAGTTATGATGCTCGATCTTGAATTCCTCACACAGTTTTGTCATTATTTTGTTGTTCAAGTTAGATCCATTGTATGCGTAATGATCTTGCTTGGGATTCCATACCGTGAATGAGTTGTTCTTGATGAACCTCACAACCACTTGTCTGTAACATTGGCGTGAGCTGCTTGACCCATTTGGTGAAGTAGTCAATGGCTACTAGAATGAGCGATGTCCGTTGGATGCTTTTGGTTCGATCATCCGATCATGTCAATGCCCACATGGAAAGGCCACGGAGAAGACGTTGAGTAAGTCGGTGGCACATGGATCTTATCTGCGTAGATCGGCACTTGTGACATCTTTTGGCGTGTTCTGACAATCGGATTCCATCGTTATCAATAGTATCCTGCTCTTGAGATTTTCTGGACATTGCATGCCCATTTGAATGGGTTCAAAGGACCCTTCATTACTTCATGGATGATTGTACCTTCTTGTCATCGGCGCATCACGAGCGAGAACCATGTCGAAGTTTCTTTTGTATAGCATCCTCGTTGGGAAGAAATTCCTAGAAAGCCTCCTCGAGTTTTCTTATCTTTATGCGATGCCCAGTGGGTACTCTAGTGTTTGAAGGAAGCGTTTGATGTCGTGAAACACGGTTTATCGTTGAAGACTTACGTTGCAAATACATATGCGGTCTTTCAAAGTCCCGATCTGTTGGGCATATCATTCCAATCGTTGACTTTGAACATGGAAGATAGAGTAGCCAAGGCGTGCCATTCGATTTTGATCTCGGGGATATGATGCGGCTCACTTTGTTGAAGAAGTCAACAATCGTCTCGCATAATCCACAGTAGGAAGTAGACCAAGATGATGAGTTTCATACTTGTCTTTAATTTGATTGATCACAGGTGAGGTCTCCATATATGTCAGGATCTTGATCCTCAAATCGATGGCTTCTTGATACCCATGATGCATGCTGTATACGCTATGTTGTTGGTGCAATCAAATAGCAACTTTGGCGGAAAGCGGGATATGAGAACCCTCGGGAGTGATGATGCTGATTCCATTGCCAAAACATTAACTTGCTCCATCAAAGACTAGGCCCCATCGGATTACGGATCGGTCCTTCTCCGGTATAGCGGTTAGTCGCAATCTTTCATCTTCAAGTACATAACATCCTCGTCGGGAAGTCAATTTGAGAGATTGGTATATTGGTGGTGATAAGCCGTGATCTCGAGAATGCTTCCTTTGACCGCTTTGGTAGCGGTAATGGATGTCATATTCGGATAGCAACATACGCCATCGGCGATTCTCCTGTTAAGCGAGGTTTTCAAAGGCGTACTTGATAGGATCCATTTTGGATATTAAGTCGTGTGATTGATCATGTCTTGGCGGAGGCGTTTGAAGCCCACACCGCACATAACATGTTTTCTCGAGCATGGATATGAGTTTCGCGATCGTGAATTTCTTACTCGGGTAGTATATGGCATGCTCCTTCTTACGGTTTCGTCTTGTTGTCCATACCAGCCATGGACTCTTCTAATCGGTAGGTATTAGGATTAATGGTCTTCCTTCATTTGGAGGATCGGTATTGGTGGTTACGGTATTCCTTGATCTTGTCGAATGCTTTTTGGCAATCTTACATCCACAACCTTTTGATCTTTGCGGAGAAGCTTGAATATCGGCCGGTGGCATCATCGAGAGATAAATGGAGATGTAATTCGTCAGAAATCCTCTTACTTGCTTTTCAGTATGTGGCGTAGGCATTTCTTGAATAGCTTTGACTTTCGGGGTCAACTTCAATACCTCTTTGACTGACAATGAAACTATGGGTTTTCGGATCTTACCCAAAGGTGCATTTGTTAGGATTGATGAGTTGAAATTTCCTTAATTTGAAACAACTTTAAGAGATATTCATATGCTTTTCTTACGTGTGAGACTTTGCTATCATATCGTCTACATAGACTTGATCTCTTTGTGCATCATGTCATGAAAGAGGTAGTCATTGCCCTTTGGTAAGTCGCGCTGCATTCTTTAATCAAGCGGCATTACTTTGTAGCAAAAGGTTGCCCGGCGTGATGAAGATGTCTTTTCCATGTCTTGAGGAGCCATTCGATCGTAGCGGAGAAACCGTCCATGAAGGAAAAGGCGTTGAATTTTGCGATTGCTATCCACTAGCATGTCGATATCGAGTGGAAATCGTCTTTGGACTTGCCTTATTCGGATCCGGTAGTCAACACATTCGACCTTTCAGTCCTTCTTGAGGCAGGCACTATGTTGGCTAGCCATTGAGGATATTCGAAGTGATGAGAAAACCAGACATCAGTTGCTTGAACTTCTTCGATTTTGTCGACCATTTCGGTGAACTCTTAGCTTTTGTTAGCGGCGGGCACTCTGGTTTTAATGAGTGATGCTCCATAATCTTTGGTATCTAAACCGGCATGTCTGGTAGGACCAAGAATACATCAACATATTCTTTGAGAAGATTTATCAATTTGCTTTTGACAACTGTTGTTGAGTGAAGCTCGATATTTACTTCTTTTCTATCTTCCTCGGAACCCAGTTGATTGCTTCAGAGTTCTTTATGATTGAATGATCCTTTCCTCGTGCCTTAGCGGTCTAGAAATTTCATCCGGATCTCTTCTTCAACTTCTTTTCGAGAATTCACGAGTTTCAATGTTGGGAGAGGCGTGGAGTTCTGCTTTCAATGGATTTGTCCATTTGTTGTCTGCAAATTTTGATTTATGTTTGATTAATTAAAAAAAAATTTTTTAAAGTGTCATTAATTTTTTTGAAGATTTTTTATTTGTGTTTTAGGATTATCATTTCTAGAAAAGGGTAAAATGAAAATAAACACGAGTGTGGAAACAAAACAACGTTTATTCATGATTTACACTAAAACGAGGCCCTAAAACACAAACTCATTAGGTCTTGGGCAAGACAAAGAAATTATTTAAAGCTAAACTCTATAAAACATCTCTTCGCTTTGGTGCGGCGAGTTCAAAACAAAAGCAAAAATAAACTACTTAGAGCTATGAACATTAGTCTAACTAGCGGGTTTCGATGGTACGAACTCCTTGGAAGTCGGTACTCGGGTAATTTTCCGCTTGGTTTAACCCTCGAGTAAACTTTGATTCTTTGGTGGCGAGGCTTTGAAGACTACGGACGATGGCCTTTGCCTTTGGTCTGCTAAGCGATCTTCTTGATTAGCGGATCGGAAGTATGAGATATAGCATTTGTACTTCTGTTGATCTTTGTGTTGAATCTTGGGGATGTTCCTTCGGTCTTACGAGTGAAGAGACTTGTTGTCGGTGACACTCTGCATCGTATCTGAGTCATACTCTTGATCTTGATGATCATGTTGATGTAGTGATAACGGGGATCGGCTTGGTGAAATCCACGAGGCGTGGTAAAGCGAAGATCTTCATTTGGGATCTCGATTTGTTGATTAGGTTGAGAAGCAGGTATTCCTCTTGATTGACTAGGGTATTCAAAGTCATCACCCCAGTCCATGGGTTGGATATCTTGATCCAGTTTTTGAGCTTTACGGCGCGGTATTTCACCATGTAGTCAAATTTACCACTTGGTTCTCCCAAGGTATCCCAAACTCGGCGAGGGACTAGCGGATTTTCATGTTCTTTGCGAGGACATGTCTTTGAATTGATCGATGGTGCATATGATTCCTCTTGAGACACATATTAGGGGCTATTCAAATAAGTGCTCCACTCTTGATTCGGATGGATCATTTCATCCTCTTCAATGGTTACAACATTAACCTCTTGCGGAGCAGGGGTTTAAGAAACCTCCACTATGAAATACTTCCTTGATCGGAAAGTGCTTCATTTTCCGCTTTTCTTTGGAGAATCTGGTGTGAACCCAGTCGACTTCGTTTCATTCTTGAGGTTTGATAACTTGTCCATCCTTGAGTATTGCCATCTTTCACCATTTGTGAAGCTTCTTTATATGAAGAGATAGATGATCATTTTTAGTAGATTCATCTTCTAAGATTTTTGGGAGATGTGCCCTTTAATGTCATTGGCGGTTGATGAGCTGGATAGATGACTTACAAGTAAAGCTTGTTCCGATGGTCACCAACTTTCCATTTCTTGTGAATTTTAATTTCGATGGAGAGTAGAGATTCTTGCTCTGCATCATGGATCCAGGTCTTCCTAGTAAACAATGTGGCAGTGATACGTCCATGACTTGGAAGGTAATTTGGAAAGTGTGACGCGAATCGTCATCGGAGATCAACTTCCCAATAAGCGACTTCCTTGATCCATCAAAAGCTCTTACTATTATGTCGTTGAACTTCATTGGCGTTCCTTTGTAAGCTAAGCGAGCGGCGTCGTTTTGGCATTACGTTTAGTAGATGAACATGTATCCACCAATACATTGGATAGGAATCATCGGCAAATCATCGAGATGTGAAGGCCAAGTTATGATCTTTCCTTCTTCCGGAAGTTCTTAGTCACTAAAGCTCAGATTATTGCGAGTTGTTATGTTGGAGCGATCCCTCCAAATTGATGCGTAGTCACATCGTGATCCATATCACGCTGGTCTAGTACTCTCATCAAAGCTTCTCTGTGAGCTTGAGTTGAGGAGTAAGGCAGTATTGAAATTTTGAAGAGTGCATCATGAATTCTACGACTCGGTATTCGCTTTTCTTGATCGGTTTCAATATCTCTTCAAAGTGCGAGTTGCGTTGGTTCCATCGATAGAACCAATGTTTGCTCTTAGGTTAACAATGGGAATCATTCGAGTTCTCGAATATATTAAGCGGGTTTTGTTTAACAACGGGAGGTGAAGGCGATTTTGGTGGCAATGGGCGTGTACTCGTCCACTTGGCGTTACTGTCCGATTTACATTATATTGACATTAGGCGGGAAGTGTAGGCATGGGTTTCTCCTTCTCATCTTCCATCAAGGTTGCATTGTCTTGGTAAGGAATTGCTCCGGTAGAGCTACGAGCGGGACCGGTGGGCAAATCACCAAAGGAGATCTTGGGATGTTGGAACATTTGTCGCGATCTCCACATGCTCGGGTATGTTGAAACAAGGGATCACAACATTGCCGGGATTTTCGAGTTGATATACGAGACTAAAAGCTCATGCGGAAAATGCCTATTGTATTTACGTCATGGTCATCTCTATTTTGTAAATTTGTAGGTCACCAATGTCTAACAAATCTTGGATATCTGCTCTTGGTGGGACATCCATGGATATTCTTGGGCAGAGATATAGCTGCGTAATTGTGCAGTGAAGTACTCATTTCTTGTATGCTTCATGGAGATGCAAGTTTCCTTTGACTAAGTTTGTATGCGTGACAAGGTATCATCTGTATTCCTTAGCATTAGATTTCTTGAATGTCCTATATTTGGGAAGTGGATTGGCATTCGGACTTGTGTTTACGAAGGAAAGAAGATTAGTCTTCACTAATCTACGTATACGCCTTCAATGCTATGCAATGCTCAAGGTCATGTCACGGTGCCCCTTGGTGAAAAGGGCAAGATACGTCCGTTTGTACCACCATGGTAATTTTCGACCGGACGGTGGTAACCTTATGCATATTAGATTCCTTTCTATCGGTGAGGTAAAGTTACGTATGCGTCAAGGGAATGGGTGGAGTGACAGGCGTCGGTTTTGATTATTATCTTCTGAGCTTTTTGGCGAAATTTGAGTTTGTTGATTTTGTTGAAATTGCGGAGCAATTCTTGTGTTGGAGTTGTGTTGACGGGTGCTATGGCACTACATCGTTGTTGAATGACATTTTGCGTGGTTTCCCTCGGGATACCATTCCTCGTCATGTTCTTTTCCTTGGGAAGCGGTTCCAACCTTCTTGGTACCACTAGAAGATCCTACTTCCTTGGTTAGGCGTCTGTTCGAACCCTTCTTCTAATCGCATTCCCGTGCTTACCATTTCGTTGAAGTCTCGGGAGGCTAGCGATTATTCGCTCATAATAGAATGAGCCTAGAGTATTCAAGAATACCTTAGTCATCTCTTTCTCTTCCAAGGGTGGGTTGACTTGGGCGCAATTTCCTCCATCGTTCGCATATTCCTTGAATGTCTCTCTTTCCTTTTAAGACATGGAGCGGAGTTGATCCTATCGGGAGCCATATCCAAGTTAATTTGTATTCTTGGATAAAGGCTTTGCCTAGGTCGTTGAATGTTTGGATATTCGTCTTTGTCTAAACCCATGTACCATTTGGTGCTTGACACGGTGAGGCCCCATCTGAAGTAGTGAATCAACAGCTGATGATCCTTATTGTCGTAGACATTTTCCGGCATACATCGTGAGATGACTTTGCGGTTTCCTTTGTACTTTTCAAAGTCGGGGACTTTGAATTTTGATATTCTTCTGAGGAACTAGCACAGATCACAGGCGTTTTCCAAACAATTCTTTCCCTCGAATCGTTTTGATCTCAAGTGCATTTTATGGGTTTTCCATTGAACCACGGCGTTCGTGTTATTTCACGGAGTGTGATGAACTTCTTAGATCGTGGTAGCGTGCACTGAGTGAGTTTAAATGATCGGTTGAGAAACCGACATTGTTACTTGTGGAAAGTTATTCCATGTTGTGGAGTGAATGTAGCGTTTTCTTTGAAAGTAGGTATTTCAAAGGGTTGTTTGAGAAGTCGGTTGGCGAACTCCGATCCAGTTGAAAGGCATTCCCATGGATAGCCCTACGGCATCTTTGAAAGGTGAACTCTTGGTACTGCAATTTGGCTGGAGTAGTAGTATCTCTGAAGTTGCTTCTTGGTTTGTGCTTGTTGACTTTCTTTGTGGCAAGTGAGTTGACCAAGGATGTGAGTCTTTCCACTTCTTCTTGTAGTGTTATTCTTTGTACTCACGGTTCAACGTTCTCTTGCTCAAAGTTCTCCATTACTTTTCTTCTTTTGATCTAGTATCGTGCGTTCGGGTTGGTGAGACATCGATCTAAGGCTGAAACTGACAATTTTTCCTATCTGGAAGGCAGTTCAAGCGTGAATGATTAGACTCTAGATGGTGACTTAAATGCAAAGTATGATGCATGAATATGATTGTAAAGAAAAGGAATTTCAAAGAATTTACGCTAAAAGAGATATTTACGGCAAATATTTGGATGGAAAACACAAATTTTATTGATTAAATGGAAGAAGATTACAACAATTGTTTTTGTTGGAGCATTGCTCACACGAATGATAAAATAAATGATAAAATTACAAACTAAATTGAACTAATTAACGTCTTCGTCGGATGGCGATCAAAAACTTGATGCGGCTTCATCTTGATTTCCTTCCCATAGTGAGCTTTTAGTTCGACTTTCTCGGCTTTTAGCTTGCGATGACTCTCTTCACTCGTTGGGGCGGGATCGTGGTTGTCATTTCCTCAAGCTTTCTTTTCTTTCTTTGGCGTATCTACGGATTGCGTTATCCTGGCGAATCTTCTCATCTTTCTCCATGAGCCATTCATCACGGAAGGCGTCTTTTCATGATCTTTGACTTGCTTCTTGAGCTTCTCATTCTCAAGGTTAGCCTTAAGGAATTTGTTTTCAAAGATTCTTTCTCAAACCTTATCTTGGTCAAGGCTTCTTGGTATTCTCCCACGACTTGACGGAAAATTTGTTGATTTGGAAGCAATTGAGAACATGGGATCCTCATAAGCGTAAGGCATTCGAAATTCCTTCGCTCTTTTCTTTACCCAAGTGTAGGTTTCCATGGCTACACAATTCTTTGCTTTCCCTTTTCTTTCTTTGGATGTGATGTCAAGCTTTGATCATCTAGCCTTGATCCTGAGAATCCTCTCCTTCATGGTAGAAGTAGCTTTCTCTTGTAAATCCAAGAGGTTTACTAGGTTTGCGTATCCGAGTTGCTCTCGGAATGGGTTGTAGTTGATTCCTCCTTTCGTTCCAATGAGAGAATCGTTGGCAAATTCTCCTGACTCTCAATGATTTCCATCTCATTGTACGCAAGGTATACCAATGGATATAAATCGTTTAAGAGACATGAGTCTTCTTGACCAATGCCACTCGTCTTTGTTTCGCGGAAGATAGGAGATTTAGGCAGGTGTGAGACAATCCATTTGAAAAGCAGGTACCTGACACACGATAGTTCCATCTCCTTGGCGATTCCTATGATGAATAGAGGCGTCGTGTCACCAAGCAGTGGGAGCAGGATTTCCAATCGAGAAAGATCCTTATGGCGTTGATATCAATGAAATTTGGGCGTTGGGAAACAACACCAATCCATAGAGGAGCAAAGCTAAAATAGCTTCAAAGGCTACCATACTACCGATCGGAGAATTTGAGAGCCTTCTCCATTAGGAACTTTGAAGTCGGTCCTAAGAGTTTTCCTCGGTAGTTAGGTTTTGTCTATCTCATATTTCTTTAAGTGAGTCATTGCAATGGTGGGTGTCTTAGGAATGGCTTCAAACCATTGAAAGGCACTTTGTCGATCTTGAGATACCTAGGATATCGCATACTCTTCAAAGTAGGCATTAACGATAATCGGGAAAAATGAAACAACGATAGGCGGATCGTAAAACGAACAAAGTTTTGAGAAGTCCCTCATCAACGTTAGCGTTGAGAAGAGTTAAAAGAGTTCCATAGCGTTTTAAAATCAGGGATCTTCTACCAAGGATGCTAACTCTTTCAACTTTCCTCGTCAGAATTCTAAAGCTGTATCTCTTGGTGAATCTTCCTCGGCGTCCATCACTCTAACCTAAAATATTTTACAAAGAAAAATCTCTAAATTCTTTGGAAATGGAAAGAGAAATGAAGTTTTTTTTTAATGTTTTTGAATGAATGAATGCATGAATGCGGCAAACATGGTTAGTAGTTATACACACGGTCAAGCGTTCGAAGTCACGAGCATGCCAACGATAAGAATCAACGGGGTTAAGTTCTAAGGGCTTATTCATCTGTGAAACGGGTTCTACTGATAATATAGGCTCAACACTCCCCTTCAAAACATTATTGGATTTGTTGAATACTCGATGGTCCAATAATATTTTCAAGAGAAACTCGCCTGATCGTAGTATCGCATGACAATTACTCTAGGCTTACAGAATAATCTACACTTCATCCTAATGGCGGGATGGTTTATGTGTTCTCAGTCCACTCGACTTCTTAAGTTCCTCGAAAGCACGGTGTCTTGCAATTACTTGCTAAACACAATACCCCAAGACAACCTCCGGCGGAAATATTAACCGAGCATTGAACGCTCACGTATTAATATCTCCACCTAGATCTTAAAATGTTTCTTAAATCCGGGTTAGGATTTCTTTCCATCGAGATGAAATCGAAAACACATAATAAAGAAATATATGCAAAACATAAAAGCTTATCCCCTTTCTTTTCTTTTGAAAACAAAAAAGCTGGTGCTCTCGAGCGAGTAGCGTTTCTTTTTTTTTGAAAATCAAAGTTCAGCGTACTCCCAGTAGTCGCCATTTTCTGTTCGCCCTAAAGGTGGCGCTAGAGGATCTGACGTGAATTCGGATCTTACGCGTGCGATTTAATCTTTTGATTTGTTTATAAAGATGCCGCGAGCATCAAGCTTTATTATTTTCAACACAAGAAAGATGATTTAATGATTATGAAAAGGGAAAGGTGAAATACCCTCAATTGATATTGGTATGCGTAACGACTAAGCAAAACTAGGCATAGCGCATTGGGAGATCGAGTAAGGGGATTGTTATATAAAGGGAATAGATGGAGCACCCTAAATATATGTAGTTATCTACTTTATATATGAATATGTTTGATATGTTTGTGTGTTTTAATTGCTATTTCTATGATTGGGAAAGTTTCTCCTTTGGGATTTTAAGAAGATAGATTATGTGGGATTCTAGTGTTTGTTATTATTGTGCTGCATAAAGATCTTTGGATCTTACGCATACATATCCCTAGTGGGAATCGAGCATTTGTAGCTCGGATCTCGAGGTTCTATGGTTTGTTTGGTCGAGGAGAAAGAATTTTGCTCGGCAAGGATGAGACCTTGTGCCTACGTATTCTCAAAGGATGTTGAGAAAGTCGGAGCAATCGTAGTTCCCACTTATGCTAGTGGAAAGCAACGGGATGTTAGTAAGAGACAGACAAATGTCATCTTAATGAAAAATGTATCTAATCTATTTCATCACATACATTTTTGAAAAGTTTGATTGATAAAAATCTTTCGTCGTAAGTATTAGGTGTTTTGCTTAAGTATACAAGCGTTACCACTTACATGTTTAAGAAAGATGTTTTTGAAAAGGATGATTGAATCTTTTAACTGTAAGCATTGGGTGTTTTGCTTGAGTGTACAAGCGTTACCACTTACAATTAAGAGATGTTTTTGTTTGAAAATAGTTTGAAAAGTTTTTGAAAAGTTTTGACTGTATGTGATATGATAGATGAGATACTTCTTCCATAGAGATGATAGATGTCTAAATCTCGAGGAGAAATTGATTGGATTAAAGGGATGCTTTTAAGAAGCCCGTGGGTCCTTGTATTGTTAGCCCAGGAGGCATTAGGGTCATCGAGGTCCTTGTATGAAGCTCAAGAGGAAGCTATATGGTATGGTGGCTTTGTGTTAAAAGGATTTCAGCGAGAAACCATCCTTTTTGAATAAGAGCAATTTCAAGGAAATTTTACTCTGGGGATTTTGAAAGTGATTTCACAGAAACCATCCTTCGGGGTTCTATTCTTAGCGGGTGATTCTTTGTAATGGAAGCCCAATAGGAGGCTGTTAAGAGATTTCTGTCTCTTTTATTGTATGATGCCCAAGAAGGCTAAACTCAATGAAGAGTTCTTTTGAGCGAAGCCCAGAGGAGGCGACTCAGCGAGTGTGTCTTATATGAAGCCTAAGCGGAGGCTAACTCTGTGGGGAGAGTTTCTTTGTACGAAGCCCAAGAGAAGGCTAAACTCTGCTGGAGATAAACTATCTTGTATGAAGCTCAAGAGGAAGCTATACTCAGATGAATGAGTTTTCTTATATGAAGCCTAAGAGGAGGCTGACCCATGCTGGGGATGGATTGTCTTGTATAAAGCCCAAGCGGAGGCTAACTAATGGGGAACCTATTGATTAGTCTAATTGTTATGTTATGATTAGACAGTTTATATAAACAGGTGTGTGTGTGTGTGTGTGTGATATGTATTCACAGGAGTTTATGAAGGAAATATAAACAGATGCATGATGTTTATTTACAGGAGTTTATGAAGGAAATATAAACAAGTGTCGTGAAGCGAGCGTTTAAAGCAGCGTAACTTGATTATTTACAAGTTTGAGCGTGTACAAAGAAATGAATATGTACACGAGCGAGTTTTATGTCGAGAAAAGATGAATGTACATAGGAGGGTTGGGACTTACACGTAAGGGAGGCCCATGGCAGCGATTTCACGAGGGAATAATGCTCCTTTCAATACCAATGGTATTCAGTGTAAAGTGTACAGATGAAACAGAAATGATTGAATGAAGTTTATCTGTAAAAGGTATCTGTATTATGTACAGATAAAAGTTTGTATGAAAAGAAATTGATATGTACAAGGAATGTTTTGTTTGTACATAAAGGATGTTGGTTTGAGTATACACAAGTGAAGTAAAAACAAACGATCAAAGTTTGTCTGTACTTGAGTATAAAAAGTATTTGTATTATGTACAGATGAAAATTGTATGTGTTTTTGAAGAAAGTTTGATATGTACAAAGAAATATTATGTACATAAAATAATGTTATGGGACTTACAGTGAGAGGCCCATTGGTTTGAAAGCGATTTCACGGAATAATGCTCCTTTCAATACCAATGACATCGGTGTATAAACAAACGAATGAAAACAAACGAAAGAAATTTGTTTATGTTTGAATATTGACAATGATGATTTTGAGTATGTACAAGTAAAACTAAGTATGTACATAAAGGATTGGGACTTACACCATAAGGGTGGCCCATGATCGATCGAGAAATTCGAGAGAAAGCGAATTTGATTTTATCGTTTAAATCGGATTGATCATGGTAAAAGGATGTAAGTTTTGATGAAAAAAGTTTTGAAAAATGATTTGAGAATGTTTTGAAATGTTTTGAAATGTGAGATTCATTTATGAAAAGTTTTGAAAAAAAATCGGAAGTCGAAAACTCGAAAAATTCACCTTTTAAGGAGGTTTGAAAAAGTGTTCAGAACGTCGTTTTCGACTCGATTAAAATTTAATCAGATGATAGTTTTTTCTGAAATTTTTTGCATTATCATAAAATAGATGTATTTATTGACAAGTGTTTAAAAAATCATCTCAAAATGAGAAGTTTTGATTGGTCAAAAAAATTGTGGAAGTTTGATAAAAAAACATGAAAAAATGGAAAGGTTATAAAAAGAAATGGTCCTGATGGGTGTTGAACCCATGACCAAAGGGTGACACACGTGGCAAAGAGCCTTAAGAGCAAGCAAACAACCACTAGGCCAAACGCGTTTCTGTGTTCAGTGGACAATGACACGCGTTGATATGAGATTGGAAAGTTTGAAATTTTAAATTGGAAATCAGATAAAGAACACGCGCGTAATGTTCTTCATGATTTTGATTTTCAGAAATCCAAATTCCAGCTAAAATCCTTGTTTCTCAACCAAATTAAGTGAAGTAAAAATCAAACTTGATCGGTTTTTCATCACGAACATGAAGGTGGTTGTTAATTTCATTTATATTGAGCCCAACATGTTTTGATTTCTGGGAATCGTGATGAACCCTAGAATCTAAGAATTCAAATTAAATGATGCACAGTTTATGATTCTTGGATTTTTTTGAGGGTTAATGATCGTTAGATGTGCAGAAAGAGAATGGTCGTGAGCTTTTTTCAATTAGTGCAAGGAATATGGATATCACAGTTCATATGCATACCTGGAAAAGTGAGGATCGAAAACTGGATTTTGATGCTTCCAGTTGTTGTTTTATGACTGCTTGAGCACCAACGGCATGTATAGAAGCTGTGTGAGTGGTCTGCGCATCATGGATTCATCTGGATCATCCTACTCAAGTCGACCTGCATCAATTGAAAATAGAAACTGGATTTTGATGTAAATCGTGTTACAGATACTTGCCAATGATCTGGATCACTCATATGATGTTCATGGAAGGTGTCTGGATGATCAATACTCAGTTTAATCAAGCCTAGCCATGAATTCGTGTCTTAAGACAGTTTTGGCAAGAAAAATGACATGAAATGTGATTCTGAATTCTAGCTTGCTCTATGTTGATTTTAATGTTCAAACAGATTCCATATGGATATTATGATATGTTAGACACCAAAGTTTGTCATAGTTCTTACTAAATTTAAAAATTGCAATATTTGGCAAATTGAACTATGATTTGAGAAATTGGAGAAAGTGGAAGGAAAGCATGGATTTGTGATGCTTTGGTGTAGATTGAGCTTGAATTTGATGTTCAATTTATAGGTAACAAGTTCTGAAAATGTTAGGCAAGGAATGGCATTTGGAAAATCAAACTTACCTTAGAGGGCAAGAAAGTCTTTTGGCTTTAAAGGTAAAAGGAAGCTTCCTTTTTTTTTTACCATGTGTGAAATATCAATTTGCTCTTATCTTATCTCAATCATCCTTCACTGATATTTATCAGTTCCAATCTCTCTTGGCAAGGTGGCAAAGGTTCTAGAAGAGGAAAATGCAAAATGACCTATAATTTTACAAGTTTGTATTTGAAAATTATGGATTTTGGAGCTCTAAATTTCAAATTCAAAAGTGTAGCTAGACTCCATGGATTTGAGAGTTCTTGGACATTTTGGAAAGATTTTTCCATGATCTACAACTTTCATGTTTTGAGTTTTTTCCAATTCAAAATGGAACTAGGTGAAAAAATGGCATGAAGTTTGGAAAAAATAAGAAATTTCAACACTTAGAAAAATTTCTAAGTATAAAACTTTTTGACTTTTTGTTGACTTTTTTCAAATTCTTGATTTTTTTATGATCATGATGGATCATTTGAAGTATTTTGATGTTGGAAAAAGTTTTGTTTTGAAAAATTTGACCAAAAGTCAAAGTTTGACTTTTCTGTGCAGATGAAAATTCATCAGATATTTCAGAAATTGACTGATGAAGTCTGTGAACTTCTGTGATGTTTTGAATCCAGAAATTAGGTCAAGATGTTGTATCTAATATATAATGACCAATCTCTATCCAAAAAAGTCATTTCTTGCTCAAAAAGTCAGAGAATACCCATGCCCGATCAAAACCCTAATTGGTCGATCCTTGATTGATTTGTGAGAGAAATGGGTATTTGATGATCTGAGGCTGATGATTTGATCAAGATAGATCAAATGAGGTGACAAAAACTCAAACCCTAATTGATTGCCTCTTGAATCAGATGAAAGTCTGATGAAACCCTAATTTTGACCTGTGAATGCTATACCCGATTAATGCTATCTGAACTGTTAGTGATGCAATGATGCAAATGTAAGGTGGTATATTAGGTCAAAAATTGGGGTATGACAATAACCTCTCACTCTCGTGACAAAGATATTTAAATTAGACTTGGAAATTAAAACCAAAACAGAATTTTAATCATAAATTTGCACCTATTATTGTCTACCAAGTCCGTGGTGGCGACGATCCTCATACTAGAACTCAAAACTATTTAGCTAAATATGGAATTAAGTGTAAACAAACTAAACATAACGATTGCAATTAAGAATATCATAGTAATTAAATTAAACAAAGCATAACAATAAAAATAAAAATGCGATAAAAATGAACACATGTAAGCGAGGAATAAATGAAAGCTGGAATTAACTTTTGAAATAAACTTCGCGTGCATCAATAGAAATTGAATTTAGAATATGCCAACGTGCTTGATAAATCAAATACATAATTTAGATAAAAGAAAACAAAACCTAAAACTAATGGTGTGGTAGTTCCTCGATATGAGAAACTACCACTTTGACAAACATAGTTTACGCCTAAAACATAACTATGAAAAATACTCTTGCAAAAATAGAAAAAAAGGAAAGAGGCGTGTGAAAAAGTGAGGTTTAAAGCCCTATTTATAGAGTTAAGGTACACGAGTGTTGAGGATTTTCGCCTCGGAATAGCATCCGTGGCGCCAATCACACCTTAGGACTGGTGATAATTCTTCTTGGTGGGCCTTGCGATGGTCCATTCCTTTTCTTCATGCCTTCCCTCTTAATTTACTATCACACCTATGCTTATTTATTTTACTCTTTTGTGGATTTTAAGCTTGATTCTTCTTCATTTTGCGACTTTCTTCATACATGCCTTGTAAATAGGAAATACACGAAAACATAGAAAATCCGGCATATCTGAATATAAACATAATTAAGATAAAATAAAGATATAATCTATGTAAATCAAGCCAAATATGTGATACATTTTCATGCTATCAATGTAAAATTCTTAAGTTGTGAATACATTAACTTAGATGTTTTCTTTATAAATAGATGTTGATTTTAAGAAAATGAATGATTTGATTAGTGTATCGTGTAACAAATTTAAGATTTAACTATTAAAGAATCGATCAATATAAAAGTCTATATATGTAAAGTGAGAAAGTTCGGTGTTGATATTTCATGCACTACTATTTTATGCACTCGATATTTTATGCATTTTAATTGTTATTAGTGTTGATTTTGTGCAATTGTTATCATCATTGCTAAATAAATTTTGTCGACCTCTTAGGTAAAATTAATTTTTAAAATTATGTAATAAAACAAATTATAAAATAAAAAATTAGCGGGCCGGCCCTCCAATTCGTTAATAAGCGAGACATACTTGACTTTTGAGCTCGAACGCCTAAATTAGTCTGTCTCGCCCTACTTTTCAATGAGCTTAAACAGGACAGACCTAAATAGAACGGACCCTTTGCTTTGCCACCCCAACCGTACCTATGTATACCCTAACCATACAAATGTCGATTGAATGTAAATTGACAATATACTATTTTTTATTTACAAATATATTATGTACTAGTTTTTTTTATAGATAATTAATCATTTTAATTTCAAAATATAACTATCAATCTTTTGATATTTAAATACGTGTCTATATATTAATGTAATTTTAAAAAATAATTAAATTTAATAATTTGATTATAAAAAAAATTATCTTAAATTTTTAAATTTATTTACATCTATCATACTTAGTTTTACATTTGATGAGATTACACCACTTTATATAATTATTTTCTTAATTGATAAGTTAATAATTTTATAATAATTGATAATTATTAATTAACAATAAATAATAAAAAATTATAAATAACTAGTAAGAAATCCGTGCTATCGCACGAGTCCCGTCTAGATTTGCAGCAATGGTGCAGATGTTCACTAATGAAGATTTTGAGTTGCAGGCTTTAAACTTTCTGAGAAAGGCACTTCATTGGCAGCTCGGTTGGGGATTCTTTTTTCGGAACAAGAATACCGTCCTTTGATGATTTCTGCTGAGGAGAAGACTGCTGTAGCAGTTGTTTTATCCTTCGGAGATTGAAACACTCTTGGAGAAACTGTTGAAGTTCTTTCCGTGTTCATAGTTCAAAGGAAAAAAAAAATTTTGCTTTTGTTTCAAAATTTTGAAGTAAAAATTCATTTAAAACATTTTAGTTTCAAAAAGTAATTTTCACAATAAAAAGCGTTATTTTGCAAAAGCAATAAAGTAGGAATTGCAAACAAAAGGCACAAAGCTCAAGTTTTATTGATGGAATGGTAATCGATAAATCGTGATTCCATGAACTATTTACAAAAGTTAGAAATGATAATTTATTAGGAAAAGGCTACATTGAAAGCAAATAACGCTACTATCCTAACAACTTTGAATTCCAAGCGTGCTTGTTGCTTGAAGAGTTGATTGAATATCCGTTGAGGAAAATTCTTCATATGGACAAAATCTGGTGATATGATTACTTTGTCATTTTGTATCCTTGTTTTGCCTAGATTGCCTTTTTCAAGTTTTCAATCTATCAGGATAATTTACATTTATTGTCTCTAATTTTTGCTGGATTGCCTTTTCGGTTTTCAATCCATCGAGGCGCTTTTTTGCCTAAGCCGCCCTTTTGGGTTTTGACTTACCGACATTCTTTTGTTTTTAGACAAAGTATTTCTTATTTGCATCGAGGGATCACGGGGAGTTAAATCACGTCCATGGTTGTGAGAGTCATAGCACGAGAAGCTTCTTTTGACGATGTATGGGCCTTGTAGCAGGGGTCCATTTGCCCCTAGAATCGGTTGAAAAGAGCAATCTTTTTAAGCACGAGGTCGCCTTCTCGGAATTCACGGTCGGACCTTCTTGTCAAAGCTTTCATTCTTCTTTGATAGAGTTGTCGTGACACGAGGCGGTCGCGCTTTTCTTCAATTAAGTTCGATTGGTCGTACCTTTGACACCATTCGACCTCGGATAGCTTTGTTTCCATGAGAACCTCATTGATGGGATCTCAACTTCTCGGGAACCTTCCATCTGGTATACTAGAGAAAAGGGTTGCCCTGTTGAAGTGCGTCTTGAAGTCGATACCCATGCGAGCAAATGGCGACATTTCGTGCCAATCTTTGTTAGTGATGACCATTTTGGACAATCTTTTGATGTTCTTGTTGGTGCTTCAACGGTGCCGTTCATCTTTGGCCGTGGAGGCGAGTTATGATGCTCGATCTTGAATTCCTCACGATTCTGTCATCATTTTGTTGTTCAAGTTCAATCCATTATGCGTAATGATCTTACTTGGGATTCCATACGGCAAATGAGGTTGTTCTTGATGAACCTCACAACCACTTGTCTGGTAACATTGGCGTGAGCCTGCCCGACCCATTTGGTGAAGTAGTCAATGGCTACTAGAATGAGCGATGTCCGTTGGACGCTTTTGGTTCGATCATCCGATCATGTCAATGCCCCATGGAGAAAGGCCACGGAGAAGAGAGCGTTGAGTAGTCGGTGGCACATGGATCTTATCTGCGTAGATCGCACTTGTGACATCTTTTGGCGTGTTCTGACAATCGGATTCCATCGTTATCAATAGTATCCTGCTCTTAAGATTTTTACGGACATTGCATGCCCATTTGAATGGGTTCCAAAGGACCCTTCATGCACTTCATGGATGATTGTATGCGCTTCTTGTCATCGGCGCTCGGCGAGAACCATGTCGAAGTTTCTTTTGTATAGCGCATCCTCGTTCAGGAAGAAATTCCTAGAAAGCCTCCTCAGAGTTTTCTTATCTTTGTACGATGCCCCAAGTGGGTACTCTCGTGTTTGAAGGAAACGTTTGATGTCGTGAAACCACGGTTTATCGTTGAAGGCCTTACATTGCAAATACATATCGGTCTTTCAAAGGCGTCGATCGATTTTGGGCATATCATTCCAATCGTTGACTTTGAACATGGAAGATAGAGTAGCCAAGGCGTCTGCCATTCGATTTTGATCTCGAGGGATATGATGCAGCTCTACTTTGTTGAAGAAAGTTAACAATCGTCTCGCATAATCCCTGTAGGGAAGTAGACCAAGATGATGAGTTTCATACTTGTCTTTAATTTGATTGATCACAGTGAGTCTCCATATATAAGGATCTTGATCCTCGAATCGATGGCTTCTTGATACCCATGATGCATGCTTGTACGCTATGTTGTTGGTGCAATCAAATAGCAACTTTGGAAAGCGATATGAGAACCCTCGGGAGTGATGATGGCGCCCAATTCCATTGCCAAAAACATTAGCGCTCCATCAAAGACTAGGCCCCGGATTACGGATCTGGTCCTTCTCAGTGTAACGGTTCGTATGATCTTTCATCTTCAGTACATAACATCCTCGTCGAAGTCAAATTTGAGAGATTGGTATTCGTTGAGCGGCTGATAAGCCAAGTGATCTGCGAGAATGCTTCCCTTGACCGCTTTTTGAGCGCGGTAATGGATGTCATATTCGGATAGCAACATCTGCCATCGAGCGATTCTCCCTGTTAAGGCAGGTTTTTCAAAGACGTACTTGATAGGATCCATTTTGGATATTAACCAAGTCGTGTGATTGATCATGTCTTGCGGAGCGTTTGAAGCCCACACCAAAGCGCAACATGTTTTCGAGCATGGAGTAACGAGTTTCACGATCTGTGAATTTCTTACTCGGGTAGTAGATGACATGCTCCTTCTTACGGTTCGTCTTGTTGTCCAAGTACACGACCATGGACTCTTCTAATACGGTGAGGTATAGGATTAATGGTCTTCCTTATTGGAGGGATCGGTATTGGTGGTTACGGTATTCCTTGATCTTGTCGAATGCTTTTGGCAATCTTCATCACACAACCTTTTGATCTTTGCGGAGAAGCTTGAATATCGGCCCACAGTGATCATCCGAGAGATAAATCTGGAGATGTAATTCAACCGTCCGAGAAATCCTCTTACTTGCTTTTCCGTATGTGGCGTAGGCATTTCTTGAATAGCTTTTACTTTGTCAGGGTCAACTTCAATACCTCTTTGACTAACAATGAAACCTAGGAGTTTTCCAGATCTTACCCCAAAGGTGCATTTGTTAGGATTCAGGCGGAGTTGAAATTTCCTTAATCGCTGAAACAACTTTAAGAGATATTCTATATGCTTTTCTTCTGTATCAGACTTTGCTATCATGTCGTCTACATAGACTTCGATCTCTTTGTGCATCATGTCATGAAAGAGAGTAGTCATTGCCCTTTAGTAAGTCGCTTTGCATTCTTTAATCAAGCGGCATTACTTTGTAGCAAAGGTGCGCGTGATGAAAGATGTCTTTTCCATGTCTTGAGGAGCCATTCGATCGGTTGTAGCAGAAACCGTCCATGAAGGAAAAGCGTTGAATTTTGCGATCTATCCACTAGCATGTCGATATGCGGAAGTGGAAATCGTCTTCGGACTTGCCTGTTCGGATCCGGTAGTCAACACATTCGACCTTTCCGTCCTTCTTGAGACGAACTATGTTGGCTAGCCATTGAGGATATTGAGTGATGAGAAAACCGGTCGCGAACTTCTTTTCTGATTTTGTCAGCCATTTCAGGGTGAACTCTCCTTAGCTTTTGCTTAACTGGCGGACACTCTGGTTTTAATGGCAAGTGATGCTCCATAATGCTGGTATCTAAACCCGGCATGTCTGGTAGGACCGTAATACATATTCTTTGAGAAGATTTATCAATTTGCTTTTGACACTGCTGTTGAGTGAAGCTCCGATATTTACTTCTTAATTTATAGAGTTAAGGTACACGAGTGTTGAGGGATTTTCGCCTCCAGAATAGCATCCGTAGCGACCGTCACACCTTGTAGGACTGATGATAATTCTTCTTGGGCTGGGCCTTGCACGATGGTCCATTCCTTTTCTTCATGCCTTCCCCTCTTAATTTACTATCACACCCTATGCTTATTTATTTTACTCTTTTTGTGGATTTTAAGCTTGATTCTTCTCCATTTTTGCGACTTTCTTCATACATGCCTTGTAAATAGGAAATACCTGAAAACATAGAAAATACCGGCATAATACGAATATAAACATAATTAAGATAAAATAAAGATATAATCTATGTAAATCAAGCTAAATATGTGATACATTTTCATGCTATCAATGTAAAATTCTTAAGTTGTGAATACATTAACTTAGATGTTTTCTTTATAAATAGATGTTGATTTTAAGAAAATGAATGATTTGATTAGTGTATACGTGTAACAAATTTAAGATTTAACTATTAAAGAATCGATCAATATAAAAGTCTATATATGTAAAGAGTGAGAAAGTTCGGTGTTGATATTTCATGCACTACTATTTTATGCACTACGATATTTTATGCATTTTAATTGTTATTAGTGTTGATTTTGTGTAATTGTTATCATCATTGCTAAATAAATTTTTGTCGACCTCTTAGGTAATAATTAATTTTTTTAAAATTATGTAATAAAACAAATTATAAAATAAAAAAATAAAAAAATTAGCGGGCCGGCCCTCCAATTCGTTAATAAGCGAGACATACTTGACTTTTGAGCTCGAACGCCTAAATTAGTCTGTCTCGCCCTACTTTTCAATGAGCTTAAGCAGACGACCTAAATAGAACGGACCGCTGCTTTGCCACCCCCAACCCGCACCTATGTATACCCCTAACCATACAAATGTCGATTGAATGTAAATTGACAATATACTATTTTTTATTTACAAATATATTATGTACTAGTTTTTTTATAGATAATTAATCATTTTAATTTCAAAATATAACTATCAATCTTTTGATATTTAAATACGTGTCTATATATTAATGTAATTTTAAAAAATAATTAAATTTAATAATTTGATTATAAAAAAAATTATCTTAAATTTTTTTAAATTTATTTTACATCTATCATACTTCCGTTTTACATTTGATGAGATTACACCACTTTATATAATTATTTTCTTAATTGATAAGTTAATAATTTTATAATAATTGATAATTATTAATTAACAATAAATAATAAAAAATTATAAATAACTAGTAAGAAATTCGTGCTATCGCACGAGTCCCGTCTAGATTTACATTACACGTCTACTAAACTACTACTACCTCCGTTCCTATATATAAGAGACAATTCAATTTTTAGATTCATTGAATAATCAATGTACCTAGTCTATAAATTGACCAAATACATTGATTATTCAATGAATTTAAAAAATGAATTGTCTCTTATATATAGGAACTGAGGTAGTATTTTTAAAGTTTGAATTTATTATTTAATTGGTTAACATTAACATAGTTATAAATATAGACTAATATTATGTACCAACTTTTAATCATTGATCCGTACTTACAATAAACCGTACAACTAATTCTCTAACTTCAATTATATAAAACAACATCAAAAGAAAGATTTAAAAGATGAATATTAAAATTAACAGTCTATAGCTGTATCTCATTCAATTATATTTAGATCTTCATTAAGATGTTAAATTGAGAAATAAAAAGATGGACATTAAAATTAACATATGATATCTCATAGATACGATGACATGTACTCGTGGATTTATATCCGTATATATGTTCACAACTAATTAGCTTGTTCCTATGAAACACATGTTTTTGTTATGATTTTTTAGGATGCATCCATTCTATTTGTAGATATGATTTTAAAAATATTGGTAACTTATTCACATTTATAAAAGTAAGTAATTGTAACTTATTCTCATTTATAAAAAAAATTATGTCGACATGTAAATTTTTTTTGATTTATAGGCAAACGCCTTAATTTCGTGTGTCAATTTATAAAAAATATTTATAATTTATTTCCATTTATTAAATAATTGTATAATAGTTGTATTTTTTCGTTTATAAAAAAATTATAACTTATTTATGTTTATAAAAATAATTTTATCTTATTCTATTTATATAAATAATTGTATTAATTGTATTTTCTTAATTGATAAGTTAATAATTAACAATAAATATTAATAAATTATAAATAATTAAATATAATAAAACAAGACAGTGCAAAGTGGAAGTTGAAGAATGAAGTGATTGTTATTAGGGTGTCCGTGTCTCAACTCACACAAATCCCCTCACTATTCATCCAGCCTCCAGCGCCCCCAACGCTCACCGGTAAATCTCTCTCTCTCTCCCTCTCTCTCTCACTGAATTTTTTCTTCAATCTCTTCACATATGCAATTGAATCATGTCTAGATCCTCTTCTTCTTTTTCTTCATACTGTAGTGTTTCTCTCTAACTTCTGCCACTGATTACAACCTTTAACAACCACTCTTATGATGAATTAATCATTTTTTGCATGTGTTGTTTTGTTCTCATGTTTGTCTTTCATACCTCAGTTTTTTTTGTTGTTGTGTATTCTAATGTTATTGACCATATTAAAGACAGTGTTTTGTTCCTTTTAGTTATGGCTATTCATGTTTGTGCAGCTGAAACAAAAATCTATGGATACCCTTTTATCAAGTTTTGATTTTTTGTTTTTTGTTTTGTTGGGTTTGTGTATTGTTAAATCCCCTTTGATTTAGTTGCTTTTGGAGGGTTAATTGCTATGGTTGATTCCAAGGATGTTGGGTTTGTAATGATGAATGATTATGTTTATTGTTGACTATGATAATGACGTGATTACAATTATTAGGGTTTAGATTTTTTCATTAGAAGGAATAGAAAGATTAAGAGAGTTGACCTTTTTTTTTTGTTTTGAAAACTTGGTATCCGGCCTTTAGACCGACTAATCCAAGGGGACCAGTTCCACCGTCAATTAGCGGGGAGCCTTTTAAAGGCAGAGAAAAACTCTATGTGGATTGGCCCAATCACCTAGTAGGATTTGAACCTGAGTCCTTGAGAGGAGCACACTCTCAGGTCTCAAGCCTTCACCAACAGGCCAACCCTTGGGGAGTTGAGTTGACCTAAATAAAATACTCATGCGGACTTAAGACACTATACATTGACATGTTGGCAACCGTAATAATTTGAGAAAATACACCTATTTGAATATAATCACATGTGACGTGCATACAATAGGTTGACCCTACTTTTAACACCGCGACTTATGAGTAATGATGAATTAAGGAGGTTTATATTCATTATGATTATGATTATGATAAATTACTAGTTAATTTTGTGTTCATACACGTATTGTATACATTCTTTTCATCTGTTTTTCCAGCTTTATCAATCTTGCAACACTATTTTTTTTCTAAGATTGGCGGTTTCAAGCAATCCATCTAAACTAGAATCTGTGAATTCTGATAAAGATTATTTGCTGTGCTGGTTAATATTATAATTATAATTTTTTTTCTGTTTTATTGTAGTTGGTTGATTATTGTGAGGAAAGGATTGACTCTGTTATGTTTTGAGTTTCATCACAATATACAACAAACACTTTAACTAGAATGGCAACTGAAGAGCATAATGTCGCCAAGGCTGAAGAATTTAAAGTCCTTGCGAATGAAGCATTCAAAGGTAATTAATATTCAGACTGTTTTTAAATAATACAATAATTTTTTACTTGCTTTAACATCACAATCATTTTTGTGGTAAATTAAACCTAAGCTTAATCATGCAATTTGACACCATGAAATTCTTTTTCAGATCGGAAATTTTCCCACGCTGTTGATCTATATACACAAGCAATTGAGCTAAACAGTCAAAGTGCAGTTTACTATGCTAACCGTGCCTTTGCCCATCTCCGGCTTGAGGAATACGGTAGCGCGATATTAGATGCTACAAAGGCTATTGAAGTTGATCCTAAATATTCAAAGGTTCTCCAACTCTTAAAACTTTAGACCCTCTTTTGTATTTAGTTATTTTTAATAATAATATTTGTTTCAACCGATTATGCTTTGTTATAGGGATATTACAGGCGCGGTGCTGCTCATCTTGGGCTGGGAAAATTCAAGGAAGCACTGAAAGATTTTCAGCAGGTGACTAACATTGATAGATCAGTATTCACAGCCCTTTCATTAGGCATATAAATAATAGTAATACCAAAGAGAATCTCGGAGAATGTAAACTCAGTTTCGCTAAAGTAAATCGTTTAGGATATTTTAAAAAACATTGTTAATTTTAGTATTTTAGAGAAACTAACAATAACAATAGGAACTTATGTGACAAGAAATATGTATAATCAGGGGATTCCTTCCCTTAATATTCTAATAAAATACAGGTTCCTATTAACTGGTGTTAGAGCTCTGATCTTGGAGCTGCGGGTATTTCATCTAGAGGATGATTACAACCTTTATTGGAAAGGAGACTTATTGGTGGCTTGTCTATGAAACCAATATTTAGAGGCCATCTGAGTACTTGAGGAGAAGCAATCACATGGTGTGATGCCACTGAGAGGGGGAGATCTCCAATGTTGGTTTTGTTGGGAAGAGATCTGCCAAAGTGCATCATGAAGGGCTTTTGAGCAAGAATTACTCAAGCGGTTTCAGCTGGATTTTGATCCACATGTTTTAGTCTGGGGTAAATATGAGGACTCCTAGATGGAAGCATGCGGAGTCACTCTTAACGCGGTATCATTTTTCTGTACAATGGTTGTGCGGCTGTTTCAATTGCTACGACCAACCACTGAGTTCAAAACTTAGAGATGGGACTCGTTTGAAGGATAGAAGTCCCGACTTTTTAGTAGATCATTAAAAGATTGTATTTACAAATCTGTAACAAAACTGGATGGAGAATGAAAGTCAAGTCACAGTGTTCAAATTTTTAGGACTAACTTGACACAAGAAAAAGAAAAGACTACATTGGTACAAAAAATTAGGATGAAAGACCCCTGGTACAGTTTTTCCTAAAAAATTACTTGTTGCTAATGCTTGTTTACATTATAAGAATCTGATAGTTTTTCTTCCAGAAACCGTATTGAAATGTCCTTACACGAAAGTCATCTGCTCGCTGAAGCAGACAGTTCTTTGACCTCATTTGGAATATCTTTTAAGCCAATAACTCTAGTTTAAACTTTCCTTCAAAATAACTTAGACTGCCTCACCTTTTGTTTTGTTTTGTAATATCTACTTCTTTCAATCAACAAAGTTGTTTGATATGTTTTACTTGTACTGACCAGGTCAAGAAAATGTGTCCAAATGATCCTGATGCAACAAAAAAATTGAAGGAATGTGAAAAAGCAGTTATGAAACTGAAATTTGAAGAAGCTATTGCTGTACCAGGATCTGTGAAACGCCCAATAGCCGAAACCATAGATTTTCGTTCAATAGGTACTATTTCGAATATGTTTCTAATGCCAATATCTTTGTTTTATATTTTATTCTTTTTCTAAGATTCCCTCCCTCCCTTTGTGGACTGTTATTTTTTTTTGTTAAGGTTTCTATGCTGTGTTTTATCATCTCATGATGTAAAGTTCAAATAGCAAGCCCTTAGAGGTCTTAATTTATAAATATCTTTTGACCTCAAGTTAGTGTTCTTTAATATATAGAAACATGTTTTCAAGGATCCTGGTATCTGTGCTGTGAAAAACAAAGCAATTATGTTTAGGGACTCGACTTTCAGTTTTTCATGAGATTGTTCGCTTGGTCTCCTGATTTGATTGTATTATGGATGTGATTTCCGTCTTTGAACTTGTTCATTTCAAGGGGTAGATTAGATGGTAAGATGTCAATTAATATCTAGTTTTAATTCATTTGCATCCCTTTTGGCAATATTTGAATAAGTTTATTTCTTTGAGCAAGTAGTAGTGACAATAGTGGTCTGAGTAGCAATGGGAGCAGTTTAACAGACCATTTTGCTATGAATTTGGGGATTTGATTTGCAACTTATCAAGTTCTTGGCTGCATATGTAAATTCTTGGAGGATTTATTTTCATTCTTAATCAAAACGTTATGAAATGTAAAGTTGATAAGAAGGACTAAGGGTGAAGTGAATACAATCTTAGTGTGAAAAGAAATGGATATCAAAACATCTGATGCTTAAAATTTTTTTCTACAATTAATATAATCATGAGATAGAAAAATTCACTCAGTGTGTAGGATTTATCTTTGTTTTGTATTGGTTGCTTGAAAAGTTGGTGGTCGGGCTGATATGACAAGCATCTTTAAAATAAGTATAAGTGTGTGACCTCATCTACTTGCTATGACATCTTCCTTTTTCATATTCGTGTCTATCATTGACTATATGTCCATCTAGTTTCTGTGTTTTGGATCATGAAAAATGTGTTGTTTTAATTTCTTAATTTCACTAATAATTGCAATTAGCATATTGTTTTCACATTGTTTCCTCTTTTTAGTCCTATAATTATAATTAGTATAGTATTAGCCAAGGTTCAAACAAATTCTTGCAATAATCTACTACTATTTTTATAATTGATTGAATTAGCTGGATACTAGTTTGTACAATATGTGAACTAAAATGATAAACTTCTTATCGACTATATTGATGGTTTTTGCTTCCTATTTTTCTTCTACTTCAGACTTCTCCATTGTGTTCCTTTCTCCTTCTTCCTTTTAATTGGTATTTTGGATTTTAGACGGCAGAAAAATATAATAACAAATAATTAAAAGAAAATTCATTAGTAGTTGAGTCTTGTGTTTGAAAAACATACCTTAAATTGATCACAACATTAACCATTTTTTATCACCTTTTATTGATACATAGGGTTTTATTTTTCCCCCAAGTCAGTAGTCGTGCTCCCATGTTCCATAGCATACTTTAATCATCAATTTTTTTCTCTACAAACATTTCCATAAGTTCTAGGGCCATTTTATGCATATAAGTATTGGATGTTTGCATACTTCACTATAAGTTATCACTCTTCATTATAGGAAAGGGCCGCAATTCTTCGGTGCCAACCGAAGGTGCCATAGCAGCAGTGACAGTAGCAGTTATGGCAGTGGTGGTTATGTTGTTGAGGACATCAAAGACCACATTAGTAGCTGCAATTGTTGTCGTTGGTTTGCTGTTGGTCCTTTGGGCATTTTGGTGGAATGGCTACAATTCTGGTACATTTAGGAGTCATTTATAAAGACATAAGTCTAAGCTTAAAATTAATCAAGACCTAAAACCAATTATTCATAGGACAGTTGATTGTTTTTTTTTTTTTTGCATCAAGTTACACTTCAGCCTAAGAAATTAAAGACCGTGTCATGTGTCTTAGGTCATTAGAATGTGTTTGTTACTTTTCTGAGACTAATTAGGACCATGTTTTCGCACATTGCTGTTGGGTTTAAAATTTTGGTCTGTTTTCTAAATTTAATAAGTAATAAGCATAATGGAAGCTATGTGCTTTTGATTTTACTTATTGGGGTATATTTAATTTGAAACTATAACGTAGAGTGTATGATAAAGAAAAGATATATGTTATGGCTAATACTTGTTATTTTCTTCAGCTGTTTGCAAGTTTGAACTTTTCTTTTTTGCTGTTAACTATTAAGTAATTTCGTGTTCCGTTGTAGCATTTGATTTCACTCATGACCATGATTTATTTTTGGTTTTTTATTTCAAAAATAGATGTCGAGCCACAGTACTCTGGAGCTAAAATAGAGGGAGATGTTATTACTTTGGATTTCGTAAAGAAAATGATGGATGATTTCAAGAAACAGCAATGCTTGCATAAACGGTACTGAAGAAATAATTTTTGTGGTATGTACGTTTTTACTTGAAATGTATTCAAATTTGTTCTGCTTCAATGGTTTAGGTATGCGTTCCAGATTGTATTGCAAACAAAAGAGATGTTGCAAGCTTTGCCTTCTCTTGTTGACATAACTGTTCCAAACGGAAAACACTTTACTGTTTGTGGTGATGTGCATGGTCAGGTAATTGGTTAATTGTTTTTTCCTTTTTATATTGCTGTGCTGTGTGGATTTATTCTTAAAAATTCTCGAGTTCATGTTGCTCGGCTTCTATGATTTATTTTATTTTGTTTTTATTTAATTCTTAACCCTTTCAATTTTATATTTCATGACTCTTGCAGTTTTATGATCTTATGAATATTTTTGAGCTCAACGGTCTTCCTTCAGAAGAAAATCCATATCTATTTAATGGTGACTTTGTGGATAGAGGTTCATTTTCTCTGGAAGTCATCCTCACTTTGTTTGCATTTAAGTGCATGTCTCCATCCGGTAAACCCTAGCTCTTTATTAGCATGTTCGGTTTTGTTTATTTTTTTGGACACGGAATGAATTTATCTAATTGATCATCTCTTAATCCTTTTTGTGCCATTGGAGTTTACATAAATATTTATGTACTTCTTTCTCACTTCATCTAGTTAACTAGGATGTTGTAACTTGTTTTGTTGTATGTTATTTTCAGCCATATATCTAGCTAGAGGAAATCACGAGAGCAAGAGCATGAACAAGATATATGGTTTTGAGGGTGAGGTGCGCTCGAAGTTGAATGAAACGTTTGTCGAACTATTTGCGGAAGTATTCTGCTGTTTACCTTTGGCTCATGTGATAAATGAGAAAGTTTTCGTAGTCCACGGTGGTCTTTTTAGTGTTGATGGTGTCAAACTTTCTGAAATCCGATCAATTAATCGGTTTTGTGAGCCTCCCGAGGAAGGTAAGATTCATCATAATCTTTTTTCTTCAATTGATCTCACGCTTAACTGCACACAATTAATTAATTAATCATTCTCCTAAATCCATGTTTGGTATGTGTAGGGTTGATGTGTGAGTTGCTTTGGAGTGATCCACAGCCTCTCCCTGGAAGAGGCCCGAGCAAGCGTGGAGTAGGACTTTCTTTTGGTGGAGATGTTACAAAAAGGTTCTTGAAGGAAAATAACTTAGGTATGTTTTCCATTTGTCTAATACTTTATTTCTTCTCTCAACAGTGACTTCATATGAATTATTATTTTACAGATTTAGTCGTCCGATCCCATGAAGTAAAGGACGAGGGATATGAGATTGAACATGATGGTAAACTCATAACTGTGTTCTCTGCTCCCAATTACTGTGATCAGGTAACCATATCCCTTGTTACAGCATTCTTTCTTGAATAACTTTATATTGTGACCGTGTCAAGCATGCTTCTTATATTAATGTATCTAAGTAATCACTTAACCTCCTTTGAAATATATATGTGCTGATTTTTTCATTTTTTCTTTCTTTTTGTAGATGGGTAACAAAGGTGCCTTTATTCGATTTGAAGCACCTGATTTGAAACCTAACATTGTTACATTCGCATCAGTGGTTAGTATCTTTCGCATTTTGAAGTCTGCCAATGTTATTATGTATCATAATGATAATGAAAAATGAAAAGAATTAGTGCTGTTATATATCGGCCATCGTAGATTTTGTCATACAGAGTTTTCAATAGTAACTATAGCGGAGTGTGTAGTTTTTGCGGACGACCAGCGTCCGCTTCGCGCTATAGCAGGATAGCGCCGCTACTGGAAGAGCCTTAGCGGTGCAGAAAACTACAGTGGCCGCTATAGGATAAATATCAGGTAGCTAGGGTGGAGCGGTTTCTGTCCCACTATCCTTTCCCCTATGAAAAACCGAAATTACCCATTAAACTCAAAATGTTTTAGGGGTAATTTTGGGGTTTTGAATCAAATTTGAGTTGAGACTCAACCCTAACCTTCCTTCAGTGACGTTTCCGCACTTCAGCCATTCCAAAGAAAAATCCCAAATTCCTCCTCCCTCCTCACCTTTCTCTGCACTTGCTCTTCATATGTTTATAATTATTATTCATGTAATTTGTCCAAAAAAAGATCAAATAGCCGCCATCCCGCTATCCCAGTTTTAGGGTCGGGCACTCTGCACTGCTATCCGTGATTGACTGCTTCCATATGGCTGTTTTGTGAATGATAGCGGTGCCAGGGAGTGTAATGACGGACACGGCAGCTTAAAATGTTGGATTCTTTTGTTGTTGCATTTCACCATAGTCTGCAATCCGCAATCGAAAACATTCTGCTGCATTGTGATAGTATTATACACATCTTCATTCAATTTGCGATGCTATGTGTCGTTGATTCACATTCTTGTTTTTGCAGCCACACCCTGATGTTAAGCCAATGGCTTATGCAAACAACTTCCTCAGGATGTTCTCCTAAATTACTAAAAAAGCTAACTAGAAACCT
The DNA here is from genome assembly GCA_021764765.1 of Vicia sativa. Taxonomy (NCBI): domain Eukaryota; kingdom Viridiplantae; phylum Streptophyta; class Magnoliopsida; order Fabales; family Fabaceae; genus Vicia; species Vicia sativa. The sequence goes on along the minus strand of CM038794.1, from coordinate 73,792,237 downwards.
AGAATTGCCAATGGTTGATGCTGCTTTGAAATGTTAAAGGTAACAACATTTTGGAAGGTGGCCAGAGAAGATTTGGTACATGGTGATATGATATCACTGTTGTTTTGTATAATATTTTTGGCTTAAAATATTTCATTGAAATTCATTTTTCCCTCCTCTCCAAATGATGCCACTTTCTTTTGTTTGTCTTTTTTTTTTTTGTAAACAAGTGTAAGGAAACTTGCATCTTCATTGGCTTTATGAGACAAGAGGTTTAGTTTATTTAAACTGGTTATATAAATGGCATAGATAGATTGAACCTTTTACTTATCTGTGATTTGATTTTCTTTTTTGAGAAGATTGAGTTGAATTTTACATTACAACAAATTTTGATGTGTGAAAATAATTGAACCAATTTTCTTATTTTAATTATAGAAATTAGTTGTATTGTACATGAACATTCTATCTAGGATCATGATATCTGTTAATCAGTTTATCCAAATATGTATACTCACCATTGCTATATCTAGACACTAAAATATACTCCTCAAGCATTTTTTCATCTTCGTCTATAAAAACACTATTTTATCCCTTTTTGTGGTAAGGATGCATATACTAGAGAGGCTTGCAATGGGGTAATCATGCCTAATAGCTGTTCTCGTTGTTGGAATGGTTTGCAAGCGTGATTTTGCAATTATGGAGAACATCTAATTTCACAATTCTAGTTGAGTTTCCATCAGGTTCTATTTAGAACTAAAAATGATCGTCAAGTTGTGAGGTAATGTTTGGTTGTGACGGGCTTGTGCTTCTGGTGTGAAGGAGAAATGGTTGACTTGCAAGGTTAACACTTCAACATCCAAGTTAGTGAGAGAATGAGAAGTAAAGTGAGTTTGGATATTTGAGAATGTCATGCCTTTTGTCTTATATAGTGGGAATAGTTTAAATTGTATTGTGAATATAGTGGGAATAGTTTAAATTGTATTGTGAGAAGTTTGATGTGGAATGTTAATTACTTTCTCATTGATCTGAATGGTGGATGGTGTCTTAGGGGGGACAAGGTTGTTTTCTTTGGGCGAGAATGAGGGAACACCTCTTCATTGCGTTTGATTATGGGCCTTTTGTCTTGGACCTTATGAGCTGTCCAGAATAGTTGTCTTCCAAACTATTGTAGGATGAAGATTTGCCATATATGCTCTAGGTTGATTAAGTGTCCCGATGAGATAAAAAAAGCCTTGATGGTATGCCACTATAATTTGAAGCAAGCACATTAAATGTCTCTCATGTAATAGATAATATTTTATAAGAAGTCTATCACGTGTGTCCCTATGCTAGTGAGCAATGATGCTTCCTCTTCTTCGGGGTATTTAAACACTTCACAACGTGTGTCCCTATGCTAGTGAGCAATGATGCTTCCTCTTCTTCGGGGTATTTAAGCACTTCACAACATAGTGGATCATACAGCTCACTAACACTAAAGTGCACATAAAAGGGTTTAGAAGCGTTGTTTCCCCCTTCCGACCATTTGCTAATTATAAAAGCTCTTCTTTTTTGTATTAGCAACTCCACCATTTTTTATGAGCTCTTTTGCAATAGTTTTAAGATTAAGTTCATTTGTGATATCTTGTTCAGTGGTATCTAAAGCGCATAAGCGATCAACATCACTCTTTTAAGGGAAAATCTACATTTTTCTTCTTGCTTTCGCTTCTTGATATGTTAGGGTTTCCATAAAAAGGTTTTTGATAATTTTGATGTTCGAAATTCATTGTTGACATGTCTGGTTAAAGTGTAGTTTTTGGTGTCCTTCTTCGAGGCTCTAGGTAATGTCAGGGGTGTTATCCCTCATAATGCAACATCGAAGAAACAATTAAAACGACTCATCAAGACGTGTCTAGTGGTGGACATTAGCGCGAAAGAGGCCATAAAGGTATTTTTTTAGTGAGCAAACTAGGGAATCTTCTTTTTTAAGAATATTATTTGATGATTTCTTCTGTAACCAGCTTGTTCTTTTCTTGTAGATAGATGTAATGTGAGAAAATAACATAGTAAATGAGGATGACTCTTTGGGTTACACCTCTCCCAGTGGTGCTACCAACATTCCAATCACTAAAAGCGTTTTGTTACTTTAGTTACCCGAAACATGCCTATCCCGACATAAGGGGAAATATGGGATTCTTCTGTCTGGGTTCAAGTGGAGGATGCTTTGTGTTCACCATAACCCTACGATGGATGGACCTTGGGTCTTAGTTTTGAGCCTAAAGAGTTTAAACTAGAAAGGTCGCTCGTTAAGCATACATGGTTACTAGCCCAGGATATGATGAGGCCAATCTATATGAAGAAATCTATGTCAGTTTCAATCAGGTTGTCTCATGCGCTTCTAGTCCGCCCTGGTTCGAGGGGAGTTAGGGAGTTTAGGTGTTCCATCTCTAAAAAAGATTACTCTTATTTCTCAATTTTTTTTGAAGAAACTCGTTAAGAAGAGTTGTAAGACTTGGCTTATTATACACACCAAACACCTGATATCATGGACTTTGGTGGTGTTGAGAGAGTAAAAGTGTTATCATTTGACCACCATCAAAGGGAGAAGAAAATGCTCCAAGAACGGGTTGAAACCCTTTCATATATTGAGAGTGATATTTGGAAGAGCTTCAAAGGGTGCTTATCATGCTTTCAGGCATAAAGGTAGATGTGTAGTATTTTAAGTACCCGAGCACGCTGGTTGAAAAGGTGAAGTTGCTTGTGCATGAGGTGACAAAGAAAAATTAAGCCTTAGTATTTTCCATGCATCTCTAACAATAATAAATGTCGCTCTTGCTGAAGCGAACTAGGCATTGGATCCTTCCCGAAGAAGTAAAAAAGCTTGAGGCATCTTTGAAAGAGTCTCAGGAAATGTTGGGAGAAGGAAGAAGACAACCTTCGTGGAATGCATCTTGAGATGCCTTGTTCAAGGAGTACACGAATTCATTGGAGGAAAATTACTTTATTGCACATGATTCTTTTAAAACATCTTTGAAATTAGTGGAATATTTTTATCTCACATGTCATATCTCTTGAGAGCAAATATGTCCTAACCAAGCGATGGAAGACATGAAAGAGAACTCTTTGGTGGACGATACTAAATGTTTTTATTTCTTTTCTTCTATGTGCTTGTACCCGATGTTATTGTATCTTTAATGAATAAGAAAATTTCACAGTTCCTACTTTTCAGTGTGTATTTTAATTTTGGTTACCTATGATTATTATTACCTACTTATATGGAATTTCTTTAGGTCCCAGGTTCGTTTCTCTGGGAGATAGATCTTTAGTGGACGATACCAAATGTTTTTATTTCTTTTCTTCTTTGTGCTTGTACCCGATGTTATTGTATCTTTAATTAATAAGAAAATTTCACGATTCCTACTTTTTAGTTTGTATTTTAATTTTGGTTACTTACCATTATTTTTACCTATTTATATGACATTTCTTTAGGTCCCAGATTCATTTCTCTGGGAGATAGATGTTTTCCGAGATCATGCTCTATGTTGTATTAGATGTCTCTATGGATCATGGCCGACCATTGGTCGATACCCCTTTTCTGCCCGTAAGTTAAAATCTAGTTTAAGGTTGACGTAATATGGACTCACCACTACGTATAGCTACTAAGAGGGGGTGAACCTGTATTTTCCACTTTGCGATTGCTTGTCTTTATTTGTGGATTGACACATTGGAGCTTTGATTACTTTAGTCGTATGTTGGTGGTGTTTGTGGCAACACCTCTGAGTTGTTTACTACCTTTTAAGATCATAAGGAAAAAGATTTCTGTGAAAAATTATTTATTTTGTGGTTAAATAACATCATACATTGCAACAATATTTCTGTTTTACATATGCAGAAAGTTAAATTTAACTAAGTTGCAGGGCTGCTGCTTATTGGCTGCCCGGGGCATTGGTAGGGGACATGGTAGCTGACTTAGGCTTTCATCTAGATTCTTCTCCTAGAAAAGCTTGACCGAAATGATTTGCTTTAAATGTCGAGGGTTTGATTTCCATGTTTCTTAGCTTCTTGACGAGGGAGGTGTTCCCTCATATATTTTGACATAAATATAAAGGTTGAAAGTAAGCAAGATATTGAGGAAGATAGTTTCAAGTCGAAATGGTCCAAGCTCGACCATATGTTTTTGTTCTGATTGGCAGTTTTCTTGTCGAAGGGCAATATTAGTTATGGTCAAATAGTCATCAATGAAGACCTGAAGGTACATCTGGGACTTAGTAAAATTTCATGTATCCAATCAATTGTTTAACTACTCCGTCGAAGATACTCAAAGTGGATAAAATCATGTAGTTACTCGCCAACACGTGTAAAGTTTATGAAGACGAAGTTTGCATGACATTAGGAAACGTGGAATGTTTTGCTGCTTCAACCGTCATAGATGGTTATTTTAAGACTTGTATATAAGCAATAATTGTTTATAGTTTTAGGGTCCGTAAATGTACACACAAATTTTAAATACTCAAAGTACCAAGCATTAAGAGAAACAGGTGCATACAATTTATGTATTGCGTCCCATTTTATAAACTCAGTTACTTACTTTTCAAATCTTTTATTGCATTGAAAGTTACTTTATTGCATTTAAAGTTCTTTAAATTAAAGTCATTTTACTACATATCAAGTTCTTTTACAAACCATTGCATATTTTTACGTTGATGTCAGGCAATTTCAAATATTTGAACCTTGCATAATATGCCCAGGATATTTTTGAGTTTAATCCCTTAAGTGAATTCATACTTTGTTTTGTTTACCAAATTTCCAAGTAAACAAATTGGCATGCTCAATGGAACTGTTTGTGCAAAATTTTACATTTTTTCTAAAATTGCATATTTTTATACACAACTTCTCAAAAACCGTGTGCATGAGATTGAGGAGTGGTAGGATAACCAAAGAAAACATTAGAAGACCAATTAGGAGATATGCTAGGACAATGATTAATCCCATAAATAAAAATAATGGAGAATAGCCTTTAAATACTATGGGGAAGGCACAATTAATGTGTATTCGACTCAAACAATCGTTTCTACGACCTACACGACGACGATATCGTCGATGGTGAAAAATGGGTCGATATTTTCTCCAATAACGACACATAGTCACCCTGCGACTCCTGGATGGTGGCTAGTGATTTTAGACCTTACATTCCCAATTTCACAATGCCCGTGACTGATCGAAATAATCTCATGTCATGCCAACTTTAATGATGGCAGGCTCGTATACAAATATTTAAACATTTGCTCACAATGAGGATTAGGATCGGGTATAAGTAATCTTGGTCTTGCCACCCAATCTGTTGGAATGAGACTTTCCTCCCAAGCAATTCCCACTTTCAGCACAAGTTCTGTGAATATGTTGCGACAACAAATAGATGATAGTAACCATGAAATGGTTAATTTACTTACTTGACAAATAGGTACCATATTTAACCTTTTGATTCAAAGCACGAACTCAAAGTAATCAACGATTAGCGACTTAAATGACGCGAATTGTTGATTTCTTTGGTGCTCATCATGCACAATTCGACCAGTGATACAACCTCAACCAATCAGGCTTGCCCAAAATGAGGGAGTCATCCTTGAGGAAATTGTTAACCAGGGCCATGAATTTATGCCCCAAGTGGTCGAACAAGCGGTATCTAGGGAAGTAGAACTCCCGCCAATCATTATAGTTAATCAAAATCAGGACGCAAACTAGATGGTATGTCAAGTTTAACAAGATGGTTTGGTGGGTGAAAATAATTTAAAAGTCGTTGTCGAAAGGATAATGACGCAAAATGACATGAATGTGGACCTTTATAGGCCTAATCAATAATTTCCATTATCGTAGTACATGTTACAAATGAACCTCCCAATGCGCTATAACGTCCCTAAATTTACCAAATTCGCTAACAATGCTAGTGAAACTATAGTAAAAGATAGCACTCGATATGTGAATGAAGCGGGTGATATTCCCAACAATAAGAATTTGAGAAGGAGATATTTCCATAGTTCTCTAACCAAAAGTTATTTTACATTGTTCATAACACTCCTTGCATATTCCATACATGATTGGACTCGCTTAGAAAAATTATTTCATTAGAAGTACTATATGTGACAATCCAAGATTAGTATGAAAGAACTGTCTAGCATAAAATGGGAGTTTACCAAGTCGGTCGATGATTACCTAAAAAGATTTTGGCTATTGAAAGGAAGGTGTTTTACTCAAGTGCCTGAACACGAATTAGTCGAAATGGGTGTTGGGGGTTTAGACGTTTCCATTAGGAATAAATTAAATACTTAATACCGGAGGGACATGGCCCGTTTAGCTGATAAAGTTCGACAAGTTGAACGCCTAAGGGATGAAAAAGCCATGGTAAACATGAATAAGAAAGAAATAGTGGCTTACATTGACATATACGTCAATGACCATGAGTCAGTTGTCAAGTATAGTTATATGGAAGGCAACGAGGTCGATGTGGTCAAGTTGAAGCCAAGTCCTACATATGTGTGTAAAGTACTTACACGAGCAAATGGAAAAAATTTAGTCGAACACCAAAAGAGTGATAAGTTCCCCAAGAAAACCCATACTTTTGACATTACCAAATGTGACGAGAACTTCGATTTATTGGTTGTAGATGGTCAAATCTCAGTGCCACGGGGCGCGAAGATACCACCATTAAAGCAAAGAAAGAAAGAGGTTTTTATAAATATCATAACTTTTTGGTGGCATAAAACTTCATCATATTTTATTTTTAGGGATTTGGTTCAAACGCTTTGAAGGATGGACGTTTGAAGTTTGCTAAAAAAGTTAAAATTCCCATGAAGATCGATGTTTATCCTCTTCAGGTCGAGGAGGCTCATTATGTCGAACCTTTTGAGATCAATATGGTAGAAATCACTAATTTCGACATGGAAGAGGAAACTGGCGAAAGTTGTGTGAATAATATGGATTATGTTTATCCAAAGTATGATGATGGTCTGGTAGATTTCTTGTACTGTTAGATGGAAAGAGACTTTGAAGTAATGCTTTGTCCTCGGTGTAGTTGTGTGTTTGACAAGAAAGATGCGAAAGAAGTGGAGAAGGAACGACTGGAGCAACAAAAAGAAATATGAAAGAACAACCGACCCCAGTTTTATTTTGATAATAGGGGAGTTCCTCAAAAGAAACAAACCCCAACTCAGCCCAGAAACATACACCTAACACCTATGTACCTTCGTTGAATGTCCCATAGTGAAAGTGGATTCGACCAGCTGGGAAAGAAGGAACCAATAATCCAAAATGGAAAAGCTTCGAGATGGATATGGTATCTTCACTATCTTGTCGTGAAAGATTCTGGATGTTAGAAAGACGCTCTTATAGACCTACTAATTACAAGGGGAATGTCCCAGAGGAAAAAGAAGGCTGAGAGACAGTTGGTTGAATCAAGTAGTCATAAACTTTATAAGATACAAGTAATTGAAAAGGGTAAGAAACCAAGAGGAAGAAAATTGTTTTCACCAGTGAAAGTTAAGTCAAAAGGAAAGACGAAGATGAAGCCCCTAGTGAAGAAGGAGGAAGTGGAAAGAGACAACTTGGACTCGGGATCTGAAGATGATTTTGATGTCTTGCGTAAAGTGTTATCAGAACTACCCATTGAATATGATCGCATTACTGAAGTTTTAGAGCAAGTCGACTATGATGAAGAAGAAATGGCTAAACATCAACCAGTGTGCTATTTTGTAATGAACAATGGGTGTATCGAAGAGCAAAATGAAGTCTTTGAAAGACCAAATGATGGAATGAAGAATCATTTAAAGCCCTTATTTATCAAGGAAAGAATGGAAATGTGGGGGTGAATAAAATGTTGATTGATGGTTGTAATACAGTGAACTGACTTTGAGAGTTTGTTTTGCTTTTTATCGCAAATGTGCGGATAGCAAGAGTCTCCACCGACTTTTCTTTTATCCAATTAAGGGAAGGTGAAAAGAACAGGAAAAGACCTTCGTTAGATTCTGAGTAAGGGAGAAGTTTATGAAAAGGGAAGGTATTAGCACCCCTTTCCATCCGTAGTTATCTACGGGCTCTTAGTTGATCTTAGATCATTTTTAAAAGTGCTTTCTGTGTGTTTGACAAAAATGTTTTGAAAAGGCATTTCGCTTTGACTTTGTAATGATTCATGTAGGAATGTATACAAAGTGTTCAGAAATGTTTTGTTTTGAAAAGAGTTCGAACTTTGACAAAAGTGTGTAGTGTGAAAAGTATTTTGTTTGAGCAAGCAACTAAAAGTCTTATTACCTACTCAGAATGGTCGTTTTCATGTTATTTTACGTTCCTTTAGAATAGTTCTATCCATACCATTAGTTGATAGGTAACCCTATTCGTTGGATGAAGAAGGGACATTCGAAGGGACATCGTATGGTCATAGAAGGCAACTTGTAGGAGTATCCTAGCACATTCGAAATGGGCGATCATCACTTTTCGTAGGCAACAATCGAGGGACGAGATCATGTATTCGTAGGTGACATCGTGGGTCTATGATCTTTGTATCGAAGGGACTATGATGATATATTTGTAGGCAACGGTGCTAGGATACCTCTACGTCGAGGGACTTGACCATTTGTAATCGTAAGGCAACGAGAGAGAATTACCCTAAGGGGTGCATGTGTGAAGAGAGTGTGTCAAATCTGGATATACGTTATCTTGAAATCATGAGTGTTCTATGTCCAATTTTATCTTGCCATGCACGCCTAATTACTAGCAATTTATAGGGTGCGGAAAATAAATTACGGAAAGTAAAGTGCAGAAAGATAAAGTCCTACGCTATTACATGGCTTTGGGGCAGTTACATAATAGGAGTGCGGAAAATAAAGCCCTAATTAAACTATTACATCCACAGTGATTACATAATATTGAAAGGAAAAGCAAGAAAAATCGTCCGAAACGTTACAACCTGTAAGCAGATACATAATCGGAAAATACGAGAAAATTGCATAAGAGGAAAAATGTTAGTAAAAACCTGATTTTTGAATGAGGAAAGAAATTTTAGGTTAGCAATGACAATAAGATGATAAGATAATTTTTTGGTAATTTTCTGAATCAATTTCGGTAATTAAAAACAATTAAAAGTCAATTTAATTATTAATTAGCAATTAATTAAAATATGCATGCAAACATATTAATTTTAATGTCAAAAATTAAATAAGTATTTTTCTGATTAAAATGCAAAAGGAAAATATTTTTGGAGTTTTTTTAAATGCATGAGAAAAATATTTGAAGATAAATTAAAATAACATGAAAATATTAAAAAAAAGAAATAGAAAAAGAGTTAGTTTTCAAAGTGACAAAAATATTTGCCATGGCGGGGATCGAACCGAGTCCACTGACTTCACATGCCCCTTGACCAGCGAGCTGGAGTGTATACGTGTTATAATATTGAAACAAAAGCGTTTTTAAGCGAATTAACTCGGAACCAAACACGCGAAGATCTTCATCTTCTTCGTTTGAAATTTCAAACGGCTAGCGTCGGCTTGGGTCGACGCTATAGCCCCTGCAAAATTCAAAAATCCAGCACAAGTAATATAAATGCAATATGAAACCATGGTTCGATTCGTTTTTGTGCACTGTGTGATACGGTGAACTGACTTTTTTGTGTTTTTGTATCGCAAATGTGCGGATAGCAAGAGTCGCCACCGACTTTTATTTTTATCCAATTAAGGGAAGGTTAAAGTACAGAAAAAGACCTCATTAGATTACGAGTGCGGAGAATAGTTATGAAAAGGGAAGGTATTAGCACCCATTTCCATCCGTAGTTATCTACGGGCTCTTAGTTGCTCTTAGATCACTTTAAAAATTGTGCTTTCCGTGTGTTTGACAAAAATGTTTTGAAAAAAGGCATTTCGCTTTGACTTTGTAATGATTCATGTAGGAATGTATACAAAGTGTTCGGAAATGTTTCGTTTTGAAAAGAGTTTGAACTTTGACGAAAGTGTGAGGTGTGAAAAGTATTTTGATCGAGCAAGCAACTAAAAGTCTTATTACCCTCACGAGAATTGGTCGTTTCGTTGTTTCGTTCCTTTAGAATAGTGCTATCCATACCATTAGTTGGTAGGTAACCCTATTTGTTGGATGTAAGCGGGACATTCGAAGGGACATCGGATGGTCATAGAAAGCAACTTGTAGGAAGTATCCTAGCACATTCGAAGGGACTATCATCATTTTTCGTAGGCGACAATCGAGGGTCAAGATCATGTATTCGGAGGCGACATCGTGGGTCTTATGATCTTTGTATCGAAGGGACTATGATGATTTGTTTTGAAGGCAACGGTGCTAGAATACCTCGTTCGAGGACATGACCAATTGAATTAAGTAAAACAGCGAGAGAATTACCCTAAGGGTGCATGTGAAAAGAGTGTGTCAATTCGGATATTTTTATCTTTGAAAATTAGTGGGCTATGTTCATTATTATCTTGCCATACACGCCTAGTTACTAGCAATTTATAGGGTGCGGAAATTAAAATACGGAATGTAAAGATGCGGAAGGTAAATGTCCCTGCTATTACATGGCTTTGGGCGGATACATAATTTAAACTTATGAAAATAAAAACCTAATTTAAACTATTACATCCCATGAGCAATTACATTATTGGAAAAATAAAAGCGATGAAAAGCGTGCGAAATGGAATAACACGTGAAAGATAAGAAATCGAAATACGAGAGAAATCGAATAAGAGAAAAATGTTAGAAAATGCAAGTTTTGGATGAGAAAATATGACATCTTGGAAATAACATAAATATGCTAAAATAATTTTTGGGATTTTTGGATGCATTTAAAAAATATTGAAAAGAAATTAAAATAACATGAAAATATTAAATAATTAGAAAAATATGAAAAGTTTGTAAACTTTGTAAAAAATTGCCATGGCCAAGGATCGAGCCGGAGACCTTGCTCATATCCCACGCCTTTGCCCGAGCCAAGATGCAGCGTGTCAGCGAATCGGGCGAGTGGAATGTGAACATGTGTCGCGTTCTGGTTGCCTTGTCTCCGCGCCAATGCTTCGTCTCTTTCGTTTTGAATTTTCAAAAGCTTGCGTCGGCCTTTCTTCACGCTACAGGCCCTGGCAAAATCAAAAACCCAGCATACGTAATATAAATGAATTCTAAAGACATGGTTCGATTCCTGAGATCATTCCGAACGCATTGGTATAGGTCTCATGGTCCAATTTTTCCTATTTCGTGAAACCCTAAAACGGCATGGGAAACCCTAACAATGGTGATACGTGTTCCTGGCCATGGAAATTCAATTGGAGTACCCAGAAAGCTTGCAAACACATCACTAATCACAAAAACAAGCACAAAACATGTTAATAATGCATGAATAACAGAATACGATTTTAAAATTTTCAAGAACAAACCAAATTCGAATTTCTTGTTTCTGGATGGTTTTGAGCAAAGTGAGGGTCTGGATCGACTCAAGAGGTATCAAGGAATGTGTTGGACACCTCAAAATCGATTGAAACGGCTGGAAATAGGATTGCACTTTGCTTGTTTGCCATAGTTTTTTTGAGCTTGGAATAGGGTTCTTGAGTCAATTTTTCTACCCTAATTCGTGTGGTATGTATCATGCATATATAGTAGAAGGATTCAGAGTTGTTTTGGGAAAGAATTAATCAATGAACAATGCCAATCAAATTTGATTTTTGTACAACATCAAATCTTCCAATTTTGATCAAATTTCAATCTAATCTTGCCATATCCATCAAATTTCGAAAATTGCTGGCTTTTAATGAGTTGCTTGGATCTCAAGGAAGAAATAAAAATCAAGTTTGCAATTAATTTTGATTTTATACTCTATTTTTAAATTTAATTTGTATTTAAATGAATAAATTCCAAATTAAATAGAAAAATAAAATAAAAATTCGTGGCATTGGGCTTGGATGTTCCTAATTGTATAAGGAACAAGTTTGGATGAAGAAAAAGTAGGCCCATTTGCAAAGTTTTTGATTTTTAGAAGTATTTCTCTTTGTGCACTTCTTCAAAATTGCCCAACTTGTGAATGGTGTATCTTGCTCAATTTTCCACATTTTTGAGTGTTCTTGGACTTTTTGAAAAGCTCTAAGAGTCCTCTAACCAACCTTTTTGGTCTCATCTCAATTGGAGTTTCCATGCTCAATATATCCCAAAAACAAAATGTTGACTTTTTGTTGACTTTGAAAATGACCTGTAATGTTTTGGGCCATACCTCTCAAATGAAGCATTTTTTGGACATTCTTGTGAGGCATGAAGTTGTAGAAAATTGAATTTCCTTCAAAACAAGAGGTGGTGGAAATATGTTTGAGAAAGTATGAGAAAGTTATGATCAGTCAAAGTTCAGTTGACTTTTCACATAGAAACCCTAATTTAGAAAGTTTGACTTTTGAGCAAATCTTGAGTTTTCTTGATGAATCATGATCAACCCTTGATCAAATGATGAATGTAACTTCAAAATGAGGATGTTGACCAAAAATTATGAAGTTTGACTGTATGTTGACCACAGTTGACTTTTTTTTCTTTCTAATACAACTGATTTTCAACCATCTGAGCAATTGTCTGAGGAAACTTGACTTGTAAGGCTTGAAACTTGACATGGAGAATCTTTGAAGCATATGAGGAGGCATGAAGACCATTGGAGATGTTGGAAGTCCATCTTGACACGAAATTGCCAAACCTAGTTTGGGTTGATTGTCTAGGAGAGAGTTTGTCTGATCAACTCTTGAGGAATCCTTGAGTATGGATGTATGGAATGTCTTGAGAAGATGGAGGGCAAATTTTGGGGTATGACAGCTGCCCCTGTTCAATCTTCTTGTACTGGAAGGGTTAGATTGACATGCGTGCCTTCGTGACACAGGGTGAAGATGATTGAACACTCGAGTACACCTGAAAATTTGCACTCGCTGTTGGTGGATGATGCGAGAATGGGCTTACAGATGCCATTTGGAGAAAGTGGAGACTTCGCTGGGGGATGAGTCATACACTAGACTCGGGAATTTCGATAGGGGAATTGACGGGGATGGGCTTAGGATGCCATCTGGAAAGATCGATGCTGGGGAGTGAGCCATACGCTAGGCTCTGTAGATGTTCTTGATAGTGGAAGGAGCGCGGAGATGGGCTTAAGATGCCATCCGGAGGGAGTCGTATGTTAGACTTCGTGATCACCTTTGAATGAAGTTATTGGTTTGTGTTGGTTTTTAACCAAATATACAACATTCCAAAGGTGGAGGAACACTGCTAAGTAGTCGGAGATGGGCTTAAGATGCCATCGAGGGGCCGAGTCATCATTAGACTCTGTAGTTCTTGTTGATAATAAGAAGGATCGAGAATAAATCTTCGTCTTGATTACTACGAGGAGGTAGTAGTTGGAAAATGTGGATATCTTCCTGTTGTGCATCGGTGTTGATCCATTGCTTATCGGAGGATAACCCGGCGGTCTTCAGATAGTTTTCCGTTGAGATTCGGGCTTAATCTTGGACCATCGTCGGAGGACAACGGTCTTTCGGATAGTTTTCCGTCGATTCGGGGCTTAATCCTGGACCAGCTGTCGGAAGTGACTTTCACCTGTTTTGGAAAAAACAAGAGAAACCTTGATAGAATGACATATGCACAATAATGCGTATGAATGACAATGCGTATGAATGACATATGCACAAATTATGACTTTATAAGTAATGTATGAATGATAGATGTTGTGGTATTTCAAAACATATCCATCTTGAAGAATATGCGGATGTTACGCTGAGTTCCCGACTTTTTGGGGATTAAGTAGGTGAGAACCCGCTTTTGAAGAGAGAAAGATATCTGGATTCCTCCGATGCACTCGACCAAGTCTCGGGCCTAGATGTTGTTGAGGAAGGTAGAGATCGAGAAACTCGTTGCTGGAGATCGCATACATAGACCCTGATGGGGAGAGTCTGGGAGGCAATTTGTTGGGGATCTTGCATGTAGACCTTGTTGGGAAAAATTAAGAGGCGCTCTACTGGGGATGTGGAGTGTAGATCTCACTGGAGAGCGTTTGATGGTTGCTGGGAAGACCGGGTTGGGGCCCGTTGGAATCTCTGACTGGGGAGTAGAAGATGTAAATTTTCTCCGGTGCACTATCTGACCAAGTCTCAAGTCTGGATACCGCTGCTGGAGAAAAGGGGAATTGTTGAGAGATATCCGCTGATGATAGATACCTCGGCTGGGGATGAAGTGTTACTGCTTGGAGACTGATGTAACATTGCTCGGTTGAGTAGAATCACTGTTCGGGGACTAATGTATACTCCGCTGGGGAAGGTTTGTTGTGAGCGATACTGCTGTGGGGATCATGCTCTGTGGGGAAATGTATTGGTGACCTTAGTCGTCATCTCAATTCCTGGAGCCTGTAGTAATTACTTTGCATGTTCTCTTTTCGTATGTTTGCGATTAGATTCTTATTGTCAAATGCGTATAGTCATTCAAAGCAAACGTTGGACTTTATGCCGACAACAACAACAAAAATTGTAAAGAGAAAGAAGACTTGTATTTATTTGGAAGGTGGCGTATGGCCAAGTAGTTTATACACGAGAAAGTTAAAAAGCTATGCGGAAGCAATCTCGTTAAGTTCCAACTATGCTAGTACTCATATATTTCAACTATCTCATCTCCTTCTTTGTAGTAGAGTGAGTGGTGATCTTCGCCATTTGAATCTTGAATGCTGATAGTAGCAGGCGGAGGTGATCGGAAGAGACATAGTCGTGCGCTTAAATCCTAACTTTTGCCTAGACCGCTTTCGGGTTTTCAGTCTCCGGGATACCCTTTTTGCCCAGTCGCCTTTCGGGTTTTCGACTTGCCGGGTGTACATGTTTTATATATCCTTAACTTTTGCCGAACCCTTTTGGTTCGTCGGGATCTTATTTTTGCCTAGGTCGATCGACCTAGCGGGTCTCTTTATCGTAGTATTTTTTGACTATGTCTGCGTTCACGGTGTGTGGAAGTCTTCACCATCCATGGTGCTAAGTATCATAGCTCCATGGAAAACTGTCTTGACTACAAAGCGGTCCCTCGTGGGTGGGAGTCCATTTGCCCCAGGATCACCTTGTGGAAGAATGGCGCTTGACTACTAGATCACCGACTTGGTAGACTCGGTGCTTGACCTTCTTGTTAAATGCTCGATCATTCGTTTCGATAAATCGTCCATGGCGATGGATGCGATCGTTCTCATCAATCAAGTTAATGCGGTCAAAGCGATGCGGATCCATCGTCTTCGCCTAACTCTGCGTCTGGAGGACTCGGTTGAGGGTATTTGAACCACGATGGGTAGGCGACTTCCATACCGTATACAGAGGGGTTGCCCACTGATGTTAATCTTTGTAGTGCGATAACCATGAAGAGCAAATGGTAACATCTCATACCAATCTTTGTAAGTCACTGTCATCTCATATAATCTTCTTAATGTTCTTGTTGGCGGCTTCCACTGCGCCATTCATCTTAGGCCGATATGGAAGAATTATGATGCTTGATCTTGAATTAGTGCGAGTTCGGTGATCATCTTGTTGTTGAGATTGGAACCGTTATACGTGATAATCCTTTGGGAATGCCATATCGACATATAAGATTATGCTTGATGAATCGAGCCACAACATTCTTGGTAACAGATCTGACGTGGTTGCTTCTACCCACGGTAAAGTAATCAATTGCCACAAGGATGAAGCGATGTCCGTTGGAAGCGTGGGCTTGATTTCTCAATCATGTCAATGCCCACATTGCAAAGGCCAAGGAGTTAGAACATTCAGGAGTCTTGGATGCGTGTACTTTGTCGGCATCGTCGGCACTTGTGACAAGATCGAGTGTAAGCGGTGACAATCGGCTTCCATGGTGGACCAATAGTAACTTGTTCTCAAAATCTTCTTAGCCATTGTGTATCCTTGGAGTGGGTACCAAATGCGCGTGTAACTCTTCCATGATCGTATTCTTTTTCAGTCTACCAGTGAGTAAACACAGTCATGGTTGCGCTTGTATAAGATGCCGTTCTTTGAGGAAGAATTTAGGCGAACCTCCTCATGAACTTCTTATCGTTGACGGATGCCCCGCAGGATATTCACGAGTCTCAAGATACCTCTTCACGTCATAGTACCAAGGTTTCTCTTACGTATCAAGCTCATAACAATATCTTGGTTCATCAAACTTCTCAATGATGATCAGGGGAGCCTCGTTGTCCCATCGACCTTGAACATAGATGACATAGTGGCTAATCGTGCATGTGATTCTCTTCGTGGAATGTGTGATCAAAGTAATCTCTTTGAAGTAGGGGATCAAACTCGAACATGCTCTCGTCTGAAATGAGATTCGGATGTTTCGTATCCGCCCCTAATCGGTGATCACTAAAGTGAGTCTCCATACACTTGCAAGAACTTGATTCTTAAATCAATAGCGACTTTGATACCCATGATGCACGCTTCATATTCGGCCATGTTGTTCGTGCAAGCTGAAACATAATCTGGCGGTGGCGTGTGTCACTTTGTAGGGGATGTAATGAGGCGCCAATGCCATTGCCAAGTCGCGTTTAAGGCTCCATCAAAGACCATGGTCCATCGGGATCCTTGTTCGAGTCCCGTCACGGTCACAGTTCTTCTGATCGGTAACTAGTAAAACATCTTCATCTGGAAATTGACTGCGCATAGGCGATAGTCATCTCGGCTTGATGAGCCAAATGATCGGCTACACTTCCTTTGATCGCTTTAAAAAGTGTCTTGGATGTCATACTCGGTCAAGATCATTTACCATCTTGCTATTCTTCGGAGGAATTGGTTTCTCAAATATGTATTTTATCGGATCCATCTTGGAAATCAACAAAGTAGTGTGAGTCGACATATCTTAGTCCAGGGCCAAAGCGTTGCAAGTTTTCTCATTTGTGAGTATCTTGTTTCACGATCGGTAAACTTTTGCTAAGGTAGTATATTGCATGCTCTTCGACGGACTCGTCATGTATTGAATTCTATCAATTACATGATAAGAGGTCTTCCTTGATGGTGACATCGGGGCGGAGGATTTTGTAGGTACTCCTTGATTTTGTCAAAGCGATGAAATCGTCATTCCATTCTACCACTTGATCTTTCTTTAGTAACTTGAAGATTGGTTCACAGTAGCGATTGCAATGAACACAGCAATGTAGTTCAATCGGCCGAAACCTCGACTTCTTTCTCGGTGCGGGGGCATCTCTTGAATAGCTTTAACCTTGGCGGGATCAACCTCAATACCTTTACCAGACAACAAACCCTAGGAGTTTTCGGATCGACTCCAAAAGTGTACTTGTTAGGATTAAGTCTTGATCATACTTCTTGACCTATCGAACAATTTACAAATGGTCGAGATGTTCCTCTTGATCGTGATCGAGCTATCATGTAAATCGATGTAGACCTCATCTCGTGATGAATCATGTCATGAAATAATGTCACCGCGCGATAAGTGGCGCCGCGTTCTTGATCCGAGCAGCATAACCTTGTAGCGAAAGTGCCCATGTGTAACAGTAGTCTTCTCCATGTCTTGAGCCATTTTGATCGTTATGTGGAGAAACCATCCATGAAGGAAAACCTTATCTTTGGCGGTGTTTGTCAATCGAACATCAATATGAGGAAGTGGAAAATCGTCTTTCGGACTTGCTTTGTTCAGATCTACGTAATCTACACATTCGTACCTTGCCATCCTTCTTAGTATAGGCACCGTTTACTGCATAGGAAGTGTGCTAAAAATCGGCATTGAGCTGTTTCATGACTTCATCTTTGATTTTCTCGTACATCTCGGGACGCATGCGATGAACCTTCATTTCAGGGGAGAAAACCTCTTTTGTCGATCGGTGTACCACAATATCAATGTCAAACCGGCATGTCTTCGTATGACCAAGCAAAACCCTCAATATAGTCTCGTAGCATCTGAACCAACTTTTCTTTGACACTTTGTTCTCAAGACCGCTCCTATCTTGATCTCTTTTACATCTTCATGATGCCCAATTCACAACCTCGACTTGCTCTTCGATGCGGTATAACTCGCTCTTCTTCTGCATGTCGGCAAGTTCTCACGGCATTCACAATCTTCCTCACTTTCGTCTTCATCTTGGTAGATCGGATTATCGAAGTCATATTTAGCAATAGCGTAGCTGTTATTATTGAGTTCGGATGATTACTGTGTATCACATGGGTGTGTGAAACACATAGCTTTTTGAAGGGTGATAAAGTAAGAGAAAGCAAAATAGAATGCAAAAGTCCAACGATTTTATTGAATGAAAATATGCAAATGATAGATAATAACCCTCACAAGCGAACCACGATGCCGGGTATGGCACTAGGCTTTAGAGTTTATTGTTCAAAACATAAAAAATATGAAAAGCAAAACAAAACAAAGCAATTACTCTGGCTAAAGGAGATTGGTATAGCGTCTTGATCTCAATTCTTGAGCCCATTATGCGGAGTTGGGAAGATCCACTTGCGATGTCGATGGTTGTCGTGTCTTCATAGCATGGATTCCACTCGGATGATGCGGAAGGAAGTTGGCGGCGTTCGCGGTGTATCATCTTGACCCTTGATAGTGAAGCCTAAACCGGTCTTGTCGGTTGAAAGGAAGATCGGGGACTGACCCAAAGCGATCTACCTCCTTGTTCAACAGGCTTGAGCATCTGGTGAGGCCATCCTAGGCGGAACTTGTGTAACCGGGGAGTGATGGGAGAGTCAGGGCATGACTCTGGGATTGTTTCAAAAGCTTGAGGGGGTCTCAAAATTCACCTTCCACCTCGAGATAACGGAATGACTATAGATGATGGCCATATACTCCTCTTCACCACTTGTAACAACTTTCACTTTCCCGGGTATTTGACGATGTAAGGTGAGGTGGCGCCTTCCCTATGTATCCAAGGGCGTCCAAGTAGGCAAGAGTAAGTGGACGATATGTCCATGACAAAGAAAGTAGAGTCAAAAGTGGGGAACCGACTTTATGAGTGACTCTCACTTAATCTTTGATCGCTTAGAACCATCAAAAGCTCTCACAATAATGTCACTGGGTCTCGAACCAACCCGATATCAAGTCGATCAAAAGCAATCTTGGGAGGATATTGGAGAACGGTATCAACCAAAACATGAGAGCAGTGTAGCATTCAACGAGATGTGCAAGGCTTTGTTGTGTTTCCTTCGGTGAGTCAAAACATCGGAGAAGCCTAGGCCGTTGTTGGCAGCCGGTAGCATACAAACTTCAAGCGAGGTCGGTGGTAGTGTCTTGCAGTGCGTGAGCATTCTTGAAACTTCACTAAGGCATTAGCATGAGCCTCGAGCACAAGCGAGAGCAAGCATGGAGATTTTGGACGGTCTGTCCCATTGTTCCACAACATTGTAGTCACTCTTCTTGATAATCTTGAATTTCCTCCATTCCTTGTTTGGAGGTGTCTTGACAACTTCCTTTGGTACTTGGTGACGAGGATGAGTCAGGTTCTTGGGGCGATGGAAAAGCTGAATCTGTTGGAGTCGTGGTGTCTTTTGGAGGAGATTCGGAGAAAACCCTTGGGTTCGAGTCACCTTACTAGATCCGGTGATGTTGTCAATGTCGGGAATGGTAGCTTTAATAGTAAGGTCTTCAATGGTGGGAGGGTCTTGCTTGGCCATGATAGTAAACATCAACTCATAATTCCAAGGATAGCCTTGTCGAGAGGAATCTGGGCCGGCCTTGGAGAAGTGATGATGAGAGGTGCCACCACAGGCACGAGAATCGTGAGAGAAATCCTTATTGTGTTAACATCAGCATAATCTTAGGGAAATCGTCACCTCATCCGTCGCCTTAACGTCTTCAATGGGAATCTTGTAGCTTTCGAGGTGTACTTCACCATGTAATCATACTTTCCCTTGGCTGCCCCAGGTATCCCACACGGATGGTTGGGTTTCATTTGCATTGTCAATCAACTTAGACATTTCTTCACACGACGCATTGGTTTTGAAATAGTATCTCACGGTTGTCCATCATACACTTTGAACGTCTTCTCAACCAAGGACAACCATCAGTGCGGATGGGCACCAGCGAATTCCTCACGGGCATCTGGTTGACAGGCTTGTAGCAAATTCTTCTTAACATCATCGAGGAATGGTCAAGTCATCTATGTTGAAAACATAAGTATCATCCCAGACATTGGAACTCTTGTCATGATTAGGCATAGGCGCGTTGATCACATTCGGTCTCAGCGGGAGGGTCAAACTCAATCGCTTAGCTTGATCATATCTTGAATTTTGTTCTTGAGCCCAACAATCATCGATACTATGTCAGGGCTATTGGAATGGTAAGCACACTTAGCATTAGGATTGTATCTCGAAGGGCGTGTTGACACTCGAGGAGGATCCTTCAAAATGTCAACTCGCTTTCAACATGTGTTGCAAGGCTTGCGACAATGGCATGTTGATCTTCGTGCTGTCTTGGTGGCGTTACGCTGGCGTTGTCTCCGGAGGTTGTCTTGATGGAGGATTGGAGATCACACTGCCCCACATTGTCTGGTCGGTCTTGGCTCGACTTTTACGACCATACACAGATTAACTTCTTTCTTACCACCAAAGATCTTTTCGTGCATTTGAAGATGTCTACTTGAATCTTTCCACTCTTGATACCGACTTAATCGCTCTTTGTCGATATCAGCTCGGTGAATCCGGTGAAGAGTTTCAATCGGATGATTGAAGAATGGACTGTCGGTGTTCCCATGAACATATCAACCAACTCCTATTGGACAAGGGTGGTTGAACTCTGCACTAGATCTCTCCATTTACGAGCATACTCCTTGAACTTCTCATCACGACCCATAGACATGCTTTGTAGTTGCATGCGAGTGGGTGTCAATTCAACATTGTACTCATCTTATGCAGAAATCATCAACAAGTCACTCCAAATACGGATCGGTCATTCTCTAGTGATAATACCACTCAATTGAGTTCGGACAAACTCTCTTGAAAATAATGCATCCTGACTTTACATCATCGGTGTGGGGATTGATCTTCGGACATAAGACTTCAAATGCGATTTGGACAAGACATGCCACCATACTTGGCGGTTGGAACTTTGAACTTGGGAGGAATCACCACACCGGAACAAGACTCGATCATCAAAATTCAGCCGGACATCTTGATTTTCCACGATTCAGATAGTCTTCAAGTTGCTTGTACTTGTCATCCTCATCGAGTATTGGCCATCATCATAGTTCTTCTCAAGCTCGGTGGCCTTCACCATCACCCTTGTTACTTTGCTCCTCCTTCTTGACACTTCCTTGGATAGCTCAATTCGACTAACCACTCTAGGACCTCCTTTGTAGCGTGCGCCCGTGTTGAGGAGACCAACAACCTTCTTCTTTCTGTTGATGAGCTTCTTTAGATCTTCTTGGCCTTGGACCAAGCTGGTGAACATCTGCTGGCCGAGGCATTCGAGCTTGAAGATCTTTGACGGTATTCAAGAGCCATTTCGCTAAAATAAATAGCGAGAAATGAGATCACGATGTTATGCTATGATATGCAATGTTTGTCGAATGCGATGCAATGTTTTCAAGGACCTTAGAGATTTAAATTTGTTAAACAAGCAATGAACAAACATTTATTAGTACTCTTTTTATTCTTTTCTTTTAAGTACAAAAGATAGTTCAAACAAAATAAAAGAAAACATATAAATCCTAAGCTCTAAGTCTCCATGGCGCTTCCTCTTGGTGCCGATGTAGGCGTTGATGCTTAAGCTCCTCGTGAAGTAGCTTAGTCAACTCTAGTACTTTCTTCTCACTTGCATAGCTTGAGCTTCAAAGGTATCCCTCTCTTTTTAAGTTGAATCCGGGATCTCTTCAAGTCTTCAAAATCGGTAGGCATGTCGGGATGGAGAACGTTAGGGTACGTCACCTAAAGCAACAGGTTCCATAATTCTTGGTAAACAGGCATGAATGGCATCATGAGGTTTTGAGCTCGAGCTCGCACCCATTTGAGGTAAGGTTCCCAAGGAATGGAGTTTGGTGCCCCAAAGTCTTGGTATCGGTCTTCTTTACCATGCCCAGCGTGTATGAACCTTCGTCGGTGATGCGGAGATCGTGATTGTAGTCGAACATAATGTCTTGGAGAAGCATATCATGTGGGCCATCTCTTGAGCAAAACCAAACTGGCGTAGAGCTAGAGAAGGGTTGTAGGTAATACCTCCCTTATACCAAGTAGTGGTACATTAGGGAATTCTCCTGGCGCTCGATGAAGGTGAAATCCTTTTGAGAGAAAAGATTCCAACGGATATCGAATGAGAGAGTGACATTAACCTTTGAGACCACTTCATCCTTTGTTCATTCTTCAAACGATGGAGGAAGGTCGAAATAAACCACCGGAAAGTAACGGTATGCAACACATGAGAGTTCCTTGTCTTTTAGTAATACAGTGTGGAGAATGTAGGATATCTCAAGTAAAGTAGGCACAAGATTGTGGTGAGAACAACTTGATGGCGTTGACATCTATGAATTGATCCGAGTTAGGAAATAGAACCAAACCATAGATTAGCAAGGCCACAATGTCTTGAATGCATGGAACTCATAACTTTGAGGAATTCTGGGCTTTCTTAATCAAGAACTTAGAAAGTAAACCCTTAACTCCATTACGGTTTCCCAATTGGCTGATGTCGGCGCTTTAGGTGTGGCGGATGCAATGTCTTGTACCTAGGAACCTTTTCTAGACCGGTGAATGGCATTTGGTCAAGAATAGGTATCCCAAGTAGCTTAGAGAACTCTTCCAAGGTAGGAACTAACTGATAATCTGGGAATGTAAAGCAATGATGCTTTGGGTCAAAGAACTGAAATAGGACATTCATCATATCTTCTTCAAAATCGGATATAACCAAATCAAGTAGATAACCATGTCTTTTGATGAACTGAGCATGGTCGGGAATTTCTGAAACCAATTCTTTGAGCTGAGAAGGTATACCCATGAAGTTGATTCGGATAGTCTTTCTAGAAGCCATAATTCCTACAAAACAGAGCAAAGATAAATCTCTAGGTCCTTGAAATAGTTAGAAATGATATGCAATGCGAATGATGTCATGATGTCATGTTTGGCACACACAAACAATTCACACAATGAGCCTAGGTTTAAGGCTTGCAAGAGGTATAGGTGATTACCCACCAAAAGTTTGAGTTGGTTCATCTGTCCTATAATAGGGTTCTAGGAATCTCATATCATTGATCTTTCTCGTGGCGTTTATTTCAATACGACTACCAAGTGGTCGATGAAAATATCCCAAAAGTTTGATCTTAATGAGCGTAGCATCGGTATCATCAACCTTAGTGCACCAAAGTCGGCCATCTACTACCTTCAATGGCCAAGATGGGTCAATTAAGGTTCTAAAAGTTTAGTTAGTGCTTGATGACACCAGCGAAGCCAAATACTATCCTCAACTTGGAAATGAAGAGTATCGAGGACATCCAAAGTGTCACTAACGTAGCCATCATGTTGACCGTTTTGATATCGTCTAGCAGTCAGACGATTATTGCTACTTACCTAAAGAAACCCGGATCCGGTGTAGGATCCCCACAAATATAATACCCAAGCAACCCTTAAAGATAAAGCAAGCAAGTCAAAGAAAGCGTAAAGATGATTTAGAAATCCTAAGGCAATTCTCTCTTTAGGGTGTCTCCCAGTCGCCATTCGTGATCGGTGAAGCTGACTTTTTGTGTTTTGTATCATGCAAATGTGCGGATAGCAAGAGTCGCCACCGACTTTTATTTTATCAATTAAGGGAAGGTAAAAGTAGAAAAAGACCTTCGTTAGATTCTGAGTACGGGATAGTTATGAAAAGGGAAGGTATTAGCACCTCTTTCCATCCGTAGTTATCTACGGGCTCTTAGTTGCTCTTAGATCACTTTAAAAATTGTGCTTTCTGTGTGTTTGACAAAAATGTTTTGAAAAAAGGCATTTCGCTTTGACTTTGTAATGATTCATGTAGGAATGTATACAAAGTGTTCGGAAATGTTTCGTTTTGAAAAGAGTTTGAACTTTGACGAAAGTGTGAGGTGTGAAAAGTATTTTGATCGAGCAAGCAACTAAAAGTCTTATTACCTACTCAGAATTGGTCGTTTTCGTGTTGTTTTACGTTCCTTTAGAATAGTGCTATCCATACCATTAGTTGGTAGGTAACCCTATTTGTTGGATGTAAGCGGGACATTCGAAGGGACATCGGATGGTCATAGAAAGCAACTTGTAGGAAGTATCCTACATTCGAAGGACTATCATCATTTTTGTAGGCGACAATCGAGGGTCAAGATCATGTATTCGGAGGCGACATCGTGGGTCTTATGATCTTTGTATCGAAGGACTATGATGATTTGTTTGAAGGCAACGGTGCTAGAATACCTCTACGTTCGAGGGACATGACCAATTGAATTCGTAAAGGCAACGAGAGAGAATTACCCTAAGGGGTGCATGTGTGAAAAGAGTGTGTCAATTCGGATATTTTTATCTTTGAAAATTAGTGGGCTATGTTCATTATCATCTTGCCATACACGCCTATTTACTAGAAATTTATAGGGTGCGGAAATTAAAATACGGAAATGTAAAGATGCGGAAAGGTAAATGTCCTACGCTATTACATGGCTTTGGGGCAGATACATAATTTAAACTTGTGGAAAATAAAAACCTAATTTAAACTATTACATCCCATGAGCAATTACATTATTGGAAAAATAAAAACAGTAAAAGAAAACGTCTGAAACGGAATAACCTGTGAAAAGATAAGAAATCGGAAAATACGAGAGAAATCGAATAAGAGAAAAAATGTTAGAAAAATGCAAGTTTTTGGATGAGAAAAATATGACATGCTGGAAATAACATAAATATGCTAAAATAATTTTTTGGGATTTTTTGGATGCATTTTAAAAAATATTGAAAAGAAATTAAAATAACATGAAAATATTAAATAATTAGAAAAAATATGAAAAGTTTGTAAACTTTGTAAAAAAATACTCTTGCCATGGCCAAGGATCGAACTGGAGACCTTGCTCTCATATCCCCACGCCTTTGCCATCGGGCCCGACATGCCGCGTGTCAGGCCAGGCATGGAATGTGTAATGTACATGTAGCGTCACCGGTTGCCTCGTCTCCAGCGCCAATGCTTACGTCTCTTTCGTTTTGAATTTTCAAAAGCTTACGTCGGCCTTTCTTGACGCTCTGGCCACAGCAAATCAAAACCAGCATACATAATATAAATGAATTCTAAAGACATGGTTCGATTCACGAGATCATTCGACGCATTGGTATAGGTCTCATGGTCCAATTTTCCTATTTCGTGAAACCCTAAAAGCGGCATAGGAAACCCAACAATGGTGATCGTGTTCACAGCCATGGAAATTCAATTAGAGTACCAGAAAGCTTGCAAACACATCACTAATCACAAAAACAAGCACAAAACATGTTAATAATGCATGAATAACAGAATACGATTTTGACATTTTCAAGAACAAACCAAATTCGAATTTCTTGTTACGGATGCTTTTGAGCAAAGTAGTGCGGATCGACTCAAGAGGTATCAAGGAATGTGTTGGACACCTCAAAATCGATTGAAGCAATTTGGAAATAGGATTGCACTTTGCTTGTTTGCCACGGTTTTTTTGAGCTTGGAATAGGGTTCTTGAGTCAATTTTTCTACCCTAATTCGTGTGGTATGTATCATGCATATATAGTAGAAGGATTCTGAGTTGTTTTGGGAAAGAATTAATCAATGATCAATACCAATCAAATTTGATTTTTGTACAAAATCAAATCTTCCAATTTTGATCAAATTTCAATCCAATCTTGCCATATCCATCAAATTTCGAAAATTGCTGGCTTTTAATGAGTTGCTTGGATCTCAAGGAAGAAATAAAAATCAAGTTTGCAATTAATTTTGATTTTATACTCTATTTTTAAATTTAATTTGTATTTAAATGAATAAATTCCAAATTAAATAGAAAAATAAAATAAAAATTCGTGGCATTGGGCTTGGATGTTCCTAATTGTATAAGGAACAAGTTTGGATGAAGAAAAAGTAGGCCCATTTGCAAAGTTTTGATTTTAAAGTATTTCTCTTTGTGCACTTCTTCAAAATTGCCCAACTTGTGAATGGTGTATCTTGCTCAATTTTCCACATTTTTGAGTGTTATTGGACTTTTTGAAAATCTCTAAGAGTCCTCTAACCAACCTTTTTGGTCTCATCTTAATTGGAGTTTCCATGCTAATATATCCCAAAACAAAATGTTGACTTTTGTTGACTTTGAAAATGACACCCATGTTTTGAGCCATACCTCTCAAATGAAGCATTTTGGACATTCTTGTGAGACATGAAGTTGTATAAAATTGAATTTCTTTCAAAACAAGAGGTGGTGGAAAAATTTACGAGAAAGTATGAGAAAGTTATGATCGATCAAAGTTGATTGACTTTTCACTAGAAACCCTAATTTAGAAAGTTTGACTTTTGAGCAAATCTTGAGTTTTCTTGATGAATCATGATCAACCCTTGATAAAATGATGAATGTAACTTCAAAATGAGGATGTTGACCAAAAATTATGAAGTTTGACTGTATGTTGACCACAGTTGACTTTTTTTTTGTCCAATACAATTGATTTTCATCCATCTGAGCAATTGTCTGAGGAAACTTGACTTGTAAGGCTTGAAACTTGACATGGAGAATCTTTGAAGCATATGAGGAGGCATGAAGACCATTGGAGATGTTGGAAGTCCATCTTGACCTGAGAATTTCCAAACCCTAGTTTGGGTTGATTGTCTAGGAGAGAGTTTGTCTGATCAACTCTTGAGGAATCCTTGAGTATGGATGTATGGAATGTCTTGAGAAGATGGAGGGCAAATTTTGGGGTATGACACATTGATCATGCTGGTAACCTTGATTTGGTCCAATTTTACGTATTTCATGAGATCCCAATTCGAGCAGAGGAACCCTAGCCATGGTGGATTTTGATTCAGGCCACTAAAATGCAATTAAACTATGCAGAAAGTTTCCAAACTTCATTCTAAACACAAAACAAACATCAAAACACGTTAAATATGCATGATAGTTAAAAATCGAAATTGAGTTTGAAAGTGCAAACCGAAATCTAGAATTCATGATTCTGGATGGTTTTGTGACTTGTAAGTGCGGATCGATTCGGGGAGGCTTCAAGGAATGCAATGGAAGGCGCATCGGTGAAACAAGCTAAAACTAGGGCTGCCACCTGCTTGAAGAACACAGTTTTTGAGTTTGGAATAGGGTTCTTGAGGCAATTTTTGTTCTTTTTCATGTAGGCATTGTGTATATATAATAGATGGATTTAGGTGAAATCAAGAGCAAATAATGAATCAATCAATGTAAAAATTTGATTTGGTATGAAATCAAATCTTTCTTTTTGATCAATTTTCATCAATTCTCTTGCCAATCAATGTTAATTTCAAATTGCCAGCTTTTATGAGTTGGTTGGACCTCGAGAATGAGAGAAAAATTCAATTTTCATTTAATTTTGATTTTCTACCTTTATTTTTAATTTAATTGGTTTTAAATGATTAAAATCCAAATAAAATAGAAAAATAAAGATAAAATTCGTAATACTTGGGCTTGGATGTTCCAAATTAACTGAGGAATAAGTTTGAACCAAGAAAAGTTAGGCCCATTTGCAAAATTTTGGATTTTGACAAGTATTTCTCTTTGTGCACCTCTTCAAAAATGCCCAACTTGTGTAAGGTGTATCTTGCTGAATTTTTAACATTTTTGAGTGTTTTTGGAATTTTTAGAAAGATATAGATATCCTCTAAACAACCTCTTTGGTTTCATCTCAATTGGAGTTTCCATTCTCAATATCACTTCAATACAAAAAGTTGACTTTTTGTTGACTTTGAAAAAGGACCTGTAATGTTTTGATCCATATCTTCAAAATGAAGCATTTTCTGACCATGCTAGTGAGACATGAAGTTGTATAGAATTGAATTCTCTTCAAAATGAGAGGTGGTGGAAAAATTTCTGATAAAGTATGAGAAAGTTATGCTCAGTCAAAGTTCAGTTGACTTTTCTCTAGAAAACCCTAATTTGGAAAGTTTGAGTTTTGATCAAATCTTGAGTTTCCTTGATGAATCATGATCAACCCTTGATCAAATGATGAATATCACTTCAAAATATGGATGTTGACCAAAAATCATGAAGTTTGACTGTATGTTGACCACAGTTGACTTTTGGTCCAATACAACTGATTTTCAACCATCTGAGCAATTGTTTGAGGAAACTTGACTTGTAAGGCTTGAAACTTGACATGGAGATTCTATGAAGCATATGAGGAGGCATGATGACTATTGGAGATGTTGGAAATCCATATGGATCTTAGGATAGCCAAACCCTAGTTTGGGTTGATTGTCTAGGAGAGGGTTTGTCTGATCCACCCTAGAGGAATCCTTGAGTATGGATGTATGAAATGCCTTGAGAAGTAAGAGGGCAAATTTTGGGGTATGACAGCTGCCCCTGTTCAATCTTCTTGTACTGGAAGAGTTAGATTGGCATGCGTGCCTTTCGTGACCCTGGAGGTAGAAGATGATTGAACACTCGAGTACACCTGAAAATTTGCACTTGCTGTTGATTGGGAATGGGCTTACAGATGCCATTTGTAGAATCTGGAGATTTCGCTGGGGAATGAGTCGTACGCTAGACTCAAGAAATTGCCTGGGTAGGAGAGTCGTCGGAGATGGGCTTAAGATGCCATCCAGAGAGATTGATGCTGGGGAACGAGCCGTACGCTAGGCTCTGCAGATGTTCCTAAAGATAGAAGGGAGCATGAAGATGGGCTTAAGATGCCATCCGGAGAGAGTCGTACGTTAGACTTCGTGCCTGTCTTTGAATGAAGTTATTGGTTTGTATTGGTTTTTAACCAAATATGCAGCATTCTGAAAGTGGAGAGTTATCGATAAATAATCGGAGATGGGCTTAAGATGCCATCCAGGGCAGCTGAGTCGTATGCCAGACTTTGTAGTTGATGTTGATAATAAGAGAGAGTCAGAATAAATCTTCGTCTTGATTATTCTGAGAGGATAATAGTCGGCAAAATGTGGATAGCTTCCCTGTTGTGCTTCGGGTATTGATCCAATGCCTGTAGTCGGAGGACAACCTGGGCGATCTTTTGGATAGGGTTTCCCCCGTCTGGATTCGGGTATTGATCCTGGATCTGTTGTCGGAGGACAACTAAGGCAGTCGTTCAGATAGGGTTTCCTCTTTGGCTTCGGGTATTAATCCTTGACCTGTTGTTTCAGAAGTGATTTTCACCTGTTTTTGGGGAAAAACAAAAGAAACGCTGATAGAATATGGTTAGTCTTATGCAGATTGTGATGCATGACAATGTGTATGAATGATATATGCACAAGTTATGACTTTTATGAATAATGTATGAATGATAGATGTTGTGGTATTTCAAAACATATCCATCTTGAAGAAGATGTGAATGCCCTGTTGGAGATTTCGAACTTCTGCTTGGGGATGAAATGGATGAAAACCCTGCTTTTGAAAGAGAAGAAAGATATCCTTGATTCCTCCGATGCACTATCTGACCAAGTTTCGAGCCTAGATACTATGTTGCTGAGAATGGTAGAGACCGAGATGCATACTACTGAGAATCTTGTGCGTAGACCCTGTTGGGGAGAATCTAGGAGGTACTCTACTGGGGATCTTGCGCATAAATCCTGTTGGAGGGTATTTGATTGTTGTTGGGAGACAAGGCTGGAGCCCGTTGAAACCTCTAGCTTGGAAATAAAAATTATAGATTTCCTCTGATGCACTATCTGACCAAGTTTCAAGTCTGGATATTGCTGCTGCCGGGGAAATGATGATTGCTGAGAGATATTCTGCTAGGGATAGATATCTCTGTTGGAAATGAACCGTCACTGCTTGGAGACTGATGTAACAGGGTTCGGCTGGTTGGGATCACTGCTTGGGGACTAACGTGATGAAGCTTGGAATGTCTGGACTAGTGGAGGAAAATGTGTACTCCACTGGGGAAGGTTTGTAGTGAGTGACACCTCTGTGGGGATTGTACTCTGCAGGGGAATGCATTGGTGACTTTCGTTGTCATCTCAATTCCTAGAGCCTATAGTAATTATCCTTGTTCGTTCACTTTTCGCATGCTTGTAAATAGATTTTTATTGTCAGATGCATATAATCATTCAAAGCAAACGTTAGACTTTATGCAAACAACGATAGTGAAAATAGTAAGAGAAAGAACTTGTATTAATTTAAAAGGTGGCGTATGGCCAAGTAGTTTGTACACAAGAAAAGTAGAAAGCTATGTGGAAACAATCTCGTTAAGTTTCAACTATGCTAGTACTCATATATTTCGACTATCTCATCTCCTTGTCGTCAGTAGAAAGTGAGTGAATTGATTTTCGCCATTTGAATCTTGAATGTTGTTAGTAGTCTGGAAGTAGGTGATATGGACGAAACATAGTAAATGCGCTTAAATCCTAACTTTTGCCTAGGCGCCCTTCGGGTTTTCGGTTCGGGATACCCTTTTTGCCCAGTTGCCTTCGAGGTTTTCGACTTGCAGGGTGTACATGTTTTGTATTTATCATAACTTTTCCCGAACCCTTTTGGTTCGCGGGGATGCTATTTTTGCCTAGGCGATCGACCTAGCGGGTCTCTTTATGCGTAGTATTTTTTGACTATGTCCGTGTTCACAGGGTGTGGGAAGTCTTCACCATCCATGGTGCTAAGTATCATAGCTCCGCCAGAAAATACTGTCTTGACTACAAATGGTCCCTCATAGGTGGGAGTCCACTTGCCCCTGAGATCACCTTGTGGAAGAATGATGCGCTTGACTACTAGATCACCGACTTGGTAAACTCGGTGCTTGACCTTCTTGTTAAATGCTTTGATCATTCGTTTCTGATAGATTTGTCCATGGCAGATGGATGTGAGTCGTTTCTCATCGATCAAGTTGATATGGTCAAGGAGAGTCTGAACCCAATCGTCTTCGCCTAACTCTGCATCCTGGAGGACTCTA
This sequence comes from Vicia sativa, assembly GCA_021764765.1. Lineage (NCBI taxonomy): Eukaryota > Viridiplantae > Streptophyta > Magnoliopsida > Fabales > Fabaceae > Vicia > Vicia sativa. The sequence continues at coordinate 73,761,263 of CM038794.1, read as the reverse complement.
GTTGAGGGTATCTGAACCTCGATTGGTAGGACCGCTTCCATACCATATACAAGAGAGAAGGGGGTTGCCCATGTTGATGTTCGTACTGTAGTGCGATAACCATGGAGAGCAAATGGCAACATCTCATGCCAATCCTTGTAAGTCACTGTCATTTTCTGTATGATCTTCTTAATATTCTTATTGGAAGCTTCCACTACGCCATTCATCTTAGGCCGATATGGAGAAGAGTTGTGATGCTTGATCTTGAACTGCGTGCAGAGTTCGGTGATCATTTTGTTGTTGAGATTAGAGTCGTTATCTGTGATAATCCTTTCGGAGTGCCATCCGGCGGATAAGATTATGCTTGATGAATCGAGCCTGACATTCTTGGTAGGATGCAAGAGGTGCCTCTACCCACTTGGTGAAATAGTCAATTGCCACAAGGATGAAGCGGTGTCCGTTGAGGCGGTGGGCTTGATTTCCCCAATCATGTCAATGCCCACATTACGAAGGCCAGGCGGCAATAACATTCAAAGTCTTGGAGTGCGTGCTTTGTCGTGTATATCGGCATTTGTGACAGAAGCGAGCATAGCGGTGACAATCGACTTCCATGGTGGACCGATAGTAACTTTGTTCTCGAATCTTCTTAGCCATTGTATGTCCATGGAGTGGGTACCAAATCGTAACCGTGTAACTCTTCCATGATACGTTCTGCGGTTTTACGGTCCACCAGAGTAAGCACAAGTCATGGTTAACGCTTGTATAAGTTGCCGTTGTTGAGGAAGAATTTGGATGCAAATCTTTTCAAGAACTTCTTATCATTGATGATGCCCCTGGGATATTCCCGAGTCTCAAGATACCTCTTCCTCCGTAGTACCCAGGTTTCTCTTACGCATCAAGTTCTGCATAATCTTTGGTTCGTCAAACTTCTCGATAATGATTTGGGAACCTCATTGTCCCATCTAACTTTGAACATAGGCGACATGGTAGCCAGCGATACTGCGTGATTCTCTTCTCGTGGAATATGATTGAAAGTAATCTCTTAGTAGGGATCAAACTGCGAACATGCTCTCGATATGGAATGAGATTTGGATGCTTATTATCCATACTCCCGTCATGTGAGTCTCTCAAAGTGCCTTGATTCTTAAATCAATAGCGTTTAATACCCATGATGCTTAGTATTCGGCTCGTTGGTGCAAATAATCGTGAGAGGCGTATGTCCGCTGAAGGGATGTAATTATGGCGCCATTGCCCGAAGAATCGTTTGGGCTCCATCAAAGACCATGGTCCATGGGATCCTTGTTCAGGTCTTCGTCCGGTCCGGTTCTTCGCAAGCAGTAACTAGTAAAACATTCTTAAATGCGATTGAGGCTGCATAGTGATAGTCATCTATGGCTTGATAGAGCCAAATGATCGGCTACTACACTTCCTTTGATCGCTTTAAGAAGTATCTTGGATGTCGTATTCGGTCAAGATCATTTGCCATCTTGCTATTCTTCGGAGAAATGGTTTCTCAAATATGTATTTTATCGGATCCATCTTGGAGATCGATGAGTGGTGTGTGAGTCAACATATCTTGTCTTAGTGAGGAAGCGGCTGTAGCGCTGTTTTTCTCATTGTGAGTATCTTGTTTCACGGTCGGTAAACTTTGCTAAGGTAGTATATTGCATACTCTTTTCGACCCGACTCGTCATGTTGCCCCAACACACACCACATTGAGTTCTCTAACATCAATTACATGATAAGAGGTCTTCCTTGACGTGACATCGGGATGGGAGGATTCAGTAGGGTACTCCTTGATTTTGCCAAAGCGACGTCGTCGTTCCATTCTACTACTTGATCTTTCTTTAGTAACTTGAAGATTGGCTCACAGTAGCGATTAGATGTGCAATGAATCGGAAATGTAGTTCAAACGTCCCGAAACTTCTCGATTTCTTCCGGTGCGAGTGGCATTTCTTGAATAGCTTTGTGGCGGGATCAACCTCAATACCTACCGCGACAATAAACCCTAAGAGTTCTGAGGATCGACTCAAAGTGCACTTATGGTTGATCTTAGTCTGCATGCTACTTCTTCGTCTGTCAAAGCTTGTTTAAATGATCGAGATGTTCTTCTTGTGTGGGTGAGCTATCATGTAAATCGGCGAACCTTATCTAAGTGAATGAATCAGTGAAATAATGCCACCAACCGGCGATAAGTGGCGTCCGGCGTTCTTCGACGAGCGGCATGACCTTGTAGCGAAGTGCCCCGTGTAACAAAAGTAGTCTTCTCATTGTCTTGAGCCATTTGATCGATTATGTAGAAGAAACATCCATGAAGGAGAAAACCTTGTTTGGCGATGTTGTCGACAGAAAATCAATATGAGGGGCGATCGTCTTTGGACGCTTTGTTCAAATCTGTAATCCACACACATTCATACCTTACCTTCCTTCTTGGATGCGGGTACCATTAGCAACCAACATGGATAAGTTACTGACTAAAGCCGGCATTGAACTATTTCATAACCTCGGCTTTGATTTTCTCAAATATCTCGGGGCGCGTCGACAGACATACACTTCAACGGGAGAAACCTTCTTTGTTGAGGCGGTGTACCACATGTCAATGTCTAGACTTGGCATGTCTTCGTATGACCAAGCAAAAACCTCGATATAGTCTCGTAGCATCTGAACTAATCTTTCTTTGACACTGTTCTCAAGACCTGCTCCTATCTTGATCTCTTTTTTGTCTTTATCAGTACAATTCATAATCTCAAGACTCTTCGTATGGTTGTATAACTCGTTCTTCTTCTTGGCGTGCGATAAGTTCTCACGGAACTTCACAATCTTCCCTCACCTTTCTTGTGACTTGTAGATCGGATTATGCTGAGTCATGTTTAGCAATAGCATACTTTGGTATCAGTTGAGTGATGCGGTGTATCACGTGGTGTGTGTAAGACACATAGCTTTTTGAAGGGTGATAAAAAAAAAAGAAAACAACATTTAATGCAAAGTCCAACGATTTTATTGAATGAAAATATGCAAATTATAGATAATAACCCTCACAAACGAGCCATGATGCCCGGGCAAGCACTAGCTTTAAAGTTTATTGTTCAAACATAGAAAACAAAAAGCAAAGCAGAAAACAAAGCAATTACTCTATCTAAAGAGATTGGTATGGCGTCTTGAGCTTCCAATTCGCGGAGTCCGTTAATGGGAGTTGGGAAGATCCACTTGCGATGTCGAAGTCGTTGTCATCGTGCTTATAGCATGGACTCCATCTTTCTTCGATGCGGAAGGAAGTTGGCGAACGTTCGTGGCGTATCATCTTGACCTTTGATGGTGAAGCCTAAACCGGTCTTATCGGATTTGAAAGGAAGATCGAGGCTGACCCAAATAGTACTACCCTTCTTCAATGCAGCTTGAGCATCTTTCGGTGAGGCCATCCTAGGCGGAACGTGTAACTCGGGAGTGGCGGAGAGTCAGCAGGCATGACTCTTGGGCTGTTTCAACTTGACGAAGTCTCGAAGAATTCACCTTATCGCGGTATCGAATGATTGTAGATGAATGACCATGTATTCCTCTTCACCTATCTGTATAACTTTCCCCTTCTTTGGGTTCCGACTTTGATCACGGGTAGAGTAGCAGCGCACGCCCCATGTATCCAAGGGCGTCCAAGTAGGCAAGAGTAAGCTAGACAGATGTCCATGACAAGAATGTGGAATCAAAAGTAGGAACCGACTTTAATGGGAAGAATGAGCTCTCAAGTCTTGTTCGTTTAGAACCATCAAAAGCTCTCAATTATGTCACTTTGGGCTTCAAGACGATCCTTCAACATCAAGTCGATCAAAAGCAGGTCTTCGGTAGGATGTTGGAGACGAGAACTAGTATCAACAAGACATGAGACAATGTAATACCCTTGCATTCATGAGAGGTGTGCAGAGCTTTGTTGTGTCTTCGGAAGTCAAATCAAACGTAAGGAGAAGCCTAGAGGCGTTGTTGGAGCTAGCTGCTACAAACTTCAAATTGATCGTTAGTAGTGTCTTCGCGATGCGTGAGCATTCTTCTGAAACTTCACCAAGGCTTTAGCATGAGCCTTAGACCAGAAGCGGAGACTAAGCATGGAGATCTTGGGCGAGTCTGTCCCAGCATTCCACAACATTGTAGTCATTCTTCTTGATAATCTTTAGAATTTCCTCCATTTCTTGTTTGAGGTGTCTTGACAACTTCTTTGGTACTTTTATGCGGCGGGGATGAGTCGGTTCTTTCCTCTAGCTTCGGAATGGTTCAATATAGTTGGAATCGAGCTTGGAGTCGCAGTGTCTTTGGAGGAAGATCTGGAGAAAACACCCTTCCGTTCACAGTAACCTTACTTGATCCGTTGATATTGTCAATATCAAGAATGGTAGCTTCAAGCGTAAGATCTTCAATGGTTGAAGGATCTTGCTTGACGCCATGATAATATACCTCAACTCATAGTTCCAAGTGTAAGCTTTGTCGGAGGAATATGGAACGGTCAGAGAAATGATGAGAGGTGCCACTCGGGCACAGATCAGCAGATGAAATCCTTATTGGCAATGTATCGGCGTAGTCTTAAAATCGTCACCCCATCCGATCGCCTTAACATCTTTAATAGGAATCTTGTAACTCTCGAAACGGTATACTTTACCATGTAATCGTACTTTCCACTTGGGCTGCCCAAGGTATCCCAAACTTACGATGCGGTTTTGCTCATGTCTTGATCTTCAGTTTCGAACATGTCTTCACAATTCTCCTGGTGATGGCTTTAGAAATAGCACTTCGCGTTATCCATCATGCGAATCGTCTTCTCAACCAACTGTAACAAATGCGGTAGCAGATGGGCACCAACGACAATTCTCTGGGCATCCGGATTGACACGACTTGCAACAAATTCTTCTTAATAGTGGAGGAATAGTCAAGTCATCTATATTGAAAACATGAGTTCTACGCCAATAATAGCATTGAAACTTTTGTCATGGTTAGCATATGACGTTGATCACATTCGAGTCTCAGCGGAGGATCAAACTCAATGCAGCAGCAATCATATCTTGAATCTTGTTCTTGAGAGCCCACAATCATCGGTGTTATGTGTCACAGGGCTTTGAGTGGTAACACGCTTAGCATTAGGATTGTATCTTGGATAGGAAGTGTTGATGTTTGAGGAGGATCCTCGAGGTGTCGACTCGCTTTCGACATGTGTTGCAAGGCCGACAATGGCATGTTGATCTTTATAAAGCTGTCTTCGTGGCGCATTCTAGTTACCGCGCGTTGTCCGGCGAGGTTGTCTTGATGTAGGATTGGAGTCCTGGCGCCCCCACAGTTGATCGACGCGATCCGGTCTTGGCTCGGCTTTCGACCATACCGCATTTGGCTTCTTTCTTGCCACCAAGAATCTTAGCGACATTTGATGGCGACTCTTGAATCTTTACGCTCTTGATACCGACGATCGCTCTCCCTAAGTGACTGGGTGAATCCGACGGAAGAATTTCCAATCGAGATGATTGAAGAATGGGCACGTCATGTTCCTATAAACATATCAACCAACTCCCTATTGGACAAGGGTGGTTGAACTCGCAACTAAATCTCTCCATTTAGAGCATACTCTTTGAATTTCTCATCACGACCATAGACATGCTTTGTGGTTGCATGCAGTGGGTGCCAATTGACATTATTACTCATATTGCTGTAGAAAGCATCCGCTAAGTCACTCCAAATACGGACATGGTCACTCTCTAGTGATAATACCACTCCAATTGAGTTCGGACAAACTCTCTTGGAAATAGTGCATCCACAACTTTACGTACGTGTGAGGGGTTGATCTTGAGCGTAGGACTTCAAATGTAACCCGGACAAGAAATGCCATCATACTTGGCAAAGTAGGAACTTTGAACTTGGGAGAAATCACCACACGAGGGACAAGACTCGGATCATCAAAATTCGGCCACGACATTTTCAGTTTTCCACGACGTTAGGGCGGTCTTCAGTTGCTTGTATTTGTCATCCTCATAAAATCTTGATCATTCTCATAATCTTCTTCCTTCTTCTCAGGCTCACGTTGGTCATCTTCGTTGCCCTTGACACTTCCCTCAGTCTTGACACTTCCCTCTGAGAACTCTATCCGGCTAACCACCTTAGGACCACCTTTGTGACGTCTTCCTATGTTGAGAACACCAATGACCTTCTTCTTTTTGTTGATGAGCTTCTTCAGATCTTCTTGGCCTTGGACCAAGCTAGTGAACATCTCCTAGAACTGAGCATTCTGAGCCTGAAGATCTTTGACCGTCTGTTCAAGATCCATTTCTGCTAAAATAAATAGCAAGAAAATGAGAAAACCAAATCTTCAACGTACCTGTTATGAAATGCTATGTTTTCAAGGACCTTAAGGATTTAAATTTGTTAAACAAGCATGAACAAACATTTATTAGTTGTCTTCTTAATTCTTTCTTTGGTACAAATAGTTAGGAAAAAATAAAGAACAAAAATCCTAAGCTCTAAGTCTCCCATGGCGCTTCCTCTTGGTGCCGAGGTAGGCGTTGATGTTGCTTTCCTGTGAAGTAGCTTGAAACTCTAGTACCTCTCTTTTCCGACACATATGCCCGAGCTTCAAATGTATCCCTTTCTAAAAATTTGAATCTAGGATCTCTTCAAGTCTTCAAAATCGGTAGGCATGTCGGGATGGAGAAACGATATAGGGTACATCACCTATAGCAACAGGTTCCATAATTCTTGGTAGAGACAGATGTGAATGGCATCATGAGGTTTGAGCTCGACTCGCACCCATTTGAGGTAAGGCTCCCCAAGGAATGGAGTTTGGTTCCCAAAGTCTTGGTATCGAGTCTTCTTTACCGCCCCCAAGCGTGTATGAACCTTCGGTATTACGGAGATCGTGGTTGTAATCGAACACAATGTCTTGGAGAAGCATATCATGAACCATCTCTTGAGTATAACCAAGCGGCGTAGAGCTAGAGAAGGGTTGTAAGTAATACCTCCCCTTATACCAAGTGGTGGTACATTGAGGAATTCTCCACAGCTCAATGAATGTGAAGTCCTTTGAGAAAAGACTCGACTAATATCACGAATGAGAGAGTGACATTAGTCTTTGAGACCACTTACCAACTTTTGGTTCTTCAATCTTGGATGGAGGAGGTGCGAAATAAACCACGGAATCTCATATCATTGATCTTTCTCGTGGCGTTTATTTCAATCGACTACCAAATGGTCGACAGAAAATATCCCAAAGTCGATCTTAATGGGCGTAGCATCAGTATCGGTAACCAAATGCACTTTTGGTGGCCATCTCTTATACAATGGCCAAGATGGGTCATTAAGGTTCGAAAGTTGAGTTAGTGCGGTGGCACCGCATGACCAAATCTATCCTCAACTTGGAAATGAAAGAGTATCTGGGACATCCAGAAATGTCACTAGCGTATACATCATGTTGACCGTTTCGGTATCGCTTTACAGTCATGACGATCTATTACTACTTACCTAAAGAGCACGGATCGGGTGTAGGATCCCCACAAGTGATATAATACTGACAACCCTTAAGATAGCGTCTGATCAAACGAGGCGATAAAGATGATATAAAATCCCTAAGAGTATTCTCTCTTTAGAGGGTGTCTCCGGCAGTCGCCCGATTCATGTCACAGTGAAGGCTGACTTTGAGAATTTGTTTTGCTTTTTATCGCAAATTTGCGGATAGCAAGATTCGCCACCGATTTTCTTTTATCCAATTAAGGAAGGTGAAAATAAGCAGGGAAAGACCTTCGTTAGATTTTGAGTAAGGGAGAAGGTTATGAAAAGGGAAGGTATTAACCCTTTTCCATCCGTAGTTATCTCTGAGCTCTTAGTTGCTCTTAGATCATTTTAAAAGTGCTTTTACATGTGTTTGACAAAATGTTTTGAAAAGGCATTTCGCTTTGACTTTGTAATGATTCATGTAGGAATGTATACAAAGTGTTCGGAAATGTTTTGTTTTGAAAGAGTTTGAACTTTGACAAAAGTGTGTAGTGTGAAAAGTATTTTGTTTGAGCAAGCAACTAAAAGTCTTATTACCTACTCGGAATGGTGTTTTCGTGTTATTTCGTTCCTTTAGAATAGTGCTATCCATACCATTAGTTGGTAGGTAACCTATTCGTTGGATGAAGAAGGGACATTGAGAGGGACATCGGATGGTCATAGAAGGCAACTTGGGAGTATCCTAGCACATTCGAAAGGGCGATCATCACTTTTCGTAGGCAACAATCGAGGGACAAGATCATGTATTCGTAAGCGACATCGTGGGTCTATGATCTTTGTATCGAAGGGACTATGATGATATATTTGTAAACAGCGGTGCTAGGATACCTCTACGTTCGAGGACTTGACCATTTATATCGTAAAAGCAACGAGAGAATTACCCTAAGGGTGCATGTGTGAAAGTGTGTCAAATTCGGATATGTTATCTTGAAATCATGAGTGATCTATGTCCATTTTTATCTTGCCATACCGCCTAATTACTAGCAATTTATAGGGTGCGGAAAATAAATTGCGGAAAGTAAAGTGCGGAAAGATAAATCCTACGCTATTACATGGCTTTGGGCGAGTTACATAATAGGAGTGCGGAAAATAAAAGTCCTAATTAAACTATTACATCCCATAGGATTTACATAATATTGAAAAGCAAGAAAATCGTGAAACGTTACAACACATAGCGGATACATAATCGGAAAATACAAGAAAATTGCATAAGAGGAAAAATGTTAGTAAAAACATGATTTTGAATGAGGAAAAAATTTTAGGTTAGTAATGACAATAAGATGATAAGATAATTTTTGGTAATTTTACGATCGATTTGATAATTAAAAACAATTAAAAGTCAATTTAATGATTAATTAGCAATTAATTAAAATATGCATACAAAATATTAATTTTAATGTCAAAAATTAAATAAGTATTTTTCGTTAAAATGCAAGGAAAATATTTTGGAGTTTTTAAATGCATGAGAAAATATTTGAAGATAAATTAAAATAACATGAAAATATTAAAAAAAGAAATAGAAAAAGAGTTAGTTTTCAAAGTGACAAAAATATTTGCCATGGCCAGGGATCGAACCGGAGTCCACAGCTTCACAGCATACCTTACCGGTGGAGTGTATACGTGTTTAATAATAATAATATTAAAACAAAGCGTTTTAAGCAGATTAAACTACAGGAACCCGTGACCGCAGCAGATCTTCATCTTCTTCGTTTGAAATTTCAAGCGGTTAGCGTCGGCTTGCGTGCTATAGCCCCTACAAAATTCAAAATCCGGTACAAGTAATATAAATGCAATATGAAACCATGGTTCGATTCGTTTTGTGCGATCATCTTTGGTAACCTTGGTTTGGTCGATTTCGTATTTCATGAGATCCCAATTCGAGCGGAAGACCCTAGCCATGGTGGATTTCGATTCAGGCCACTAAATACAATTAAACTATACGAGAAAGTTTCCAAACTTCATTCTAAACACAAAAAACATCAAAACATGTTAAATATGCATGATATTAATCGAAATTGAGTTTGAAAGTGCAAACTGAAATCAGGTCGTGATTCTGGATGGTTTTGTTGATTTGTAAAGTGCAGATCGATTCGGAGGCTTCAAGGAATGCAATGGAAGGCTTAGAATCGATGAAACAAGCTAAACTAGGGCTGCCACACTTGAAGAACCGCAGTTTTTGAGTTTGGAATAGGGTTCTTGAGGCAATTTTTATTCTTTTTTCATGTGTAGGCATTGTGTATATATAATAGATGGATTTAGGTTAGAAATCAAGAGCAAATAATGAATCAATCAATGTAAAAAAATTTGATTTGGTATGAAATCAAATCTTTCTTTTGATCAATTTTCATCAATTCTCTTGCCAATCAATGTTAATTTCGAAATTGCAGCTTTATGAGTTGCTTGGACCTCAAGAATGAGAGAAAATTCAATTTTCATTTAATTTTGATTTTCTACCTTTATTTTAATTTAATTGGTTTTAAATGATTAAAATCCAAATAAAATAGAAAAATAAAGATAAAATTCGTGGCCTTGGGCTTGGATGTTCCAAATTAGCGAGGAATAAGTTTGAACCAAGAAAGTTGAGGTTTGCAAAATTTTGGATTTTGACAAGTATTTCTCTTTGTACTCTTCAAAATGCCCAACTTGTACAAGGTGTATCTTGCTCAATTTTCAACATTTTTGAGTGTTCTTGGACTTTTAGAAAGCTCTAGATGTCCTCTAAAC
>CM038794.1:73614697-73750948 GCA_021764765.1 Vicia sativa | reverse complement strand
AAGGATCTCTTGTGACATTTGATAGCGACTACTACTTGAATCTTTACGCTCTTGATACCCGGCTTGATCGCTCTCTAAGTAGCAGCTCGGTGAATCACGACGAAGAATTTCCAATCAGATGATTGAAGAATGGGCCTGTCGGTGTTCCCATAAACATATCAACCAACTCCCTATTGGACAAGGGTGGTTGAACTACACTGCTAAATCTCTCCATTTAGAGCATACTCTTTGAATTTCTCATCGACCCGTAGACATGCTTTGTAGTTGCATGCAGTGGGTGCCAATTCAACATTGTACTCATTATTGCACTAGAAGCATCCGCTAAGTCACTCCAGAAATGCGGACATGGTCACTCTCTGGTGATAATACCATCGATTGAGTTAGGACAAACTCTCTTGGAAATAGTGCATCCTGACTTTACATCATCGTGTGGGGTTGATCTTACGAACGTAGGACTTCAAATGTAACCGGACAAGAAATGCCATCATACTTGGCAAAGTAGGAACTTTGAACTTGGGAGAAATCACCACACGGGAGGACAAGACTCGGATCATCAAAATTCATACTGACATTTTGATTTTCCACGACATTGATGGTCTTCAAGTTGCTTGTATTTGTCATCCTCATAAAATCTTGATCATTCTCATAATCTTCTTCCTTCTTCGGGGCTCATTGTGGTCATCTTCGTTGCCCTTGCACATTCCTCGGTCTTGACACCCTCACGAGAACTCATCGGCTAACCACCACCTTAGGACCACCTTTGTAGCGTCTTCCTATGTTGAGAACACCAATGACCTTCTTCTTTTGTTGATGAGCTTCTTGGATCTTCTTGGCCTTGGACCAAGCTGTGAACATCTCCTGAGGCCGAGCATTACGGGCACGAGATCTTTGGCCGTCATTCAAGATCCATTACCCTAAAATAAATAGCAAGAAAATGAGAAAACGAATCTTAAGCGTACTGTTATGAAATGCTATGTTTTCAAGGACCTTAAGTTTAAATTTGTTAAACAAGCATGAACAAACATTTATTAGTTGTCTTCTTAATTCTTTTTCTTTTTAAGTACAAAAGATAGTTCGGAAAAATAAAAACAAAAATCCTAAGCTCTAAGTCTCCATTGTTCCTCTTGGTGCGGTAGGCGTTGATGTTCGCTCCTTGTGAAGTAGCTTGGTCAACTCTAGTACCTTCTTTTCGCACATAGCAGGCTTCAAATGTATCCCTTTCTTCTTAAGTTGAATCTAGGATCTCTTGAGTCTTCAAAATCGGTGGGCATGTCGGGATGGAGAGCGGTATAAGGGTACATCACCTATATGCCAGGTTCCATAATTCTTGGTAGAGCAGTGAATGGCATCATGAGGTTTTGAGCTCGAGCTCGCACCCATTTGAGGTAAGGCTCCCGAGGAATGGAGTTTGGTTCCCAGAGAAGTCTTGGTATCGATCTTCTTTACCATACCCCAGCGTGTGCTAGACCTTAAATCGGTATTCACGGAGATCGTGGTTGTAGTCGAACACAATGTCTTGGAGAAGCATATCATGAGAACCATCTCTTGAGTATAAACAAAGTATTAGAGCTAGAGAAGGGTTGTAATAATCCTCCTTATACCAAGTGGTGGTACATTAGGAATTCTCCTGGCATTTCGATGAATGTGAAGTCCTTTTTGAGAGAAAAGACTCGCTAATATCTGAATGAGAGAGTGACATTAGTCTTTGAGACCACTTCAACCTTTGTTCGTTTCTTCAATCGATGGAGGAGGTGCGAAATAAACCACACGGATCTCATATCATTGATCTTTCTAGGCGTTTATTTCAATACGACTACCAGTGGTCGACGAAAATATCCCAAAAGTCGATCTTAATGGCGTAGCATCAGTGTCGACCAACCTTAAATGCACGCAAAGGCGGCCATCTCACTACCTTAATAGCCAGGATGGGTCGATTAAGGTTCGAAAAGTTGAGTTAGTCTTGATGACATACCGCGAAGCCAAATATTATCCTCAACTTGGAAATGAAAGTATCAGGACATCGAAGTGTCACACTAACGTAGCCATCATGTTGGCCGTTTGGTGCTCGCCCTAACAGTCATGACGATCTATACTACTTACCTAAAGGAAACTGGATCCGGGTGTAGGATCCCCACAAATATAATACCCAAGCAACCCTTAAGATAAAGCATACAAGTCAAGCGAAGCGGTAAAGATGATATAAAAACCCTAAATTATTCTCTCTTTAGGGTGTCTCCCCGTAGTCGCCAGTTACATGTCTGGTGGAAGCTGACTTTGAAATTTGTTTTGCTTTTTATAGCAAATTTAGGATAGAAGATTAAGCCACCGAATTTTCTTTTATCCAATTAAGGGAAGGTGAAAATAACGAGAAAAGACCTTCGTTAGATTTTGAGTAAGGAGAAGGTTATGAAAGGGAGGTATTAGCACCCCTTTCCATCCGTAATTATCTACGGGCTCTTAGTTGCTCTTAGATCATTTTTAAAAGTGCTACATGTGTTTGACAAAAATGTTTTGAAAAGGCATTTACGCTTTGACTTTGTAATGATTCATGTGAATGTATACAAAGTGTTGAATATTTTATTTTGAAAAGAGTTTGAACTTTGACAAAAGTGTGTAGTGTGAAAAGTATTTTGTTTGAGCAAGCAACTAAAAGTCTTATTACCTACCTCGAATGGTGATTTCGTGTTATTTTCGTTCCTTTAGAATAACTTATCCATACCATTGGTTGATAGGTAACCATTCATTGGATGAAGAAGGACATTCGAAAGACATCGGATGGTCATAGAAGGCAACTTGTAGGTATACGTTCGAAAAGGCGATCATCATTTCGTAAGCAACAATCGAGGACGAGATCATGTATTAAATGGGCGACATCGTGGGTCTATGATCTTTGTATCGAAGGGACTATGATGATATATTTGTAGGCAACGGTGCTAGGATACCTCTACATTCGAGGGACTTGACCATTTGTAATCGTAAGGCAACGAGAGAGAATTACCCTAAAGGGTGCATGTGTGAAGAGAGTGTGTCAAATCTGGATATACGTTATCTTGAAATCATGAGTGTTCTATGTTCAATTTTATCTTGCCATACACGCCTAATTACTAGCAATTTATAGGGTGCGGAAAATAAATTACGGAAAGTAAAGTGCGGAAAGATAACGTCCTACGCTATTACATGGCTTTGGGGCAGTTACATAATAGGAGTGTGGAAAATAAAAGCCCTAATTAAACAATTACATCCCACAGGCAGTTACATAATATTGAAAAGAAAAGCAAGAAAAATCGTCCGAAACTTTACAACCTGTAAGCAGATACATAATCGGAAAATACAAGAAAATTGCATAAGAGGAAAAATGTTAGTAAAAACATGATTTTTGAATGAGGAAAGAAATTTTAGGTTAGCAATGACAATAAGATGATAAGATAATTTTTTGGTAATTTTCTGAATCGATTTCGGTAATTAAAAACAATTAAAAGTCAATTTAATGATTAATTAGCAATTAATTAAAATATGCATGCAAAAATATTAATTTTAATGTCAAAAATTAAATAAGTATTTTTCTGATTAAAATGCAAAAGGAAAATATTTTTGGAGTTTTTTTAAATGCATGAGAACAATATTTGAAGATAAATTAAAATAACATGAAAATATTAAAAAAAAAAGAAATAGAAAAAGAGTTAGTTTTCAAAGTGACAAAAATATTTGCCATGGCCAGGGATCGAACCGGAGTCCACAGCTTCACACGCGCTTCCTTGACCAACGGAGCTGGAGTGTATACGTGTTATAATATTGAAACAAAACGTTTTTTAAACGAATTCGCTCGAACCGAACACGCGAAGATCTTCATCTTCTTCGCTTGAAATTTCAAACGTTCGTCGGCAGGTGGGTATAGCCCTCGCAAAATTCAAAATCACAAGTAATATAAATGCAATATGAAACCATGGTTCGATTCGTGTCAACATCTAATGTTTGGTCCAATTTCACGATTTCATGAGATCCAATTCGAGGAGAACCCTAGCCATGGTGGATTTCGATTCGAGCCACTAAAATGCAATTAACTATGCACGAAAGTTTCCAAACTTCATTCTAAACACAAAAAAACATCAAAACATGTTAAATATGCATGATAGTTAAAAATCGAAATTGAGTTTGAAAGTGCAAACTGAAATCTGGAATTCGTGATTCTGGATGGTTTTGTGATTTGTAAGGGTCTGGATCGATTCAGGAGGCTTCAAGGAATGCAATGGAAGGCTTAGAATCGACTGAAGCAAGCTAAAACTAGGGCTGCCACCTGCTTGAAGAACACGGTTTTTTTGAGTTTGGAATAGGGTTCTTGAGGCAATTTTTCTGTTCTTTTTTCATGTGTAGGCATTGTGTATATATAATAGATGGATTTAGGTCAGAAATCAAGAGCAAATAATGAATCAATCAATGTAAAAAAATTTGATTTGGTATGAAATCAAATCTTTCTTTTTTGATCCAATTTTCATCAATTCTCTTGCCAATCAATGTTAATTTCGAAATTGCCAGCTTTTATGAGTTGCTTGGACCTCAAGAATGAGAGAAAAATTCAATTTTCATTTAATTTTGATTTTCTACCTTTATTTTTAATTTAATTGGTTTTTAAATGATTAAAATCCAAATAAAATAGAAAAATAAAGATAAAATTCGTGGCCTTGGGCTTGGATGTTCCAAATTAACTGAGGAATAAGTTTGAACCAAGAAAAGTTAGGCCCATTTGCAAAATTTTGGATTTTGACAAGTATTTCTCTTTGTGCACCTCTTCAAAAATGCCCAACTTGTGTAAGGTGTATCTTGCTGAATTTTTAACATTTTTGAGTGTTTTTGGAATTTTTAGAAAGCTATAGATATCCTCTAAACAACCTCTTTGGTTTCATCTCAATTGGAGTTTCCATTCTCAATATCACTTTAATACAAAAAGTTGACTTTTTGTTGACTTTGAAAAAGGACCTGTAATGTTTTGATCCATATCTTCAAAATGAAGCATTTTCTGACCATGCTTGTGAGACATGAAGTTGTATAGAATTGAATTCTCTTCAAAATGAGAGGTGGTGGAAAAATTTCTGATAAAGTATGAGAAAGTTATGTTCAGTCAAAGTTCAGTTGACTTTTCTCTAGAAAACCCTAATTTGGAAAGTTTGACTTTTGATCAAATCTTGAGTTTCCTTGATGAATCATGATCAACCCTTGATCAAATGATGAATATCACTTCAAAATATGGATGTTGACCAAAAATCATGAAGTTTGACTGTATGTTGACCACAGTTGACTTTTGGTCCAATACAACTGATTTTCAACCATCTGAGCAATTGTTTGAGGAAACTTGACTTGTAAGGTTTGAAACTTGACATGGAGATTCTCTGAATCATATGAGGAGGCATGATGACTATTGGAGATGATGGAAATCCATATGGATTTGAGGATAGCCAAACCCTAGTTTGGGTTGATTGTCTAGGAGAGGGTTTGTCTGATCCACCCTAGAGGAATCCTTGAGTATGGATGTATGAAATGCCTTGAGAAATAAGAGGGCAAATTTTGGGGTATGACAGCTGCCCCTGTTCAATCTTCTTGTACTGGAAGGGTTAGATTGGCATGCGTGTGTGATACGGTGAACTGACTTTTTTGTGCGGATAGCAAGAGTCGCCACCGACTTTTATTTTTATCCAATTAAGGGAAGGTAAAAGTACAGAAAAATACCTTCGTTAGATTCTGAGTACGGGAGAATAGTTATGAAAAGGGAAGGTATTATCACCCCTTTCCATCCGTAGTTATCTACGGGCCCTTAGTTGCTCTTAGATCACTTTAAAAATTGTGCTTTCTGTGTGTTTGACTAAAATGTTTTGAAAAAAGGCATTTCACTTTGACTTTGTAATGATTCATGTAGGAATGTATACAAAGTGTTCGGAAATGTTTCGTTTTGAAAGAGTTTGAACTTTGATGAAAGTGTGAGGTGTGAAAGTATTTTGATGAGCAAGCAACTAAAAGTCTTATTACCCGAATTGGTCGTTTTCGTGTTGTTTTCACGTTCCTTTAGAATAGTGCTATCCATACCATTAGTTGGTAGGTAACCCTATTTGTTGGATGTAAGCGGGACATTCGAAGGGACATCGGATGGTCATAGAAAGCAACTTGTAGGAAGTATCCTAGCACATTCGAAGGACTATCATCATTTTCGTAGGCGACAATCGGTCAAGATCATGTATTCGGAGGCGACATCGTGGGTCTTATGATCTTTGTATCGAAGGGACTATGATGATTTGTTTTGAAGGCAGCGGTGCTAGAATACCTCTACGTTCGAGGGACATGACCAATTAATTAAATAAAACAGAGAGAATTACCTAAGGGGTGCATGTGTGAAAAGAGTGTGTCAATTCGGATATTTTTATCTTTGAAAATTAGTGGGCTATGTTCATTATCATCTTGCCATACACGCCTAGTTACTAGCAATTTATAGGGTGCGGAAATTAAAATACGGAAATGTAAAGATGCGGAAAGGTAAATGTCCTACGCTATTACATGGCTTTGGGGCAGATACATAATTTAAACTTGCGGAAAATAAAAACCTAATTTAAACTATTACATCCCATGAGCAATTAAATTATTGGAAAAATAAAAACAGTAAAAGAAAACGTCTGAAACGGAATAACCTATGAAAAGATAAGAAATCGGAAAATACGAGAGAAATCGAATAAGAGAAAAAATGTTAGAAAAATGCAAGTTTTTGGATGAGAAAAATATGACATGCTGGAAATAACATAAATATGCTAAAATAATTTTTTGGGATTTTTTGGATGCATTTTAAAAAATATTGAAAAGAAATTAAAATAACATGAAAATATTAAATAATTAGAAAAAATATGAAAAGTTTGTAAACTTTGTAAAAAAATACTCTTGCCATGGCCAAGGATCGAACTGGAGACCTTGCTCTCATATCCCCACGCCTTTGCCATCTGAGCCAGCATGCACGCGTGTCCAATCGAGCGAGTGGAATGTGAACGTGCCGCGTCTGTTGCCTCGTCTCCGCGCCAATGCTTCGTCTCTTTCGTTTTGAATTTTCAAAAGCTTGCGTCGGCCTTTCTTCGACGCTACAGGCCCTGGCAAAATCAAAAACCCAGCATACATAATATAAATGAATTCTAAAGACATGGTTCGATTCCTGAGATCATTCCGAACGCATTGGTATAGGTCTCATGGTCCAATTTTTCCTATTTCGTGAAACCTAAAGCGGCATGGAAACCCTAACAATGGTGATCGTGTTTCCATGGAAATTCAATTAGAGTACCCAAAGCTTGCAAACACATCACTAATCAAAACAAGCACAAAACATGTTAATAATGCATGAATAATGAATCGATTTTGAAATTTTCAAGAACAAACCAAATTCGAATTTCTTGTTTCTGGATGGTTTTGAGCAAAGTGAGGGTCTGGATCGACTCAAGAGGTATCAAGGAATGTGTTGGACACCTCAAAATCGATTGAAAACGGCTGGAAATAGGATTGCACTTTGCTTGTTTGCCACGGTTTTTTTGAGCTTGGAATAGGGTTCTTGAGTCAATTTTTCTACCCTAATTCGTGTGGTATGTATCATGCATATATAGTAGAAGGATTCAGAGTTGTTTTGGGAAAGAATTAATCAATGATCAATGCCAATCAAATTTGATTTTTGTACAAAATCAAATCTTCCAATTTTGATCAAATTTCAATTCAATCTTGCCATATCCATCAAATTTCGAAAATTGCTGGCTTTTAATGAGTTGCTTGGATCTCAAGGAAGAAATAAAAATCAAGTTTGCAATTAATTTTGATTTTATACTCTATTTTTAAATTTAATTTGTATTTAAATGAATAAATTCCAAATTAAATAGAAAAATAAAATAAAAATTCGTGGCATTGGGCTTGGATATTCCTAATTGTATAAGGAACAAGTTTGGATGAAGAAAAATTAGGCCCATTTGCAAAGTTTTTGATTTTAGAAGTATTTCTCTTGTGTGCTTCTTCAAAATTGCCCAACTTGTGAATGGTGTATCTTGCTCAATTTTCCACATTTTGAGTGTTCTTGGACTTTTTGAAAGCTCTAAGAGTCCTCTAACCAACCCTTTTGGTCTCATCTCAATTGAGTTTCCATGCTCAATATATCCCAAAACAAAATGTTGACTTTTGTTGACTTTGAAAATGACTGTAATGTTTTGGGCCATACCTCTCAAATGAAGCATTTTTGGACATTCTTGTGAGACATGAAGTTGTAGAAAATTGAATTTCCTTCAAAACAAGAGGTGGTGGAAAATTTACGAGAAAGTATGAGAAAGTTATGATCAGTCAAAGTTCGATTGACTTTCACTAGAAACCCTAATTTAGAAAGTTTGACTTTTGAGCAAATCTTGAGTTTTCTTGATGAATCATGATCAACCCTTGATCAAATGATGAATGTAACTTCAAAATGAGGATGTTGACCAAAAATTATGAAGTTTGGTGTATGTTGACCACGATTGACTTTTTGTCAATACAACCGATTTTCAACCATCGAGCAATTGTCGAGGAAACTTGACTTGTAAGG
Source organism: Vicia sativa (assembly GCA_021764765.1). NCBI lineage: Eukaryota > Viridiplantae > Streptophyta > Magnoliopsida > Fabales > Fabaceae > Vicia > Vicia sativa. Next base: position 73,742,370 of record CM038794.1, on the reverse strand, counting down.
CTTGAAACTTGACATGGAGAATCTTTGAAGCATATGAGGAGGCATGAAGACCATTGGAGATGTTGGAAGTCCATCTTGACCTGAGAATTGCCAAACCCTAGTTTGGGTTGATTCTAGAGAGAGTTTGTCGATCGACTCTTGAGGAATCCTTGAGTATGGATGTATGGAATGTCTTGAGAAGATGGAGGGAAAATTTTGGGGTATGACAGCGTGCCTTTCGTGACCTGGAGGTAGAAGATGATTGAACACTCGAGTACACCTAAAAATTTGCACTTGCTGTTGATTGGGAATGGGCTTACAAATGCCATTTGTAGAATCTGGAGATTTCGCTGGGGAATGAGTCGTACGCTAGACTCAAGAAATTGCCTGGGCAGGAGAGTCATCGGAGATGGGCTTAAGATGCCATCCGGAGAGATTGATCTTTGAGGAGCAGCATTAACTAGGCTGCAGATGTTCTGAAGATAGAAGGGAGCACGGAGATGGGCTTAAGATGCCATCCGAGAATCGTGCGTTAGAACACACATCTTTGAATGAAGTTATTGGTTTGTATTGGTTTTTAACCAAATATGCAGCATTCTGAAAGTGGAGAAATGTTGATAAATAATCGGAGATGGGCTTAAGATGCCATCCAGGGCAGCTGAGTCGTACGCCAGACTTTGTAGTTGATGTTGATAATAAGAGAGAGTCAGAATAAATCTTCGTCTTGATTATTCTGAGAGGATAATAGTCGGCAAAATGTGGATAGCTTCCCTGTTGTGCTTCGGGTGTTGATCCAATGCCTGTAGTCGGAGGACAACCTGGGTGATCTTTTGGATAGGGTTTCCCGTCTGGCTTCGGGTATTGATCCTAGATCTATTGTCGGAGGACAACTAAGGCAGTCGTTCAGATAGGGTTTCCTGTTTGGCTTCGGGTATTAATCCTTGGCCTGTTGTTTCAGAAGTGATTTTCACCTGTTTTTGGGGAAAAACAAAAGAAACGCTGATAGAATATGGTTAGTCTTATGCAGATTGTGATGCATGACAATGTGTATGAATGATATATGCACAAGTTATGACTTTTATGAATAATGTATGAATGATAGATGTTGTGGTATTTCAAAACATATCCATCTTGAAGAAGATGTGAATGCCCTGTTGGAGATTTCGAACTTCTTGTAACACGGTGAACTGACTTTGTAGGATTTTGTATCGCAAATGTGCGGATAGCAAGAGTCGCCACCGACTTTTCTTTTATCCAATTAAGGGAAGGTAAAAAGTACAGAAAAAGACCTTCGTTAGATTCTGAGTAAGGGAGAAGGTTATGAAAATGGAAGGTATTAGCACCCCTTTTCATCCGTAGTTATCTACGGGCTCTTAGTTGCTCTTAGATCACTTTAAAAATTATGCTTTCTGTGTGTTTGACAAAAATGTTTTGAAAAGGCATTTCGCTTTGACTTTGTAATGATTCATGTAGGAATGTATACAAAGTGTTTGGAAATGTTTCGTTTTGAAAAGAGTTTGAACTTTGAAAAAAGTGTGAGGTGTGAAAAAGTATTTTGATAGAGCAAGCAACTAAAAGTCTTATTACCTACTCAGAATTGGTCGTTTTCGTGTTATTTACGTTCCTTTAGAATAGTGCTATCCATACCATTAATTGGTAGGTAACTCCATTTGTTGGATGTAAAAGGGACATTCGAAGGGACATCAGATGGTCATAGAAAGCAACTTATAGGAAGTATCCTAGCACATTCGAAGGGACTATCATCATTTTTCGTAGGCAACAATCGAGGGTCAAGATCATGCATTCGGAGGCGACATCGTGGGTCTTATGATCTTTGTATCGAAGGGACTATGATGATTTGTTTGTAGGCAACGGTGCTAGAATACCTCTACGTTCGAGGGACATGACCGTTTTTGAATTCGTAAAGGCAACGAGAGAGAATTACCCTAAGGGGTGCATGTGTGAAAGGGTGTGTCAGATTCAGATATATTATCTTGGAGATTAGTGGGCTATGTTGATTTTAGTCTTGCCATACACGCCTAATTACTAGCAGTTTATAGGGTGCGGAAATTAAAATGCGGAATGTAAAGATGCGGAAAGATAAATGTCCTACGCTATTACATGGCTTTGGGAGATACATAACTTAAACTTGGGAAAATAAAACCTAATTTAAACTATTACATCCCTGAGCAATTACATTATTGAAAAAAGAAAAGCGATAAAAAAGCGAAATCGAAGCGGAATAACCTGTGAAAAGATAAGAAAATCGGAAAATATGATGAAATCGAATAAGAGGAAAATATTAATGAAAATGCAAATTTTTGAATGAGAAAAATATGACATGCTGGGAATAACATAAATATGCTAAAATAATTTTTTGGGATTTTTTGGATGCAATTTAATAATTAAAAACTAATTAAAATTGATTTAAATGCTAAATTATGAATAAAAATAAATATGCATGCAAAATTATATTTTTTTAATTTTATAAATTAAATAAGTATTTTCTGAAAATAAATGCAAAAGAAAAAAGTATTTTGGTGATTTTTAATGCATGAAATAAAATTTTTGAAAAGAATTAAAATGCATGGAAAAATATTAAATAAATAAGAAAATAGGAAAATAGTTTGAGTTTGTAAAAGAAACACAAAACCAGGTCTCAGGCTGGCTCGAACTGATGACCTTTTGGAGTATCTAGGAACAGGAAGAGCTTTTACCACTACGCCATTTGTCACTTGTTGTCATGGAATGGCGTGAGATCAGTGTACATCATTCACGCTCAGAAGAATTCAGCCGGTGGGGTCCCGTTGGATGGAATAAGCGAATCGAACGTTATCTGCCACGCATGCAGCTCGCGGTCAAGCGAGTCAGCGCGGAGCCTAGCTCGGTCGTCTTCCTATGCTCGATTTCCTAACCGCAAAATCGAGCAATAAACAAGAAAGAAGGACCTATCCCCTAAATCGACCATGGCGAACACGATGGTGGTGTTAGTTTGCTAAAATGCTTGCAAGCGGTTCGAAGCTCATCGTTTGAAACCCTAAGTATGGCAAAGCGATTCTAACATCCAAACTCCTGAACGATTGCCCAGATCTTGTCCATGGAACCTCATGAGCACAATGAAAACATTAGAATCAATTTTCACACGCAGAATAATAAAAATGCAAAAATCAAAAAGTTTTGAATATGTATGATCATGTATGCACCGATTTAGCTTGTTTCAACCATTGGCAAGGATGTGTACTTACTCAAACCTACCTCCTGGAGACAATGGGTTGATTTTTGATGGCTGAAAGTGGCTAGAGAATAAAATTCGAAAATTGACAATTCTTGGAAAATTTTGACAAAATAAGGGTTGTTGTAAGGGCTAGGGTTTCGTGTCCTTGTCTTGTGTACTTGCTGGGTATTTATAGAAGGATTTGTGAGAGGAAAAACCAAGGAAAAAGATTGGATCATCAATGTGCATTTATATTTTTTCAAATAAAATCAAATATTGGCAAAAATTTGATTTTCTCATCAATGTAGAGCTAGCACGAAATTGGTAAGATTCATGGGCTTTCTTGGACCTCGAGCATGATATAAATCATTCCTTTTGAAAAATACTTTATTTTCATATTTTATATAATTTAATTTTGAATTAAATGGTTTAAAATTCAAAATAAATTAATAAAATAGAAAATTGCCATGCCAAGCATTTATGGGTCACAAATAATGTCATGAACAAGTTTGGATCAAAAGATTATAGGCCCATTTGGAAAATTTTGCATTTGACCAAAATGTCCTTTTGTTGATTATCCAAAATTGCCCAACTTGAATGGTGTATCTTGCTCATTTTCCACATTTTTGAGTGTTCTTGGACTTTTGAAATCTCTAAGAATCCTCTAACCAACCTTTTGGTCTCATCTCAATTGGAGTTTCCATGCTCAATATATCCTCAAAACAAAATGTTGACTTTTGTTGACTTTGAAAATGACACATAATGTTTTGAGCCATACCTCTCAAATGAAGCATTTTGGACATTCTTGTGAGACATGATGTTGTAGAGAATTGAATTTCCTTAAAACAAGAAGTGGTGGAAAAATTTCCGAGAAAGTATGTGAAAGTTATGATCATCAAAGTTCACTGACTTTTCACCTAGAAACCCTAATTTAGAAAGTTTGACTTTTGAGCAAATATTGAGTTTTCTTGATGAATCATGATCAACCCTTGATCAAATGATGAATGTAACTTCAAAATGAGGATGTTGACCAAAAATCATGAAGTTTGACTGTATGTTGACCACAGTTGACTTTTTGTCCAATACAACTAATTTTCAGCCATCTGAGCAATTGTCTGAGCAATCTTGACTTGTGAGGCTTGAAACTTGACATGGAGAATCTTTGAAGCATATGAGGAGGCATGAAGACCATTGGAGATGTTGGAAGTCCATCTTGATCTGAGAATCACAAAACCCTAGTTTGGGTTGATTGTCTAGGAGAGAGTTTGTCTGATCAACTCTCGAGGAATCCTTGAGTATGGATGTATGAAATATCTTGAGAAGATGGAGGGCAAATTTTGGGGTATGACACTTCTGCTTGGGGATGAAATGGATGAAAACCCTGCTTTTGAAAGAGAAGAAAGATATCCTTGATTCCTCCGATGCACTATCTGACAAAGTTTCGAGCCTAGATACTATACTGCTGAGAATGGTAGAGACCATGCATGCATCTTTGAATCTTGTCGTGACCACTGCTGAGGAGAATCTAGGAGGTACTTCATCGGGGATCTTACTAAATCTGTTGGAGAGTATTTGATTGTTGTTGGGAGACGAGGCTGGAGCCTGTTGAAACCTCTAGCTTGGAAATAAAAATTATAGATTTCCTCCGATGCACTATCTGACCAAGTTTCAAGTCTGGATATTGCTGCTGCCGGGGAAATGATGATTGCTGAGAGATATTCTGCTAGGGATAGATATCTCTGCTGGAAATGAACAGTCACTGCTTGGAGACTGATGTAACAGGGTTTGGCAGGTTGGGATCACTGCTCGGGGACTAACGTGATGAAGCTTGGAATGTCTGGAATAGTGGAGGAAAATGTACTCCTGGGAAGGTTTGTGTGAGCGACACCTCTGGGGATTGTACTCTGCAGGGGAACGCATTGCTGACTTTCGTTGTCATCTCAATTCCTAGAGCCTATAGTAATTATCCTTGTTCGTTCACTTTTCGCATGTTTGTAAATAGATTTTTATTGTCAGATGCATATAATCATTCAAAGCAAACGTTAGACTTTATGCAAACAACGATAGTGAAAATTGTAAGAGAAAGAACTTGTATTAATTTAAAAGGTGGCGTATGGCCAAGTAGTTTGTACACAAGAAAAGTAGAAAGCTATGTGGAAACAATCTCGTTAAGTTTCAACTATGCTAGTACTCATATATTTTGACTATCTCATCTCTTTGCCGTCAGTAGAAAGTGAGTGAATTGATTTTCGCCATTTGAATCTTGAATGCTGTTAGTAGTCTGGAAGTAGGTGATATGGACGAAACATAGTCGTACGCTTAAATCCCTAACTTTTGCCTAGGCGCCCTTCCGGTTTTCGTTTGGGATACCCTTTTTAAGGTTGCCTTTGGGGTTTTCGACTTCTTAGGTGTACATGTTTTGTATTTATCATAACTTTTCCGAACCTTTTGGTTCAGGGATGCCCTTATTTTTGCCTAGGCCAGTCGACCTAGCGGGTCTCTTTTATGCGTAGTATTTTTTTGACTATGTCCGTGTTCACAGGGTGTGGGAAGTCTTCACCATCCATGGTGCTAAGTATCATAGCTCCGCCAGAAAATACTGTCTTGACTACAAATGGTCCCTCATAGGTGGGAGTCCACTTGCCCCTGAGATCACCTTGTGGAAGAATGATGCGCTTGACTACTAGATCACCGACTTGGTAAACTCGGTGCTTGACCTTCTTGTTAAATGCTCTGATCATTCGTTTCTGATAGATTTGTCCATGGCAGATGGATGCGAGTCGTTTCTCATCGATCAAGTTGATATGGTCAAGGAGAGTCTGAACCCAATCGTCTTCGCCTAACTCTGCATCCTGGAGGACTTAGTTGAGGGTATCTGAACCTCGATTGGTAGGACCGCCCTTACCATATACAAGAGAAGGGGTTGCCCATGATGTTGTCTTGAGTGCGATAACCATGGAGAGCAAATGGCAACATCTCATGCCAATCCTTGTAAGTCACCATCATTTCTCGTATGATCTTCTTAATATTCTTATTGAAGCTTCCTCGCCATTCATCTTAGGCCGATATGGAAGAGTTGTGATGCTTGATCTTGAGCCTGCGAGTTCGGTGATCATTGTTGTTTAGATTAGAGTCGTTATCGTGATAATCCTTTGGAGTGCCATACCGGCGGATAAGATTATGCTTGATGAATCGAGCCACAACATTCTTGTTAACGGATGGCTGCCTCTACGCACTTGGTGAAATAGTCAATTGCCACAAGGATGAAGCGGTGTTCGTTGGAAGCGGTGGGCTTGATTTCCCCAATCATGTCAATGCCCACATTGTGAAGGCCAAGGGGCAATAACATTCAAAGTACCGAGATGCGTGCACTTGTACGTATATCGGCATTTGTGACAAGGAGCGAGCATAGCGGTGACAATCGCTTCCATGGTGGACGATAGTAACTTTGTTCTCGTAATCTTCTTAGCCATTGTATGTCCCAGGTGGGTACCAAATGAGCCTTCGTGTAACTCTTCCATGATACGTTCTGCGGTTTTCTGGTCCACACAGCGGAGTAAGCACAAGTCGTGGTTGCGCTTGTATAAGTTGTCGTTGCTGAGGAAGAATTTGGATGTAAATCTTTTCAAGAACTTCTTATCATTGACAGATGCCCCTGCGGGATATTCCTGAGTCTCAAGATACCTCTTCACTCCGTAGTACCAAGGTTTCTCTTCTGCATCAAGTTCACAACAGTATGCTGGTTCGTCAAACTTCTCGATAATGATTTGGGGAACCTCATTGTCCCATCTAACTTTGAACATAGACGACATGGTAGCCAACGCGTCTGCCAACTGATTCTCTTCTCGTGGAATATGATTGAAAGTAATCTCTTCGAAGTAGGGGATCAAACTCAGAACATGCTCTCGATATGGAATGAGATTCGGATGCTTCGTGTCCCACTCGCCTTTTATCTGACTGATCACTAAAGCTGAGTCTCCGTACACTTGCAAGAACTTGATTCTTAAATCAATAGCAGCTTTAAGACCCATGATGCGCTTGTGCTCGGCCATGTTGTTAGTGCAAGCTGAAACATAATCTGGTGGTGATGTGTCCGCTGCAGGAGATGTAATGATGGCACCAATGCCATTGCCAAGTGTTTGAGGCTCCATCAAGACCATAGTCCATCGGGATCCTTGTTCGGGTCCTTCGTCCGCCTGGTTCTTCACAATCAGTAACTAGTAAAACATCTTCGTCTGGGAATTGATAGATGATAGTCATCTATGGCTTGATAGCCAAATGATCGGCTACTACACTTCCTTTGATCGCTTTAGAAGTATCTTTGGATGTCGTATTCGGTCAAGATCATTTCCATCTTGCTATTCTTCAGGAGGCGGTTTCTCAATATGTATTTTATCGGATCCATCTTGGAGATCGATGAGTAGTGTGAGTCAACATATACTGTCTTAGTCGGGAGGCGACCCAGTTAAAGCGCCGCAAGTTTTCTCGTGAGTATCTTGTTTCACAGTCGGTAAACTTTTGCTAAGGTAGTATATTGCATACTCTTTTCACCCGGACTCGTCATGTTGCCCAACACACACCACATTGAGTTCTCTAACACCGTCAAGTACATGATAAGAGGTCTTCCTTTTGTGACATCGGGATAGGAGGATTGTGGTACTCCTTGATTTTGCCAAAAGCGACACGGCAATCGTTGTTCCATTCTACTACTTGATCTTTCTTTAGTAACTTGATTGGACACAAGTAGCGATTAGATGTGCAATAGAACAGCAATGTAGTTCAGCGTCCCAAGAAACCTCGACTTCCTTCGGTCTGAGGCGGCATTTCTTGAATAGCTTTAACATTGGCGAGATCAACCTCAATACCTTTACCCCTGACAACAAACCCTAAGAGTTTACCGGATCTGACTCCAAAGGTGCACTTGCTAGGATTGAGTCTTAGTCACGTACTTCTTGATCACATCAAATAGTTTCCGCAAATGATCGAGATGTTCTTACGTGCGGATCGAGCTATCATGTGCCGACGAGACCTCTATCTCGTGATGAATCATGTCATGAAATAATGCCACCATAGCTGCGATAAGTGGCGCCCGCGTTCTTCAGCCGACGGCATAACCTTGTAGCAGAAAGTGCCCCATTGTGTAACAAAAGTAGTCTTCTCGTATCTTGAGCCATTTTGATCTGATTGTAATCAAGAAACCATCCATGAAGGAAAACCTTGTGTTGGCGGTGTTGTCGACGGAACATCAATATGAGGGAGCGGAAATCGTCTTTCGGACTTGCTTTGTTCAAATCTGAATCACACATTCGTACCTTACCATCCTTCTTTACGCATTAGCAACCCGTGGATAAAGTTACTAGAAACCCAGATTTGTTCATAACCTCGGCTTTGATTTTCTCAAACATCTCGTGACGTGCGACAGACCTTCGCTTTTTGAGGAAACCTTCTTTTTGTTGGTAACGGTGTACCTGATGTCAATGTCTAGACTTGGCATGTCTGTATGACCAAGCAAAAACCTCGATATAGTCTCGTAGCATCAGACTAATCTTTCTTTGACACTTGTTCTCAAGACCTGCTCTATCTTGATCTCTTTTGTCTTCATCAATACCAAAATTCACAATCTCGAGGCTCTTGTGTGGTTGTATAACTCGTTCTTCTTCTTGTGCGGTCGATAAGTTCTCCACGGCACTTCACAATCTTCCTCACCTTCGTCTTCTTGGTAGATCGGATTATCAAGTCATATTTAGCAATAGCATAGTTATCAGCGAGATTGAGAGTGATTCTGCGGTGTATCACGTGGGTGTGTGTAAGAACACATAGCTTTTTGAAGGGTGATAAAGTAAAGAAAGAAACAACATTTAAATGCAAAAGTCCAACGATTTTATTGAATGAAAATATGCAAATTACAGATAATAACCCTCACAAACGAGCCATGATGCCCCGGGCAAGGCACTAGGCTTTAAAGTTTATTGTTCAAAGCATAGAAAACAAAAAGCAAAACAGAAAACAAAAGCAATTACTCCTATCTAAAGGAGATTGGTATGACGTCTTCAGTCTTCCAATTGCTGAGTCCGTTGTCGGGAGTTGGGAAGATCCACTTGCTGATGTCGAAGTCGTTGTCATCGTCTTCTATAGCATGGACTCCATCTTTGCTGATGCGGAAAGGAAGTTGGCCGGCATGTTCGCGGCGTATCATCTTCTGACCTTTGATGGTGAAGCCTAAACCAGTCTTGTCGGATTTGAAAGGAAGATCAGGGAGCTGACCCCAAATAGTACTACCCCTCTTCAACTGCAGCTTGAGCATCTTTGGAGGCCATCCTAGGCGGAACTTGTGTAACCAGAGTGGCAGGAGAGTGACAGGCATGACTCTTGGGCTGCTTCAGCTTGACAGGAGTCTCAAGAATTCACCTTCCATCTCGAGGTATCGGACGACCGTAGATGATGACCCGGTATTCCTCTTCACCACATCTTGTAACAACTTTCCCTTCTTTGGGTACTTCACTTGATGCAGGTAGATGTCGCCTGCCCCATGTATCCAAGGGCGTCCAAGTAGGCAAGAGTAAGCTAGACATATGTCCATGACAAAGAATGTGGAATCAAAAGTGCAGGAACCGACTTTATGAGAATGAGCTCTCAAGCTTTGCTCGTTTAGAACCATCAAAAGCTCTCACAATTATGTCACTAGGATTCAAGACCAATCCTTCAACATCAAGTCGATCAAAAGCAGTCTAAGGTAGGATGTTCAGAGCAGAACCAGTATCAACCAAGACATGAGACAATGTAATACCCTTGCATTCGACAGAGGTGTGCAAGGCTTTGTTGTGTTTCTTTCCGGCAGAAGTCAAATCAGCATCAAAGAAGCCTAGGGCGTTGTTGGCAGCCAGGCTAGCTATACAAACTTCAAATTGATCAGTAGTAGTGTCTTTCGGTACGTGAGCATTCTTTTGAAACTTCACCAAGGCTTTAGCATGAGCCTTAGAGCACAAAAGCGGAGCAGCATGGAGATCTTGGATGATCATCCCCATGTTCCACAACATTATAGTCATTCTTCTTGATAATCTTTAGAATTTCCTCCATTTCTTGTTTGGAGGTGTCTTCAGCAACTTCCTTTGGTACTTTTGTCTGAGCAGGATGAGTCACTGGTTCTTTCCCTCTAGCTTCGGGAATTGGTTCAATAGTTGGAATCGAGTCGCGGTGTCTTTTGGAGAGAGATCTCTGGAAAACACCCTTCGGTTCGTAACCTTACTTGATCCATTGATGTTGTCAATGTCAAGAATGGTAGCTTCATCTGTAAGATCTTCAATGGTCAGAGGATCTTGCTTGACGCCATGATAATATACCTCAGCTCCATAGTTCCAAGGTATAGCTTTGTCAGAGGAATATGGAACTGGTCTAGGAGAAGTAATGATGAGAGGTGCCACTCTGGGCACAAGATCAGCAGATGAAATCCTTATTGTATTAACATCGGCGTAGTCTTCTGGGAAATCGTCACCCCATCCAGTCGCCTTAACATCTTCAATAGGAATCTTGTAACTCTCGAAACAGTATACTTTACCATGTAATCGTACTTTCCACTTGGCTGCCCCAAGGTATCCCAAACTTCTGATACGGTTTCGCTCATGTCTTCGATCTTCAGTTTCTTAGACATGTCTTCACACAGATTCTTCACAGGTGATGGCTTTAGAAATAGCACTTCGCGGTTATCCATCATGCACTGAATCGTCTTCTCGGCCAAGCAGTCAATCAGCGCAAATGGGCACCAACGACAATTCTCTGGGCATCCTGGATTGACACCGGCTTGCAGCAAATTCTTCTTAATAGTCATCAGAGGAATAGTCAAGTCATCTATATTGAAAACATAAGAGTTCTCGCCAATAGCATTGAAACTTTTGTCATGGTTAGGCATAGGAGCGTTGATCACATTCGGAGTCTCAACAGGAGGATCAAACTCAATCTGCTTAGCTTCAATCATATCTTGAATCTTGTTCTTCAGAGCCCAACAATCATCAGTGTTATGTCCTGGGCTGTTGGAGTGGTAAGCACACTTAGCATTAGGATTGTATCTAGGAGAGGAAGTGTTGATGTTTTGAGGAGGATCCCTCAGTGTCAGCTCGCTTTCAACATGTGTTGCAAGGCTTGCGACAATGGCATGTTGATCTTTGTATTGTCTTCGTGGCGCATTCTAATTCGCGTTGTCTCACTGAGTTGTGTTGATGTAGGATTGGAATCACAACCCCACAGTTGAAGCACGGCCGGTCTTGGCTCGGCTTTTCGACCATACACAGTTTGGCTTCTTTCTTACCACCAAAAGATCTCTTGTGACATTTGATGACGACTCTACTTGAATCTTTCCGCTCTTGATACCGACGATCGCTCTCCCTAAGTATCGGCTCGGTGAATCGACGGAAGAATTTCCAATCGGATGATTGAAGAATGGGCTGTCAATGTTCCATAAACATATCAACCACTCCCTATTGGACAAGGGTGGTTGAACTACTGCTAAATCTCTCCATTTCGAGCATACTCTTTGAATTTCTCATCACGACCCATAGACATGCTTCAGTAGTTGCATCAGTGGGTGCCAATTCAACATTATACTCATATTGCTGAAAGCATCCGTTAGTCACTCCAAGTACGGACATGGTCACTCTCTAGCTGATAATACCACTCCAATTAAGTTACGGACAAACTCTCTTGGAAATAGTGCATCCACAACTTTCTGTCATCAGTGTGGGGGTTGATCTTCTAAACGTAGGACTTCAAATGTAGCTTCGGACAAGAAATGCCATCATACTTGGCAAAAGTAGGAACTTTGAACTTGGGAGAAATCACCACACCAGGGACAAGACTCAGATCATCAAAATTCAGCCCTGACATTTTCAGATTTTCCACAGCATTCAGACGGTCTTCAAGTTGCTTGTATTTGCCATCCTCATAAAGTCCGATCATTCTCATAATCTTCTTCCTTCTTCTCAGCTCACGTTGGTCATCTTCGTTTGTTAACACTTCCCCGCCTTGACACTTCCCTCTGAGAACTCTATCCGACTAACCACCTTAGGACCACCTTTGTGACGTCTTCCCATGTTGAGAACACCAATGACCTTCTTCTTTTTGTTGATGAGCTTCTTCAGATCTTCTTGGCCTTGGACCAAGCTAGTGAACATCTCCTAGAACTGAGCATTCTGAGCCTGAAGATCTTTGACAGTCTGTTCAAGAGCCATTTCTGCTAAAATAAATAGCGAGAAAATGAGAAAACCAAATCTTCAACGTACCTGTTAAGAAATGCTATGCCATGATGTTTATGCGAATGCAATGCAATGTTTTCAAGGACCTTAAGGATTTAAATTTGTTAAACAAGCATGAACAAACATTTATTAGTTCTCTTCTTTATTCTTTTTCTTTTTAAGTACAAAAGATAGTTCAGAAAAAATAAAAGAACAAAAATCCCTAAGCTCTAAGTCTCCCATGGGCGCTTCCTCTTGGTGCCGAGGTAGGCGTTGATGTTCCGCTCCTCGTGAAGTAGCTTGGTCAACTCTAGTACCTTCTTTTCGCTTGCATAGCACTGAGCTTCAAATGTATCCCTTTCTTCTTTAAGCTGAATCTAGGATCTCTTCAAGTCTTCAAAATCAGTAGGCATGTCGGGATGGAGAACAGTATAGGGTACATCACCTATAGCAACAAGTTCCATAATTACTGGTAGAACAGACGTGAATGGCATCATGAGGTTTTGAGCTCGAGCTCGCACCCATTTGAGGTAAGGTTCCCAAGGAATGGAGTTTTGGTGCCCCAAAGTCTTGGTATCAGTCTTCTTTACCATGCCCCAAGCGTGTGAACCTTCGCTTGACGAGATCGTGGTTGTAGTCGAACACAATGTCTTGGAGAAGCATATCATGAGGACCATCTCTTGAGCATAACCAAAACGAGAGCTAGAGAAGGATTGTAAGTAATACCTCCCCTTATACCAAGTGGTGGTACATTAGGGAATTCTCCACAACGCTCAATGAATGTGAAGTCCTTTTGAGAGAAAAGACTCCAACGAATATCTGAATGAGAGAGTGACATTAGTCTTTGAGACCACTTCAACCTTTGTTCGTTCTTCAATACTGATGGAGGAAGGTGCGAAATAAACCACCTGGAAAGTAATGGTATGCAACACATGAGAGTTCCTAGTCTCTTAGTAGTACGAGTGTGGAGAGAATGTAGGATATGTCCAAGTAAAGTAGGCACTGGATTGCGAGTAAGGAATATCTTGATGACGTTGGCATCTATGAATTGATCCGAGTTAGGGAATAGAACCAAACCATAGATTAGCAAGGCCACAATGTCTTCAAATGCATGGAAACTCATAGCTTTGAGGAATTCTCGGGCTTTCTTTATCAAGAACTTAGCAAGTAAACCCTTAACTCCGCTTCTTGTTTCCCAATTGGCTTCAATATCTGAGCGCTTTAGATGTAAAGCCGATGTGATGTCTTCGTACCTAGGAACCTTTTCTAAACCGGTGAATGGCATTTGGTCAAGAATAGGTATCCCAAGTAGCTTAGAGAACTCTTCCAAGGTAGGAACCAACTGATAATCTGCTGGGAATGTAAAGCAATAGTGTTTCGGATCGAAGAACTGGAATAGGACGTGCATCATATCTTCTTCAAAACCGGAGATAACCAAGTCAAGTAGATAACCATGTCTTTTGATGAACTGAGTATGGTTAGGAATTTCTGAAACCAATTCTTTGAGCTGAGAAGGTATACCCATGAAGTTGATTCAGATAGTCTTTCTAGAAGCCATAATACCTACAAAACAGAGCAAAGATAAATCCCTAGGTCCTTGAAATAGTTAGAGATGATATGCAATGCAATGATGTCATGATGTCATGTTCAGCAAGCACAAACAATTCACACAATAGCCCTAGGTTTAAGGCATGCATGAGGTATAGGTGTTTACCCTACCAAAAGTTTGAGTTGGTTCATCCTGTCCTATAATAGTAACCGGGTTCTAGGAATCTCATATCATTGATCTTTCTCGTAGGCGTTTATTTCAATACGACTACCAAGTGGTCGACCAAAAATATCCCAAAAGTCTGATCTTAATGAGCGTAGAATCGAGTATCAGCCAACCTTAGTCTGCACCAAAGCCGGCCATCTCACTACCTTCTAATGGCCAAGATGGGTCAATTAAGGTTCTAAAAGTTGACTTTGTAATGATTCATGTATGAATGTATACAAAGTGTTCGGAAATGTTTTGTTTTGAAAAGAGTTTGAACTTTGACAAAAGTGTGTAGTGTGAAAAGTATTTTGTTTGAGCAAGCAACTAAAAGTCTTATTACCTACTCAGAATGGTCGTTTTCGTGTTATTTTACGTTCCTTTAGAATAGTGCTATCCATACCATTAGTTGATAGGTAACCCTATTCGTTGGATGAAGAAGGGACATTCGAAGGGACATCGTATGGTCATAGAAGGCAACTTGTAGGAGTATCCTAGCACATTCAAAAGGGGCGATCATCACTTTTCGTAAGCAACAATCGAGGGACGAGATCATGTATTCGTAGGCGACATCGTGGGTCTATGATCTTTGTATCGAAGGGACTATGATGATATATTTGTAGGCAACGGTGCTAGGATACCTCTACATTCGAGGGACTTGACCATTTGTAATCGTAAGGCAACGAGAGAGAATTACCCTAAGGGGTGCATGTGTGAAGAGAGTGTGTCAAATCTGGATATACGTTATCTTGAAATCATGAGTGTTCTATGTCCAATTTTATCTTGTCATACACGCCTCATTACTAGCAATTTATAGGGTGCGGAAAATAAATTACGGAAAGTAAAGTGCAGAAAGATAAAGTCCTACGCTATTACATGGCTTTGGGGCAGTTACATAATAGGAGTGCGGAAAATAAAAGCCCTAATTAAACTATCACATCCCACAGGAAGTTACATAATATTGAAAAGAAAAGCAAGAAAAATCGTCCGAAACGTTACAACCTGTAAGCAGATACATAATCGGAAAATACGAGAAAATTGCATAAGAGGAAAAATGTTAGTAAAAACATGATTTTTGAATGAGGAAAGAAATTTTAGGTTAGCAATGACAATAAGATGATAAGATAATTTTTTGGTAATTTTCTGAATCGACTTCGGTAATTAAATACAATTAAAAGTCAATTTAATGATTAATTAGCAATTAATTAAAATATGCATGCAAAAATATTAATTTTAATGTCAAAAATTAAATAAGTATTTTTCTGATTAAAATGCAAAAAGGAAAATATTTTTGGAGTTTTTTTAAATGCATGAGAAAAATATTTGAAGATAAATTAAAATAACATGAAAATATTAAAAAAAAAAAAAAAAAGAAATAGAAAAAGAGTTAGTTTTCAAAGTGACAAAAATATTTGCCATGGCTAGGGATCGAACCGGAGTCCACAGCTTCACACGCGCGCTGCCTTGACCAACGGAGCTAGAGTGTATACGTGTTATAATATTAAAACAAAACGTTTTTAAACGAATTCGCTTCCTGGGAACCAGAAACACGCGCGAAGATCTTCATCTTCTTCGTTTGAAATTTCAAACGGTTAGAGTCGGCTTGGTCGGCGCTATAGCCCCTGAAAAATTCAAAAATCCAGCACAAGTAATATAAATGCAATATGAAACCATGGTTCGATTCGTTTTTGTGCATTGATCATGCTGGTAACCTTGGTTTGGTCCAATTTTACGTATTTCATGAGATCCCAATTCAAGCAGAGGAACCCTAGCCATGGTGGATTTCGATTCAGGCCACTAAAATGCAATTAAACTATGCAGAAAGTTTCCAAACTTCATTCTAAACACAAAACAAACATCAAAACACGTTAAATATGCATGATAGTTAAAAATCGAAATTGAGTTTGAAAGTGCAAACCGAAATCTGGAATTCGTGATTCTGGATGGTTTTGTGACTTGTAAGGGTCTGGATCGATTCAGGAGGCTTCAAGGAATGCAATGGAAGGCTTAGAATCGACTGAAGCAAGCTAAAACTAGGGTTGCCACCTGCATGAAGAACACGGTTTTTTTGAGTTTGGAATAGGGTTCTTGAGGCAATTTTTCTGTTCTTTTTTCATGTGTAGGCATTGTGTATATATAATAGATGGATTTAGGTCAGAAATTAAGAGCAAATAATGAATCAATCAATGTAAAAAAATTTGATTTGGTATGAAATCAAATCTTTCTTTTTTGATCCAATTTTCATCAATTCTCTTGCCAATCAATGTTAATTTCGGAATTGCCAGCTTTTATGAGTTGTTTGGACCTCAAGAATGAGAGAAAAATTCAATTTTCATTTAATTTTGATTTTCTACCTTTATTTTTAATTTAATTGGTTTTTAAATGATTAAAATCCAAATAAAATAGAAAAATAAAGATAAAATTCGTGGCCTTGGGCTTGGATGTTCCAAATTAACTGAGGAATAAGTTTGAACCAAGAAAAGTTAGGCCCATTTGCAAAATTTTGGATTTTGACAAGTATTTCTCTTTGTGCACCTCTTCAAAAATGCCCAACTTGTGTAAGGTGTATCTTGCTCAATTTTTAACATTTTTGAGTGTTTTTGGAATTTTTAGAAAGTTATAGATGTCCTCTAAACAACCTCTTTGGTTTCATCTCATTTGGAGTTTCCATTCTCAATATCACTTCAATACAAAAAGTTGACTTTTTGTTGACTTTGAAAAAGGACCTGTAATGTTTTGATCCATATCTTCAAAATGAAGCATTTTCTGACCATGCTTGTGAGACATGAAGTTGTATAGAATTGAATTCTCTTCAAAATGAGAGGTGGTGGAAAAATTTCTGATAAAGTATGAGAAAGTTATGTTCAGTCAAAGTTCAGTTGACTTTTCTCTAGAAAACCCTAATTTGGAAAGTTTGACTTTTGATCAAATCTTGAGTTTCCTTGATGAATCATGATCAACCCTTGATCAAATGATGAATATCACTTCAAAATATGGATGTTGACCAAAAATCATGAAGTTTGACTGTATGTTGACCACAGTTGACTTTTTGTCCAATACAACTGATTTTCAACCATCTGAGCAATTGGCTGAGGAAACTTGACTTGTAAGGCTTGAAACTTGACATGGAGATTCTCTGAAGCATATGAGGAGGCATGATGACTATTGGAGATGTTGGAAATCCATCTGGATCTGAGGATAGCCAAACCCTAGTTTGGGTTGATTGTCTAGGAGAGGGTTTGTCTGATCCACCCTAGAGGAATCCTTGAGTATGGATGTATGAAATGCCTTGGGAAGTAAGAGGGAATATTTTGGGGTATGACAATGGCGGGATGATGTGAATGTAATACCTTACTTTTTTGTTAAAAAAAATTGGTATGTTCGGCACCGGTCTTAGACTCATAAAATGGTTTTCTCAAATTATGAGGGTAAAACATACCACACCTTGGGAGTGATTCAAGTCGATGTAGTTATCGGTTTGATCACCTTACCAACTATATGTATGGTCTCAAAGGAAAACTATAATCTACTTCTAAGAAATGAGTGGATTCATAGAGTAGAGACAATACCTTCACCACTCCGCCAACTTACTGCAATTTAGAGGGAGAACAAAATTGTTGAAAATATTGAAGCGCATCAAGGGTATTTTTTGGAAAAATAAACCATATAGATCGAAGGAAATTCTATAGAAATTTGACGAACAAAACCCTTGCCCACCTGCGGGTTTTGCTCAAAGGCCTCTTGAAGAGGAATTTTACTCTCTTACACTCTACCTTATCCATGAGTTCATTTGGGATATGGAAATAATGGGAAATGTAGGAGGTGAACATACCATCTGACTAACAGGCTAGGGAAGCAAATTTTACGATGATGTCTGAATTTGACGCTTTACAATAAATTTAGGCTTATGTAGCTAAAAATAAATTGAAAGCGACCTTAGAGGCTGAAGTCTAACATATGGCTATCGAAGCCAACAAAGTAGAAATCTTTGATGTGGCTCAAAGAATAAAGATTGAGCCAAAACCACCAGACAAGTCGCAAATAACAAGCATGTGAAATGGGTACAAAGGCCAACTCGTAGCTGGGAAGCCTCTACCTCCTCAGTGCAGGCCTGAGCTTCTGCTCTATTAGTCAGCTTGCCTGCAACAGAACCGTTTTTACCCATGGTTGTAACACCCTTCTAAAATACCCCACGAATATTAATAATTAATTCAGAGCTAACATGTAATAAAAAGGAATTACAATTTATTTAAAAGAAATTTCCATAAACATGTCATGCTTCACTGAAGAACTTCATTAAAATAATTAAACCAAAAGACATGTTCTACACAGCGGAAAATTATCATCAAAACGGAATACATTCAATCAATAATTATTCCCAAAAACAACAAAAAAGAACATTAGAGTTTTAAATATAACTCGCAACCAAACGTTTCCCAGTGTTACAACTACCAGAGCATGACACTGACACACGGATAAACTAAATGCATAGCTCAAGAGCCATCCTCACCAACTCCTAAGCAGCTAAGACTTCAATCTGAAATCATCAAAGTAAGGGTGAGATTTCATCAAAATTAAAATGCATTATAAGTTCATCAAAAATAATAAAATATCATAAGACATCAGTCCACCCTATTCAGCATAATCAGATCTGCTTCATACACAAGTCATAAACATATATCATACACAAACAACAAACTATAACAATGGAATCCATCCTAACATGTTTTAATCCAAACAATTATAATGCAGACTATATGCATGTGGTACCAATCGTGAACTAAATTCACACCCTATACGTTTACACCTCGGACACAGCCTTAATCAACGATTCACCCATACACCACTGGGACATGAATCCAGCCTCACCACTACTAAACCACTGGGTACGGGTATTAGCTCTGCAGGTCCAATTCCACACAATGGGAATTAACCACCACCGGAATGGATATGCATGCACATTATAAAGCATGCAACATTCAAATAAGTTTATGAGCACACCAACGTCATAAACCAAGCCAAACTGGAACATGAAATCCTCATTTATCGTGCACACGACAAACATCATGAACATGCATTTTATTCCACAAATCCTGATACAATCAGTTACCACAGATACATCATTGCATACACACCAAATATGCACAAAGTACAAACTACATAATTCGAAATTCGAAGCATTTTCAAAATAAATTTAAGCTACAGTAATTTTATTCATTTCATTAAATAGAGTATTAAATTTAAGAAACAACGTCCAAAACGGCGCTCAAAACGGACTTACGGTTTGAAAGTTATGAATTTTTAAAGTTTAGTATTTTTCAAAATGTAACCGTGGGAACGGGTTCCTCCAAATGGGGAACCGGTTCCTGAAAAAAATGTCATTTTCATATGTAAAATTTCCACTTGGAACCCGGTTCCTCCCCAGGAGAACCCGTTTCCTGCGTTCAAAAATGACAATTTTAGTAAGTTTTACAAAGGGAACCCGGTTCCTCCATACTGGGAACCGGTTCCTGCGCGTTCTGTAGCAGAAAATACTCAATTTGACAACACTCTTCTTCCCAACTTAAACCCCATCATTCCTCTACGAATAAACTCATCCAATATCACAAAAATCATCCCAACAACATTATAATAGTGAGATTTAACACAATTTAACCACATCCAATAATCCTATAACATCCATTCATTCTAGTTTCATGCAATTGGGTAAATTTGGATCAAATCCTACAAACCTAGAGAATCCTAAATTGTAATTTCTAACATGTTAATCAACTCTATTTATTATCAAAACTCATAAGGCATAACAATCAGACAAAATCACCCCTTACCTTAAGGATTCGTCGGATTCTGACACTTTTGGCTTTTCCTCCTTCCTTATCCTCTTCTCACTTGCACGTAGAATGAAACTTCCCAATTCTTCTCTTTTCATTCTTTTCCTTTTATTATTCCTTTTATTATTCTAAAATAATAATAAAAAAAACTAGTATGAGTAGAGTCTTTTACTCCTCACACCCCCACTTTACACTTCTCACCCCGACACTTCCATTTCTCATTTTAATTAAATAATTCTAATAATTCAAAAATACTAATAATTAAATTCTAATTATTTAATACTTGAATTACTTGGGGTGTCACAACTCTCCCCTACTAAAAAGAGTTTTCGTCCTCGAAAACATACCTTAGACGAAAAGTTCGGGATAAGAGTCCTTCATCTGGCTCCCCAACTCCCAAGTAACATTTCCACCTGCTGGTCCTCCCCAAGCCACTTTCACCAGAGCTATCTCTTTACCTCGCAACTGCTTCAACTTCCGATCCTCAATTCTCGCAGGCAATGTTTCAACAGTCAAATTATCTCGTACCTGTATATCATCTACCTGAATCTCATGAGACGGATTAACAATGTACTAACTCAAGTGAGATACATGGAATACGTCATGCAAATTTGTAAGCGACAACGGTAAAGCAATCTGATAAGCAACTTTCCCAACCTTCTTCGTAATCTGAAAGGGACCAATAAAGCGCAGAGTTAACTTCTTTGACTTCGAAGCTCGACCAATACCAATCATCGGAGTAACTCACATAAACACATAATTTCCTTCACTAAACTCGAGATACTTCCTCCTCTTATCATGATAACTCTTCTGACAACTCTGAGAAGCTCTCATCTTCTCCCAAATCATCTTAATCTTTTTTGAAGTCTGTTGGACAATCTTTGATCCAATCATAGCACTTTCTCCAGATTCGTACCAACACAACGGTGTCCTACACCTCCTACCATACAATGCCTCAAACGGAGCCATACCAATACTCGAATGAAAACTATTGTTGTAGGTAAACTCAATCAATGGTAAGTAACTATCCCAAGCTCTACCTTTCTCCAACACACAAGCTCGCAACAAATCCTCTAACGACTAAATCGTTCTCTCCGTCTGATCATCTGTCTGCGGATGATAAGCAGAACTCAACCGCAACTTAGTACCCAAAGCTTCTTACAATCTCATTCAGAACTTTGACGTAAACCTCAGATATCTATCCGATACAATACTAGATGTAATATCGTGAAAACTCACGATCTTCTCGACATATAACTCTGCCAACCTCTCCATAGGATAATTCATTCTTATCAGAATAAAATGAGCAGACTTCGTCAACCGATCAATAATAACCCAGATAGAATCACAGTTCTTTGTTGTCCTCGGAAGACCAGACACAAAATCCATAGAAATGCCATCCCATTTCCAATTCGGAACAAACAACAGTTCCATCAATCCTGACGGTTTCTGATGTTCAATCTTCGACTTCTGACAAATCATACAAGCATAGACGAACTCAGCAATTTCCTTCTTCATTCCAGGCCACCAAAACAACTCTTTCAAGTCATGATACATCTTAGTAGCACCAGGATGAATACTCAATCCACTATGATGTCCTTCTTCCAAAATACTCTTCCTAATCTCTGCAATATCCAGGACACAAACCCTATAACCAAATCTCATAACACCATTCTCGTCAATTCGGAATTCACCTCCTTGACCTTAGTTGATCAATGTCAATTTGTCAACCAAACCGACGTCAGATTTCTGTCCAATTCGAATTTCCTCCAGAATACCACTAGTCAACTTCAACATACCCAGTTTAACACTATCATAAGTAGTCTCACATACCAAACTCAAGTCTCTGAATTGTTCAACTAAATCCAATTCACGCACCATCAACATAGACATATGCAACGACTTCCTACTCAATGCGTCTGCGACAACGTTTTCCTTACCAGGATGGTAATTCAAACCGAAGTCGAAATCTTTTAGGAATTCTAACCACCTTTTCTGCCTCATGTTTAACTCTTTCTGATCGAAGAGATACTTCAGACTCTTATGGTCGCTGAATACCTCGAATCGAGATCCACACAAATAATGCCTCCACAATTTCAAAACAAATACCACAGCTGACAGCTCTAAATCATGAGTCGGATAATTCCTTTCATGAATCTTCAATTGTCTCGAAGCATAAGCCACCACCTGCTTATCCTGCGTCAAAACACCACCTAAACCCATCAATGAAGCATCACAGTACACAACAAAAGATTCCGCCGAATTCGGCAAAATCAAAATCGGAGCACTAGTCAATCTCTTCTTCAACTCTTGGAAACCTTTCTCACATTCAGAATCCCAAACAAACACTTGACCCTTTCTTGTCAATTTAGACAATGGCAAAGCTAACTTCGAAAATCCTTCTATGAACTTCCTGTAGTAACCGGCAAGACCAAGAAAACTACGGATTTCGGAAGCATTCTTCGGCGCTTCCCACTGAGATACCGCTTCTACCTTCATAAGATCAACAGCAATGCCATTCTTGGAAATCACATGGCCAAGAAAGCTTACTTCACTCAACCAGAACTCACACTTGGACAACTTCGCATAAAGCTTCTTCTCCTTCAACAATTCCAACACAATCCTAAGATGTTTTGCATGCTCTTCATCACTCTTCGAATAGATCAGAATGTCATCAATAAAGACTACCACAAACTTATCAAGATACGAATGAAATATCCTGTTCATACACTCCATGAAAACACCAGGTGCATTAGTAACTCCAAACGGTAGAACAAAATACTCATAATGTCCATACCTCGTTCTGAATGTAGTTTTCTGAATATCTTCCGTCTTCACACGAATCTGATGATATCCAGACCTCAAATCAATTTTATTGGACAAAAAAGCCCCAACCAGTTAATCCATCAAATCATCAATCCTCGGCAATGGATACCGATTCTTGATTGTAACTTTATTCAACTGCCTATAATCAACACGCAGTCTCATCGAACCCTCTTTCTTTTTAACCAACAACACAGGAGCACCCCACGGCGAAACACTCGGACGAATAAACTTCTTCTCAAGTAACACTTCTAAATGCTTCTTCAATTCAGATAATTCAGATGCTAACATGCGATAAGGCACCATCGACACCGGACTAGTTCTAGGAATCAAATCTATAGCAAATTCCACTTCTCTCTCAGGTGGCAATTCACTAACATCTTTCGGAAACACTTCTGGAAATTCATTCACCAAATGTAATTCACTACACTTCTGGAAATTCATTCACCAAATGTAATTCACTTCTGGAAATTCATTCACCAAATGTAATTCACTACTCTTAGCCTTTTCCCTTCACTTCCATCGAAGAATACCACGTAAACACTACCACACCATCATTAACAGCTGCGCAACTCTGATCATCCATCTTAATTCATTGTCATAATTAGAGTCTTCATCAACTCATATTTTTCACAAGCTTCTACCAAACTTCATTCATATTCATCACTTTTTGCCCCAGTTGATAGCAAGACAATTATATACCATCCAATACGATTCTGTCTACTATCAACAAGAGATTAAGGGTGATCAAGTCCTCAATTTGTCAATAGACATCCGATAATCATACTGGAGTATAAACCATCATTACCAACACTTCTTGTTCTCAGAATCATACTCACCTCTTTGCACTTCCAACTATGACTCATGGTCCAAACGATTCCAACAATTCTAACCAATCTTGCACTGTCTTTTCAAGCAGTACCTCATACCAATGACTTACAATCGGAACATATCCGGGAAGCATCTCTTTCCCCCGCTTAGCTTCACACCACTCCTGCAATAAGCAATCAGAAAAGCAACAAGTACCGACAGTGTTGTACACACTTGTCGCGTACAAAGGGATAATGACATTAAGACACTGGTCACAACGACCGACTATGCTCTGATACCACTTTTGTAACACCCTTCTAAAACACCCCGCGAATATTAATAATTAATTCAGAGCTAACATGTAATAAAAGGGCATTACAATTTATTTAAAAGAAATTTCCATAAACATGTCATGCTTCACTGAAGAACTTCATTAAAATAATTAAACCAAAAGACATGTTCTACACAGTGGAAAATTATCATCAAAATGAAATACATTCAATCAATAATTATTTCCAAAAACAACCAAAAAGAACAACATAGTTTTAAATATAACTCGCAACCAAACGTTCCCAAGTGTTACAACTACCAGAGCATGACACTGACACACGAATAAACTAAATGCATAGCTCAAGAGCCATCCTCACCAACTCCTAAGCAGCTAAGACTTCAATCTGAAATCATCAAAGTAAGGGTGAGATTTCATCAAAATTAAAATGCATTATAAGTTCATCAAAAACAATAAAATATCATAAGACATCAGTCCACCCTATTCAGCATAATCAGATCTGCTTCATACACAAGTCATAAACATACATAATACACAAACAACATACTATAACATAGGAATCCATCCTAACATGTTATAATCCAAACAATTATAATGCAGACTATATGCATGTGGTACCAATCGTGAACTAAATTCACACCCTGTTCCGTTTACACTTCGGACACAGCGTTAATCAACGATTCACCCATACACCACTGGGACACGAATCTAGCCTCACCACCACTAAACCATTGGGTACGGGTATTGGTTCTGCAGGTCCAATTCCACACAATGAGAATTAACCACCACCAGAATGCATATGCATGCACATCATAAAGCATGCAACATTCAAATAAGTTTATGATCACACCAACGTCATAAACCAAGCCAAACTAGAACTTGAAATCCTCATTGATCATGCACACAACAAACAACATAAACATGCATTTTATTCCACAAATCCTGATACAATCAGTTACCACGGATACATCATTGCATACACACCAAATATGCACAAAGTACAAACTGCATAATTCGAAATTCGACACATTTTCAAAATAAATTCAAGCTACAGTAATTTTATTCATTTCATTAAATAGAGTATTAAATTTAAGAAACAACGTCCAAAATGGCACTCAAAATGGACTTACGGTTTGAAAGTTATGAATTTTTAAAGTTTAGTATTTTTCAAAAAGTAACAGTGGGAACGGGTTCCTCCAAATGGGGAACCGGTTCCTGGAAAAATGTCATTTTCATATGTAAAATTTGCACTGGGAACCCGGTTCCTCCTCAGGAGAACCCGGTTCCTGCGTTCAAAAATGACAATTTTAGTGAGTTTTAAAAAGGGAACCCGGTTCCTCCATACTGGGAACCGGTTCCTGCGCGTTCTGTAATAGAAAATACTCAACTTGACAACACTCTTCTTCCCAACTCAAACCCCATCATTCCTCTATGAATCAACTCATTCAATATCACAAAAATCATCCCAACAACAGTATAATAGTGAGATTTAACACAATTTAACCACATCCAACAATCCTTTAACATCCATTCATTCTAGTTTCATGCAATTGGGTAAATTTGAATCAAATCCTACAAACCTAGAGAATCCTAAATTGGAATTTCTAACATTTTAATAAACTCTATTGATTATCAAAACTCATAAGGCAAAACAATCAGACAAAATCACCCGTTACCTTAAGGATTCGTCGGATTCTGACACTTTTGGCTTTTCCTTCTTCCTTCTCCTCTTCTCACTTGCACGTAGAATGAAACTTCCCAATTCTTCTCTTTTCATTCTTTTCCTTTTATTATTTCATTTATTATTCTAAAATAATAATTAGTATGAGTAGAGTCTTTTACTCCTCACACCCCCACTTTACACTTCTCACCCCGACACTTCCATTTCTTATTTTACTTAAATAATTCCAATAGTTCAAAAATACTAATAATTAAATTCTAATTAAATTAATAATTAAAAGTTCTAATTATTTAATACTTGAATTATTTGGGGTGTCACAATGGTCCTCACTGAAACAAAGAAAAAAGGAAAAATTAGTTAAAAATGAACTATTGAAAATTTTGAAATTCCCCGAAAAATTTTAAAAAAATTGAACTTTGAAATTACTGATAGAAAATACTAGAAATTTTGAAATTTCTGAGAAAATCTAATGGAAATTTTTCAAAATTTTTTTGATATCGCATCTAAATCTCCGATATTCCCCCAAGAATTTCAAAATCTTCGGTTGTTTACTAAAATTTTCATGAAATGGTAAAAAAATTTGTTTGAACTATTTTGGTATTTTCATACATTTTGGGTGCCAGGTATAAGTGTATGGTGGCAGGTAAAATCCGAAAAATTTACTTTGTACCCCTAGTTTTAGCCTTGTACTCCTATAATTGAATTTTTTGGACAAAACACCCTTCATATAAATAGTATAGTTTTCAAAAAAAAATCATTTCTCACTTTCAATCCTAAAAACTGTTTTGAAACGCTCTGAAAAAGTATACAATCCAGAACTCATTGCACAAGTTTTCTTGTTCCAAAAAAAGAGTACTGAAACACATTACGTAAGTGTTTCAAAAATTTTAGCATACCAGAACACTTCTTTAGAAGTGTTCCGGTTTGTTTTTTTTATATTAAATTTGAATTCGGAACAGATTTTGAAAGTGATCCGGTTTTATTTTGATGCACCAGAACACTTTTTTAACTGTTCCGGTTTGCAAATGCACATGCCGAAATAATTTTTAAAAGTGTTCCGAAAATTTCATCTTTTTGCACACCAAAACACTTTTCCAAAGTGTTTCGGTTTGTGTTTTTTATTTTATTCTTTTGCAGAATGCAAAATTAGGCAGTGATGATCGGCTTCCTCGGAGAAATGATGGTGCATCTGGATCCGGTTCACATCCTCTAGATGAGCCTATATGATACCCGGGAGGACTGTCAGACCTATCAGTCCTAGTTAGCTAAGGGCAACATTGTGCTCGACGTTTGTAGTGTGGGGAGGTAAGTAAATGAAAATGTTATGTGAAATAAATTAGTAATTTTTGTCGTAGTTTATTAATATGTTGCTTTTTTCTTTCAGGAGAGAGGATCGAAGAAAGAACTTAAATATGTTGAACACCGGCTAAAGCTTTAGGGGTGGGTTCCACAATAATTCCTCAGAGAGATGGAACGTTGGGTAAATGATTCTAGTCTATAATCCCTGCAAGAAACAAGTTTGTCGAAGGTAAACCTGAACCTGCTCACAAACTTTGTAGAGAGATGGCACTCGGATACATCGTCATTTCACATGCCATATGGTGAGATGACGATTACTCTAGATGATGTTGCTTATCTTCTACACCTCCCTATAAGGGGTGTCTACTGGAGTCCCCAACACGTCACCGAAGATGTTTTTGCTGATCTTGATGTGACCTACTTAGGAGTGTAACATGTTACTACACTACGCCAGGGTTCGTGAAAGTAGAGGTGCCCACTATAAGCTGGAGTGGTTGTACCACTTATTTGTTGCCCATCGAGCTGTTTTTTCTTAGTCATATGTCACCAGAGCATACCTATTGATGTTAGTTGGTTACACTATTTTTGCTGACAAGACGTTTATGCTTGTCGATGCAAATATTTGCTGCTATTTCGGGACTTGGATGGTATGGGGAGATATAGTTGGGGAGCAACTGCTTTGGGGACCCTTTATGATGCCCTTGGAGATGCATGTGTCTTTGGTACCAAACAATTGGATGGTTATCCAACTCTTCTTCAGGTATTTAATTAATATTTTTATTAAATTGTTTATTATACTAAAGTATTATTATTTTTCATTTATAATTTTTGACATTGGAACAGTGTTGGATCCATGAGTATTTTTCCATAATTGGAAGAAAAGAGGAAAACTGGATACCAAGTGATAACCATGGACTACTTAGAGATGAGATGGTCGTACAAGCAGAGAGCATTGAAGGTGGATGCCTTGCGACCTATTCTTGATGCGCTGACAATAGTTGACGTGGTATGGCGCCCATTAGAGGACCAGCGGTGGCACCCGTTTGACGAGATTTCTTTTTTCAGTGGGGCCTACAGTGGGAAGGTACTTTTGTTCTATATTTACCTGATAGATGTTTACGTCAGTTTGGTTTGAAGTAGTATGTACCACATTCACTTACTGGTCTTATTGAGATAGATGTCAATGTTAACTAGATTGGCTACGATTAGAGCATCGTAGAGGTGGTTGGATTGACATAACCCTCACATTTCCTTCTGAGACTGATCAAAATTATTTGGATTGATATTTATCGTGTGTCACACCCTCGACTAGTACCACCACATCGAAATGAACCAAGAGAGGTGTTAGTTCCTCAGTATGCAACAGGGCCATATGATCCTAATTGGGCTCGTGTCTCCATATAGATTAATCGTTACCTCCAGAGATATGGTGCTGAAGAGGATGATCTGCAGTTTGCAAATTTATTTGAGGCGTTGCATATATCTCTTTCACAATGATTTTTTGTTATGTGTATTAACATAATGACTTATGTAATATTTTATTAACACTTTGAATATTTTTTGACTTGTTTTATGTATTATTTTATGTTATATTTTTATGATTTATTTTAATGGTGGTGATTGGACCGACATTTTTAATGGTTGTGATTTGATTGACACTTTGAATGGTCTAGAATAAATTGAATTAATATAAATATGGGTCACGTGTTATTTAATATTTCTATCTCAAAATGTCTATCCCAAATATTTGATTGATGTTGAAGTTGTTATACCCCAATTTTTGCCCTAAGGCTTTCCATCATTTCATCATCACAATATATCAAGATCACAGACAAGGTTTAGTTCTCCTGCTTCTCCTATTCTTAAGTTTGCTCTCAAGGGATCGCCAAGTGTAACTCCCCGAATTTAATTATTTAATTAAATTATTTCAGAATTATTTGTTGAAATTGATGAATTATAATATATGGAAGTAAGTTGCATTGTGGTATTATTCGATTGAGCGTGTTGATTTAAGTTATGGAAATAACAATAGAATATCGGGAATATTATTATTATTATTATTATTATTATTATGAAATTGATGGAATGAGTAAAAGATAAGAGAGTTACGGGCTTAGTTATGTGATGGTAAATAGCAATTTGTAGGTGTAAATATTAGGCCCAATAAGACAATACGAGGATTTTGTTATTATATTATTAATTAGAAGAATAAGAAGTAGTAGTTTCTTATGCAAAAGAAATAGGGTTTTGGAGAAGGAGGCAAGAACAAAGAAAGTTGCTAGAGCCAAGGTTCCAGAAATCCGATCAAGGTTTAGAGCTGCCATCAATCCAAAGAGGTAAGGGTGGGGTTCTGACTCTATAATGAGATACATGATGGATGATATGTGGTATGTTATAGATTTGCCTCTGTTTTGGTGTTTTGATTGTCGTGGTTTGATTCGAAATTTTTGGTTGTTGCTCATGAAATTGGTTGCATGAATTGATATATGTTGCTTGGGATTGATTCCTTTTGTTGCTGTTATACTGTATTGATTCGTTCTTGTCTATGATGGAATTGGATGCAAAAACTTAGTGATGATGGTGTTGGAGAGAAGCTGTCAGCATAGATATCCCTTTCTATTCCGTTCAGTTTGCGGCGCCAATGTGTGGACGCGCGTGAACTGAGTCTTTCTGTCATTCTCGCGGCGCCAACCTTAGGTCGCGGCGCATACTGAGTCGTTCCTGAGAATATTTTCTGATTCATTGTTCTGCCCATGGTGATTGGTTGATCGGCTCAAGTAATAGTAGGATGCCCTTGAGTAAATAATGATTATTAAAAGTAGGGAAATTGGTTATGGTAATTGAAGTAGTATGTCATTAGAATCAACTAAGATAAGTGATTAAAATTGGTAGAAAGTTTATTAATAAAGTGATAATATGGTTGTATGGTGTTCAATTAAATTAAGCTTGTTTAGTTGGATTATGTAGATTATATGAATACTGACAAGAGCAAAATGGTTGAAGATAACAGATGGTGTTTTGGTTAACCGAGGTATTGTGGTAGCATTGAAATAGTAGAAGTCTGTTAGTTGCAGTGTTGTGGACTAGTAGATTCAAACACATAGTAGTATACTTTAATGACTATAATTAATATACTAATTTGAAAATGAATGAACAGTAGCGGAATGGTTGTTGATAGCAGTGCATAATCGAAATACTAGCAATCCTAACCGATAAACAGTTAGCTAGAATTAGATGAAAACAATCTAAATGATTATAAGTTGAATTGTAGTATAAGTTGGTAGGAGATTAATGTAGTAACTAATAGTGGGTTATTAAGTGAATGAAGGTAGTATATGTTGGTAGCAAGTGGTATTAATAAGACTTATAATAATAGTATTGGTATTACTAAGTTGTAGGCTTTTAGCCAATGTTGAATTGTTACTAAGTTGTAGGTTTTTAGTCAATGTTGAATTGTTGCTAAGTTGTAGGCCTATGACCAGTGTTGAAGTGATGTGAGTACCTCTGTTTATTGGTACAGTGTTGATATAGGCTTATGCCTTGGTGATGATGATTGTTGTTGTTGTGTGTGATTGTTGCATTCATTGAGTCACATACATTTGCATATTTAAGTTAGCCTGGATTGGAATTTTTTTTAAGTTGGAGCGAATGCTCATTATGTTGGCCTGGATTGGAGCGAATGCTCACCATGTTGGCCTGGATTGGCAAAATATTAAGTTGAAGGCTTATGCCTTATTGATGCCTCGGTAAACTGACAGATTTCTAAGTTGAGAGTTTTACTCCAATAGTACCACATGCATGTGCACAGTTGAGTCGCATTTGAAGTTGCATAATTATAAGTTTCTATGTTGAGGTGTCGATTAATTTAAGTTGTTATTGCTACTTATAAGTTGTGAAATAGTTGTTATGTTGCATGAGAAATGTTGTTGTGATATAATTGTTGTTGTTAATATATAACTGTTGCTGATTCTATTATAATTGTTATTATAAGTTGCGAAATTGTGATTTTAAATAATCTAATCTAATATATTGTTTATCACGCATTCAATTATATTGATAGATATCTCACCCTTTTCATTTGTTTCGTTGTTGCCTTTATACTGGTAACGTACAAATATTCGAGAATGAAGAATTAATTGTTGTTAGTCCAAGTCGATTTAGTTGGTCTAATACGTAGCACTCGGGGGGATGAACGATTGTTGTTTAATTGTTGTAATTGTTTTAGTAGTTGAATCTTAAGTTGTTGTTATTAAAGAATCGTTATATTAAAGTTGTTTTGAGCTGGACATGAGGTTATGTCATTATAAGTTGAATTATGTGAAGCCGCTTATTAATAAAAGTTGTTTTGTTTTCAAAAGAATAAACCAGGTTGTTATCAGTTTATCCGAACCAGTGTTATGTATCT
The DNA here is from genome assembly GCA_021764765.1 of Vicia sativa. Lineage (NCBI taxonomy): Eukaryota > Viridiplantae > Streptophyta > Magnoliopsida > Fabales > Fabaceae > Vicia > Vicia sativa. Next base: position 73,711,062 of record CM038794.1, on the reverse strand, counting down.
AAATTAATTATGGATGTATGAATTTGTCCTAAGTTGAAAATGTGGCATCTCATTTGTTTGTTGAAATTTTTTCACTCTGATTTCCTTATAATTATCGGGTAGAAATGGGGTGTTACACCAAGCATCTTAACTGTGTATCTCGTATATTTGTGGTTTACATTTTTCTAACCTCTGATTAAAATACCAAAAATATTTGCTTTTGTCTTTGTATATTTGTGGTATCGAGCCAAAACTTCTGACGAGTGTAAGTTTTTCCGGTGTTTTCCCCCCAACACTTGTTTTGCATTAATTTTTTTAAAAAAAATTGCAGTGCAATCGATTTTCACTTTGGAGCAATTGATTGCTCATTGTTCATTTCAGCCAAATTTTCAAAAAAAAACTTAGTGCAATCGATTTGCACGCGCGAAAATCTAATAAATTGTGTAATTTTCAAGTTTGTGGGTTTTGGCTCCAATTTTCTTTTAATTTTCATTTTAATTTCGAATTTGTTCTTGGATCACCCAAAATTACACTACCTTATCATAATTAAACTATATCATACACCCTCATTTGATGACATAAACACCATTTGATTCAAATTTGGCTCCAAATTCATTTTCCAAGCCTAATTCCATACCCAAACCAAATTCCAAACCACCACTAATTCCCAACCCTAAATCCTTTAAATAGAGGCCTCCTCTCATTTAAATTTAAAGCTTTTGATAGCCAAGCTCACCTTGCCAAAAATTCTATCTACTCTCTTCATTCCCCCAATTCTCCCAATTCACTCAAAGCTCTTCTTCTTTATAAAGTTTAGTAAATTATTCATTGGAATTTCCTAAATCTTTGAGCTAAACCTCCATCCATACTCTTTTGATTCATCAATTCTCTAGATCTAAGCTTGTGATTATGATTTTTTGGAGCTATATTGAAGCAATTTGAAGTGTTACTCTTGCCAATTTTCATCAAGATCTTTAAGTGGTGAGTTTGAATCTTCATCTTCCATAATGTGATCTCTTGATAATTCTTGTGTTTTGATTCATTGAGAAAACTTGTTTTTAGTTCCATTGGTGTTGATTTCTCAAAAAAAATAGATGAAATTTTCGTGCTCAATTGAATCAAAGATCACAAGGTGTTTGGTGAAAAGTTTGAACAAGGATTTGTGCTTTTGAAATGTGATTTTTTGGTTTTAATAGTGAACAATCGATTGCATTTGTTAATGCAATCTATTGCAGTTTTTATTTTTTGAGCGGAATGCTGAAAAATAAGGTTGTGCAATCGATTTGCACAATGCATAATGCTTTTTGTCTTGTTTTTTTACTTGTTTTGGATTATTACTCTTCTCCTACTCCATTCTTTTGATGTTTTCCTTGGATTGTAATCTTGAATACCAAATTTCTCTTTAAATTCAATAGACTTTGGGAGTTGATGACGTTGGATAAATGTATTGTTGATTCAAATATATCAAAGGATGAATTAATTAATTCATTCTTGGATCTTTGAGTTAAGAATATATTTAGTGCTTTAATTCACCAAGATGAGTGGTTGGACTTAAAGATGAAAGAATTTTGAGAAGATAATCCAAATTAATATATCATTTCCCATCCTTCTTCATCTTATCCAATTCTTTTTTATTTTATAGTTGACAAACATTAGAGGTTGATCTATATATCAATCTTCTCGTTTGCTTTTTCAACACATATATCATGCTTGACCGGCCTCGTTGTAGGGTGACATCTATATAGGTTATTTGGCGATTGCTTAACATAGCTCTACATTGTGTCCCGAATCGGAAATGATCAATTTGTGGCATAAAATTTATGTTTTATAAAAATCCCCAAAGGATGTTTTGAGTCTTGATTTTGGTTCGACACTTGTGATACTTGTCGTGTTGTCGCTATGATTTTAATCAACCTTCTGATAAGTTTTCAATAACTTTGTTTAATTGAAATACTCAATCATCTCTGATCAAGTGTGATAATCTTTGGTTGTTATAAAATGTATGATATACTTGACAAAAAGCATTTGAAACTTGTCATGTGGTCGCTATAATTTTATCAAGCTTCTGGCAAGTCTTCATGTGCAAGCTTCAAGATGATCGTCCAGCTAACCTTACTAATTACTAACAATTGACTTTATTTTATGCTTTTTATTTTATGCCTTTATTTTTATGCTTTTTACTTTACGCATTTTATTTTTAGCATTTACATTTCATGTCATTTTTTCTTTGCTCACTTGAGCATTTATTTTTATGCCATTTTTATTTGCTCACTTGAGCATTTTATTTTCTTGTTATTTTGAATTTTCTCTCTTGAGATTTATTTTTCCTTTCAAAAATACTTAATAATCCAACTTAAACACTAAAAAATTTTAATTCTTTTTCTTGGACAATATTACTATCCCAATGCTCGGAGTTTGACTTTGAACTTAGGATTAGGACTTTGACCTCACCTTGAAGATTATGTGATCTTGGTGTTATTCTGTCTATGCTTGGGTTATTTTTATGTTTGCATGTTAACCTGTTTGTACTCGCATACGAGTAGATTTCCTCTAAATACAGTTGTTACTCTGTCCGTTTTTTTGAAGACATGATTACATTTGAGGCATTGATTCATCCAAAATTTGGTATTTTTGGTCCGTATATTTGGTTTGGGAATCCAAAGGATGGGAATATGGTATTGGATTCTTGATGTCAAGTACTAGTTTCTTATCTGGTTAGATCTTTCTTTACCCTCACCTTTTACTTTTTGTACATAGGTTAGCATCTTCATCTCCTCCCATATTCTTAAATTTTCAAAATCTTCTCCCTTTTTCAAAAGCTTCTTAGTTTTCAAACTCGAACCGCTTTCATAAAAAACTTGGACTTAGGTCCATGCATTTTCAAACTTTTTTCTTAATCAAATGTTAATCCATCTAACCATACTCTAACCTTTTCAAAAAGACTAAAAAACATGCAACCTCATTCAACCCTTTTTTGTGCCCCTGTGCACTTTCTATCTTTAAAACCTTTTTGTGATCAGACATTAGTCATTTATAATTGAGATGTTCTTCCTCTATCCCCATGGTTCTCGACTTTTCTACTTGAGTACTAGAGGTGTTCTCAAACCCTCCCTCATGTTGGTGCATAGTCTTTTATTCTTTATCATACCTTGTGGACGTTTAGACGAGTCTTCTCCTTTAAAAATGACGACTTGTCTCTTCATTTAAAATCAGCCAATACACCAATTTTGGTCTTTGTTGGTATGTAGGCCTGGAACTCATTGGAAGTTCTATCAAATAAAAAATTGTAAAAAGTACTTCTTTTCTCACCTTCACCATCTATTTTATACATACTTTTTATAGCATGTATACAAATTTTCAAAAAGGTTCCTGTAGAGTACCATAGATGCTTAGGGTGCCTAATACCTTCCCTTTGCATAATTAACCCCCGTACCTTGATCTCTATTTTTATTTTTGGTTTTTGTTCGCTTTTTTCCCATTTCCCTTTGGAAACAATAAAGTGTGGTGGCAACTTTCACTGATTTATGAGTTAAGTCAATTCAATGACTTAGTCTTAGAGTTTTTGCTGCTACAAAGTGTATTTTATTGGAATACAAGATGTTGTGAAGTTTAAGATCCTTGAAGAATTTTTAAACCTTGAGGGGTTGAAGGAAAAGTTTGACTACGAGTTGCTACCTAAAGATGGTAACAGGAGGGTGAAGAAGACTTCATACCGTGAGAACTGGAACATGAATGTTGGTGGAAAGATAAGTTACAACATTGTAGAGGTGTAGAGCAACGAAGACATGAAGACCATGTGGAAATCATATCGTCGTAGACTAACTAAGGGGCCTATTGAGTTTAAAGCGATGGTTACTAGATCTGCCGAAGACGTGATAAAAATGCTGCAACGTCCATAATCATCTAGTAGAGTCCAAATGTGTTGTTTTCATTTCATTCAAGTAATTTTGTCATGTGTTGTTTTAAGTTATTTTCACATGTGTTGTTGTAAGTTATTTTCTCATGTGTTGTTTTAAGAAAGTATTTCGATGAACGAAAAGAACGTCGGTGTGTTGTTGTAATGCTTTGTTACATGTTATAACAATTTGAGTCAACATTACACAAAATATAACATAATGATAAATTGTTTATGCTAAGCTAACATATGAAGGTAATACGAGTGAAAGATGTAGCCATAGTTGTAAGCGTCCCACAACTGATAACATCAAAGAAGTTGCATCCAAGTGATAAAACTTTTTCCAATCTGTAGGCACTGGGGGGGGGTGTGATACGGTGAACTGACTTTGTAGGATTTTTGTATCCAAATGTGCGGATAGCAAGAGTCGCCACCGACTTTTATTTTTATCCAATTAAGGGAAGGTAAAAGTAACACAGAAAAAGACCTTCGTTAGATTCTGAGTACGGGAGAATGGTTATGAAAAGGGAAGGTATTAGCACCCCTTTCCATCCGTAGTTATCTACGGGCTCTTAGTTGCTCTAGATCACTTTTTAAAATTGCTTTCTGTGTGTTTGACAAAGATATTTTGAAAAAAAGGCATTTCGCTTTGACTTTGTAATGACTCATGTAGGAGTGTATACAAAGTGTTCGGAAATGTTTTGTTTTGAAAAGAGTTTGAACTTTTAAAAAAAGAGTGTGTGGTGTGAAAAGCATTTGGTTTAGAGCAAGCAACTAAAAGACTTATTTACCCACTCAGAATTGGTCATTTTGTTGTACTTCTACGTTCCTTTAGAATAGCGCTAGCCACACCATTAGTTAGTAGGTAGCTCCATTCGTTGGATGTAAGCGGGACATTCGAAGGGACATCGGATGGTCATAGAAAGCAACTTGTAGGAAGTATCCTAGCACATTCGAAGGGACTATCATCATTTTTCGTAGGCGACAATCGAGGGTCAAGATCATGTATTCGGAGGCGACATCGTGGGTCTTATGATCTTTGTATCGAAGGGACTATGATGATTTGTTTGGAAGGCAACGGTGCTAGAATACCTCTACGTTCGAGGGACATGACCATTTTGAATTCGTAAGGCAACGAGAGAGAATTACCCTAAGGGGTGCGTGTGTGAAAGAAGTGTGTTGATTTCAGATATTTTATCTTGAAAATTAGTGGGCTATGTTCATTATTATCTTGCCATACACGCCTAGTTACTAGCAATTTATAGGGTGCGGAAATTAAAATGCGGAATGTAAAGTGCGGAAAGGTAAATGTCCTACGCTATTACAAGGCTTTGGGGAAGATACATAATTTAAAATGCGGAAAATAAAATCCTAAATTAAACTATTACATCCCATATACAGTTACATTATTGGAAAATAAAATGAAAATAGTAAAGAAACGTCCGAATTGGAAGAACCTGTGAAACGAATGAGAAATCGGAAAACATGATGAAATCGAAATAAGAGAAAATGTTAGGAAAATGCAAATTTTTAATTGAAAAAAATATGACATGCTGGAAATAATATAAATATGCTAAAATAATTTTTTTGGGATTTTTTAGATGCAATTTAATAATTAAAAATGAATTAAAAGTGATTTAAATGCAAAATTATAAATAAAAATAAGTATGCATGCAAAAATATGTTTTTTAATTTATTAAATTAAATAAAGATTTTCTGAAAATAAATGCAAAAAGAAAATTATTTTTGATGGTTTTTTAAATGCAGAAATAAAATTATGAAATTAATTAAAATAGTATGAAAATATTAAAAATAAGAAAATATAGAAAGATTGGAAAATAGTGCAAGTTTGCAAAAAGAGTGACATAACCAGCCCTGGGGTGGATCGAACTGATGTCCTTTGAGAGTATCTTTCCAATCTCATGCCTTAACCACTGCGCCATGTGGCTTTTGGTGTCTGGAAAACACAAGCAATGGTTTATAAGCATACGCGTGTCCTGGACTTTTGAATTCAACGCCCAGTCAGCCTTGTGGTCCCCAGGTGGAAAGAGAGAACGAATCAGGAAGCGCGAAGATGCCACGCCCCGAGTCAACCTTGGTCACGGAGCCCTAGCTCGATCGTCTTCTCCGATGACCAAATTGAAAACAAGAAAAATACGCAGATAAATGGGAAGGGGACCCTACCCCCCTAAATCGACCCTCCTGAATCCATTGGTGATATTAGTTTTGGCTAAAAGTGTCTGTATCAACCGGTTCGATCGCAACAGTTCAAAAAGCCCTAGCCATGGCAAATCGTGATTTATGTGTATGCTTGCATGTGATGCATCATTCGGATCTATGGAGTGTCCGAGTTCATTCAATCACACAAAGCGATTAATAACGCATGAAATAAAAATTGATTTTGATTTTACCAAATCGAGCAGTGTGGATCGCGCTCGCGCCCGGCTTCAAGTAATGGATGATTTCGCTTGCTGGGAACCTCCTGAGCAAGAATGGATGGCTAGATTGGACTGAGAACGGCTGGAGATAAGAATTCGAATTTTCAAGTTTCTTGGAAAATTTTGGCAAAATAAGGTTTTGTTCTTTGGCTAGGGTTTCCCCCTCTGGCTTGTATGCAATGCTAGGTATTTATAGAAGCAATTGGGATGGCAAAAGCAAGCAAAAAAGATTGGACATTGATTGTGCAAATATTTTCCATTTAAAACAAATCAAATTTTGGAAAAAATTTGATTTTCCTTCCATGTAAAGGCTTAGCACGAATTTGGCAATTGTTGTGGGCTTTCTTGGACATTAAGGAAGATATAAAATCAGCCCTTTTGAAAAAAACATTTAATTTTCATATTTTATACAATTTATTTTTGAATTTAATGTTATAAAATTCAAATATAAATCATAAAAATAGAAAATTACCAATTCCAAGCATTTATGGGTCAAGAATAATGTCATGAACAAGTTTGGATCAAAAGATTATAGGCCCATTTGGAAAATTTTGCAATTTGACCAAAATGTCCTTTTGTGCAATTGTCTGTAATCGCCAACTTGAATAGTGTATCTTGCTCAATTTTCCACATTTTTGAGTGTTCTTGGACTTTTTGGAAAGCTCTAAGAGTCCTCTAACCAAACTTTTTGGTCTCATCTCAATTGGAGTTACCATGCTCAATATATCTTCAAAGCAAAAAGTTGACTTTTTGTTGACTTTGAAAATGACCTGTAATGTTTTGAGCTATACCTCTCAAATGAAGCATTTTGGACATTCTTGTGAGACATGAAGTTGTAGAGAATTGAATTTCCTTCAAAACAAGAGGTGGTGGAAAAATTTCGAGAAAGTATGAGAAAGTTATGATCAACAAAGTTCTTGACTTTTCACCTAGAAACCCTAATTTAGAAAGTTTGACTTTTGAGCAAATCTTGAGTTTTCTTGATGAATCATGATCAACCCTTGATCAAATGATGAATGTAACTTCAAAATGAGGATGTTGACCAAAAATTATGAAGTCCATTGTATGTTGACCACAGTTGACTTTTGTCCAATCAACCGATTTTCAACCATCTGAGCAATTGTCTGAGGAAACTTGACTTGTGAGGCTTGAAACTTGACATGGAGAATCTTTGAAACATATGTGGAGGCATGAAGACCATTGGAGATATTGGAAGTCCATCTTGAATTGAGAGATACCAAACCCTAATTTGGGTTGATTGTCTAGGAGAGAGTTTGTCTGATCAACTCTTGAGGAATCCTTGAGCATAGATGTATGAAATCTCTTGAGTAGATGGAGGGCAAATTTTGGGGTATGACAGGGGGGTAAGGGGAATCCATCTTACATGTTTACCTGAGTAAAAAAACAATTAAATTAATAAACCAATTACTTTATATAGTAAATAAAATAAAGTAAAAAAATAAATTATTACCTGAACCCAATGGTTATTATTGACTAAACCAATGCACCAAATAGTTGGATTATGTGTAGGTGATGATGTCATAGGGAAAAAAATTCAAGCATAGATTGCCTAAATGCCTAAATATTAATGCATTAAATATATAATATAGCAAAAAACCTAAAAAAATAACATTCTAAATATTAATGCATAATAAATATATAACATAATAAAAACACTAAAATAAAAGACATATTAATTAGTCGCGGTGTTGCCCAAATGAAGCACTCTATCAATCCATGCTCCAACAAATCTATACTATGTGGAGTCAACCATGTGTCTTTCACATAATCAATAAAGTCACTACAATAAAGTCAACCGTTGACTATACTCAACCTCATCACTAGCCCATACAACATCTGTCCATAACGTGTCTATGGTCTCTTGCATTTCTTTCACCACATATTGCTTGCATCGCATCCCAACATTTTTGTTAATGTGAAATTAGCAAATTAACTGTAGTAAGCAACACAATTTCTACCATTTTCATCAAACCTAGACCTTTATCCGTCAAAATCACTTGTGGACACAAATCTTTCTGCACAAACAATTCCTTCAGCTTCTCCAAGACCCAACAAAAACTATTTGTCTGCTCAGACTCCATATAAGCAAATGCAACAACAAACGTCAACTCGTTCGGTTTCATGCCAACAATTTCAAACAAAGGTTGCCTATATTTATTTGTCTTATATGTGCTATCCATAACTAAAACAATGGGAAAATATATCTCCACAATATATCTCCCACAATATCTGAGCTATCTCCTTTTCTACTCCAGTAGACATAGCCTGAATCCTATATGAGCTTAAGCAAATGTTGTATCTCACTTCTTAGACCCCTTATCTCTTTTTCTATCACACTCTCCTGCTTATATATTTGAGTGATCCAAGTGATATTTTCAGGATCCCGCTCTTGTAGGGAAATCAATATGTGTATAGGAGGAACACGTCTCTTTGTCAAATAAAAAACATGTTGCTTTTCATCTGAAGTCAACATGCCAACAAGCACATGACCTTCAAGCCTAACAGGTAATCCATGATTTTGAACTCCACATTTTACATCAACCTTCCATCTAGACTCATCTTGATGAGTCAATATGATTTTGAACAGACATCCACATCTCTTAGTTGCACTATAAGTTTCACTTTTATCCTTGTATTTCCCCCTTTATCACACCCAAAAGTTATTTTGTTACTCCTTCCTCTCTTACCGGTTTCAGTGTCCGAACACTTGATAATAACAATGATTTTATTTCTTATTCCAATCTCTTTGATCTAGCTTGTAACCTCTTCTCGTGTAACGAATGTTTGTGTTGTAGAGAATACATCAGTGGTATCTACAGAGGACTCGTTTTTTTTGACAAACTTGGACCAAGTTTTCCATACCTGAAATGAAAAAAATATAAAAAAACGCGTTCCGGAAGACTTCAAAAAGTGTTTCGGTTTACATTTAAGAACAAAGCAGAACACTATTGGAAATTGTTCCGGTATATAAAACTGCATTTCAGAAGACTTTCCTAATATGTTTCGGTTTGCATAAAAATCATTTTTAAAATCGAAACACTTTCAAAAACTCTTGCGAAACATTTTTTTGAAAGTTTAGAACACTTATTTGTACTGTTCCGGTTCATATTTAACATACTAGAAGACTTGGACGAACTCTTCCAAAATATCTTTCGAACCAATTTGTTGGGGTACAAATTTCAAACTTTTTGATGAATGGTAAAAAATAAAAAAAATAAAATGATTAAATTCTGCTAAGAGTAAAATTGACATTTTAAAAAAAAAGTAGGGGTACAACTAAAATTAGGGGTACAAAGTAAATTTTTCTTAAAATCCTCATTGTTGGGCCACTATAGAAAGCCCAAGATATTGTTCCATCTGAGAAACCCAAAAACCTTTACTGAATTTCAAGCGATACCCTTTAGCGTTTGTTTTGCCTTCAAACAAACCTGTTGTGCTAAGCAAAGCGACGACGGTGGAAGTCGTATCGTCTTCTCATCCATTCACAGTAAGCATCTCTCTCTCTCTCATAAATTTTCTTTCTGTTTTTATTTTCAAAAACACAAACTAAGCCATGCAAAGATCTCTTCTCACCATTTTCAATTGCCTCTCTCTCCATCCCTCTCTCTCTGTCTATGAATGGGTCCTCAAATCCCACTGGGACCCAATTGCTTCTCTTCTTGAACAATTTTTAAGAATGCCCATTTGAGAAACCCTTTTGTTTAATTTGATTAAAAATTGCATCTTTTTCAATGGCGTTGGTGTTTTTTCTGGCATGCTACCAAATATGCTATTCTAGTTTATGAGTGTTAGTTTCATGAAATTGGAAGGGTTGTTATGTAGAGTTGTTTCTTCTGAGTGTGTTTGGCTGTGTGTCTGAGGTTTAGTGATTAATAATGATGTTTGATTCACATGATTGAAATGAGATAGGAAGGGCTTTATGTTGGAATTATGGACTAGCCTTTGATTGATAGGCAATGTAAGGGTGGAAGATTTTCTTTTTAAGTTGACGGCCCTTCGCAGGCCAATAGCGTAGCGGTGGGGGGTCCTGCCACCAAGCTACACCGCAATATCGCGCTATTGACAACCTTGGTTTTAATTGACTTGTTTGTTTTCTTGACTTTTGTGTTTTGCTTTAAGGCCTGTGTTTTGTTTTAGTAACTTCATTACATTTAATAACATTTCATGAATTTATAGTATTAACTATTTAATATGTATAATATAATTCCAACAGCTGTCATCTGGGTTTTCCCCTTTGAACGCTGTTCACACAAGGAAAACAGAATGTTGCAACTCAGTGAAGCATGAGTAGACGGTAGCCGAAATTGAGGATTGTCAATTGCTTCGTTTGGTTTATAAGAAGGAACCATCCCTAAAGTTTGCAGTATAAGTTTTTCAATTTTCCAGGTAAAGAAATTTCTTCATAAACTTTATATAGATTAGTTCTCATGATACGTGATTTCTTGATGGATTGAGTTGTAAGATACACGTTTCTGTCAAACTACTTTTGAAAATCCTTTACTTTATTTCAATTTTATAAATAATTGGTCAAGACCTTTGTCTTTTTATTGTTGAATATTGATCAATATTTCGTGAATTTGGAGTATGAAAAAAAATTAAGAATAGTGGTAATCCTTGTATGCTATATCCTGTTATAGTGATTTTGCAATGGGCTGCTATATTTTGTTATCCGAGATTAATAACTGTGCTTTTGTTCCTCTCCCCTGTGAATGAATGATGCCTTCTGTAGTTTAAGAATAAGTTAAACAAACACGTTGAACTTGTGTCACTCAATGTCAATACCAACATGCATTAGATATGTTCAATCAAATACTATATAATATGAAATTCTTTAGACATAGACTCCAAAGAGTTTATATAGAGTGAGCACCTTACAAACCAGTTTTGTAAGGAAGAGTTATGTCAAAACGCTAATAGATATCTCTTTCATGTTTATTATTTATCAACGAATTGCATTAATATTGTGTTTCCTCATATTTTTACAGTGTCAATTTTACCTCAATACGCTGTTTACTTAAGGAAAAGAGAATTTCATAACTCGATGAAGCATGAGTAGATGGAAGTCAAAGTTGAGGATTTTCAATTACTTCCTTTCGATTATTACAGGAAGGATCCATCCCTAAAATCTGCAGTATAAATCATTCAATTTTTTTCAGGTAAATGAAGTTCATCTTAAATTTTATGTAGATTAGTTGTCGAGATATGCAAGCAATAAAAAACAATAACAATAACAACAACACATGCTGTCATTTCTTGATGTTTTGAAAGATACGAACTTCATTCAAAATATACTTTTGGAAATTCATTAATTTGTTATCATTCTAAAAGTAATTAGTTAGCTTCTTAAGTTTCAACATGTCGTATGCATTCAACAAGTTGCTTATTTGCTTGACTTTGGGGGCTATCAATTTCCGATTGTAGAAAATTATGATTTGTTCGGATCCTACTTCGCCAGTGTTATCAAATATCCAGCATGGTGGATATACATGGCAGTTTTTGGGCTCCCCGCAATGGTAAATGTAAGCTGATATTGCAGGTTTTTCCGTCATAATCTGTTATAACGGCGCCGCAAGATGGCTGTTATGGCGGCGGGATTTTGGCGCTCTGCCATGGACTACCACCCGCCATCGACAACACTGAGCTCCTATTTGACAACCGTGCTTAGAATCTTTTCTTTTAATGTTTTGGCGATTTTTCTTATCTTCTCTAGCCTTTTGTTCTTTTAAGAGTTTGCATTACCCTTGTCAATTGCGACCTCCCTTCTATTTTGATAAGTTACCTTTACAAAACAAAATCAAAAAAGAAATTCAAGCTTCTGTTTTTCACTTAACTTTTTTTCTCATTTTAGTCATCAGTAATGGAAGTGGGAGTGGTGGATCCTTACACAACAAATCCAGGTCCAATTGATGGTTCAGTTCTATATGATCAAGACAAGCACGTATCAAACGCAGTTTGGGAAGGGCAGGTGCATTTTGCTAACTGCCACTACCTTCCGCTTCACTATATTTCGTTTTCTTTTCTGAAAATTAATTGACTATTTGTATAACTGTTCTCTCGTTAATACCTTTATTAGCAGGAGCGGTGCCCTCAGATGTCACGAACACACTTCAAAACTCGATCAGTGGACACTTACACCAAAACAGGTTGAATTGGTAGAGAAGGCTGGATTTGGATACTTAAGGTCAATTCCAGCTATTAGTCTAGACAACCCACTTATCTCTGCTCTAGTTGAAAGATGGAGAAGAGAAACAAACACTTTTCACTTGAATGTTGGTGAAATGACAGTAACCCTTAAAGATGTCGCGCGCTCTTGCTTGGGCTGGCAATTGACGGGGAACCCGTAATAGGCCTGACATATACCTCATGCCATTCCGTTTGTGAAAAGTATCTTGGCCGATCACCCGAATCGGGATACACGAGTGGCGGGATGGTGAAGCTAAGTTGGTTGAAGGAGTTCTTTTCTCGATGTCCTGATGTTGCTCCAATTGAAGTGATCGAGCAACATACTCGTGCTTATCTTCTTTATCTTGTAGGTAGTACCATATTCTCCACAACTACAGGGAATAAGGTCCCTGTAATGTATTTGCCGTTGTTTGAGAATTTTGTTAGATGTGGACAATATGCATGGGGCTCGGCGGCTTTGTCGTTCTTGTATAGAGCACTAGGAAATGCCTCGCTAAGAACTCAAAGCACCATCAGTGGCTGTTTAACACTACTGCAGGTTGTGGTCCTCTTTATCATTTTCTTTCGAACTGTAGTTTTTCTTGCTTATCAGATTGAAGGCGTGTTATGTAACACGTGTCAGGTGTCGTGGACACAACACCATGTGTTGACATTTTCTCAGTTTAATATTGGTGTCACCATGTTACTGTTTGGTTGGTGTTCGTGTATGTGTTATTGCTTCACAGGATTTAACCGATTATTATGCATTTGCAGTGTTGGAGTTACTTTCATCTAAATGTTGACGACCAAAGCTCAATCTTGATATGATGCATGATCGATTTCCCTTTGTGCTTAGATGGAAAGGAAAACAAAGTGGCCCAACTGCAAATCGCGATGTGGTATTTTATCGGAAAGCTTTGGATTCCCTAAAACCGTGTGATGTAAGTCTTATTTTCATTCTCATGTTTAATATAGGCATGTTAATATTCTATATATTTTTTTAAGATATAGAATCCAGTTTTACTAGTCTAGATCTACAGGTGGAATGGCTCCCCTACCGAAACATGGACAGCATGGTAATTCCAGATCATATCAAAAGCACTTTAATTATTGGGAGGTCAAAGACAATGCTAATATGCTTTGACAAGGCTGAAAGACATCTTCCAAATCGGTGCTTAAGGCAATATGGCATGCTTCAATCAATTCCGGATGATGTGGAGCGATGGGAGAGGAAGAGTAGAGGAGTTGACGGTGGGGTTGATTTATCTGGAAAAATGGAGTCAGAACTTACTGAGTGGATGGACCGTCAGCTGTACATTGTTGATGGAGACGAGGGTGTTGATGAAAGCGAGTACATGGATTGGTATATGAGGATTACCCGCAAGTTCATAGGGAGGCCTATTTCTCTGTCATCTGAGTTTCAAAGAACGGTAAGGATATGTTTCACGAGTTAATTTTTATGTATCAAGTAGCAATTGTAGATTAAGTTTGAAATGCTTTTTTATAGAAAATAAACAAATCCTTGCAGAATGCTGGTCTGAGGGATATCGCACACATTGCCGATACTTTTTCAACCAAAGGGTTAGATCCGCAACAAATAGAATCAATATCTCGGATACGATATATTGCACATGAATGTTTGAGAGACCAAATCAGTGGTCCAACAATAGTAACAGCCCCACCTCAAGCTGAACATGGAAAACGAGTAAGGGGAAAGGAGAGGGTCAGAAGAAAAGGCGGGGCAGGTAAACGATTGCGGAAGGATGGTGTGATTCAATATAACGTTGCTAGCGAGGACGAACAACCTCAATTCTATGGCACCACTATTGAGGTTAACCAATTGCATCTAAGTCACATGGATAGAGAGATGGAGCATCATGCACAATTATATACTGTGGAAAATGCAGTAAATTCTGTCCGTATGCTTCACGCAGAAGCTGAAAATATGCACCTCTGCGACACACACCTTGGGGTTGATCAATCTGAGCTAGGCTATGATGACGATGAAAACGACGATTTTAACCATGATGATCTGAAGCAAGAAGCTGATGAGGAAATAAAAGAAGAGTTTAACCATATGACTTCCGAGCAAAATATTGAGGAGCTCCATGTAGGGAATGAGATCGATCATATAGATCAAGATTTACGACCGTGTGATCATATTGTGATCGACGATTCACAGTTTTGTGACGTAAGTCACGAGATCAGCAATACAAAAAACTTTTCAGATGATGTGGACGAAGTCAATCACACGCATTTTGTCGATCCACAAGAATTCAATCCAAGTGAAGATTTTGTTAATTCTCAACTTTCTCATGTTAATGATGAAAGTGAACTACCATCATCTGCTATAGCAACAATAGAAGTGTCTCAACATTCTTCAATTGAACCTCATGGTGATATTTCCCAGAAAGGTGATTGTAGTGTTGCTGTATAGTGCATAGCTTACATTTACATTTATTTGTAGAGAAGCAAAATACAAAAGTTTTTAGGCAGACTTAATTCTCATGAGAAGTGATCATGCCATGTATAATTATTTATATTCATTTTTTGATGCCTAACTTGCATTTTCTTATATTAGTAACAATCATTGTCTTCTGATTTTCTTTTTCTTAAGAATAAATGGTTGTAGAAAATGTTCATTTGCGATTTATTGAAATAGAAACTCTGATTTCTTTCATTGACATTGTTCATGAATGATTAGAAAAACTTTCCGCGTCCTAGGAACTGAAACAGAGTCAACTAATCCATTTATTATGTACTAACATATAGTTTAAAAAACAAAAGAAAATAAAGAATTGAAATCTCAAGACATATCAAGTATAGAGGAATCCTTTTTCTTTGCAACATGTGCGAGCACGATTTATTTAGGCCATTTATCAATTATATTTTAATAGACTATGTATTAAAACTGATATAAATTATCTTTTAAAATGTAATAGACTATGTATTAAAACTATGATATATAAATTATCTTTTAAAATGTAATAGACTATGTATTAAAGCTATAATATCATAATAACTGAGATGGTACGCATGATTTTCTTTTTAAAATGTAATAAAAGTATAAATAAGAAAAATAATTTTTTGATTAAATTAGTTTATTATTTTTAAAATAAAAATAAATTTATTTTATTAAAATTGTTTTACACCAGTAATACATATTTTAATTTTTTATATATTATTTTTAAAAATTTTGTATCTTAATTAAAAATAATTTTAAAATAAAAATATTAAATACATAAATAATTAAAAAATAATATATTTTTCTCGTGTTTCAATAATACATTAGTTTTACTTATATTTATTTTAGCTGTAAAAAAATGTAATAAAATGTGCGTTCACACGGATCTTGATATGGTTACATATGCGTTATGGTTACATATGCGTTAACACAATACTGATCTGTTACCCATACGTGCACACAAATTTTGGTATGGTTATCCGTGTGTTAACATGAATACATTACCCGTGTGTTCACACGCGTACGGGTGTCGTATGCACATTTTTGTTTAATATAATAAAAATGCCAATAAGAAAACCAAAATTATTTTAGCAAGTAGTTGGTTATCTAAAAAAAAAAGACATATTCTTAAATAAATTATAATTATTTTACATCAATAATATATATTTTAATTTTTCATATATTATCTTTAATAATTTTGTAATTTAAATTAAAATAATTTTAAAATCAAAATATTAAATACATAAATAATTAAAAATAATATATTTTTTTTCGTGTTTCGATTAATACATTAGTTTTACTTATATTTTTTTAGTTGTACAAAAAATATAATAAAATGCGCGTTCACATGGATTTTAGTATCGTTACATGTGCATTAATACGATATTAATATATTACCCGTGCGTTCGTACTAATTTTGGTATAATTATCCATGCGTTAATATGATGCTGGTGTGTTATCCGTGCGTTCACACGTGTAATGGTGTCGTACGCACACTTTAGTTTAATATAATAAAAATGTCAATAACAAAAACCAAAATTATTTTAGCAAAATAGTTTGTTATTAAAAAAAGATATGTTTTTAAATAAAAATAAAATTATTTTACATCAATAATATATATTTTAAATTTTCATATATTATCTTTAATATTTTTGTATTTTAAATTAAAATGATTTTAAAATAAAATATTAAAAATAAAATATTTATACGTGATTTTAACTTTTATTTTGTTTTGATTATACAAAAAATATAATAATCCGTGCGTTTGCATGAATTTTGATATGGCTACCTGCACATACACATTTAGTACGTTTTTGTGTGAGATATGATTTTACACACGCATTTGTTTGCAAATTATAATAAATATAGGAAATTAAAAAGGAGAAAACTTAAAAATAATAGTAAATTTAAATTATAATAATCATAGAAGACAAAATGTAGACAATTTTTTTTATCAATAATATGAATAAAAATATAAACTAATGAAATTTGTATTAGATAAGTCAGTGGTTTAAATTTTTAACAAATAAGACAATTATTTTATAAAAGAGAATACAATTTTAAAATATCTATTTAATATTTTTAATAAGCTCCTTTATTCTTTTTTACATATTAGGAAAAAAGGTCGTAAGTTTTTATTATTTAATATTCAAGCAAGGGGACCCAATGTCCCATATGCGTTTTGTTATAGGGATGAAATATCTTTCTAGAATCATGCAGAAAACAGAAATGCTATGTGTACACCAACATATACACTACACCGTATTCTGATTTTACAAATGCTGCCTTTTTGCCTTTTTTCATTTCACTACAGCATACTGCCTTTTTGCCTTTTTTCATTTCACTATAGCATGTGGGCCATAGTTAACTCTTAACCACATATTCTTAGTTGTACAATCCATCACTTTACCATTTCTTCTTCTTCCTCTTCCGCCAGTTACAATAACTTCTCCCACCATTTTTTCATGATAACATCTCCAACCATTCTCAATGAAGTTGAAGATGAAGATTAAGTGATTAAGAAAAAAATCAAATTTACTTGACATCATTAAAGCAATAAAGATGAAGATTTAACTCATTAAGCTTTTAGGTATATTAAAGTTTCATCTAATAATACCAATCTTGTTCTTTTGAATCAAAGTTTGTGTTGTTTATAATGAAAGATGAATAAAGAATGCTATTGATTTCGTATTGAATGGTTGAATGTTCATTAACCGTGTTGTTAACTGTATTGACCAACTTTGATCACTACGTTAACCATATGCATTTATTGTTCAAACGATTTCATATATTTATTCTAATAGGTTCGTTAACCATTTTATGCACTATATTAACCAACTTGTGCGACTCTATTAACCAACTGCATAATAAAAAATGTTATAAACTTGCAGTTATGTTTGAGAGTATATTAACCAAGTTATAGACAATATTAACCATGTTTTTGCACACTATTAACCAACTTTGTTATAAATTTATGTTATACATCTAATTGACATATTTTGTGCAGTTTTTGTGACAAAATGGACAGTTCAAACGTTTTGATAGATTGTGGTGGTAGTCAAATAGAAGATGTAGAAGTTGACCATGTGACACCCCGATTTAATTCGAATATTAAATAAATGAGAATTTAATTATTTATTTAATTAAAGTCTTAAGTATTTATATTTTTGGATTTAATTGGATTAATTGAAGAAAGAAGGGTTGGAGGTGTGCAGAGTAAATAGTGGGTGTGAGGAGTAAATCACTCTACTTTTACTAATTATTAACTATGTATTTTATTTGGAATAATAAAGGAGTATTAAAAGGAATATAAAAAGGAAAAGAAGGAAAAAAGAGTCTTTTTGAGAAAAAGCTATTTCACGTAGAATTGGAGAAGAGAAGTGAAGAGAGGAAAAAGCCGACGCCGAGGAAATCGAAGATCATCGCGAGGTAAGGGGTGATTTCATTCGGTTTTAATGCCTTATGGGTTTTGGGAATCAACCGGGTAATCGGGTATGTTAGGAAAATTGATTATAGGTTTGTAGGATGAAACCCTATTTTGTGTCGGATTATAGAATTAAGATCATTAGTGTGTCGAATAAATAATAGGAATGATGAAACTATGATATGTAATGTTGTAATGATGTATAATGGTCGTATGTTGGTGTTCCCGAAGTTATAATTCGTATAGGAATGATTGGGAATGGTTTGAAATGCATAAATGCTGTCAAATAGCAGAATTTTGGTTCTGCAGGTCGTGGGAACCGGTTCCCTGTGGGAAGGAACCGGGTTCCCAGTGTTAATTTTTCAAAACTGGGGAATTTTGCACTCAGGAACCGGTTCCTGTATATGTCGGAACCGGGTTCCCATACAAATTCAGAAGCGTGATTTTCAGACTCACAGAACGGTTCGTATATGTAGGAACCGGTTCCATGTGTAATTTTTCAAAATACTCAAAACTTCAAAATTCATATTTTCTAAAATGTAACTCGATCGAAAGTTTTCGGCATTATTTCTTAAATTAAAAATACTATCTTTAAAAGAGAAAATATTATTTTGCTAAAATTATTTAAAAATAGTCGAGCTTCCGATTTTTGAAAAAGTGTGGATGGTCAAGGATAATGGGAAATTAATATGAATGGTCTGAGTTATCGGATGAGAACTAATGTTTACAATATTGTGTTGATTATTCATTATGATTGAACGCGATACATTGGTGATTGACATTAAGTGAATTATGTTGAGATCATAATCTGGGAATTGGTTTAGATTGTTCTGACAGGGTGAACGAAGACTGACGCTTATGTGTTGGTTTCCTTGTTGTCTATTCATGATTGTATTGATATCACGTGTTGTTGTCAATGTTGTGTATCCATGATGGTTGTTGATCTCGGTTGTTATTGTTGTATATGATGGTGTTAGTCTTACTAATTGAAGAGTAAGCGTTTGGCGTATTTATGCTTTGTGATAATTATTTCATGATTATGTTGTTATCATGTGATATTCGTTGATGTTGGCATTATGTGGAATTATGTTGTGATCATAATCCGTTGAATTGATGTTGCATGCTTTTATGGTGCATGCATAAGCATTTGTTATTGGTTCATTCCCATTGTGTGGAGGTGAACTGGCAGAGCCAATAGACTTACCTGGTTCAGAGGTAGTGAGGTTAGATTCTTGACCCAGTGTTATGGGCGAATCATGGATTCTTGACTCAGTGTTCTGGGCGAATCATGGATTTCCGCTGTCTTTCCACATGTAAACGGAGCAGTGGGTGAACTCGGTTCACGTTTTGGTACCACATGCATAGAGTCTGCATTGCATATGGGATTGTAACATGCTAGGATGGTTTCCAGTGTTGCACCTTCCATTGTTTTTTATATTGCATGTTCATTATGTGAAATGCATTTGTGAATTGGCTATGACTATGTGTTTGGATAATGGACTAATGTATTCGATTATTCTGTTGTATTTAAAAACGTATAATGCATTTTATATTGGATAGAAATCTCACCCTTACTTTGATGATTTCAGATTCAAAGTGATTAGCTGCTTGGAATTGGTGAGGATAGCTCTAGAGTTGAGTCAGTTAGTTAATCTGCGTGTCAGTGTCGTGCTCTGGTAGATGTAACACTGGGGAAACGTTTGTTTTGAAATCCTTAATGGATATCCTTAATTGTTTTTGAATTATGTTTTGATTTATTATCCTGGAATAACTATGAACGATGTATTCGGGATTTGTTATGTTTCATTTCCGCTGTTAAACATAACTTTAAGTCTGATTTATTAAATGAATTATTCTTCAGTGAAAGCATGACAACTGTGTTGATTGATTTGAAATATTTAAATTGTGACGCCTCTTGAATTATGATTAAATACTCTGATTATTATTTATAAAAACGCGGGTAATTAGAAGGGGTGTTACAATAGTGGTATCAGAGCATAGTCGGTCTTGTCTTAGTGTCATTATCCCTTTGTACGCGACAAGTGTGTACAACACTGTCGGTACTTGATACTTTTCTGATGGATCATTGCAGGAGTAGTGTGAAACTAAGTGGGGGGGGGGGGGAAGAGATGCTTCCCGGATATGTTCCAATTGTAAGTCATTGGTACGAAGTACTGCTTGAGAAGACAGTGCAAGAGTGGTTAGAGTTGTTGGAATCGTTTGGACGTGAGTCATAGTTGGAAGTGCAAAGAGGCAAGTACGATTCTGAGAACGGAAAGTGTTGGTAATGATGGTTTATACTCCAGTATGGTTATCGGATGTCTATGGACAAATTGAGGACTTGATCACCCTTAATCTCTTGTTGATAGTAGACGGAATCGTATTGGATGGTATATAATTGTCTTACTATCTAAATGGGACATAAGGTGATGAATATGAATGAAGTTTGGTAGAAGCTTGTGAACCATATGAGTTGACGAAGGTTCTAATAAGGACGACGAATTAAGATGGATGATCGGTTGATTAAAGGTACATGTTTTATTAATGGCATACCTTTAATTGCAATTATTGATACTGGAGCGACGCATTCTTTTATTGCTTTGGATTGTGCTAAAAGATTAAATCTGGAAATTTCTAATTTGGATGGAAGTATGGTTATTGACACACCTGCGTCGGGTTCAGTGACTACTTCATATGTTTGTAGGAATTGTCCTATTGTCATTTTAGTAGAGGTTTCGGTATGGATTTAGAGTGCTTACCTTTAGAACAACTTGATATTATCCTTGGAATGAACTGGTTGGTATTCAACCAGGTTCATATCAATTGTTTTGAGAAGACAGTCATATTCCCTGAAGAAGTAAAAGTTGAGAATGTGACTATGTCCGTTAAGCAGATGAATTCAGCCGTTAAAGATGGTGCAATGGTGTTTATGTTGTATTCTTAGACGGAAGTGAAAGGAAAATCTAAGAGTGATGAATTACCGGTAGTGAAGAATTGTTTTGAGATTGTTCCGAGTAAGTTGGATTTCCAGAAGTGTTTCCGGAGGATTTTAGTGAGCTACCACCTGAGAGAGAAGTGGAGTTTGCTACAGATTTAATTCCTAGAACTAATCCGGTGTCGATGGCGCCTTATCGCATGTCGGCATCTGAGTTGTCTGAGTTAAAGAAACAGTTGGAAGAGTTGCTTGAGAAGAAGTTTATTCGACCTAGTGTTTCGCCGTGGGGTGTGCCGATATTGTTAGTTAAGAAGAAGGAAGGTACGATGAGACTGTGTGTTGATTACAGGCAGTTGAATAAAGTGACAATCAAGAATCGGTATCCATTGCCGAGGATTGATGATTTGATGGATCAGTTGGTTGGAGCTTGTGTATTTAGTAAAAATTGGTCTGAGGTCTGGATATTATCAGATTCGTGTTAAGGCGGGAGATATTCAGAAGACTGCATTTAGAACGAGGTATGGGCATTATGAATATTCTGTTATGCCATTTGGAGTTACTAATGCACCTGGTGTTTTTATGGAGTATATGAGCAGGATATTCCATCCGTATCTTGACAAGTTTGTGGTGGTATTTATTGACGGCATTTTGATCTACTCAAAGAATGATGAAGAGCATGCAAAGCATCTTAGGATTGTATTGGAATTATTGAAGGAGAAGAAACTTTATGCGAAGTTGTCTAAATGTGAGTTTTGGTTAAGCGAAGTGAGTTTTCTTGGTCATGTGATTTCCAAGTATGGTATTGCTGTTGATCCTACAAAAGTAGAAGCGGTATCTCAGTGGGAAGCGCCGAAGAATGCTTCAGAGATTCGTAGTTTTCTTGGTCTTGCAGGTTACTACAGGAAATTGATTGAGGGGTTTTCGAAGTTAGCTTTACCGTTGACTAAGTTGACGAGAAAAGGTCAAGCATTTGTTTGGGATATAGATTGTGAGGAAGGATTCCAAGAGTTGAAGAGGAGGTTGACTAGTGCTCCGATTTTAGTTTTGCCGAATCCGGAAGAATCTTTCGTGGTGTATTGTGATGCGTCCTTGATGGGTTTGGGCGGTGTTTTGATGCAAGATAGGCAAGTTGTGGCTTATGCTTCAAGACAGTTGAAGACTCATGAAAGGAATTACCCGACTCATGATTTAGAGTTGGCAGCTGTTGTGTTCGTTTTGAAATTGTGGAGGCATTATCTGTATGGTTCACGGTTTGAGGTGTTTAGTAATCACAAGAGCCTGAAGTATCTATTTGATCAGAAAGAGTTGAACATGAGGCAGAGAAGGTGGTTAGAGTTTCTCAAGGATTATGATTTCGGTTTGAATTACCATCCTGGTAAGGCAAACGCGTGGCGATGCGCTGAGGTGAAGTCCTTGCATATGTCGATGTTAATGGTTCGTGAATTGGATTTAGTGGAACAATTCAGAGACTTAAGCTTGGTATGTGAAACTACACCGGATAGTGTGAAGTTGGGCATGTTGAAGCTGACTAGTGGTATTTTGGAAGAGATTCAAAATGGACAGAAGTCTGATGTTGGTTTGGTGGATAAGCTGACATTGATTAACCAAGGTCAAGGAGGTGAGTTCCGAATTGATTAGAATGGCGTTATGAGATTTGGTGATAGAGTGTGTGTTCCGGATGTTGCTGAGATCAGAAAAAGTATTTTGGAAGAAGGACATCGTAGTGGGTTGAGTATTCATCCTGGTGCTACTAAGATGTATCATGATTTGAAGAAATTATTTTGGTGGCCTGGAATGAAAAAGGAAATTGCCGAGTTTGTGTATGCATGTTTGGTTTGTCAAAAATCAAAGATTGAACATCAGAAGCCGTCAGGATTGATGGAACCGTTGTTTGTTTCGGAATGGAAATGGGATGGCATCTCTATGGATTTTGTGTCGGGGTTGCCACGGACAACGAAGAACTGTGATTCTATTTGGGTTATTGTCGATCGATTGACAAAGTCTGCTCACTTTATTCCGATAAGAATGGATTATCCGATGGAGAGGTTGGCAGAATTGTATGTTGAGAAGATTGTGAGTTTGCATGGTATTCCGTCTAGCATTGTGTCGGATAGAGATCCGAGGTTTACATCTAAGTTCTGGACAGGATTACAGGAAGCTTTGGGTACTAAGTTACGATTAAGTTCTGCATATCATCCACAGACAGATGGTCTGGCGGAGAGGACGATTCAGTCGTTAGAAGATTTGTTGAGGGCTTGTGTGTTAGAGAAGGGTGAAGCTTGGGATAGCTACCTACCGTTGATAGAGTTTACCTACAACAATAGTTTTCATTCGAGCATTGGTATGACTCCGTTTGAGGCATTGTATGGTAGGAGATGTCTGACACCGTTGTGTTGGTACGAACCGAGAAAGTGTTGTGATTGGACCGTAGATTGTTCAACAAACTTCGAAAAGATCAATATGATTCAGAGAAGATGAGGACTTCGTAGTCGCGAAAAGTTATCATGATAAGAGGAGGAAAGATCTTGAGTTTAGTGAAGGAGATCATGTGTTCATGAGAGCACCGATGATCGGTATTGGTCGAGCTCAAGTCAAGGAAGTTGACTCCGCGCTTTATTGGTCCGCTTCAAATTACCAAGAGAGTTGGAAAGTTGCTTATCGATTGCTTTACCGCACTTCGAATTTGCATGATGTTTTCCATGTATCTCAGTTGAGGAGGTACATTGCGGATCCGTCTCATGAGATTCAAGTAGAGGATGTACATGTACGAGATAATTTGACTATTGAAGCAGTACCTGCGTGAATTGAGGATCGGAAAGTGAAGCAATTACAGGGTAAAGAGATAGCACTGGTACGAGTAGCTTGGGGAGGACCAACTGAAGGAAATGTAACTTGGGAGCTGGAGAGTCAGATGAAGGACTCGTATCCCGAACTTTTCGTCTAAGGTATGTTTTCGAGGACGAAAACTCTTTTAGTGGGGGAGAGTTGTGACACCCCGATTTAATTCGAATATTAAATAAATGAGAATTTAATTATTTATTTAATTAAAGTCTTAAGTATTTATATTTTTGGATTTAATTGGATTAATTGAAGAAAGAAGGTTGAGGTGTGCAGTAAATAGTGTGAGGAGTAAATCACTCTACTTTTACTAATTATTAACTATGTATTTTATTTGGAATAATAAAGGAGTATTAAAAGGAATATAAAAAGGAAAAGAAGGAAAAAAGAGTCTTTTTGGGAAAAAGCTATTTCACGTAGAATTGGAGAAGAGAAGTGAAGAGAGAAAAGCCGACGCCGAGGAAATCGAAGATCATCGCGAGGTAAGGGGTGATTTCATTCAGTTTTAATGCCTTATGGGTTTTGGGAATCAACCGGGTAATCGGGTATGTTAGGAAAATTGATTATAGGTTTGTAGGATGAAACCCTATTTTGTGTCGGATTATAGAATTAAGATCATTGTGTCGAATAAATAATAGGAATGATGAAACTATGATATGTAATGTTGTAATGATGTATAATGGTCGATGTTGGTGTCCGGTTATAATTGTATAGGAATGATTGGGAATGGTTTGAAATGCATAAATGTCAAATAGCGAATTTTGGTTCTGAAATGGGAACCGGTCCCTGTGGGAAGGAACCGGTTCCCGTTAATTTTCAAACCGGGAATTTTGCACTCGTGAACCAGCCTCGATATGCGGAACCGGTTCCCATACAAATTCGTGAAGCGTGATTTTCAGACTTCAGAACCGGTTCCCATATGTAGGAACCGGTTCCATGTGTAATTTTCAAAATACTCAAAACTTCAAAAATTCATATTTTCTAAACAGAACTCGATTCGAGTGCCGCTTTCATTATTTCTTAAATTAAAAATACTATCTTTTAAAAAGAGAAAAATATTATTTTGCTAAAATTATTTTAAAAATAGTCGAGCTTCCGATTTTTGAAAAAGTGTGGATGGTCAAGGATAATGGGAAATTAATATGAATGGTCTGAGTTATCGGATGAGAACTAATGTTTACAATATTGTGTTGATTATTCATTATGATTGAACGAGATACATTGGTGATTGACATTAAGTGAATTATGTTGAGATCATAATCTGGGAATTGGTTTAGATTGTTCTGACAGGGTGAACGAAGACTGACGCTTATGTGTTGGTTTCCTTGTTGTCTATTCATGATTGTATTGATATCACGTGTTGTTGTCAATGTTGTGTATCCATGATGGTTGTTGATCTCGGTTGTTATTGTTGTATATGATGGTGTTAGTCTTACTAATTGAAGAGTAAGCGTTTACGATTTATGCTTTGTGATAATTATTTCATGATTATGTTGTTATCATGCGATATTCGTTGATGTTGGCATTATGTGGAATTATGTTGTGATCATAATCCGTTGAATTGATGTTGCATGCTTTTATGGTGCATGCATAAGCATTTGTTATTGGTTCATTCCCATTGTGTGGAGGTGAACTGGCAGAGCCAATAGACTTACCTGGTTCAGAGGTAGTGAGGCTAGATTCTTGACCAGTTGTTATGGGCGAATCATGGATTCTTGACTCTGTTCGGGCGAATCATGGATTTCACTGTCTTTCCACATGTAAACGGGAGTGGGTGAACTCGGTTCACGTTTTGGTACCACATGCATAGAGTCTGCATTGCATATGGGATTGTAACATGCTAGGATGGTTTCCAGTGTTGCACCTTCCATTGTTTTTTATATTGCATGTTCATTATGTGAAATGCATTTGTGAATTGGCTATGACTATGTGTTTGGATAATGGACTAATGTATTCGATTATTCTGTTGTATTTAAAAACGTATAATGCATTTTATATTGGATAGAAATCTCACCCTTACTTTGATGATTTGATTGAAGTGATTAATCGCTTGGAATTGGTGAGGATTGCTCTAGAGTTGAGTCGCTTAGTTAATCCCGTGTCGGTCGTGCTCCGTAGATGTAACATGGGGAACGCTTGTTTTGAAATCCTTAATGGATATCCTTAATTGTTTTTGAATTATGTTTTGATTTATTATCCTGGAATAACTATGAACGATGTATTCAGGATTTGTTATGTTTCATTTCCGCTGTTAAACATAACTTTAAGTCTGATTTATTAAATGAATTATTCTTCAGTGAAAGCATGACAACTGTGTTGATTGATTTGAAATATTTAAATTGTGACGCCTCTTGAATTATGATTAAATACTCTGATTATTATTTATAAAAACACGGGTAATTAGAAGGGGTGTTACAGACCACGGTGATGGTGATGGCGTTGACGATGATTCACGTTGGGTTCCTGAAATTGGGATGTGTTTTTCTTGTGTAGAGGAAGTTAAAACATATTATCAAGAGTATGCTTTGAAAAAGGGTTTCGGATGGAGGATAAGGTCATCGAAAAAGGGAGATGATGGGGAGCTCAGCTACCTAATACTTTCATGTACAAGAGAGGGGTCTAAAGTTTCAAAAATATCATGCACGTTTAAGACACTACCATCTAGACCCAAAAATTGTCCTGCCAAGATTTGTATTAAAATGAAAGAAGATGGTTTGTGGTACGTTACACAATTTAAATCTAACCATACTCATGAGACTAGCCCTACTAAAGCAAGATTGTTCAAGGCCAACAAGAAAATGAACTTACATGTGAGAAGAATAATTCATATCAATGATGATGCGGGAGTAAGAATCAACAAGACTTTTCAATCGCTGGTTAAAGATGCAGGTGAGCATGAAAATATTCCCTTTTGTGAAAAAGACGTTAGGAACTATATCAACAAAGAACGCTGTGCAATTGGAAAAGAAGGTGATGGTAAGGCTTTGATAAGTTATTTTTGTAAAATGAGGGAACAAAATTCAAATTTCTTCTATGACATAGTTTTGGATGATGATTTTCATGTGAGGAATGTATTTTGGGATGATGCAAGATGTAGAGCCGCTTATGAATATTTTGGAGATGTTGTAACATTTGACACAACATACTTGACTAACAAGTATGACATGCCTTTTGCTGCACTTGTGGGGGTGAATCACCATGGTCAATCAACTTTACTTGGGTATGGATTTCTATCAGGTGAAGACACAAATTCTTTTGTGTGGCTTTTCAAGTCATGGCTTCGTTGTATGCTAGAAAAAGCACCTTTGGGTATTGTGACCGATCAATGTAAGGCTATGAAAAATGCTATTGAGTTAGTCTTCCCTACAACTTGTCATAGATGGTGTTTATGGCATATAATGAAAAAAGTTCCAGAAAAGCTTAGCGGATATGGTGAATACAAAAGGATCAAGTATGCGATGAAAGAAGCCGTCTATGATACATTCACAACAACTAGTTTTGAACAAAAGTGGTGTTCCTTCATAGAAAATTTTAATCTCCAAGAAAATGATTGGTTGGGTGGGTTGTATATTGAGCGACATAGGTGGGCACCAACTTTGTTAAGGAAATATTTTTGGGCAGGTATGTCAACTACGCAACGTAGTGAGAGCATACATGCTTTCTTTGATGGATATATTAATTCTACAACAAGTCTAAACCAGTTTGTGGAACAATATGATAATGCTCTTAGAAGTCGGGCATAAAAGGAATTTGAAGCTGATTTTAACTCGATGGATACAACAATTCCATGTGGGTCAAACTCGACCATTGAGAAGCAATTCCAAAATGAATTTACTCATGCTAAATTCAAGGAAATTCAAGTGGAATTCAGATCTAAAATGAATTGTTCTACCTCGTTGAATGGCGTGGAAGGTTGCTTCGCTACGTATCATGTGTGGGAGGAGATACTAGTTGGGGACATGCGTAAAGAGCGAGTCTTAAAAGTTGTGCTTAACAAGGAAAATCAAGATTTCAAATGCGAATGCTCATTATTCGAGTTTAGAGGCATTGTGTGTCGTCATGTGTTATCCGTGTGTAGTCAAGAAAGGATTACAAATCTTCCAGATAAGTACGTTTTCTCGAGATGGAAGAAAAACATCAGAAGGAAGCATTCATATATAAGGACTAGTTATGGTGTAATAGAATTGAAGAAAAAAATGGACAGGTTTGATAAATTATGCAAACATTTTTATGATGTTGGAAGTAGTCTGAGTCGAGGATGCTACCGATGACCTCCATGAAACATTAAATTTGTTTAGCTCTAACATATACACAAAAGATAGTACACATGTTGAAGAGAATCTCAATGATGATTCCAATCCAATCAATACAAGTGGAATTCGCAGCCCAAAACATGTCAAGCACAAAGGTCGTCCTCCATCGAAAAGAAAAATATCTATCTCTGAAACGGTTATTAAGAGGTCAGGAAGCGAACAAAAATAATGATCACATTGAGCTTACTACTGGAATGGTGGGAAATCAGCCTGGAAGTAACATTTGTGTAGATTCATCTATTAAAGTTGGTAGTGGAAGTAATATGTCATTTATGGATCTTTTGACAACATGTGAAACACCTTTGATGGGTTCATCTCAAGTTTGTACAAATTGAGGATCACTGTGGGAATTTTTTGGTTATTAACTAGGGGCATGTGTTTTTGACAAGAGGCATGTGTTTTTTTGGGGATGCCGGACACATATCTTGTCAAATAACTTTTGTCATGTAAATTTATGCAACTTTTGTAAAAAACTTTTGGTGTATGTTTCGTATAAAGTAGTTGGTTAATACATTGAAAATAGTGGGTTAATTAAGGTCGTAAAGTGGTTAATGCAGTCCAAGACTTACAAGGGTAAAATTTAATTAAAAACATTTTTGGTTAATGTAGTGCAACAAATTCGGTAATTAAAGGAATAACTTGGTTAATGCAGTCCCAGACTTCGCATACATTGGGAAATTAATAAAAGTGAACTTGGTTAATATAGTGCAAAAAGTTGGTTAATGAAAGGAATTACTTGGTTATAAAATCCCAGACTGGCATAGATGGGGTATTTAATAAAAATGAACTTGGTTAATATAGTGCAAAACATTGGTTAATGAAAGGAATAACTTGGTTAATAACATCCCAAACTGGCATACATTGGGTATCTAATGACTAGAACTTCTAGTGGCTAGAACTTCTAATGGCTAGAACTTCTAATGCCTAGAACTTCTAGTGGCTAGAAATTCTAGTGGCTAGAACTTCTAATGCCTAGAACTTCTGATGGCTAGAACTTCTAATGGCTAGAACTTCTAAT
This sequence comes from Vicia sativa, assembly GCA_021764765.1. Lineage (NCBI taxonomy): Eukaryota > Viridiplantae > Streptophyta > Magnoliopsida > Fabales > Fabaceae > Vicia > Vicia sativa. The sequence goes on along the minus strand of CM038794.1, from coordinate 73,681,575 downwards.
GGATAGAACTTCTAGTGGCTAGAACTTCTAGTGGCTAGAATTTCTAGTGGCTAGAACTTCTAATGCCTAGAACTTCTAGTGGCTATAACTTCTAATGCCTAGAACTTCTAGTGGCTAGAATTTCTAGTGGCTAGAACTTCTAATGGCTAGAACTTCTAGTGGCTAGAACTTCTAATGGCTAAAACTTCTTGTGAACTTCTAATGGCTAGAAATTCTAGTGGTTAGAACTTCTAATGCCTAGAACTTCTAATGGCTAGAACTTCTAATGCCTAGAACTTCTAGTGGCTAGAACTTCTAGTGGCTAGAACTTCTAATGGCTAGAACTTCTAGTGGCTAGAACTTCTAATGGCTAGAACTTCTAATGGCTTGAATTTCTAATGGCTAGAATTTCTAATGGCTAGAACTTATAGTGCCTAGAACTTCTAACATCCATAGCTTCTGACGACCAGATTTTTTGACGGCCAGATTTTCTAACAGCCAAAACGAATAACTTGGTTAATAAAATTCTAGACTGGCATACATGGGGTATTTAATAAAAATGAGCTTGGTTAATATAGTTCAAAATTTTTGTTAATGAAAGGAATAACTTGGTTAATGCATTCCCAGACTTGGCATACATTGAGAAATTAATAGAAATGAACTTGGTTAATATAGTTCAAAATGTTTGTTAATGAAAGGAGTAACTTGGTTAATGCATTCCCAGACTTGGCATACATTGAGAAATTAATACAAATGAACTTGGTTAATATAGTTCAAAAAGTTGGTTAATGAAAGGAGTAACTTGGTTAATGCAATCCCAGACTTGGCATACATTGAGAAATTAATAGAAATGAACTTGGTTAATATAGTGCAAAAAGTTGGTTAATGAAAGGAGTAACTTGGTTAATGCAAATCCTAGAGTTGGCATACATTGAGAAATTAATAGAAATGAACTTGGTTAATATAGTGCAAAAAGTTGGTTAACGAAAGGAGTGACTTGGTTAATGCAGTCCCAGACTTGGCATACATTGGGAAATTAATAGAAGTGAACTTGGTTATTATAGTGCAAAAATTTGGTTAATGAAAGGGAAAACTTGGTTAATCAAATCCCAGACTGGCATACATGGGGTATTTAATAAAAATGAACTCGGTTACTAGGGAAAACTTCTTAAACCAAACTTGTGCATATAACATGCTCAACAAAATGAACTACAACATACTTGACACAACATGCTTAACACATGTAACCACATGATTGTTGTCTTAAAACTTAACCATAATACAAGTTTGCATATAAAAAAACAAAAGATAACCATAAATTGTTAACATTGTGTCAAATAAGATTACTACAAAACATCAAATTCTACTTAATTGTACACTACAACATAACCACTAATGATTTACAAATTCAGTCTTGGTTTTCTTCCACGTTTCCTTGGTTTCTTCTTTATTCTTGTAGCCATGTTAGAAGTAGACTTTGCTAGGTTTTCCACAACATTCGGATCATCATATGGTGGAGTGTTATTTCCAGCATCTCCAGCTGAAGTTCCTACTTCAACTTCATTGATAAAGTTGACCATCTGTCGATCTTCTTGAACATCGTCATTCTCAAATAGAGTACTAGCTCTTGCCTCTTTGATCATCCTCACTTCATTTTCAAGAATTGATATCCGCTCTCTGAATTCGTTGTTCTCTACCACCAATCTTTGATAATCGCGAACATCCATAAATTTTTGACCTTGTTCAAACAACGCGGCATTGACAATGTCGTATTTTAGTTCTTCCGCCGTTGCAACCACTCTTTCAATTATCTAACATCACAAAATTCAAGTCAAATAAACAACAACTGAAAAATATGTTTCTCAATTAAAACACACAAAATCCTACCATATTATTGTCAAATGCCTTTTCAATATATTTCTTTTGCATACTTATAACCGGCCAGTTCAATACACGTGGAAAAGTGAACCTAGAAACAACAGGTGCTTCCCCCAAAGATAAGTGGTTGAATGCCCAAATCTATAACAAGTACAACATGTAAATTATAAATTACAAAACATAAGATGTTACTGTAAATTTATGTAATCTACACACCTATAATACGGCAGCACACCCATTTGAATGTCTTTGTGACTTGTTTTTTCCTTCTTTCAACACAACAGAGGACTCACATAAACTAGAAACCACAAAGTTATACACGGCAAGACCCCAACTATATGTATCAAGGGAGTCCAAATCATCCAATTGCTTAATAAATCCTGTAAAGACCTTACTTCCGGTTTTTGGAAAGTAAAACTCAGCAAATGCAAGTAATATGTAAAGTCTAGCAAAGTTAGGTAATCTATTCTTGTGAACACGAATTTGTTTGACAATATTGGTCACAATTACCTCTGCCCCTTTAAAGAGACCTAATGTTTCACACGATTGGTCTTCTACTACATCCACTACAAGGGTCTTGCCAACAATGGACAATCCAAGGGCGAAACAAACATCAACAGGGGTAAAGGGAACTATCCTATCTCTTACCATAAATCCCCGACTACGTTTGTCCCATCTTCTTACTAACTCCCATAATAAGCCACATGCGATTGAGAAGTCGTTAGAAATATCCAATGCCCATTTGAATGGAGTGCATTCTATATGTGCACGTTGAGCTGTTGTTAAGCTTTTGTTGATGGTGTTCAAATTAACCGGGCTACTACAATGCCTCATTTGTACCTTAACATGATTGAAAAAAACTGTTTACAATAAATTAAAGACATTACAAAAACAAACAAAAGCAGTCATTACAACAAAAATCAAACTTACTTCAATTTCAGACAAATTTGAGGATGCCTTGTTTTCAAAGCAAATCAAAGCAATTCTGCTATAGAGAAAAACACATAAAAACCTAACCCTTAAGGTGTAAACTCAGAAAAACCTAACCCTTAATAAAAACAGTTATGATAAACAAAGGGAATAAGAGAAAGAACTAGTTTTACATTGGAACCACCGTCTAGATCTCCCCGAGACGAAGAACGACCGTCTGGATCTCGTCGTCGCTGTCTGAAAGTCGCCGTCTCCATCTGAATCTCGCGGTCGAAACCCCTCTCAATCTCGCTGCCGCCGAAGTTAATGCATTTGGTGAAGAGAGGAAAAACAGAGGAATAGAGGAACCAAGGAAGAACAGAGAATGTTGTGTGTGAGAGAGAGAGAGAGAACAGAGGCTTGTTGCTTACAGTGAGAAGTACAGTGTAAGACTTAACCTAACATTTCCCATTCTACCCTTATTTATTTTATAAATTACAAAAAAGCCAGTATTTGTAAAATCCATATACGGTGTAGTGTATATGTTGATGTACACATAGCATTTATGTGCAGAAAATTGGCAACATTGAGAACTTCAGATTCCATGAGAGATGTGAGAGTTTGAGCCTGAATCATCTTAGTTTCGCTGACGATGTTTTGCTTTTTAGCAGAGGTGACTTCATATCCATTCATTACATGATGCAAGGTCTAAAGCTGTTCTCCAATACCTATGGGATGTATCCTAATAATAACAAGACAAAGATCTTCTGTGGGGGCATGGAAGAGTAGGAAATCCAAAGAGTCCTTGACATTTCGGGTTTTAGCAGAATGAAGCTTCCATTCAAATATTTGGGTATGCCAATTACTGCCAAGAGAATTTCGGCCAAGGATTGCAACTTGCTGGTGGAGAGACTAACTGGGCGAATCAAAATGTGGAGCACAAGGTCTATGTCCTTTGCAGGTAGAGTCACACTCATAAACTCAGTCTTGCTTATTATACATTCGTATTGGAGCCAAATTATTATCCTTCCAAAGAGGACAATTAAGGATATCAATAGTGTGTGCATATCTTTTCTTTGGACATGAAATGCCTTGGTTGGAAATGCAGGTAACATAGCATGGAATAAGGTTTGCATGCCTAAAAAGGCTGGAGGCATGGGTTTTCAAAATACACTCCTTTGGAATCAAGCTACTATTGATAAGCATATTTGGGCACTTGTGAACAAGGCCGACAATATATGGATAAAATGGGTGCATAACGTATACATCAAGAATGATTGTTGGTGGGATCACAAGGCCCACATGCAAAGTAGTTGGTATTGGCGAACAATTGTTGACATGAAGAACAATATCAAAGCTGACAGTAATACTCAAAGTTTCATGACAGGAAAATACAGTATCCAACAAAATTATAAAAATTCTGCAGGGTGTAACTGATAAGAAGTTTTGAGTTGCAGAGGTCTAGAATAGAATGAGCATTCTCAGGCATCGTTTCATCATTTGGTTTACAATTCAGGATAGGTTGAAAACGAAGCAGAGATTGTTCAAGTTTAAAATAATTCAAGATGCTAACTGTCTGATCTGTGGAGACAAAGAGGAATCTTGTACTCATTTATTTTTCAATTGCGTGTTAAGTAGGAGAATTTGGAATAACATAAAGGATTGGCTCAACTGGAAGGTGCAGGAGAACAATATCATGAATACGTAAAATGGATCACTTTTACGAATATATCCAAGTTTAAGAATGTTGGGAATCCACCAAAATCTATGATGAATTTCTATCGATCTTGATGAACAAGATTGATATCACCACACAATGGCAATGGAAAATTAAAGAAAAGAAGAAGAAGAAAGAATGATTTTCTGCAGAGTTTCTCTCTGCCCACAAACTGTGGAAAACATTATTATTCACTTTGCAACTGCAAAATACTATGAATGAATTCAATTACAAAAAATAGGGGTTACTCCCACTATTTATAGATTTAGGTTATCTTGCTCCCAAAGTTAAATCAAATATATTCTATTTTAGATTTAAATCAAATCTATCTAAATGTAAAATCAAATCTGTGTGTAACAAACTGTTTCCACACTCCTAAATCAAATCAAATCAAATCTTTTCAACACAAGAAATTACTTTCAACACAAGAAATTACTTTCAACACAAGAAATTACTTTCAACACACCACCTAATTCATTGTGTCTAAGCTATCAACATTCATCATAGCTCTTAGTCTTTGAAATACTTTGACTGCACATTTTCATGCATGATATGCACTAATTCTCGCTGCAGTGTTCCAAATTCATCTTCCCATCTCTCAAGATAGTGGAACCTCATTTCAATGTGTGTTTGCGACCATGAGCTATTGGGTTTTTTTTGAGTTGATAGATGACATGTTGTCGATCTTCATGGTAATTGCTCCATGATCTTTACCTGTGATTTCTTCGACCAAGTTTACCATCCAAGTTGCTTGATATGCACAAAGAGAAACAACTATGTATTTTGCTTTGCATGATGATAATGCCACAACTGATTCCTTTCTCGAACTCCAAGCAATTGGCACACCACCTAACATAAACACATATCCTACTGTGGATTTTTGATCCTCAGTATCATTGCACTAACTCGAATCTGTGTACCCCACTAACTTTCATTCTTTTTTTGCTGGAAATAAATGCCATAAAAAGTTCCTTTCAAATACCTCAATATCCTCTTTTGCGCTAGGTGTGATACCTTTGGTTTCGTGATGAATCTACCACGATACCCATATTGTATGCTAAGTCGCCTCTTGAAATGTATCTTAAGGACCCAATAAGTCTTCTATATTGGGTTGGTCGATCATCTTCTTTTTTTTCGATTGGCGCTATGAATTAATTGCATTCTTCCATCTCAAATCTCTTGAGAATTTCTGCATATCTTCTTTGATGCATAATCAAACCTCTACTACTCTTGTAGAATTTGATGCCTAGAAATATGAAATATCACCCAAATTAGACATTTCGAATTCCTTGCTGAGATCACCTATCAAGTCTTTGATCTCCTTCTTGTAGCTACCTGTTATCAATAAGTCATCTACATAGAGACATAATATAAGCAATTCACTATTGGTTCTTCTTACATATACTTCATGTTCGCCAGCACTTCACAAATTCCTTCTCTCTTAGAAAATATCAATCTTCTTATTCCAAGCTCTTGGAGCTTGTTTCAATCCATACAGGACTTTATGAAGCATGTACACCTTTCTCTCTTTGTTATGTTTCACAAACTCAATTGGTTGTTTAACATAAACTTCTTCATCTAACGATCCATTCAAGAATGCACACTTAACGTCCATCTGACATATGTGCCAACTGTTTCTTTCTGCTAAGCCAACAACCAACCTGATTGTTTCGATCCTAGCCGCAGGTGCAAAAACCTCATCGAAGTCAATTCCTTCTTTCTGGAGAAATCTTTTCGACACTAGCCTTTGTTTGTGTCGAGTTACTTCCCCTTTAGGATTCATTTTCACTTTGTATACCCACTTGACATCAATTTTCTTCTTGCCTAGAGGCAATTCGACAAGTGACCAAGTGTTGTTGTCTTCGATGGATTTCACTTCTTCGTTTAATGCTTTTACCCACTTCGAATCTTTCAATGCATCAGCTACATTGACTGGTCCAACATATGCATAGAAAGAATAATGTACCAACTCACCTTCGTTATCAACCACATTATCTGATGTAACCACACAATCTTGCAGGAACGTGTCTTGTTCTTTGATGTCTGTTTGTACTTGTACTTGGTTGATCCATAACCGCTGGTTCCTCTCGTCGAACTTCTCTTTTGACTTGAGTTTCTGGTTCTTCAAGTAAGATTCTCACTGAATCTTTCTTGATATTTTGAGTCTAATCCCATTCTTTCAGATCATCTATGATCACGTCCCCGTTGATCACAATCTTCTTGTTTACTGGGTCGAAGAACTTGTAACTTCCTATCGAATGATATCCTACTAGAATCATTTGACTCGACTTGTCATCAAGTTTTCTTCTTAATTGATCCGATACATGTTTATGTGCAATAGATCCAAATACATTCAGATGACTCAAACTAGGTTTTACACAAGACCAACATTGTTCTAGAGTAATCCCTTCTAGCTTCTTCGTTGGACATCTGTTCAAAATATAAGTTGCAGTAGACACAACTTCACCCCAAAACTCTTTAGGTAAATTCTTTCCTTTCAATATAGTTCGAACCATATTCATGATGGTTCGATTTTTCCTTTCTGCAGTACTATTATGCTGTAGAGTGTAGGGTGGCACCACCTCATGCACAATCCCTTCTTTTTCACATAACTTATCGAAATCTTTCGACACATACTCTTCACCACCATCAGTTATCAAAACTTTGAGCTTTCGACCATAGACTTAAACTTGGCAAATACCTCGATCACTTCACTTTTCTTCTTGATTAGGTAAGTCCATAGTTTTCTACTAAAATCATCTATGAATGTGACAAAGTATTTATTACCTCCAAACGAATCCACTTGGATTGGTCCACATACATCAGAGTATATGACTTCGAGAATAGCCTTCGACTTGCTTCCGACATCCTTGCTGAAGCTATTCTTGTGCTGCTTCGCTTGCACACATTCTTCACAAACTTCGTTTGGAATGTCAATTTTTGGAAAACCTAAAACCATATTCTTTCTCTTTAAATCTTTGATGTCTCTGAAGTTGAGATGACCTAGTCGATAGTGCCATATCCATTCGTCTCTGCTAGCTACAATCTGTCATACCCCAAATTTGCCCGCCCTTCACTTCTGCAATCAAAAATATTTTCAACATTGGTTTTTATAAAATTCTTTGGGTTTATTTACACTAATATTTTGGGTTTTATAAATACTCGTTTTTAAATCTATTCAAAAATATAATAGTTTACTGTTAAAATTATTTGTATCTTTAAATAGAAAATACTTGCTCGCCTCCATATACTTTCTATTAGCTTTTAATTTTGAATAAGTAATATAGCACAATTGTTAAGGATGAAGTTTGCAAGTATAAGGTCGTGAGTTCGAATCTCTTGTGTTGCATTTTTTTTCTTCTAGTTTTTGTCACTAATTTCCTTTCCTTTTTGGGAATTAAACTTTGGGCTTTTCATTGGATTGACTAACTTACTTCCTAAGTTTTAACCTAATCTCAAATCTATAAATAGGGCTCTGGTATTCCTAATTTTTTAATCAATGATCACCATATTATCAACAAATTCTTGGAGAGAAACCTTGTCATTGTCTATATCAGATAGTGGCCAAGAATCATCAACAATCATTGGGAGAATTACACAATCAACAATTATTGGAGAGAAATTTTGTTGTTGTTGTCTCTATTAGACAATAGCAAACAGACACCAATAATCATCTACGAAATCCACGATTTTCCACAATTTATATATATATATATATATATATATATATATATATATATATATATATATATTTGCTAGAATTTTGTTTTGAAAAGTACTGACTAACATAATTATAGGGGCATTACAAAGTTAAAATTAATAAATGAATGCAATTTCCCTTAAATAAAATATATAGTAGAATAAAATCAATTAATTCCCCTAAAATAAAATCAATTAATATATCTATAATTTTAGCTACTAAAGAGTCTAATTGAGGCACTAAAATTAAAATAATGATATAGGGAATATAAATCATTGAAAAGTCAGATTTCTAACTCTTGATTAAGACTCAAAATCCTAGTTTATGAATTTGTGTTCTTTGTAATTCTCAAATCTCAATCTAATTAAAACATTTCAATCTCTCTGAAAAAGCATCAATGCATACAGTAAGTGCCAAGCCAAACAATCAAAAGTCAAAATATTTCTTTTATAAGATGCTAAATTTCATGTTGTTTACTTTTGAGGATCAAGTTTGATTTGGTGTTAAAAGACTTTTGAAACAAATTGATCAGAATTTAAGTAGAAGGTTAAAAATTAACATCAGGTACTATTATTTCATCTCTTTGATTGTTTGAAATGTTTCCTAGAAAACAATTGTCTAGTTATCTAAAACGAAAAAGAAAGAAACTAATTGAAATCGATAATAAATCTCAAAAGGGTGATATTCATATTTTTTTTTTGAAAACACCCTTCAATTCCTATTTTCGAATGATGTAATTCTAGGTAATTTGAACATTGAAGCTGAGATTTTTGAGATTGAACAATTAAATAGGATTGTTGAAGAGAAAAATATTTTGGTTGAAAACAATGAAAATGAAGATGATGTTGAAGTCAGAAATTTTGATGATGATGGTTATACTAGGTTATATGATATTGAGTTCTTTAAAGACTTTTAATTGTTTTCCTAATGCATGCACAACTTATAGAATAATATTGACTATTCCTATCAGTGTTGCATTTGCTGAAAAAAGTTTTTCTAAAATAAAATTATTAAATTTTTATTTGAGATCTACTATGTCACAAGATAGATTAAATAGTCTTGCATTGATTTCAATTGAAAATAATTTTATTAAGAACTTTGATTATGAAGGAATAATTAATGATTTTGTAACAAAAAATGCTAAAAGGATGATATTTAAATAATTTTAAACGTTTGATAATTTTTTATAAGGAAAAAGATCGAATCAAGATAAATAAGAATAAGAAGAATAAGAAGAAAAAAAAGAAGAATAAGTTTCTTTATACTGGTTTATGTTTTGATGCAGTATACACACATTCATTCAAAGATCCATACTTGTATTCTTTTTGGACAATGTCATATAAAAATGTGTTTTTTATCCGATTATTTCTTTTATCATTATATATATATTGTAAAAAAAATAGGGACACTAATCTTTTGATTCGTCCAAAGCATTCAAATTCAAAGTGAATAATTCATATGAGACATACAAAACAAAACATTGCAACAAATAAGTAAAAAGTAAAAGTTGGATGATACATATGTCTGCCTTGCAAGAACTTTCAAATTGAGAATGAAAGTATAATTCAACTACAAATATATTATATTACTATGTATTATTATCATTTCCCAAATAGCTGTAATTATTAGCGCTTGAAGAAGCTCGCAGTTCAGGAAGAGAGTTAATAGATCAATGATTGATGAAATCAGCAGATAGGTTAATCTTGTCGAGTTTGGGAAGTACCAAGAATGGATCACTATGAGAATTTCTAAAACATGAGATGAACCACCATGCCTGCAATAAATTGTATCGAAATTAGCAATTATCCACTTCAAAATATGGCTCAAATTTTTTTTTTGTTTAAACTTATTTATGTCATAAAGGTTGGTTTTTAAAGAATTTTAGCTAAACAAATTGAAAAACTACCTCTTTTTAGTTTCTATTGCTTCATCACATGATATCTGCCAAATCACACATATCGGGTTAAGTTTTGCAAATATTGCACATCCATGAACTCCAACGTCTCTGCTATCATCGCTCACGTTTCCGTTTGGGAAAAACCTATCAAAATCTAATGTCGTTGTTTCTATAGTCGTCTCTTGTTCACTCAGATTGAAGAAAGCCAGATACAATTCTCCTGAATACCAATACAATAATATAAGTGTTTATTATTAGGACGTAGAAAAGAAACATCAGAGCATAAGGGTTTCATAGGCTCAAGTGAGGATACTTGGCCTCCAAGCTATCGGTTTAGCTTACGCTATCGTCGGGAGCCCTTAGATAAGAGGTTATGAGAGAGATAGAGAATGAAGTTCTCCCTTTCCTCTGAGGTGTTTAGGCCTATTTATAATATAGGTCCTAACCCTTATTTAATTAACCATGATTAATGGTAACCGTTTATTAATATCTTATAACATTCGTAACCGCCCTTAATGACTTGTAACTCTTGTAACCGCTGCTTATTAAGTTTCGTAACTGAAACCAACCCGACCTGACTCGACTCGGCCAACATAGTTAGACCGTGGGCATATGACTAGAGAGTCCGACCATAATACCCGACTCTGATCCGGGGATTTCGTCGAGGTGTTGATCGATTATTAGCTAATAAGCCTACCTCGGTCTCTTTTCATCTCTCCTAGCTCGAGCAGTAGATTTTATGCACGAACATAAGCCCCCCGAGCATATGGCTTCTAGCCTTGAAGCCTTATGGTAGATTTAATAGAAGCATGAATCTTTGTCCCGGGATGGACTTTCAATACCGAGCTATGACTCTATGCGAATTTCGCTTGTATATAGAGGTTTATCATTTTCTGTTTTTTAAGCAGGCATTAATTCACCGGAGTTTAAGTAACCACGGGTTTTATTAAACTTGAGCGAACTCAAAGTGTGTAAATCATAGCCTAGGATTTTATGGTACTCGTCTATTTTAATGGTTCAATTCATCCGGAGGTGGTAGTTTGACCAATTTATGCTTTGATTCCACTCCGGTCAAGTACTCAACTCTTTTTGATGAAGAATATTTGCTTATACGGGCTGTACGTGACCGATCATGTAGTGTCGGGCATTATAGAAAGCCCTCAGCGTTTTACATGTCTGCTTTTCATTATAATTTCATGGAGCTTTTAAGACTCACTATACCTCTAAGAGGAGGTGTTCGTATTACTCAACCTTCGTGAATGGAGCATTTAATTGATGCATAAATATGCCTTTGAGCAAGTTTGTGAGGAAAAATTTGGAGGTTTAAATCAATTTAAAATTTTCAGAGTTCCCTATGCAGGGATATATTGAGAACGCTCTGAGCAATTTGCTGTGAGATATAAGAGTATCTTTCAAGCATTTTTTCAATTTTTGAGGCGTTTTAGATCAAAACCTCTAGCTTAGATAGATTGCTATCCACGAGTCTTCGGCTTTTGTATACCAGAGACTCTGTTTACGAATAAGTCGGATATAATTATAAACACCAAGGATTGTTAGTCCCTGTCCATATAAATCTCATACAAACCGTAAGATTATATCTAAGACGGCTCAACTTAGAACCGATGTATAGAGACCTGTAACGGCTTGTATGGGCCGGTTAACAATCTTTTAAGCGTGAAATGTCTTTGAACACTCGGGAGTATTTAGTTTTGATTTATCTATAGGTGCCTATAGGAATTTTTTGATGTGAACCAAGGTACAAAGTCTTCGAGAATATCCTTAGATATGTTCTGGAAGAATCCGATTATGGTTCCTCTCCTGGGAGCTTTCCCATAAGGAAAGTTAAGTTTTTTAAACAACCATGTAAGCTTTATGGAGGCTGATGATGATGACGACCCCCCCGCTGTTTGGTGAAGCGGGTGCCGCTCGAGACGACAAGTGTTTTTACTGGTTATTTTGTCTCGTTAATCACCCCTTTTTTGGCGGGTGCATTTTGTAATAACATGTTTGTTAATAATAGATTTTTACAATCTTTAACCGTACTTTCTGTTGCTTTAAACATATTTGTGAATTTCACCATAACAACTTTATTTCCCGATTTCCGATTTGCTTGTCATTTTTATGCATGGAATGGTTATGGATGTATAGTAGCCCCTAGTCGAGTGGCTCTATCAGACCATGAAGAATTTATATAAGGGACACTAACCCTTGCATGCAAATTTAAAAATGTTTTAGCCAATTTCATCAACCTCCCCGACCTGCAATTTAGCCCCCGAGCCTTTGAAAACGACTATAAGCTGATTGAGGGTTGGGCATTTTTATGCTTTTGAAGCTTTGCTTTGTACGAGGTGTAAAGACGATGTCAGAGAGCCAATGAGGTTTGACCATGGCGAAAAGACAGGCTATACCTGAGCAGGTTCATGGAAATGAACCAAGTCATTGAGCCGAGTTAATGCGAAGGGCCGGGCTATACCTGAGAAGGTTCATGGAAATGAACCAAGGCATTGAACTGAGTTGTGGTGAAACGTCGGGATATACCTGAGTAGGCTCATGGAAATTAACCAAGGCATTGAGCTGAGTTGTGGCAAAATGTCGGACTATACCTGAGTAGGTTCATGGAAAAGGACCAAGGCATTGAGCCGAATTGTGGCGAAACGCCAGACTATACCTGAGTAGGTTCATGGAAATGAACCAAGGCATTAAGCCAAATTGTGGGTACACCAGAGTACAGAGCCCGTGGCATTGAGCCATGGTGAAACGTCGAGGATGATACACCTGGAACTAGTACCTTAAAAGGTCTAGCCGAGGTGCAGTGCACTTATGAGGGTACACCCGAAGATGCAGAGCTCATGGAATAGAGCCGTGGCATGAAGCCGGGGAGGATACACCTGGAACTAAAACCTTAATAGGTTCAACCGAGGTGCAATGCACTCATGAGGGTACACCCGAAGATGTAGAGCTCGTGGCATAGAGCCGTGGCATGAAGCCAGGGAGGATACACCTGGAACTAGTACCTTAATAGGTTCAGCCGAGGTGGAGTGCATTCATGAGGGTACACCCGAAGATGCAGAGCTCGTGGCATAGAGCCGTGGCATGAACCCATGGAGGATGCACCTGGAACTAGTACCTTAATAGGTCAAGCCGAGGTGCAGTGTATTCATAAAGGTACACCCGAAGATGCAGAGCTCGTGGCATAGAGACGTGGCATGAATCCAGGGAGGATACACCTGGAAATGGTACCTTAAAAGGTCCAGCCGAGGTGCAGTGCACTCATGACGATACACCCGAAGATGTAGAGCCTGTGGCATAGAGCCGTGGCATAAAGATGGGGAGGATACACCTAGAACTAGTACCTTAAAAGGTCCATTCGAGGTGCAATGCACTCATGAGGGTACACCCGAAGGTGCAGAGCCTGTGGCATAGAGCCGTGGCATGAAGCCGGGGAGGATACACCTGGAACTAGTACCTTAAAAGGTCCAGCCGAGGTGCAGTGCACTCATGAGTTACACCCTATTTGATCTCCACATAGACTAAACTTTTTTAAGGTGCCTCATTGCCCATGTAAGGGGAGAAAAACAACACCTTTATCTCTAAAACATAAATGAGATTCCTTACAATCGGCAGAGACATTAGCTCGCCTTATACAACAATATTTAAACAATTTAAATTTGTATTCTACCCGACTTTGCATTGACGTTGTCTTCTAAATTTTTTCTTGTTTTCTTCATTTTGTCGCATATACTCGGGATGCCTATATTATTCCCCCATGCGTGAAGATTTGTTGGAGCAAGATGAAACACTTTGACACAAAGCCACCCCGATCAAGGAGGACTCTATTAATTGTTGCTTTGTCGAGTACTTAAGCCGGGTACTTGTTACTTTTTACACATTGTCCGGATTCTTCCTAATTTCAATACTAATAAAAGTAGGGTGTCTCCCGCCCACGCAGGGGATATGAGCAACACTCATTAAAGTAATATCTAAATACTTCGGAAAAATAGTTACAAATGGTATATACATTTTTCTCGCCTCATCGGATAATATATATTTCCACCGTATTTCCCCGAGACCAAATGTGTTTACATCACCTAATTTATTTAAATAACTCCATTTATTATTTATGGAGGGGCCCTTTGCACGTTCTTTTCCAAATATTCTCATACTTAGTTGGGACATTCATATCGATTTGGTCCTCTTTTTTTTGTTGTATTTATCAGGCATATAGGCTGCAACGTAACAACACAACAAGTGACACGAATCGAATTGCAAGTCAGTTGGCAAGTATTTTTCGTGTCTAAAGCTGCCTTGTAATCATGAATACTCCACGGTACGACGTGTTTTCCCCCACCTGACATAAGGTATTCTCTGACCTTTCAATTGATTGCATCCCAATTAACAGTATATGCATAAGTGCGTCCTTTAAATAAATGTCGTAACCAGTTAATAAGGAAAAAGGCAAGGCTAATAAATCAATATGACTTAATTTTTGGTCTTGCTGGTATATTACTCGTTCTATAGAATACTTAACTATACAAGGTCCCAGATGGTCGACAACATGAGCGATATGTGCTGCACAATTTTATTACACTGATACTGAGATCGATCTCATAACCAGTCGTTGTTCATAAAATCATCACAATATTTAGAAGCTATTAGAATGAATGAGAAACTTATCTGAACTGAAGCTGTCACAACCAATAATTGAGCTAAAACAAATCACGAGCATTGTCATAACGGACATCGTCAATGTTATCCTTAGGGTAAGGCCATAAATCTGAATAAAAGCCGCTTCCCATGTCCTGTAGAGGATGTTCGTGGTAAAAGTGAAGAACGAGGGAATCGAATCGGAATTCGAATCTCCGGCTCAAAACGATTTACTCTTTGATTTTTGTTTAAAAGATGCCACGAGCACCAAGCTTTATTGTTTCCATACAAGAAAGGAAAGGAAAAGGGGAAAGCTGAAATAGCCTAAAATTGATATGCAATGCGATTAGTGTGAGCTAAACTCAACGCATGGGGGAGTGACCTGGGTAAGGGGGTTGGTTATATAAAGGGAATGTATTAGCACCCTATATATCTATAGTATTCTATAGGAACCTTTTGTGCGTTTTTGTTTTATTTACTATGCTATTTTGGGAAAGTTTTTCCTTTGGGATTTAAGAAAGGTAGGCTAGGTAGGAACCTAAGTTTATTATTATAATTATGCTCGCAAAGATCATTGGGATCCTCTGCATACATATCCCCTAGCGGGAATCACAACATCTGTAGCCCGGATCTAAGGGAAATTAAGGTTTGTTTGGTTTGAGGGAGAAAGAAGTATGCTCGCCAAGGGTGAGACCTTGTGCCTACGTATTCTCAAAAGGAGGTTGAGAAAGTCAGAGCAATTGTAATTCCCACTTATGTGCTAGTGGAAGCAAAGATTTAAGAGACAACGACAAGTGTCATCTTAATTAAAAATGTATCTAATTTATTTCATGCCATACATTTTTGAAAATTGATTGTTGGAATCTTTCATTGTAAGCATTAGGCGTTTTGCTTGAGTGTACAAGCGTTGCCACTTACAGTTAAGAAAGATGTTTGGAAAAACGTTGAATCTTTCTTTATAAGCATTGAGTGTTTTTCTTGAGTGTACAAGCGTTACCACTTACAGTTAAGAAAGATGTTTTGTTTGTTTAAAAGAAAAGTGTTTGTTTTGAAAAATGTTTGATTTGTATGTGATTCTATAGATGAGATACTTCTTCCATAGAGATGATTCATGTCTTATCTCTAAGGAGAAATGTTTTGTTATTGTATGGGGGATGCTCTTAAGAAGCATGTGGGTCCTTGTATTGTAAGCCCAAGAGGAGGATATCCGAGGGACATCAAGGGTCCTTGTATTGGGAGCCCAAGAGGAGGCTACATGGTATGGCTGGCTTGGCTTTAAGAGTGATTTCAGATGGAAACCATACTCTTAGGGTTCTATCCTAGCGAAGGTGATTCTTTTATGGAGCCCAATAGGAGGCTGTTAGAGATTTCCATATCTCTTTCTTGTATGAGGCCCAAGAGAAGGCTAAACTCAACGAGGGAGTTCTTTTGTACGAAGCCCAAGGGGAGGCTAACTCAACAGGGGAGTTCTTTTATACGAAGCCCGAGAGGAGGCTAACTCAACAAGGGAGTTCTTTTGTACGAAGCCCAAGAGGAGGCTATGGGGAACCTAGTTGTTATACTAGTTGTAATGACATAAATAAACGTGAACAAGTATATAAACAAGTATATATATGATAAAGTGTGTGTGTGCATTCATAGGAGTTTATGAAGGAAATATATAAACAAGTGTATAAAACAAGCAAATAAAGCTAGTGTACTTGGATATATACAAAGAAGTGGGTATATACAAAGGAATGAATGTATACAAGGAGTGGGACTTACAACTTAAGGGAGGCCCGCTGGAATAAGAGAAGTTTCACTGAGAATAATGCTCCTCTTAATACCACTGAAATTGGTGTATAAACAAGCGGATAAAACTAGCGAACGAAACTAGTTATACTTGAATATTTACAAAGGATGGTTGAACATGTATAAGGAATTGAATATGTACATAAAAGGGTGAATATGTACAAGGGAATTAAATATGTACATAGGAGGGTTGAGACTTACACCGTGAGGGAGGCCCATGATCAATTTGATTCTGAGTTCGGAAGATTTTCGAGGAAAAAACCTAGTTTGGTTTGTATTTTCAAAGATTAATCGAATCGATCATGGAAAATAGGTGTGTAAGTTAATTAAAATGTTTTGAAAGATTTGAAAAGTGAAAATTATTCACAAGAGTGTTTTGAAAAAGATTAGGTTGAAAGTCAAGAAGAAAACAATTTTTGAAAGCATTTAAAATACTTAAAAAAGTCTCATTTTTAACCTAATAAAAATATATCAAAATAAAATATTTTTTGGAATTTTTTGACATAATCATAAAATAGGTATATTAAATAACAAGTGTGCAAAAAATAATCTCAAATTGAGAAGTTTTGATTGGTTTTTGAAAATGTTGAAGTTTGATAAAAATATGAGGAAAACAAGTGGTAAAAATTAAGTTTTGGTCCTAAGGAGTGTTGAACTCATGATCTTAAACTCAATGCTGAAAAGAATTACCACTGGGCCATGTGCGTGGCTGGTCATTTATGCACCTTGAATTAAATATATTTGAAATCAAGTTTGTGAAATCAGTTTTGAAAATAGTTGAAAATGGAAAAGAAGTGAAATGTTTGAAAAATAAAAAGGTCTCAGGGGAATTTGAACCCTGGACCTATGGCATGGCAATGACTTAAGAGCGCGTGTGCTGCCACTGGGGTGGCTGTTTCATTCGTTTATGAAACAACAACCAATAAATATATAATAAAACAAGATTTTAAATTTTTGGAAAAATAAAAAAATATGCGAAGATCATCATCTTCAACCTCACGCCTTTGATTCCTATCTCTCTTGTTTCTCAATGAAATTGAACGATTCAAACATCAAATTGCTCGAATTTGACCAGGAACATGATGATGATAATTAATTTCATTTATTTTAAGTGTAAGGTGACTGAATTTGAACAAAGCAGATGAACCCTAATTTTGAAAAATGATTGTGAAATCGTATATGTACACCAAATCAAGCAATTGATTGAGGGTTTATGATCCTATCACACGCAGAAACACAATAACATAGCAATTTTTAAATTGGAATTCAGAAATCATAAAGTTCAAAGTTGAGCGAGTTACCTCTATGAGCAAAAATTGAATCCTTGCTTGGAGGTGTTCTAGATGATATGTGATTATTTGTGTAGCTTCACTGGACCTTATGGATGATGTTTGAATGCTTAGACTAGATTGAAAGCACCTTGAATATTTTGACCAATTCCAACCACGAGTAAGTTGAAGATGATGATGATTCTAGAGTTTCATAAGTGATTCAAGGGTTTGGATCACTTCTATGGAGTGTATAGAGGATGTTTGAAGTGAAAAATTGGAAGATGCACGAGTGGATTGAGAGTTGGAGGTTTAAGGCTCAAGTTATGCACCTATGGAGGTTTGAACATGATTCTGCGTTTGGCTAGTTTTGGTGATGGATTGATGATTATAACAAACTCCTAATGGTATTTAGAGAGTGTTTGAAGCTTGATATTGGTTAGAATTTTCAAGGTTTGGAGATTTGCAATTCTCACATTTTGGAACTTTGAAACTTGCAACTTAAGAAAAGAAAGAGAAAACAAGCTTATGGTTGTTTTGGTGTGATTTTGAATGAAGGAATGACTTCTATTTATAGGTCAAGAAGTTTGGCACGCAAGGGAAGATAGGATTGAAGGAGTTTTGCAAGTTGGCTTAAGAGGTAAGAATGGAATCTTTGCATTTAATGCACATGGTTAAATTTCTAAACCATGGTTAAAAATTCAAGTGTTCTTATCTATTCTTCAATAATGATCACAAGATATTTTTGAATGAAAACCTATCACTTAGTGATGAAAAGGTTTCTAGAAGAGGAGTTGATAGGATTTTGGCAAGAATGCTTGAAAACTTGGTGAAAAATGACCTATAATTCAAGCTAATGGACTTATAAGTTCTAATTTCAAAACTAGCTCCACAAAATATTTTTTCATGTTCTTGGACATTTTGGAAATCTTGAAACAAGATCTACAACTTTTATGTTGGAAGTTTTTCTTGAATCAAAATGGATCTTGGTGAAAAAGGACCATGAAAGTGGTGAAAAAAGTGATAAAAAACACTTGAAATATTTCTAAGTGTTTAGAAAAATCAAGTTTTGACTTTTTGTTGACTTTTTCACACATTTTTGATTTTTGATGGTCATGGTAGATAATATGAAATGCTTTGATGATTGAAAAAATTTGAATTTCAAAAGTTGACCAAAAAGTCAAGTTTGACTGATTTGGACAATTGACTTTTTTGTCAAATTATTCAGAATTTCTCTGATGATCAACCATGACATTGGAGATTTTGTGAACCAATAAATTAGGTCAAGATATTTCATTGGTGATTTTGAGATCATTTTACAAGAAATTAGGTCATTCATTGAGCAAAAATCAATGATGCACAATCCTCGATCAAAACCCTAATTTGGTCGATTCAAGATTGATCTTGAGGAAATGATTGAAATTTGAAGATCAAATGTTGATGATTGATGAATATTGATCATTAGATATGAACAGAGAATGAAAACCTAATTGATCATATCTTGAACTGACGAAAGATTTGATTCAAAAACCCTAATTTGGCTCAAGGAGCACACACCAACTATCTTGTTTTTTGAAATTGTCAGTGATGCAATGATGCATATGTAGATGATATGAGATGATATCTTAGGTCAAAAATTGGGGTATGACAGATGCCCCTATTTAAGTTTCTTGAACTTGAGATATGAAGATGAAAACCTTCACCTCGATAGGTGCGAAAAGACTTAAATATCAAAATACGCAAATTTTGGGCCTAAGATACCAAAAAATGCGAATGAAACAAAGTGATTGCAGAAAATTTACCAAGGAGGCACCAAAGGGTGACACAACTGGTGAAAATATCTGTGAGGATATCTCTATCTGAGAAGAGAATCCTGTTTGTTGGGAAATAAGTATGTTTCACTGGGAAAAAGATTCACAAAGAAGTGAATATCTGGTTTGCTTTGGGAAACAAGAAGATTACCTTCTGTCATCCTGGTGACAATGTTCAAGGTAAACAAAGGTGATATTACCAATTATCAGCCTGGTGATGGTTTATGGTAATTTGGAATGAAGACTCATTTACCGATTATCATCATTGTGATAGACATGGTAAATGGTGAGAGCTCTGAAGATATTACCAATTATCAGCAAAGTGATAACTATAATAAGGTAATTCTTGAGAGAGATTTTTATTGAGTATTCAGCTTTGTGAATAACAAACAGTGATGGAAACAGATCTCAAATGAGTTTCTATTTTCCAAAATTCAATTGTGCCGAGGATCTTTTTGAGAAAATGCGGGTGTTTTAGTTGTAAAATACAGGTTTCTCGGAGAGAAAGACAATTGTGGGGATTTTTTGAACTTTCATGATTGGACTTGTTATGAAGAACAATCATTATATGATAAGTTCAAAGATGAACATGAAATAAGAGGCTCGAATGACGAGGCTATTGCTTATTGTTTGCAAGTAGATTTTTTTGTGAAATCTAGACCTGAATATGTTGGAGACAAGGTTCTATCCAGGAATGAACTGGAAAGAAACAGTCAAATAAGATTCCGGACCCAATGAGGAATGAACTCGATTATGGAACTGGAGAAATAAATTTTCTCTTTCTGCTTATGAGATGACAGTCTACTGGAGAGACGACAAGCCTATACTTGTTTTCGGGAATAAATGCATCCTGAAAAATTCTTGTTAGGGCCGGACTCAAGATGTTGTGACATCTGATCCGACATTACAAAATAGAGGAGGTAGGCATAAGCATAACAGTGCAGAAAATAAAGAACACAAGGATTTGATAACCCAGTTTGGCTCTAACTAACCTACGTCTTGGGGCTTCCAAGCCAGGGATGAAGTTCATCATCAGTAGTATTAATTCGGAGGGAAACCTCCCTGTTTACACTCCTCACTTAATCAGACTACCCAATGACTTTTCTACCTAAGATAGTACACTTAGATATGAGAATCCTCCTCTCACTCCCTCAGTATCACAAACCGTGACATTAAACAAAAACTAAAAACAGTTTGAAGATACCACATTTCAAACACAATCATCTTGGAGATACCTCACTCCGAACACAACTTAAACAGTCAACTTGTGACACAAAGTAACTAAGACTAAAAGAAATATGCTTCTAACTTAGGACACACCTTGGAGTTACTTCATAGTTTCCTCCAAGAACATAACACCCTCTCATCTATAGGCTTCTAGGTGTACACATGGTGACTTTCCCACAACCAGGGAGGTTCACACTACATAATCAAACCTAAAAAATGAATCATCTTTAATCACGGTTGGTGCCAAAACTTAGGTTACAAAGCTTCTATTTTTAACCTATTACTCAACTGGAATTGAGCCTTCAAAACTTAACAAACTGAAATAACAAACTTCTGCTAAAACTACTCTACAATATTCTCCAAAACAGCTTGCTAAAACTGCTCTAAGACACTCTCCACAAATATCTCCATATTGTTATAACAACAAATAGAGAATTAACAAATCTGCAACAGATTCTCCTATAAAGTTTCCCTAATATATCTCCATAATTAGGGCTCCAAGTAACAACAAGTAAGTTGTTACAATTCTGCAAAATTCTCCTTAGGAATATTCTGCTTCATAATAAAATCCAGTCTGTCAGCTCAAACACGATGTTGTAACATCTTCTTCAACATGTTCTTCCAAATGTTGAAACATTTCAACACAACATGTTTCTCCATTAAATAGAACTTCAACATGCTTTCTCCTTATAAGTTATAAATCCTATTTAACCTATTGCTGCTAAATTATTTTTATCAAACATAAAGCCAATCCTAAAAATAGAGAATCACAACCTCCCCCTTTGGCTTATTTTGGCTAAAACTAATTTATATAACCTTTTTATTACAGAAGCATAATAAAATATACAAGGGTTTAAACAATTTAATTCATCAACAACAATTTAGAAGTCTTCAGTAGTCACAGTTTATGATATTTCAAAATTTACAAGTGACAGTCTTCAGTGTTCTTCTATGATGTTGAAACATCATACTAGGACATCTTTCTAGAAGGTCCAAATCCAATGCTCTCTCTCCTTTAAGGATCCCACAGATCACACAAAGTTTCTCTCCCTTAAAAGTTGCTCTTCAGAGATAGCATAACATAACCACTTCTCCCCCTTTTTAGCCATAATAAGACAAAGGCTTGTTGAAGTAGAATTCACTATAGCACATGAAACATAACATCATAGGAACCATCTTCACAAAGAAGGAGAAATGTTGAGACCATGATGCACATGAGGAAGAAGATACTAAATACTCCCCCTCAAACTGAGAATTATGTTACGACACAGAATGACACAACATCATCTTTTAGAGCATAAGAGGAAACACACTAACAGAAGCAAACACTTGAACTATCCATTTACAGAAATAGAGAACCAGACCTCTATATTGGATAACTCATAACACAAGAACAATTTGTGTTCAAGACTCTAGGACAAGACTCTATACAGACTGACTTAGAATAGGAAACCTATTTAATATCTTTGCAAAAACAACTACAAAGAAGGACCTCAAACTTAACAATGTCTGAACACTACCCTTTTCCTCTATGTTTGCCATCAAATAACATGCATAACCTACATAGACTCTAAATTTACTCATATCCGAGCGAAGGACATGAGAGACACAGACAAAGATTTAAAAGAAAATAAAAAAAGATGTTATTTAAATAAGAATTACTTCAGGTAAGTTCATGCATTGGTTGAAATATGCACTAAGTCAACACAAGTGATACACACCACCAATACATGTTTTGGATGAGAGTTTTAAGAACTATCCCTGTTGGTTTTCAAGGATAAAACATGTCTTTAGTTATGTCCTGACTTCTTCTTTGACATTGTTCTTTTGGCTTGAAAAGATTAGTCTTTGAAGGACTATCTATTTGATTAGAAGAAAAATTACATTGTCTTTGCTGATCTCCATACTCTTTACTCCCCTGAGATATACAAATTCAGGACATCTTTGATGTTTGTCCTTGAAGTATTATTTATTTGGAATTTGCCACAGTTTCCAAATTAGGAATCCTTAGTTTGCTTGCTATACAAGATTCAGATTTCCACACTCTGTAACTTGTAATAGAAGAAACCTTATGTGTAAAACCATAAATTTGTCTTCAATAGATAAGTCTGAACCTTATCCTTATGGTGTCTTAAATAGTTGTGATGTTACATCTTCATGTAGAATATTCTTTTCAATACATCACATTCTACCTCTCTTCAGAATTCCATACAGTTTTTGTAAATATCCAGCTCCCATTAAGATATTTATCAGCATCTGTATCACTAGATAATATTGCCACACATCCTTAATTTGTGAAGATAACGGTGAACTTTGATATTTAGTTCACACTAGACCATGAATTCCTCAAACAGATACTTATCTCCCGACAGAGTATATGAGTTTTGTATTCAGGATTGCACATCTAATAAGTACTTAGTATTTGGTCAAAGTAACTACTAGTTAGTCAGTTAGAATTAACTATTCACACTAGATTAGTCGGACTGATTACATCTTCACACACACACATCCATTTTCAGGCAATAACATACATATTCAACACAAAAGACATTTAGATGATGTTCCGACATTTTATATGACATCATCTATTATGGTTCTTGGTTAACATTCATAACATCTTATTCATAACACTTGGGGTGGAATTAAAGAGATATAGTGATAAGCAACTTTGCATCCAGACATATCAAGGAATAGTATAGGCCACTTCTCAATAAACTTTTCTTCAGACTTTCATTCTGTTTTTGAGATGATGGATGCCACAGTCTGTACCTATAGAGGAGATTCCCTCATTTAGGTTTCTGGAACAAACTCAATTATGGCATGACACTTAAATAGTCAGATTCTTCATAGCAATCTGGCTTCATTGATTCTTATTGACTCTACCCTTTATGGATAAAAACTAGGGAAATCAACATTCATGACCATATTTCACTATGGTTGAGACACAATATTCAGTTTCAAGTCTGTTATATGGTTATGAATAAAATCCCACATATCTGGTTCCTTTGATCAGAAGAAAATACCAGATATAAGCTCACTTGGAATATGCATAAAGGAATTGAAGTGTATACCTTTATGAGTCTTCTTCCATGCATTGAGCTTTACTTTAATACTCCCATAAGCTTAGGTCAGAAATAAACTGACATTTGGAGTATAAAAACCCATTGATCGTGTCCTGATCAACTGATAAGCAGATTTCTCCTATTCCATACCAGGAGTAGGTTCCAAACATATGCACTCACTACATTAGTTTAGCACCAGAACATGTTTTCTTCAACTGGTAGCTGCATACCAGTACTAATGTTCTAACATCTAGTAGAACATCTGTTACATCTTCTGGGAACACATCATCCTTGAATATTTTCAAGGTAAACACTTTGCAGATGAATATGAGTAACATTGACCAATTGATGCCCATCATCTCTAATAATCCATGCCTTTATGAGTGGACTTGAGAGTGGTCTCAAGTATCTTTGACACTTTTACTATAGTTTTAATAATCTGCCATATATTCTGTTGAGAATAACCCTAGAATTCTTATTCCACTATAAGGGTTGCATCAGAGGCTATGCAGCGGAATATAGCCATACTTCAACAGAATGTACACAATGCTTACTCCGAAATTTTATTGTAAGCATGACACAAAAGGATTGAAAATAAATCAACCCTATAATCTGCTTGCTTCTTCATCAAGCAACACCCTAGACCCAACTAAAATCATGACCATGTAGTAATACATAAACACAAGAATTACCTTATCAATGTCTTCACTCCCGCATGAAGGTTTTGATAACTTTTAGCTCTATGATGAGGCTAAGATAATTCAATCTAAACTCTTCACTCCCGCATGAAGTTTAGAATTTAACTTTCTTGTTCCAACATCTTCATCTTCTTTGGTCAGGTTGGTCTAGTTCTCCACAAATAGGTCCATCCTCCACTTCTAGGGACCATACAATCTAAACATTCCTTGTTCAACCATTCTCTACCTTGTATACAACCACAAAGTATCCCCCACGAATCTCATCCAAAAACACACAGGGTGCCTGCTTTGATGCTAATTGAAAAATTCTGGTTAGGGCCAGACTCAGCATGTCGTGACATCTGATCCTACATTACAAAATAGACAAGGTAGGCATAAGTGTAACAGTTCAGAAAATAAAGAACACAAGGAATTGATAACCCAATTCAGATCTAACTAACCTACATCTGGGGGCTTCCAAGCCAAGGATGGAGTTCCTTATCAGCAGTATTAATTCGGAGGAAAACCTCCCTGTTTACACTCCTCACTTAATCAGACTACCCAATGACCCTTCTACCTAAGATACCACACTTAGATATCAGAATCATTCGCTCACTCCCTCAGTATCACAAACCGTGACACTAAACAAAAACTAAAAACAGTTTGAAGATACCACACTTCAAACACAATAAACTTGGAGATACCTAACTCCAAACACAACTCAAACAATCAACTTGTGACACAAACTAACTAAGACTAAAAGAAATATGATTCTAACTTAGGACACACCTTGGAGTTAATTCACAGTTTCCTCGAAGAACATAACACCCTATTACCTATAGGCTTCAAGGTGTACACATGGTGACCTTCCCACAACCTTGGAGGTTCACACTATAGACTCAACCCTAAAAACTACATTATCTATAATCACGGCTGGTGCCAAAACTTAGGTTACAAAGCTTCTATTTATAACCTATCACTCAACTGGAATTGAGCCTTCAAAACGTAACAAACTGACATAACAAACCTCTGCTAAAATGCTCCACAATATTCTCCAAAACAACTTGCTAAAACTGCTCCAAGATACTCTCCACAAATATCTACATATTGTTATAACAACAAATAGAGAATTAACAAATCTACAACAGATTCTCCTATAAAGTTTCCCTAATATATCTTCATAATTTGGCTCCAAGTAACAACAAGTAAGTTGTTACAATTTTGCCAAAGATTCTCCTTAGGAATATTCTGCTTCATAACAGAATCCAATCTGTCAGCTCAAACACGATGTCGTGACATCTTCTTCGACATGTTGTTCTAGATGTTGAAACATTTCAACACAACATGTTTCTCCATTAAATAGAACTTCAACTTGCTTTCTCCTTATAAGTTATAAATCCTATTTAACCTATTGTTGCTAAACTAGTTTTACCAAATATAAAGCTAATCCTAAAAATAGAGAATCAACACATCCTAAACAAGTGGCATTGAAGCAAACATTGAAAAATGCAAGAATGCATTATGATGAAAATATGTATGAATGATGAATGTCATGAATGTCGTATGCATGCTAACGATACTTGAAAAGATAACAAAGCATATTTGGAAAAGGACTATAGTCAAAGTTCGATCAGATACTCAACAAAATCTCCAACAAGGTGTAGATATCACTGGTGATGAATCAGAGTTGCATGCTTATATTTCTCTGGGGAGAAAAGAACTCTTTACTGGAGGTGTCAGGTTTGGGAATTCTTTTTGCACAACAATATCGTCTTTGATAATTTATTTTGAGGAAGAGAAAACTTCTCAGCAGTTGTTTATCCTTTAAAGGTCGAAACGCTCATGCAGATAATTGTTGATGTTCCTTCTATGTTCACCATTCGAAGAAAAATTTCGCTTTTATTTCAAAAAAGTTTAGAAGTAAAAATTCATTTAAAACTTTTTTTTTCTTTTGTTTCAAAAGTCATTATTACAAGTAAACGTGTTATTTTGCAAGATAGAATAAAACAAGAGTTGCAAACAAATGGGCACAAGGCTCAAATTTTATTGATAGAATGGTAATCAACCAAAGGCATGATTCCATGGACTATTTACAAGAGTTGGAAATGGTAAATATTAGGAAAATGCTACATTGAAAGAAATAACTGCTATTCTCCCTAACAACATTGAATTCCAACTGTGCTTGTTGCTTTAGAAGATTTGATTGAAGATCCGTTGATGGAAGATTGTTCAGGTTAAATAAGTATAGACTGATCCAATTACTTTGTCAATAATCCTTAATTTTTGCTTAGATTTCCTTTTTAGGTTTTCAACCTACCAGGATAAACTTTTTCCTGGTTATTGTCTCTAATGTTTGCCTGGACTGCCCTTTCAGGTTTTCAGTCCACTGAGACGCTCATTTTTGCCTAAGTCACCCTTTTCGGGTTTTCGACTTACCGAGCCATTGTTTTGTCTTTTTAGACAAAGTATTTCTTGACTGGATCAACATTTACAGGATGCAGGAGTTCATCACCTTCCATGGTTGTGAGAGTCATAGCGCCGCTAGAGAAGGTTCTCTTAACAATGTACGGGCCTTCGTAATCAGGAAAGCATTTTCCCCTAGAATCTGGTTGAAAAGATAATCTTTTTAAGCACGAGGTCGCCTTCTTGGAATTCACGAGGTCGAACCTTTTTGTCGAAGGCTTTCTTCATCCTTCTTTGATACAATTGTCCATGACACAAAGCGGTCATACGTTTTTCTTCGATTAAGTTCAACTGATCGTATCTGCTTTGACACCATTCAGATTCAGATGACTTAGCCTCCATGAGGACTCTTATTGATGGAATTTCAACTTCCATGGGGAGCACTGCTTCCATGCCGTACACTAAAGAGAAAGGGGTTTCCCCTGTTGAAGTGCGATACGCATGTAAAGCAAATGGCAAAATTTCATGCCAGTCTTTGTATGTGATGACCATTTTCTGGATGATCTTCTTAATGTTCTTGTTGGCAGATTCCACAGGGTCATTCATCTTTGGTCGGTAGGGAGAAGAGTTATGATGCCCATTCTTGAATTCCTCACACAGTTCTTTCATTATTTTGTTGTTCAACTTCGATCCATTATCTGTAATGATCTTGCTTGGAATTCGATATCGGCAAATGAGGTTTTTGTTGATGAACCTCACATCCACTTGTCTTGTAAAGTTTGCGTAAGATGCTGCTTCGACCCATTTGGTGAAATAATCAACGGCCACTAAGATGAAACGATGACAGTTCGAAGCTTTTGGTTCAATCATTCCAATCACGTCGATACCCCACATGGAGAAAGGCCACGAAGAGGACAGAACATTGAGTAGAGTCGGTGGCATATGGATCTTATCTGCGTAGATCTGGAACTTGTGACATCTCTTAATGTGTTTACAGCAACCAGATTCCATTGTTATCCAATAGTAACCTACTCTTAGTTTTTTCTTGGACATTGTATGCCCATTTGGATGAGTTCCAAAGGACCCTTCATGCACTTCATGTATTAACATGTCTGCTTCGTGTCTTCCCACACATCTGAACAAGACCATGTAGAAGTTTCTTTTGTATAACACATCTCCATTCAGGAAGAAACTTCCAGAAAGCCTCCTTAGAGTTTTCTTATCTTTGTGTGATGCCCCGAGTGGGTACTCTTAAGTTTGAAGGAAACATTTGATGTCGTGGAACCATGGTTTATCATTGATGACTGCTTCAGTTGCAAACACATAGATGTTCGCGGTAAAAAGTGACGAACGAGGGAATCAAATCGGAATTCGAATCTCAGGCTCAAAACGATTTACTCTTTTGACTTTTTTGTTTTAAAAGATGCCGCGAGCATCAAGCTTTATTATTTCAAAACAAGAAAAGAAGATGGAAAAGGGGAAAGTTGAAATACCCTAAATAAATAATGATATGTGATGCGACTAGCGTGAACTAGACGCAATGCATTAGGGAGAGACCAAGGTAAGAGGGTTGGTTATATAAAGGGAAGATATTAGCATATATATATATATATATATATATATATATATATATATATATATATATATATATATATATATATATAGTTATCTATAAAATCTTTGGTACATATGAATATTTTTGATATGTTTGTGTGTTTTAATTTTCTACTCTATTCTTGGGAAAGTTTCTCCTTTGGGTTTTATGAAAGGTAGGTTAGGCGGGGTCCTAAGTTTTGTTATTATTATGCTCGCAAAGATCATTGGGATCTCTCATACATATACCCTAGTGGAACATCTAGCTCGCATCTAAGGAACTAAGGTTTAATTGGTTTGAGGGAGAAAGAAGTATGCTCGCCATGGATGAGACCTTGTGCCTACATATTCTCAAAGGAAGGTTGAGAAAGTCAGAGCAATCGTAGTTCCCACTTATGCTAGTGGAAGCAAAGGGTGTTATTAAGAGACAAAAACAAATGTCATCTTAATGAAAAATGTATCTAATCTATTTCATCACATACATTTTTGAAAGGTTGATTGATTAAATATTTCATTGTAAGCATTAGGTGTTTTGCTTGAGTGAACAAGCGTTACCACTTACAAGTTAAAGATGTTTTATTTGAAAAAAAGTATTTGATTTGTATGTGATGTTATAGATGAGATACTTCTTCCATAGAGATGATACATGTCTAAATCTCTAGGAGAGATTAATTATTGATAGGGGGATGCTTTTAAGAAGCCCGAGGGTCCTTGTATTGTAAGCCCAAGAGGAGGCATTACGAGGGACATCGAGGGTCATTGAGGGTCCTTGTATGAAGCTCAAGAGGAAGATATAGGGTATGGCTAGCTTTGGCTTTAAGAGTGATTTCACAGGGAACCATCCTCTTAGGATTCAAGAGTGATTTCATCGGGAAATCATATTCTTAGGGTTCTATTCTAGTGTGGGTGATTCTTTGCATTGGAAGCCCAATAGAAGGCTGTTAAGAGATTTCCAGGTCTCTTTCTTGTTTGATGCCCAAGAGAAGGCTAACATCAATGAGGAATTTCTTTTGAACGAAGCCCAAGAGGATGCTAACTCAGCAGGGGAGTTCTTTTGAACGAAGCCCAAGAGGAGGCTAACTCAATAAATGAGTTATCATGTACAAAGCTGAAGAGGAGGCTATGGGGTACCTAGTTGTTATACTCGTTGTTATGACATATATAAACATGAACAAGTATATGAACAGGTATATATATGACAAAGTGTGTGTGCATTCACAAGAGTTTGTGAAGGAAATATATAAACAAGTGTATAAAACAAGAAATTAAAACAAGTGTAACTTGAATATATACAAATGATGTGTGAAAATATAAACAAGTGTTTAAAACAAGCGGATAAGCTAGTATACTTGGATATATACAAAGGAGTTGGGACTTACACCTTAAGGGAGGCCCATTGATTTAAGAGCAGTTTCACCGAGAATAATGCTCCTCTTAATACCAATGGAATCGATGTATAAACAAGTGGATGAAAACAAACGAAGTTTGTTATACTTGAATATTTACAAAGATTATTGAATATGTACAAGTAATTGAATATTTATACAAAAGGGTGAATATTTACATGGAAATAAATATGTACATAGGAGGGTTGGGACTTACACCATGAGGGAGGCCCATGATCAATTTGAAAGAAATTTGAGGAAAAACCTAGTTCGGTTTATCTTCAAATCGAATCGATCATGGAAAAAAGGTGCATAAGTAAATTGAAATGTTTTTGAAAGTTTGAAATGATTTTGAAAAGTGAAAGATATTCACAAGAAGTTTTGAAAAAGATTAGGTTTGAAAATCGGAAAGAAAACATTTTTTGAAAAGTATTAAAAATACTTAAAACGTCTCATTTTTAAACCTAATTAAAATATAATCAAAAAGAAAATATTTTTGGACTTTTTTGACATAATCATAAAATAGGTATATTAAATGACAAGTGTGCAAAAAATCATCTCAAAATGAGAAGTTTTGATTTGTTTTTGAAAATGTGAAGAAAAGAAGTGATTAAAATTTTATTTTGGTCCTAAGGATGTTTGAACACAAGACCTGAGGCTCAATGGTGAAAATGTTAGCCACTGGGCCACATGCGTGGCATGTCAAATAAGGCTTTGATTTAATTATATTTGAAAATGATTTGTGAAATCAGTTTGAAAAAAGAGTGAAAAATGAAGGTTTTGGAAAGAAGAGTCAGAGTTAGAAGATGACTCTGAAGCTGAAGACAAGTCAGAAGTTGAAACTTTTGAAGAAGAGTTAGAAGATGAAACTTATGAAGAAGAGTCAGAAGATGAAACTTCTGAAGAAGAGTCAGAAGTTGAAACTTCTGAAGAAGAGTTAGAAGATGAAACTTCTGAAGAAGAATCAGAAGATGAAACTTATGAAGAAGAATCAGAAGATGAAACTTTTGAAGAAGAGTCAGAAGTTGAAACTTTTGAAGAAGAGTCAGAAGATGAAACTTCTGAAGAAGAGTTAGAAGTTGAAACTTTTGAAGAAAAGTCAGAAGTTGAAACTTTTGAAGAAGAGTTAGAAGTTGAAACTTTTGAAGAAGAGTTAGAAGTTGAAACTTCTGAAGAGCAATTAGAAGATGAGTTAGAATCTCAAGGAAGTTCTGCTTCTGAAGATGACTCAAAACTTGAAAGTTCTGAAGAAGAGTTAGATTCAGTAGATGAAGAAATCTTCTGGAGACTCTAAATCAATCAAAAAGAATAACGCGCGTACGATCATCATCTTCTCCAACCTTCATCAATCTATGGATTCTTCATTTTTCAATGAAATCAAGAGATGTAAACAACATCAAACTTGCTTGAATTTTCATCAGGAACATGATGGTGATGATTAATTTCATTTACTTTGAGTTTAAGACCATTAATTTTCGCAAGAACACGAAGAACCCTAATTCTAACAAATCAATATGAAATCGTGTATGGATCATGATTTATGAAATTGATCGAGGGTTAATGATCAGTGATAGTGCAGAAACAAAATGGCCAAGCCATTTTTGAACTTGAAAGCAAGAATTAAAGAGTTCAAAGTTCAAGCTCTTACCTCTTCAAGCTGAATTCTGATTCTTCAAAGGAGGTGTTATAGAGCTAGTTTGATGATTGCTACAACACCACGGGACCTTATGGAGTGTGTATGGATGCTTGGCTTGCTTGGAGATGGCCTGGATCAGTGTACCCAAGTCCAACTGCAGTTTGCTCAAGTTGAATTAAAAGATGATTATTCTGAGTTTACAGAAATGGGAAGATGGTTTGGATCACTTCTATATGATGTATAGAAGGTGCTTGAAGTGAAATATTGGAACAAGCATGAGTGGATTGAGAATTTGGAAGTTATGGATCAATATGTGCATACATGAGGTTTGGAAGTGGTTTATGAATTTGGCTAGTTTTTGGGCTAGCTTGAGGATTCCAACAACTTTCTACTGATATTTAGAAAGTGTTTGAAGCCTAAGATTGCTAAGAAATTGCAAAGCTTGGAGTTTTGCAATTTCTCCAACTTAGAAACTTGTAAAACAAGAAAGAAAGAAGGAAACCTTATTTAGGAATGCCTTTGTGTGATTTGAGAGTGAAGTAGAGACCTCTATTTATAGGAAATTAAGTTTGGCTAGAAATGGCAAGGTTTGGCTTGAAATTTAACAACTTGCCTTAAAGGGCAAGAAAGACATTTTTGCCATAAACGCACATGGGATATTCTTTTAACCATGGTTAAAATTTTAACT
Source organism: Vicia sativa (assembly GCA_021764765.1). Taxonomy (NCBI): domain Eukaryota; kingdom Viridiplantae; phylum Streptophyta; class Magnoliopsida; order Fabales; family Fabaceae; genus Vicia; species Vicia sativa. Next base: position 73,649,310 of record CM038794.1, on the reverse strand, counting down.
TGATCTTATCCTTCTCTTAATCACTCTTATTTGATATTATCTCTTCAAATCCTATATATTTTGATGACAAGGTTTCTAGAAGGAAGAATTTGTGAAAAATGACTTATAATCTTGAAAAATGAATTGAAAAATATGGTTATGGAGCTCTAAGTTTCAATTTCAAAACCCTAGATACACAAAGTGTTTTTCCAAGTTCTTGGACATTTTGGAAATCTTGTAACAAGATCTAAAACTTTCATGTTTTTAGTTTTTCTTGAATCAGAATGGGTCTAGGTGAAAAATGGTCATGAAAGTTGTAAAAAACCATGTTTTTAAGACTTGAAATTTTTTCAAAGTGTCAGAAAATTTTTCAATCTTGACTTTTTGTTGACTTTTTCACACATTTTGATTTTTTATGATCATGATGTATCATTTAAAATGTATTGATGATTGAAAAAATTTGGATTTGAAAAAGTTGACCAAAAGTCAAAGTTTGACTTTTTTGAACAGTTGAATTTTCATCAGATGATTCAAAATTTGTCTGATGATCAATCATGACTTTTGGAATGTTTTGAACCAAGAAATTAGGTCAAGATGTTGCATTGATAATGTTAAGATCAATCTACAAGTAAATAGGTTATTCATTGAGTAAAATGTCAATGATTCACCATCATCGATCAAACCCTAGTTGGTCGATTCAAGGTAGATCATGAGAAAATGTTGGGAATTTGAAGATCAAATATTGATGATTGATTAAGGTAGATCAATTTAGGTGAGTGGAGACTCAAACCCTAATTGATCACATCTTGAACAGATGAAAAATTTGATAAAGCCCTAATTTGGCTTCAGGAACACACACATGATCTATCCTGTTCTGAAACCATTAGTGATGCAATGATGCATATGTGAATGATATGATGTGGTATCTTAGGTCAAAAATTGGGGTATGAATATAGGAGGGTCTTTTAAAACGTATAATATTGATCTTAGGAATATCATTCCAATGGTTGACTTTGAACTTGGAAGATAGAGTAGCCAAGGCGTCTGCCATTCGATTCTGATCTCGAGGAATGTGATACAATTCAACTTTGTTGAAGAAAGTCAGCAAATGTCTTGCATAATATCGATAGGGAATCAAACCAAGGTGATGAGTTTTGTACTTGTCTTTGATTTGATTGATCACGAGGGTTGAATCTCCATATATGTAAAGGATCTTGATCCTTAAGTCGACGGCTTCTTCGATACCCATGATTCATGCTTCGTATTCTAGGATGTCGTTAGTGCAATCAAATATCAATATGGAATAAAACGGGATATGAGTACCTTCGGGAGTGATAATGACTTCCCCAATTCCATTGCCAAAAACGTTAATTTCTCCTTAAAAAATTAGGCCCCATCTTGATTCAGGATCAGGACCTTTTTTAGGTAACGGTTCTTCACAATCTTTCATATTTAAGTACATAACATCCTCATTAGGGAAGTCAAAATTGAGAGACTGATATTCGTTGATTGGTTGATAAGCCAAGTGATCGATGAGAGTGCTTCCTTTGACCGCTTTTTGGGCACGGTACTCGATGTCATATTCAGATAATAACATCTGCCATCGGGAAATTCTCCTTGTTAAGGCAGGATTTTCAAAGACGTACTTGATTGGATCCATTTTGAGACCAGTAGGAGACTAATCAGAATCAGCCATGCCCATCCACGTCCAGCTTCCATGACTAGATTAGAGGGAATCAAGGTCGGTTCCAGTATCCTTGATTGACCTTTTGTCTTCCGTCCACACAACCTCTTGAAGCCATAGCAGCCATTCGAGAGATAAATATGGAGATATAATTCAATCGTCTGAGAAAACCTCTTACGTGTGCATTTCTTGAATAGCTTTGACTTTGTCGGGATCCACTTTAATACCTTTTTGGCTGATAATGAAACCCAAGAACTTTCTAGATCTCACCCCAAGGGTGCATGCATCATGTCATGAAAGAGAGTAGTCATTGACCTTTGGTAAGTTGCGCCTGCATTCTTTAATCCAAACGACATTACCTTGTAGCAAAATGTGCCCCATGGCGTGATGAAAGATGTCTTCTCCATGTCTTCGGGAGCCATCCTGATCTGATTATAACCAGAGAAATCGTCCATGAAGGAAAAGACGTTGAACTTAGTAGTTTTTTCAACCAGCTTGTCAATATCCAGTAATGGGAAATTTTCTTTTGGACTAGCTTTGTTCAAGTCCCGGTAGTCAACACACATCCTAACCTTTCTATCTTTCTTTGGAACAGGAACTAGGTTGGATAACCATTGAGGATATTCGGTGGTGACGAGAAAACCTGCGTCGAGTTGTTTTTGAACCTCCTTTTTGATTTTATCAGCCATGTCTGGGTGAGTCCTCCTCAGTCTTTGTTTAACTGGCGGACATTCCGGCTTTAATGGCAAGTGATGCTCTATGATGTTGGTATCTAACCCTGGAATGTCCTAGTAGGACCAAGCAAACACATTGACATATTCTTTGATAAGATCTATCAGTTTGCTCTTGATATTGTCATCGAATAGAGCTCCAATGCCTACAACTTTTCTGTTTTCCTCAGAACTCAAGTTGATCGTTTCTAAAGGTTCTTCGTGAGGATGGATGGCTCTTTCCTCATGCTTAAGTAGTTAGGAAATCTCATCTAAGATCCCTTCTTATCCCTTCTTATTCATCTAATGAGTTTATTCATTTTTAATCTTTGTCATACCCCAAAATTTGCCCTCCTACTTCTCAAGACATTTCATACACCCATACTCAAGGATTTCACAAGGGTTGACCAGACAAATCCTCTCTTACGAAATCAACCCAAACTAGGGTTTGGCAATGATTCATCAAGAAAACTCAAGATTTGATCAAAAGTCAAACTTTCCAAATTATGGTTTTCTAAGGAAAAGTCAACTGAACTTTGACTGAGCATAACTTTCTCATACTTTATCAAATTTTTTTCCACAACCTCTCATTTTGAAGGAAATTCAATTTTCTACAACTTCATGTCTGACAAGAAAAGTCTGAAAATGCTTCATTTTGAAGATATGGATCAAAACATTACAGGTCTTTTTCAAAGTCAACAAAAAGTCAATGTTTTGTAAAGAAGTTTTCTTGAGCATGGAAACTCCAATTGAGATGAAACCAAAGAGGTTGTTTAGAGGACATCTAGATATTTCTAAAAAGTCCAAGAACACTCAAAAATGTTAAAAATTGAGCAAGATACACCTTGCACAAGTTGGGCATTTTTGAAGAGGTGCATAAAGAGAAATAATTGTCAGAATCCAAAAATTTGCAAATGGGCCTAACGTTTCTTGATTCAAACTTGTTCCTCAGCTAATTTGGAACCTCCAAGCCCAAGGTCACGAATTTTATCTTTATTTTTCTATTTAATTTGGATTTTAATCATTTAAAAGCCAATTAAATTAAAATAAAAGGTAGAAAATCAAAATTAAATGCAAATTGGATTTTTCTCTCATTCTTGAGGTCCAAGCAAACCTCCCAAGCTGGCAAATTTGAAATTGGCATTGATTGGCAAGAGAATTGATGAAAATTGGATCAAAAATGCAAGATTTGGTTTTATACCAAATCAAATATTTTTGCATTGATTGATTCATTATTTTCTCTCTTGATTTCTGACCTAAATCCATCCACTATATATACTTGAAGCATACACATGAACAAAGGACGAATTTCCAGCCTCTAAGAACCCTAATCAAACTCAAAAAAACCGTGTAATTCATGCTACCTGCAGCCCTGGTTTTTCTTGGATTCAGACGATTCTAAGCTTGCCAATCGATTCCTGGGGGTCCTTGGAGTCATCCCAGACGTTCACAAATCACAAATACATCCAGAAACACGATATCCCAATTTCGGTTTGCACTCACTTTTGTCAAATTCGATTTTTACAATTCACGCATAATTAAACTGTTTTAATTGTTTGGTCATGTTTAGAATGATGTTTGCAAGCTATCTGGGTGGTTCAATTGGATTTTAGATGCCAGGATCGTGTTATGCCATTACTAGGGTTTCAGAGCTTCAATTTGGGATCCTTCGATTTAGGAAAAATTGGCCAAAACTAATGATTTATTCTTGATCAGGAGATAAAACCAAGTCGAACCATGGCTTCATATTGTATTTACATTGCCTGTGCTTGATTTTTGAATTTTGTAGGGGCTATAGCGTCGAACCAAGCCGACGCTAACTGTTTGAAAATTCAAACGAAGAAGATGAAGATCTTCGCGTGTGATCTGGCAATCAGAACTCATTTTCATTTAAAACTTTTTTGTTTCATATTGATAACACGTATACAGGCTAGCTCAGTTGGCAAAGGCAGCGCGCGCGTGAGAGGGAACGCATGAGTTCGATCCCTGGCAGTGACACTTTATTTTTCACAGGTTTTCATAACTAACACTTTTCTTATTTTTTCTTTTAATATTTTCATTCAATTTAATTTATCTTTAAATATTTTTCTCATGCATTTAAAAATCACCAAAAATATTTTCCTTTTGCATTTTTATCAGAAAAATACTTATTTAATTTTTGATATTAAAATTAATATTGTTGCATGCATATTTTAATTAATTGTTAATTAACCATTATATTGACTTTTAATTGCTTTTAATTATCAAAATCGATCCAGAAAATTCCCAAAAAATTTCTATATCATCTAATCAGCATAACTAACTTAAAATATTTTTCCTCATTCAAAAATCTTATTTTTACTAACATTTTTTCTCTTATGCGAGTTTCTTATATTTTTCGATTATGTATCTGCTCACAGGTTGTAAGGTTTCGGACTATCTTTCTCGCTTTTCTTTTCAATATTATGTAACTGCTCATGGGATGTAATAGTTTAATTAGGACTTTTACTTTCCGCACTCCTATTATGTAACTGCCCCAAATCCATGTAATAGCGTAGGACTTTATTTTCCGTACTTTACTTTCCGCAATTTACTTTCCGCATCCTATAAACTGCTAGTAATTAGGCGTGTAGGGAAAGATGAAAACAACATAGACCACTTCTAATCTCAAGATAATATATATCTAAATTCAACACACTCTTTTCACACATGCACCCCTTAGGGTAATTCTCTCTCGTTGCCTTTCGATTAAATGGTCAAGTCCCTCGAACGTAGAGGTATCCTATCATCGTTGCCTACAAACATATCATCATAGTCCCTTCGATACAAATATCATAGACCCACGATGTCGCCTACGAATACATGATCTCGTCCCTCGATTGTTTCCTACGAAAAGTGATGATCGTCCTTCGAATGTGCTAGGATACTTCCTACAAGTTGCTTTCTATGAACATCCGATGTCCCTTCTAGATCCAACGAATAGGGTTACCTACCAACTAATGGTACGGATAGCACTATTCTAAAGGAACGTAAAACAACACGAAAACGACCATTCTGAGTAGGTAATAAGACTTTTAGTTGCTTGGTCTATCAAAATACTTTTCACACCTCACACTTTTTGTCAAAGTTCAAACTCTTTTCAGAAACGAAACATTTCCGAACACTTTGTATACATTCCTACATGAATCATTACAAAGTCAAAGCGAAATGCCTTTTCAAAACATTTTTTGTCAAACACACAGAAAGCACTTTTAAAAATGAGCTAGAAGCAACTAAGAGCCTGTAGATAACTACGGATGGAAAGGGGTGCTAATACCTTCCCCTTTCATATCCTTCTCCCTTACTCAGAATCTAACGAAGGTCTTTTCCTGTTCTTTTCACCTTCCCTTAATTGGATAAAAGAAAAATCGGTGGCGACTCTTGCTATCCGCAACATTTTGCGATAAAAAGAAAAACAAATCTCAAAGTCAGTTCACCGTATTATAGAACTGGCGACTCTGTCGGGGAGACACCCTAAAGAGAGAATACCTTAGGGATTTTTAGATCATTTTATTGTTTTCTGTTTGACTTGCTTGCTTTATTTTTAAGGGTTTCTTGGGTATTATATTTGTGGGGTATCCTACACCCGGATCCTGGTTTCCTTAGGTAAGTAGCAATAGATCATCGGGACCGTTAGGCGTATACCGAAACAATCAACATGATGGCTACGTTAGTGTGACACTTTGGATGTCGTGATACTCTTCATTTCCAAGTTGAGGATAGTATTTGGCTTCTGCGTGGTGTCATCAGCACTAACTCAACTTTTAGAACCTTAATTGACCCATCTTGGCCATTAGAAGGTAGTGAGATGGGCGACTTTGGTGTAGACCGAGGTTGGCTGATACTCGATGCTACGCTCATTAAGATCAGACTTTTGGGATATTTTCGATCGACCACTTGGTAGTTGTATTGAAATAAACGCCTACGAGAAAGATCAATGATATGAGATTCCTAGAACGCGGTTACTATTATAGGACAGGATGAACCAACTCAAACTTTTTGTAGGGTAAACACCTATACCTCATGCAAGCCTTAAACCTAGGGCTATTGTGTGATTTGCTTGTGCTTGCTAAACATGACATCATGACATCATCGCATTGCATATCATTTCTAACTATTTCAAGGACCTAGGGATTTATCTTTGCTCTGTTTTGTAGGGATTATGGCTTCCAGAAAGACTATCCGAATCAACTTCATGGGTATACCTTCTCAGCTCAAAGAATTGGTTTCAGAAATTCCCGATCATGCTCAGTTCATCAAAAGGCATGGTTATCTACTTGATTTGGTTATCTCCGGTTTTGAAGAAGATATGATGCACGTCCTATTCCAGTTCTTTGATCCAAAACACCATTGCTTCACATTCCCCGATTATCAGTTGGTTCCTACCTTGGAAGAGTTCTCTAAGCTACTTGGGATACCTATTCTTGATCAGATGCCATTCACCGGTTTAGAAAAGGCTCCTAGGTACGAAGACATTGCATCAACATTACACCTAAAACGCTCAGACATTGAAACCAATTGGGAAACCAGAAGTGGAGTTAAGGGTTTACTTGCCAAGTTTCTGATAAAGAAAGGCCAAGAATTCCTCAAAGCTATGAGTTTTCATGCATTCGAAGACATTTTGGCATTACTAATCTATGGTTTGGTTCTATTTCCTAACTCAGATCAGTTCATAGATGTGAACGCCATCAAGATATTCCTTACTCGTAATCTTGTGCCTACTCTACTTGGAGACATCCTACATTCTCTCCACACTCGTACTATCAAAAGACAAGGAACTCTCATGTGTTGTATACCATTACTTTCCAGGTGGTTTATTTCGCACCTTCCTCCATCGGTATTGAAGAACGAACAAAGATTGAAGTGGTCTCAAAGACTAATGTCACTCTCTCATTCAGTTATCCGTTGGTGTCTTTTCTCTCAAAAAGACTTCACATTCATTGAGCGTTGTGGAGAGTTCTCTAACGTACCACTCCTTGGCATAAGGGGAGGTGTTACTTACAACCCTTCTCTAGCTCTACGTCAGTTTGGTTATGCTCGAAGAGATGGTCCTCATGATATGCTTCTCCAAGATATTGTGTTCGACTACAACCACGATCTCTAGAATTACCGACGAAGGTTCATACACGCTTGGGGCATGGTAAAGAAGACTGATACCAAGACTTTGGGACACCAAAACTCCATTCCTTGGGAACCTTACCTCAAATGGGTGCGAGCTCGAGCTCAAAACCTCATGATGCCATTCACGCCTGTTCTACCAGTAATTATGGAACCTATTGCTATAGGTGATGTACCCTATATTGTTCTCCATCTCGACATGCCTATTAATTTTGAAGACTTGAAGAGATCCTGGATTCAACTAAAAGAAGAAAGGGATACATTCGAAGCTTAGTGATATGCAAGCGAGAAGAAGGTACTAGAGTTGACCAAGCTACTTGACGAGGAGCGGAACATCAACGCCTACTTCAACACCAAGAGGAAGCGCCCATGGGAAACTTAGAGATTTAGGATTTTGTTCTTTTATTTTTCTGAATTATCTTTTGTACTTAAAAAGAAAAAAGAATAAAAAGAAACTAATAAAGTTTGTTCATGCTTGTTTAACAAATTTAAATTCCTAAGGTCCTTGAAAAGATTGCATAGAATTTGCATAAACATCGCATATCATGGACTGACATTTCATAACTGGTACATTGAAGATTGGTTTTCTTATTTTCTCGCTATTTATTTTAGCAGAAATGGCTCTTGAACAGATCACAAAGATCTTCAGTCGAGAATGCTCGGCCCTGAATGTTCACCACTGGTCCAAGGCCAAGAAGATCCAAGAAGCTCATCAACAAGAAGAAGAAGGTCATTGGTGTTCTCAACATGGGCAGACGTCACAAAGGTGGTCCTAGGGTGGTCAGCCGGATAGAACTCTCAGAGAGTGTCAAAACTGAGGGAAGTGTCAAGGGCAACGAAGAAGACCAACGTGAGCCTGAGAAGAAGGAAGAAGACTATGAGCACGAGTAGTACTCTTATGAGGATGACAAATACAAACAACTTGAAGACCGTCTGAATGTTGTGGAAAATCTGAAAATGTCCGGGCTGAATTTTGATGATCTAAGTCTTGTTCCTGGTGTGGTGATTCCTCACAAGTGCAAGGTTCCTACTTTTGCCAAGTATGATGGCATTTCTTGTCCAAGTCGCATTTGAAGTCCTATGTTCGTAAGATCAACCCCCACACCGATGATAGAAAGTCAGGATTCATTATTTCCAAGAGAGTTTGCCGAACTCAATTGGAGTGATATTATCACCAGAGTGACCACATCCGCACTGGAGTGACTTAGCGATGCTTTCTACAAACAATATGAGTACAATGTGAATTGGCACCCACCGCATGCAAACAAAGCATGGGTCGTGATGAGAAGTTCAAAGAATATGCTCATAAATGGAGAGATCTAGCAGTGTAGTTCAACCACCCTTGTCCAATAGGGAGTTGGTTGATATGTTTATGGGAACACCGACAGTCCATTCTTCAATCATCCGATTGAAACTCTTCACCGATTCACCGAGATGATATGACAGAGAACCATTAAAGCGGTATCAAGAGCGGAAAGATTCATGTAGAGTCATCATCAAATGCTGCGAAGAGATCTTTTGGTAGTAAGAAAGAAGCTAATGCTGTGTATGGTTAGAAAAGCCGAGGCAAGACCGACCATGCTCAATCTGTGGGGGCAGTTGTGATCTCCAATCCTACACTAGCACAACCTCACAGATAACGCGCCAGAATAACGCCGCCACGAAGGCTTACAAAGATCAACATGCCATTGTCGCAAGCATTGCAACACATGTTGAAAGCCGAGCTGACTACCTGAGGGATCCTCCTCAAAACATCAACACTTCCTCTCTGAGATACAATCCTAATGCTAAGTGTTCTTACCACTCCAACGGCCCAGGACATAACACTGATGATTGTTGGGCTCTGAAGAAAAAGATTCAAGACATGATTGAAGCTAAAGAGATTGAGTTTGATCCTCCTGTTGAGACTCCGAATGTGATCAACGCACCTATGCCTAACCATGGCAAGGGTGCCAATGCTATTGACAAGAACTCTTATGTTTTCAACATAGATGACTTGACTATTCCTCTGGTGACTGTTAAGAAGAATTTTCTGCAAACCGGTGTCAATCCAGGATGCCCAGAGAACTGTCGTTGGTGCCCATCTGCACCTGATGGTTGTGCTTGGTTGAGAAGACGTATTCAATGCATGATGGATAACCGCGAAGTGCTATTTATGAAACCATCACCTGTGGAAAATCTATGTGAAGACATGACTAAGAATTTGAAGATCGAAGATGAAACTGTACCAGAAGTGTGGGATACCTTGGGGCAGCCAAGTGGAATGTTTGACTACATGGTAAAGTATACCGTTCCTGAAAGCTACAAGATTCCTATTGAAGATGTTAAGGCGACCGGATGGGGAGACGATTTCCCGAAAGACTATGTTGATGTTAATACCATAAGGATTTCCTCTGTTGATCCTGTGCCTAAAGTGGCACCTCTCATCATTACTTCGCCCAGACCAGTTCCATATTCCTCTGACAAAGCTATACCTTGGAACTATGGAGCTGAGGTTTATTATCATGGCGTCAAACAAGACCCTCTGACAATTGAGGATCTTACAGTTGAAGCTACCATTCCTGACATTGACAACATCACCGGATCAAGCAAGGTGACTAGAACTTGAAGGGTGTTTTTGTCATACCCCAATTTTTGACCTAATATACCACCTTACATTTGCATCATTGCATAACTACCAGCTCGCATAAAGATCCCGTATAGCATTCATGTGTCAAAATTAGGGTTTCATCAGATTTTCATCTGATTCAAGAGCTAACCAATTAGGGTTTGAGATTTTCTCATCTCATTTGATCTATCTTGATCAAATCATCAGCCTCTGATCATCAGATACCCAATTCTCTCACAGAACAATCAAGGATCGACCAATTAGGGTTTTGATCGGGCATGAGTTTTCTCTGATTTTTTGAGCAAGAAATGACTTTTTTGGATAGAGATTGGTCATTATATCTTAGATATAACATGTTGACCTAATTTATGGATTCAAAACATCACAGAGGTTCACAGACTTCATCAGTCAATTTTAGAAACGTCTGATGAAAATTCATCTGCACAGAAAAGTCAAATTTTGACTTTTGGTCAAATTTTTCAAAACAAAACTTTTTCAATCATCAAAATACTTCAAATGATCCATCATGATCATAAAAAATCAAAGAATTTGAAAAAGTCAACAAAAAGTCAAAAGTTTTTATACTTAGAAATTTTTCTAAGTGTTGAAATTTCTTATTTTTTTCAAACTTCAAGCCATTTTTTCACCTAGTTCCAATTTGAATTTGAAAAAACTCAAAACATGAAAGTTGTAGATCATGGAAAAATATTTCCAAAATGTCCAAGAACTCTCAAATCCATGGAGTCTAGATACACTTTTGAAATTAAAACATAAGGCTCCATGAAAGTTGATTTTCAAAGATCAAAACATCAAATTATAGGTCATTTTGAGTTTTCTTCATTTAGAAGCAATCCAACCATGCCAAATGGATGATTGAACTGATAAATATCAGCCTAGAGTAATAATTGAGAGATATGGATCAAGTTGTAAAAATAGCACATGGTGAAAAAGGAAGGTTCCTTTTCTTTTGCAAAAGTCATGTTTACCCCTTAAGGTAACTTTGAATCACCAAAAGCCATGGACACTTGCCTAACATTTCAGAGCCTATTTGCCTATAAATTGATCACATTTCAAGCCTCAATGGACACCAAATCCTCACAAATACATGATTTCTCTTTACTTTCTTGAAAATCAAGCAATATAGTGCAAATTGAGAAACATAGCATTTTTGAGTTTGAGCTAAAACCATGATGAAATTTGGTGTCTAACATGTTTCAATATCACTATCAAACTTGTTACAAGCTTAAAATTAACATGAACTAAGCTAAAAATCAGATTTCATTTTCATATTTTCCAAAACTTCCAAACTGCCATAGCTATCGAGTTTGAACCTTGGCTTGATTACTTGGAGTTTTGATCATCCATACACCTTCCATGAACATCATATGAGTGATCCAGATCAAGAACAAGAACCTGTAACACCTTTAACACGATTTCCAGTTTCTATTTTTGAGTGTATACAGGTGAACTTGGATGGCACGATCCAGATGAATCCATGATGCGCAGACCACTCACATAGCTTCCATACATGCCGTTGGAGCTCATACAATCAAGAAACAAGCTCTGGAAACACGTTTGCCCAGAATTCGATTCTCACTTTCCCAGGTTAGAACACGAAACTGATTCTCATAATTCTTTGAACCAATTGAAAAAAACTCTTGGCCAATCTTTTTCTGCACATCTAACGACCATTAACCCTCAAAAAAATCAAACAATCATCAACTACACGTAACTTAATTTGATTTCTCAGTTTTTAGGGTTCTTCGTTTTCCCAGAAATCAAAACATGATAGGCTAAATATAAATGAAATTAACAAGCACCATCATGTTCGTGATGAAAAATCGAGCAACTTTGATGTTTACATCATTAAATTTCATTAAGAAACGAGGATGGTAGCTTGGATCAAAGAATCTGAAAATCAAAATGCAAACCCAGGATTACGCGCGTGTTCTTGATGTTCTTCATTTTCAAATATTCAAATAATCCAATCCTTTTCTAACACGTGTGTTAGTCCACTAAGCATCCCAGCGCATTTGGTCTAGTGGTTGTATGCTTGCCTTTAAGTCTTTCTGCCACGCGTCCCACCTCATGGTCATGGGTTCAACACCCATCAAGACCATTCTTTTTACAAACTTTCCATTTTTTTCATGTTTTTTTATCAAACTTTCACAATTTTTTTGACCAATCAAAACTTCTCATTTTGAGATGATTTTTTAAACACTTGTCAATAAATACATCTATTTTGTGATAGTGCAAAAATTTTCAGAAAAAAACTTTCATCTGATTAAATTTTAATCGAGCCGAAAACGACGTTCTGAACACTTTTTCAAACCTCCTTAAAAGGTGAATTTTTCAAGTTTTCGACTTCTGATTTTTTTCAAAACTTCACATGAATCAAATTCACATTTCAAAACATTCTCAAAATCATTTTCAAAACTTTTCATCAAACTTACATCATTTTTACCATGATCGATCCGATTTAAACGATAAAACCGAATTCGTTTTTCTCTCGAATTTCTCGATCGATCATGGGCCTCCCTTACGGTGTAAGTCCCAATCCTTTATGTACATATTTAGTTTTAATTGTACATACTCAAATCATCATTGTTAATATTCAAACGTAAACAAATTTCTTTTCTTATCTGTTGTTTATATCAATCCATTGGTTCTAAAGGAAGGTTTCTTCCGTTTAAATTTTTTTAAACCAATGGCCTCATCACGTGTAAGTCCCATAACATTCTTTTATGTACATAATATTTCTTTGTACATATCCAACTTTGTCAAATACTTTTATAAAGTTTCATCCGTATATAATACATATATTTTTATCAAGTACGCATAAACTTCGATTGTTTGTTTTCACATCACTTATGTATACTCAAACAAAATAGTTTTGTGTACATATTTTCTTTGTACATAACACGATACTTTTTACAAATACTCCAACACATATAAACTTCATCATCCATTTCCGCTTCATCCGTATACACACTGAATACCATTGATATTGAAAGGAGCATTATTCCCTGTGAAACTGTTTTCAAATCAATGGGCCTCTCTTACGGTGTAAGTCCAAACCTCCTATGTACATCCCCTTGTCTCGTACATAAATACTGCGTGTACATATTCACTTCTTGTACACAATTCAAACTTGTAAATAATCAAGTTGCGCTGTTTAAACGCTCGCTTCACGTACACTTGTTCATATTTCCTTCATAAACTCCCACAAATAAACATCATGCATTGTTTATATTTCCTTCATAAACTCCTGTGAATACATATCACACACACTTATTTATATAACTGTTCAGTTATTAACATAACAATTAGTCTAACCAATAGGCTCCCCACATGAGTTTAGCCTCCGCTTGGGCTTTGTACAAGACAACTCATCTCCAACATGAGTTAGCCTCCGCTTGGGCTTCATACAAGAAAACTCATCTCCAACAGAGTTTAGCCTTCTCTTGGCTTCAGACAAAGAAACTCTCCTCAGTAGTTAGCCTCCGCTAGGCTTCATATAAGACAACACTCCCTGCTGAGTCACCTCCTCTGGGCTTCGCTCAAAAGAACTCCTCATTGAGTTTAGCCTCTCTGGGCATCATACAATGAAAGAGACAGAAATCTCTTAATGCCTCCTATTGGGCTTCCAATACAAAGAATCACGCTAAGATAACCCCGAAGGATGGTTTCTGTGAAATCACTTTCAAATTCCCAGAGTAAAATTTCTTGAAATTGCTCTTATTCGTAAAAGGATGGTTTCTATGAAACCTTTCAAGCCAACGCCACCATACCCTATAGCTTCCTCTTGAGCTTCATACAAGGACCTCGATGACCCTGAATGCCTCCTTGGGCTAACAATACAAGGACCCATGGGCTTCTTAAAAGCATCCCTTTAATCCAATCAATTTCTCCTTGAGATTTAGACATCTATCATCTCTATGGAAGAAGTATCTCATCTATCACATCAGTCAATAAAAACTCTTTTTCAAACTCTCTTCAAACAAAAACATCTGTTAAATTGTAAGTGGTAACGCTTGTACACTCAAGCAAAACACCCAATACTTACAGTTAAAAGATTCAATCATCTTTTTCAAAACATCTTTCTTAAACATGTAAGTGGTAACGCTTGTACACTCAAGCAAAACACCTAATACTTACGATGAAAGATTTTTATCAAACAACTTTTTCAAAATGTATGTGATGAAGTAAATTAGATACATTTTTCATTAAGATGACATTTGTCTGTCTCTTACTAACATCCCGTTGCTTTCCACTAGCATAAGTGGGAACTACGATTGCTCTGACTTTCTCAACTTCCTTTTGAGAATACGTAGGCACAAGGTCTCATCCTTGGCGAGCAAATTTCTTTCTCCCTCAAAACAAACAAACCATAGAACCCTGTAGATCCGAGCTACAAATGCTCGATTCCCATTAAGGATATGTATGCGTAAGATCCACGATCTTTTGAGCACAATAATAACAAAACCTAGAATCTTACATAATCTATCATTCTTGAAAATCCAAAGGAGAAACTTTCCCAATCATAGAAATAGCAATTAAAACACACAAACATATCAAATATATTCATATATAAAGTTGTAGATAACTACATATATTTAGGGTGCTCCATCTATTCCCTTTATATAACAATCCCCCTTACTGTATCTTCCCCAATGCCTTGCTAGTCGTTACGCATATCAAATCAATTGAGGGTATTTCACTTTCCCTTTTCATAATCATTAAATCATCTTTCAGTGTTGAAAATAATAAAGCTTGATGCTCATGGCATCTTTATAAACAAATCAAAAGATTTAAATCGTTACGAGCCGTAAGATCCGAACTCACGTCGATCCTCTAGCGCCACCTTTAACGTGAACAGAAAATGGCGACTGGGATTACTGAAACTTTGATTTTTCAAACGCTGCCTCGCCCGAGAGCACCAAGCTTTTTTTTTTCAAAAAGAAAAGAAAGGGATTTTTTTTGTTGCATATATCTGCTTTTATTGTGTGTTTCGCGATTTCACTTGATGGAAAGAAATCCTAACCCGGATTTAAGAAACATTTTTAAGATCTAGGTGAGATATTAATACGTGAGCGCTCAATGCTTTCGGGTTAATATTTCCGCCAGTTGGAGGTTATCTTGAGGGTATTGTGGCGTTAATGTAAAACGTTGTATTTTCGGGAAACTTAAGAAGTCGAGTGGATCAGAGAACACATAACCCATCCTCGCCATTAGGATGAGTGCGTAGATTATTCGGTGTAAGCCTGAGTAATTGTCATGCGATACTACGATCAAAGTAGTTTCTCTTGAAAATAATATTGGACCATCGAGTATTCAACAAATCCAATAATGTTTTGAAGGGGAGTGTTGAGCTCAGATATCGAGAACCTGCTTCACGATGAATAAGCCCTTAGAACTTAACTCCGCTGATTCTTATCGCTGGCTTCATGCTCGTGACTCAACGCTGCTCTGTGTATAACTACTAACCATGTTTGCCGATTCATTCATTCATTCATTCAAAACAAAAAACTTCATTTCTCTTCCCATTTCCAAAGAATTTAGAGATTTTTCTTTGTAAAATATTTTAGGTTAGAGTGATGGACGCTGAGGAAGATTCACCAAAAGATACGCTTTAGATTCTGATGTAGGAAAGTTGAAAGAGTTGGCATCCTTGGTAGAAGATCCCTCGATTTCGTAAAACGCTATGGAACTTTTTAACTCTTCTCAACGCTAACGTTGATGAAGGACTTTCAAAACTCGCTCGCTTTTACGATCCAGCCTATCACCTTCCCGATTATCGCTGATGCCTACTTTGGAAGAGTACGCGCATATCCTAGGTATCTCAGTATCGGACAAAGTGCCTTTCAATGGTTTGGAAGCCATTCCCAAGTCACAAGTCATTGCAACGATGACTCACTTAAAGAAATCTGAGATAGACAAAAACCTAACTACCAGAGGAAAACTCTTAGGACTAACTTCAAAGTTCCTAATGGAGAAGGCTCTCAAATTTTCTGAGGCCGGTAGTATGGTAGCCTTTGAAGCTATTTTAGCTTTACTCCTCTATGGATTGGTGTTGTTTCCCAACGTCCCAAATTTCGTTGATATTAACACCATAAGGATCTTTCTGATTGGAAATCCTGCTCCCCACCTTGGTGACACATACGCCTCTATTCATCATAGGAATCGCAAGGAGACGGAACTATCGTGTGTTGTGTACTTTTCAAATGGATTACCTCACATTTGCCTAAATCTCCTATCTTCCGCGAAAACAAAGACGAGTGGCATTGGTCCGTATGCTCATGTCTCTTACAAACGATTTATATCCATTGGTATACTTTATGCACAATGAGATGGAAATTATTGAGAGTTGTGGAGAATTGCCAACGTACCTCTCATTGGTACGAGAGGGGGAATCAACTACAACCCATTCCTGGCAAGAAGTCAACTCGGATACGCAAACTCTGGTAAACCTCTTGGATTTATAGTAGAAAGCTACTTCTACCATGAAGGAGAGGATTCCCAAGGATCAAGGCTAGGATGATCAAAGCTTGGCATCACATCCAAGAAAAGAAAAGGGTAGGCAAAGAATTGTGTAGCCATGGAAACCTACACTTCTTGGATAAAGAAAAGAGCAAGGAATTTCAATGCCTTACGCTATGAAAGACCCATGTTCTCAATTGCTCCAAATCAACGATTTTCCGCTGAAGCTATGGAGAATACCAAGAAGCCTGACAAAGATAAGGCTTGAGAAAGAAGCTTTGGAAACAAATTCCTTAAGGCTAACCTTGAGAATGAGAAGCTCAAGAAGCAAGTCAAAGATCATGAAAAGACGCTTATTTCCGTGATGAATGGCTCATGGAGAAAGATGAGGAGATTCGTAAACATGACGCAATCAAGGAATTCCAAAGAAAGAAAAGGAACGCCAAGATTTGATGAATAACAATCTTACTCCCAACGAATGGAAAAGAGTCGCAAGAAGCTAAAAGCCGAGAAAGCGTAACTAAAAGCTCGCTATGGAAAGGAAATCAAGAGGAAGTCGCATCAAGCCTTGATCTTCATCCCGAAGACTTTTAATTAGTTCAATTTAGTTTGTAATTTGTATCATTTATTTTATCATTTGTGTGAGCAATGCTCAAAAAAAAAACAATTGTTGTAATCTTCTTTCAATAATCAATGAAATTTGTGTTTTTTCCATCCAAATATTTGCCAGAAATATCTCTTTTAGCATAAATTCTTTGGAAATCTCTCTTTACAATCATATTCATGCATCATATCTTGCATTTAGGTCTATCATCTAGAGTCTAACACTTTCCCGCTTTAAACCGCTTCCCGCATAGGAATGATTGTCAAGTGTCGTTGCCTTAGAGTTTCTCGCGTCCGCAGCCCAACTCGAACGCATTTATACTAGGTCAAAAAGAAGAAAAGTGATGGAGAATTCAACAAGAGAACGTTGAACTCAGAGTACAGAACAACGCTACAAGAAGAAGTGAGAGACTCACGCCTTTGGTCAAACTCACTGCCACAACAAGAAAGTCAACAAGCAAAGATCAAGTAGTCAAAACCAAACAAAGAACTTCAGAGGATACTACTACTCAGCCAACCGTCAGCACAAGAGTTCACCTTTTAGCATGCCCGAAGGCTATCCATGGGGGATGCCTTTTAACTTCGGCATTGGAGTTCGCCAACCGACTTTCCAAACAACCTCGCTTGAAATACCTACTTTGCGGCAGAACGCTACATTCACTTCACAGCATGGAATAACTCTTCCACAGGTAACAATGTCGGTTTCTCAACCGATCATGTTGAACTCAGCTTCCGTAGTGCACACTACCACAGACGAAGAAGTTCACCACACTCCAGGAAATTCTCGTAGCTTGATGGAAAATCTCCAGGAACAGCTCCTCAAAATGCAGCTTGATATAAAAACAATTCGAGGGAAAGAATTATTTGGGAAAAACGCCCAGGATCTTTGCTTAGTTCCTCGCGTAAGGATACCCGCGAAATTCAAAGTCCCTGACTTTGAAAAATACAAAGGAAAATGTATGCCAGGAAAATGTCCACCTATAACAAGGATCACCAGCTGTTGATTCACTACTTCCAAGACAGTCTCACCGGTGTCGCCTTAAAATGGTACATGGGATTAGACAGCACAAATATCCAAACATTTAATGATCTAGGTGAAGCCTTTGTACAGCAGTACAAGTTCAACTTGGATATGGCTCCTGATCGAGATCAACTCCGCTCTATGTCTCAAAAGGAAAGAGAGACATTCAAGGAATATGCGCAACGATGGAGGGAAATTGCTGCCCAAGTTAACCCGCCCTTGGAAGAAAAAGAGATGACTAAGGTATTCCTCAACACTCTTGGTCCATTCTACTATGAGCGAATGATCGCTAGCGCTCCCGGAGATTTCAATGAAATGGTGAGCATGGGAATGCGATTAGAAGAAGGGGTTCGAACTGGACGTTTAACCAGGGAAGCAGGTTCTTCTAGTGGAACTAGAAAGGTTGGAACGAGCTTTCCAAAGAAAAAAGAGCACGGCATAGGAATGGTGTCCCGAGTGAAACCACGTAGAAATGTCAATCAACAGCGACAGGTAGCTTCCATAACACCCGCTGTTAACACAACTCCGAACACAGGAATTGCTCCGCAATTTCAACAAAATCAACACTCCTCACCGCCAATGTGCTCGCCAGCTAACAACCAAAGTCAGACGCCGGGTCACACACCACCCAATTCCAATGACGTACACATAACTTTACCCCGCTCTAATAGAAAAGAATCTGATACAGACCAGATTACCACCTCCGGTCCCTGAAAAACTACCGTGGTGGTACAAGGCTGATGTTTCTTGCCCTTTTCACCAAGGGGCACCAGGCCATGACCTTGAGCATTGCATAGCATTGAAAGTAGAGGTACAGAGATTAGTGAAAACTAATCTTCTTTCCTTCAGAAACACAAGTCCGAATGTACAAACCAATCCACTTCCCAGTCACAGTGGGCATACAGTAAGTTTGATACTAAGAAATACAGACAGATATCTCGTCACGGACGTAAATCTGATCAGAGGAAACTTAGTACACCTCCATGAATCATACAGTGCAATGAGCGCTTTTACTAAGCACGATTACTCAGCTTGCAACATCTGCTCCAGAAGTATTCATGGATGTCCCACCATAAGAATGTATATCTCAAAGATTTGCTAGACATTGGTGACTTACGATCTACAGAAATAGAGATGACCATGACGTAAATACAGTAGGGCATTTTCCGCATGAGCTTTTAGTCTCAGATATCAACTCGGAGAATCCCGAAGTAAAACGTTATCATCCCTTGTTTTGATGTACCCAAACACGTGGAAATTGCGTACAATGGTTCTAGCATCCCGGCATCTTCTTTGGTGATTTGTTTACCTGGTCCTGTTCCGTATAGTTCCACCAGAGCAATTCCTTACCAATATAATGCAACCCTGATAGAGGATGGGAAAGAGAAACCCATGCCAACACTTTCAGCTAATGTCAATATAACAGAAATTGGACGAGTGACACGAAGTGGACGAGTGCACGCTCCGCTACCACCAAGACCACCAGCTCCTTCTTAAACAAAACTCGTTAACATATCTTCCGAGAATCTCAACGATTCCTCACAGTTAACCCAAACACAAATATTGGTTCTCCTGATAGAGCCAACGTTAACACTGATTTTGATGAGATACTGAAATTAATCAAGAAGAGTGAATACCGAGTCGTAGATCAATTGATGCACTCTTCCGTGATCTCAACATCGCCTTTACTCCTCAACTCAAGCTCACCGGAAGCTTTAATGAAGGTATTAGACCAGTGCCTATGTAGATGATGTGACTACGCATAATTCGAGGAATTGTTGCCAACATAACAAACCAATAATCCCGAGTTTCAATGACGAGGAACTTCCAGAAGAAGGGAAGAATCACAACTTGGCCTTGCACATCTCGATGATTTGCCAATCAGATTCCCTATCAAATGTATTGGTAGATACGTGTTCATCCTTAAACGTGATGCCAAGACGACTCGCCGCTTGGCTTACAAGGACGCCAATGAAGCTCAATGACATAATAGTAAGAGCCTTCGATGGATCAAGAAAGTCAGTTATTGGGGAAGTTGATCTCCCGATGACAATTGGCCCACATACTTTTCAAATCACCTTCCAAGTCATGGACGTGCCTACTACTTCAAGGTTCTACTAGGAAGACCTTGATCCATGAAGGTGAGCAAGACTCTCTTACTCTCCATCAGTTAAAATTCACGATAAATGGAAAGTTGATATCTTGGTGAACAAGTCAGCTCATAAGCCATTTGTCCAGCTTTCTTTCATCACGGCTTAATGACGTGAAGGACACATTCCCAACATCCGTTAGAAGATGAATCCACCAACAAAAACAGATCATCTATCTCTTCGTATAAGGAAACAGCCCAGATAGTGAAAAACGGCAATGCCGAAGGATGGGGGCAAGTAATTAAACCTGTCAAGAACGAAACAAAGACCGGACTTGGGTTTACACCTGTATTCTCCAAAGACAAACATCAGGATGAAACGCTTCGTCCAATCAAAGAGGTGTTTCACAGTGGGGGTTTCTTAAACCCTATTCTACAAGAGGTTAATGTTGTCACCATTGAAGAGGATGAAGACGATCCCTCTGTATCTGAAAAATGGAGCACTTACTTGAACAGCCCTGAATATGTGTCTCAGGAAGAATTGCCCGTACCGACCGATCAATTCAAAGACATATCTCTGCAAAGGCATAAAAATCTTCCCGTCCCTGATGAAGTTTGGGATACCTTGGGAGAGCCAAGTGGCAAGTATGATTACATGGTGAAGTATACTGCGCCGGAAAGCTCAAAAATCCGGATCGAAGATATTCATAATCGGACGGGTGATTCTTTGAATACCCTAATCAATCGAAGAGAATATGCAAATTTTCCGCCTAATCAAGAAATCGAAATCCCTAATGAAGATCTCTGCTTCAACACTTCTGTGGATTTCACCAAGTCAGATCCTGGTTATCACTATGTCAACATGATCACTGAAGATCAAGAGTACGACTCGAGATACAATCTAGAAAGTGTCGCCGACAACGAGTTTCTGCACTCAGAAGACTGGAAGGAACATCCCCAAAATTCAGCACAAAGATCAACAAGAAGTACCCATGCTGTATCCCGTACTTCCCGATCTGTTAATCAAGAAGATTGCTTCAGCAAAGACAAAGGGCAAGGGCCATCACCCGTAGTCTTCAAAGCCTCGCCGACCAAAGAACCAAAGTTTACTCAAGGGTTAAACCAAGGGAAATTACCGATTATCTCGATATTCAAGGAGTTCGCCACCATCGAAACCTGCTAGTTAGACTAATGTTCATAGTTCTAAGTAGTTTTATCTTTGCTTTTGTTTTGAACTCACTACCAAAGTGAAGAGATGTTTTATAGGGTTTAGTTTTAAATAATATCTCTTTGTCTTGCCCAAGACAAATGAGTTTGTATTTAAGGGCCCTGTTCATATTGTGAATCATAAATAAAATGCGTTGTTTTGATTCCACACTTTGTGTTTATTTTCATTTTACCCTTTCTTGGAAATGATAATCCTAAAAAAAAACACAATAACAAAAAAATCTTCAAAAAAAAAATCAAATCATAATGAAAAATTAATCTGCATAAGCTTTCACATTTAACTTTCTTCAAAAATAAATATGAGTTAAATAATCGATATAAATCAAATATGATTAACAGATGGACAAATCCATTGAAAGCAATAACTCTATGCTCTCTCCCAACTTCAAAATCCCTCGTGATGTCGCCAAGGAAGAAGTGAAGAAGAGATCCCGATGAAATTTCTCGATTACTTAAGCACGAGGAAAGGATCATTCAACCTCACAAAGAACCTCTAGAGGCAATTAACTCTGGGGTCCAAGATGATAAAAAGAAGTCAATATTGAGCTTCGCTGACAAAGCAGCAAAAGCAAGCTAATAGATCTTCTCAAAGAATATATGGATGTTTTCGCTGGTCCTACCAAGACATGCCAGAGTGTTAGTTCATAATAAAAATCAAAAGAATCGATGGAGCATCGCTTGCCGCTCGAAACGAATGGTGTACCGAGACTTGAACAAAGCTAGTCCAAAGATGACTTCCCACTACCGATATCGACATGCTAATCACCGCAAAATCAACGCCTTTTCCTTCATGGACGGTTTCTCACAATCGATCGAATGGCTCTCAAGACATGGAGAAGACATCTTCATCACGCCACGGGCACTTTTGTTGCTGTGGTATGCCATTTGATTAAAGAATGCGTGCACAACTTACCAAAGCGGCAATGATACTCTCTTCCACGATATGATGCACAAAGAGATCAAGTCTACGTGGATGATATGATAGCAAAGTTCGATACGTAAGAAGAGCATATGAATATCTTAAAGTCGTTTCAACGACTAAGGAAGTTTCAACTACAATCCTAACAAATGCACCTTTGGGGTAACATCGGAAAACTTCTAGGTTTCATCGTCACCAAAGAGGTATTGAAGTTGACCGACAAAGTCAAGGCTATCCAAGAAATGCCTACACCACATACGAAAAGCAAGTAAGAGGATTTCTTGACTGAATTACATCTCCGTGATTTATCTCTCGATGATGCTACTCGGGCCGATATTCAAGCTTCTCCGCAAAGATCGGTGTGTGTGGACGGAAGATTGCCAAAAGCATTCGACAAGATCAAGGAATACCCGCCGTAACCACCACCGATCCCTCCAGAGAAGGAAGACGCTTAATCTGCACTCACCGTATTAGAAGAGTCCATGGGTCGCGATGGACAACAAGAAAACCGTAAAAGGAGCATGCCATCTACTACCCGAGTAAGAAATTCACTGACCGTGAAACTCGCTACTCCATGCTCGAGAAAACATGTTGCGCTTTGGTATGGACTTCAAAACGCCTTCGCCAAGACATGATCAATCACACGACTTGGTTAATATCCAAATGGATCCTATCAAGCACGCTTTGAAAAGCCCGTCATCGTGCGGAGTATTACCATATGACATCCAATATCGCGCCGTAGCGGTTAAAGGAAGTATTCTCACGATCACTGGCTTATCACTCAACGAATACCAATCTCTCAAGTTTGATTTTGACGAGGATGTTATGTACTTGAAGATGAAAGATTGTGACGAACCGCACACGGAGAAGGACCGATCCGTAATCCGATGGGCCTATCTTTGATGGAGCAGCTAACATTTTGGCAATGGAATTGGGCCATCATCACTCCCGAGGGTTCTCATATCCCGTTTTCCGCCAGATTACTATTTGATTGCACCAACAACATAGCAGAATATGAAGCATGCATCATGGGTATCGAAGAAGCCATCGACTTAAGGATCAAGATCCTTGACATATATGGAGACTCAGCCTTTGTGATCAACCAAATCAAAGACAAGTATGAAACTCATCATCTTGGTTTGATTCCCTACAGAGATTATGCAAGATGATTGTTGACTTTCTTCAACAAAGTAGAATTGCATCATATCCCTCGAGATCAGAATCGAATGGCAGACGCCTTAGCCACTATATCTTCCATGTTCGAAGTCAACCATTGGAATGATATGCCCGTAATCATCGATGCCTTGACGAAGACCGCATATGTCTTCATTAATCGAGGCCGTCTTCGATTTATAAACCGTGGTTCCACGACATCAAACGCTTCCTTCAAACACGAGAGTACCACCGGGCATCGATAAGGATAAGAAAACTCTAAGGAGACTTTCTAGGAATTTCTTCCCGAACGAGGATGTGCTATACAAAAGAAATCGACATGGTTCTCGCCTTTACGCCGATGCACAAGAAGCGCATACAATCATCCATGAAGTGCATGAAGGGTCCTTTGGAACCCATTCAAATGGGCATGCAATGTCTAGAAAATCTTAAGAGCAGTGATACTATTGGATAACGATGGAATCGATTGTCAGAACACGCCAAAAGATGTCACAAGTGCGATCTACGCAGATAAGATCCATGTGCCACCGACTCTACTCAACGCTCCTCTCCGTGGCCTTTCTCCATGTGGGCATCGACATGATTGAACGATCACACATCGCATTGTGATGCAAATACTAGACAAGTGGTTGTGAGGTTCATCAAGAACAACCTCATTTGCCGATATGGAGTTCCAAGTAAGATCATTACCGATAATGGATCGAACTTGAACAACAAAATGATGAAGAACTCGGTGAGGAATTCAAGATCGAGCATCATAACTCGCTCCTTACCGCCAAAGATGAACGGGCGCCGCTGAAGCGCTAACAAGAACATCAAAAGATTGTCCGTAAATGGTCATCACTTACAAAGACCGGCACGAATGTCGCCATTTGCTCGCATGGGTATCGATTTCAGACGCACTTTAACAGGGCAACTCCTTTTCTCTAGTATACGGTATGGAAGCAAGGTTCTCGTAGAAGTTGAGATCCCATCAATGAGAGTTCTCATGGAAACCAAGCTATCTCGAGGCCGAATGGTGTCAAAGCATACGACCAACCGAACTTAATTGAAGAAAAGCGACCGACCGCCGTGTCACGACAACTCTATCAAAGAAGAATGAAAAAGCTTTGACAAAAAGGTCCGACCGTGAATTCCGAGAAGGCGACTGCTTAAAAAGATCTCTCTTTTCAAATGATTCCAGGGAAAATGGACTCCTAATTACGAAGGCCCATACATCGTCAAAAGAAGCTTTTCCGGTGCTATGACTCTCACAACCATGGACGTGATGAACTCCCGATCCTCGTGAATGCCGATGCAGCCAAGAAATACTTTGTCTAAAAACAACAACAAAAGAACAGCTCGGTAAGTCGAAACCCGAAAAGGGCGACTTAGGCAAAATGAGCGCCTCGGTGGATTGAAAACCTAAAAGGCAATCCAGTAAAAATTAGAGACAATAAATGTAAATTATCCTCGATAGATTGAAAACTCGAAAAGGCAATCTAGGCAAAAACAAGGATACAAAAAATGACAAAGTAATCAAGACTCACCATACTTCACAATTTGAAGAATCTTCCATCAACGGATCTTCAATCAACTCTTCTAAAGCCACAAGCTTGGAATTCAAGTTGTTAGGATAATAGGTTATTTGCTTTCAATGTAGCCTTTTCCCCAATAAATTATCATTTCCAACTTTTGTAAATAGCTCATGGAATCACGCCTTTGGCTGATTACCATTCTATCAATAAACTTGAGCTTTGTGCCTTTTGTTTGCAAATCCTGCTTTATTTTGTTTTGCAAAATAACGCTTTTTATTGTGAAAATCACTTTTTGAAACAAAAATGTTTTAAATGAATTTTTACTTCAAAATTTTGAAACAAAAGCAAAAATTTTCCTTTGAACTATGAACACGGAAAGAACTTCAACAGTTTCTCCACAAGTGTTTCAATCTCCGAAGGATAAAGCAACTGCTACAGCAGTCTTCTCCTCAATAGAAATCATCAAAGGACGGTATTCTTATCCAAAAAGAATCCCCAACCAAGTTGCCAATGAAGTGCCTTTCTCAGAAAGTTTAAAGCCGGCAACTCAAAATCTTCATTAGTGAACATCTGCACCATTGCTGCAAATTTCATCAAGTATTTGTTTGAACTATGACGTGGTCCTTTTCCCAAATACCTCTTTAGTGTCTTTGTCAAAAGTATTGTTAGCATGCATATAACATTCATGACATTCATACACAATAGCATCATTCATGCATTTTTGCATTTCTCAAAATGTTTGCTTTTGGTTATATATACTCATTTGGGTATATCATATCCCCAGCCGATTCTCCCCAAACGGAAAAGATACATTTTCTGTTTTCCCCGGCAGAGTATCCACAAACAAGAGAGATACGTCTTTTCTCTCATATTCCCCAGTGGAGATCATTCCTCATCAAAAACAAAGTCTTGATTGACTGTTTCTTTTCAGTTCATTCCTAAATAGAACCTTTGTCTCTGATCAACAAAGGCAATAAGCAATAGCCTCATTGTCTGAGCCGCTTATCTTCATTTCCTCAACACTATCATAAAAGTTTGTTTTCTCGACAAAGTCAAAATCATGACTATACGAGAAAATTCCCAGCAGTCTGTCTTTCTGTCAAAAAGAGAACCTGTGTCTTCCGATCAAAATGCCCGCATCTTCTCAAAAAGAGAGATTCTCGGCAAGATTGTATCCAAGAAAATAGAAACTCGTTTTGAGTTCTGTTTTCTTTCATCTGTCTGTTATTCACAAAGCTGAATATACAGTAATTTTCAAAGATTTACCTTGTTATAGTTATCACTTTGCTGATAATTGGTAATATCTTCAAAGCTCATTTAAAATTTGTTTTCTTTCATCTATTTGTTATTCACAAAGCTGAATACACGGCAACTCATTTCTCAAGATTTACCTTGTTATAGTTATCACTTTTATGATAATTGGTAATATCTTCTGAACCCATTACCATACTATATCACAAGGCTGATAATTGGTAATATTTTTTTTTACTTACCTTAAACATTGTCACAAGGCTGACAGAAGGTAATCTCTCTGTTTCCGAAACGAAACAAACATTCACATGTTTTGTGAATCATTCTTTCCCCAACAGGGACGTATTCACAAATTTTCCCCCTACCATGTCATTTTTTGATATCATCCGGTGAAACTTTTTACAATCATTTTGCATCATCCGCATTTTTGGTATCTTAGGTCCAAAATTTACAGATTTCGATATTTAAGTCTCTTTACACCTATCAAAACGAAGATATTCATCTTCATCTCTCAAGTTAAAGAAACTTAAATAGGGCATCCGTCATACCCCAATTTTGACCTAATATACCACCTTACATTTGCATCATTGCATAACTAAGCTTGCATAAAGATTAATCTGTATAGCATTCACAGGTCAAAATTAGGGTTTCATCAGATCTTCATATGATTCAAGAGCTAACCAATTAGGGTTTGAGATTTTCTCATCTCATTTGATCTATCTTGATCAAATCATCTCCGATCATCGACACCAATTCTCTCACTGTAACAATCAAGGATCGACCAATTGGGTTTTGATCGGCATGAGTTTTCTCTGATTTTTTGAGCAAGAAATGACTTTTTTGGATAGAGATTGGTCATTATATCTTAGATATAACATGTTGACCTAATTTCTGGATTCAAAACATCACAGAGGTTCACAAACTTCATCAACAATTTCGTAAACGCCCGATGAAAATTCATCTCACACGTAAAAGTCAAACTTTGACTTTTGGTCAAATTTTTCAAAACAAAACTTTTCAATCATCAAAATACTTCAAATGATCCATCATGATCATAAAAATCAAAGAATTTGAAAAGTCAACAAAAGTCAAAAGTTTTATACTTAGAAATTTTCTAAGTGTTGAAATTTTATTTTTTCAAACTTCAAGCCATTTTTTTCACCTAGTTCCAATTTGAATTTGAAAAACTCAAAACATGAAAGTTGTAGATCATGAAAAATATTTCCAAAATGTCCAAGAACTCTCAAATCCATGGAGTCTAGATACACTTTTGAAATTAAAACATAAGGCTCCATGAAAGTTGATTTTCAAAGATCAAAACATCAAATTATAGGTCATTTTGAGTTTTCTTCATTTAGAAGCAATCCAACCATGCCAAATGGATGATTGAACTGATAAATATCAGCCTAGAGTAATAATTGAGAGATATGGACTGTTGTAAAATAGCACATGGTGAAAAAGGAAGGTTCCTTTTCTTTTGCAAAAGTCATGTTTACCCCTTAAGGTAACTTTGAATCACCAAAAGCCATGGACACTTGCCTAACATTTCAGAGCCTATTTGCCTATAAATTGATCACATTTCAAGCCTCAATGGACACCAAAGCCTCACAAATACATGCTTTCTCTTTACTTTCTTGAAAATCAAGCAATATAGTGCAAATTGAGAAACATAGCATTTTTGAGTTTGAGCTAAAACCATGATGAAATTTGGTGTCTAACATGTTTCAATATCACTATCAAACTTGTTACAAGCTTAAAATTAACATGAACTAAGCTAAAAATCAGATTTCATTTTCATATTTTCATCTGATTAAATTTTAATCGAGCCGAAAACGACGTTCTGAACACTTTTTCAAACCTCCTTAAAAGGTGAATTTTTCAAGTTTTCGACTTCTGATTTTTTTCAAAACTTCACATGAATCAAATTCACATTTCAAAACATTCTCAAAATCATTTTCAAAACTTTTCATCAAACTTACATCATTTTTACCATGATCGATCCGATTTAAACGATAAAACCGAATTGCTTTTCTCTCGACTTCTCGATCGATCACGGGCCTCCTCACGGTGTAAGTCCCAACTTTATACATATTTATTTTAATTGCATATACCAAATCATCATTGTTAATATTCAAACGTAAACAAATTTCTTTCGTTATCTGCTTGTTTATACGCTGAATCCATTGGTTCTAAAGGAAGTGCTCTTCCGCCAAATTTCTTTTTAAACCAATGGCCTCCACGTGTGTAAGTCCCATAACATTCTTTTATGTACATAATATTTCTTTGTACATATCCAACTTGTCAAATACTTTTTACAGTTTCATCTGTACATAATACGTATATTTCTTTTATACTCAAGTACGCATGTTCCCCATTGTTGTTTCATCACTGTATACCAAACAAAATAGTCTTTGTGTAGTTATTTTGTACATATCAAATACTTTTCATACAAAACTTCATCCTGCATACAACATGTATATTTTTACAACAATTCAAATACGTATAAACTTCGATCATCCGCTTCTCGCTTCATCCGTATACACACTAAATACCATTGATATTGAAAGGAGCATTATTCCTCGTGAAATCTTTTCAAATCAATGGGCCTCACGTTGTAAGTCCCAAACCTCCTATGTACATCCCCTCTTCTGTATATAAATACCGCTCGTACATATTCTTCCTGTACACAATTCAAACTTGTAATAATCAAGTTACTGCTTTTAAACGTTCGCTTTACATACACTTGTTTATTTCCTTCATAAACTCCCACAAATAAACATCATGCATTGTTTATATTTCCTTCATAAACTCCTCGTGAATACATATCACACACACTTGTTTATATAACCTGCTCAATTATTAACATAAAAATTAGTCTAACCAATAGGTTCCCCACATGAGTTTAGCCTCGCTTGCTTTGTACAAGACAACTCATCTCAACATGAGTTAGCCTCCGCTTGGCTTATATAAGAAAACTCATCTCCAATGTAGTTTAGCCTTCTTTGGCTCAGACAAAGAAACTCTCCTCACAGAAGTTAGCCTCCGCTTAGGCTTCATAAGACACTCCCTCTGAGTCACCTCCTTGGCTTCATCAAAAGAACTCCTCATGAGTTTAGCCTTCTTGGGCATCATACAATGAAAGAGACAGAAATCTCTTAATGACCTCCTATTGGGCTTCCAATACAAAGAATCACCCGCGCTAAGATAGAACCCTCGAAAGGATGGTTTCTCGGTGAAATCACTTTCAAATTCCCCCAGAGTAAAATTTCCTATGAAATTGCTCTTATTTCAAAAGGATGGTTTCGTGAAACTTTCGCCAGCCAGCCATACCCTATAGCTTCCTCTCGAGCTCACAAGGACGATGACCCTCGATGACCCTCGAATGCCTCCTCTTGGGCTAACAATAATACAAGGACCCATGGGCTTTAAAAGCATCCCTTTAATCCAATCAATTTCTCCTTGAGATTTAGACATCTATCATCTCTATGGAAGAAGTATCTCATCTATCACATCACATACATTCAAAAAACTCTTTTTCAAACTCTCTTCAAACAAAACATCTCTAAATTGTAAGTGGTAACGCTTGTACACTCAAGCAAAACACCCAATACTTACAGTTAAAAGATTCAATCATCTTTTTCAAAACATCTTTCTTAAACATGTAAGTGGTAACGCTTGTACACTCAAGCAAAACACCTAATACTTACGATGAAAGATTTTTATCAATCAAACTTTTTCAAAATGTATGTGATGAAATAATTAGATACATTTTTCATTAAGATGACATTTGTCTGTCTCTTACTAACATCCCGCTGCTTTCCACTAGCATAGTGGGAACTACGATTGCCCGACTTTCTCAAATCCTTTGAGAATACGTAGGCACAAGGTCTCATCCTTGCAGCAAATTTCTTTCTCCCTCAAAACAAACAAACCATAGAACCCTGTAGATCCGAGCTACAAATGCCCGATTCCTACTAAGGATATGTATGTAAGATCCATGATCTTTTGCGAGCACAATAATAACAAAACCTAGAATCTACATAATCTATCATTCTTGAAAATCCAAAGGAGAAACTTTCCCAATCATAGAAATAGCAATTAAAACACACAAACATATCAAATATATTCATATATAAAGTCAGATAACTACATATTTAGGTGCTCCATCTATTCCTTTATATAACAATCCCCTTACTCGATCCCCCAATGCGTTATGTCTAGTTTGCGCTAGTCGTTACGCATATCAATATCAATTGAGGGTATTTCACCTTCCCCTTTCATAATCATTAAATCATCTTTCTTGTGTTGAAAATAATAAAGCTTGATGCTCGCGGCATCTTTATAAACAAATCAAAGATTTAAATCACACGAGCCGTAAGATCCGAACTCACGTCAAGATCTCTGCCACCTTAACGTGAATGTGAAAATGGCGACTGCTTGGGATTACGCTGAAACTTTGATTTTCAAAAAGAAAACGTTACTTCCCGCTCCGAGAGCACCAAGCTTTTTTTTTCAAAAAGAAAAGAAAGGATGTTTTTTGCATATATTCTGCTTTCTCTTTATTGTGTGTTTCACGATTTCACTTGATGGAAAGAAATCCTAACCCGGATTTAAGAAACATTTAAGATCTAGGTGGAGATATTAATACGAGCAGCTCAATGCTGGTTAATATTTCCGCAGTTGGAGGTTATCTCGAGGGTATTGTGTTTAGCAAGTAATTGCGAAAACGCTACCGGGAAACTTAAGAAGTGAGTGGACTGTAGAACACATAACCCATCCTGGCCATTAGGATGTAGTGCGTAGATTATTCGGTGTAAGCCTAGAGTAATTGTCATGATACTACGATCAGCGAAAGTTTCTTGAAAATATTATTGACCATCGAGTATTCAACAAATCCAATAATGTTTCAAGGGAGTGTTGAGCTCAGATATCGGTGAGAACCCGCTTCACGATGAATAAGCCCTAGAACTTAACTCTGATTCTTATCGTTGGCTTCATGCTCGTGACTTCAACGCTGTCGTGTGTATAACTACTAACCATGTTTGCCGCATTCATGCATTCATTCATTCAAAACAAAACTTCTTCATTTCTTCCCATTTCCAAAGAATTTAGAGATTTTCTTTGTAAAATATTTTAGGTTGTGAGTGATGGACGCCGAAGATTCACCAAAAGATACGCTTTTAGATTCTCGATGTAGGAAAGTTGAAAGAGTTAGCATCCTTGGTAGAAGATCCCTGATTTTAAAATGCTATGGAACTCTTTTAACTCTTCTCAACGCTAACGCTGATGAAGGACTTCTCAAAACTTCGCTCGCCTATGATCCGCCTATCGTTTCACCTTCCGATTATCATTGATGCCTACTTGGAAGAGTACGCATATCCTAGGTATCTCAAGATCGACAAAGTGCCTTTCAATGGTTTGAAGCCATTCCACAAGTCATTGCAACGATGACTCACTTAAAGAAATCAGATAGACAAAAACCTAACTACCGTAGGAAAACTCTTAGACTAACTTCAAAGTTCCTAATGGGTAAGGCTCTCAAATTTTCCGGGAGGCCGTAGTATGGTAGCCTTGAAGCTATTTTAGCTTTACTCCTCTATGGATTGGTGTTGTTTCCCAACGTCCCAAATTTCGTTGATATCAACACCATAAGTGATCTTTCGATTGGAACCTGCTCCCACCGCTTGGTGACACATACGCCTCTATTCATCATAGGAATCGCAGGAGACGAACTATCGTGTTGTGTACCTCTGTTTTCAAATGGATTACCTCACATTTGCCTAAATCTCCTATCTTCCGCGAAAACAAAGACGAGTGGCATTGGTCCGTAAGCTCATGTCTCTTATAAACGATTTATATCCATTGGTATACTTTGGCACAATGAGATGGAAATCATTGAGAGTTGTGGAGAATTTACAACGCATTCTCTCATTGGTACGAGAGGGGAATCAACTACAACCCATTCCTAGCAAGAAGTCAACTCGATACGAAACTCGTAAACCTCTTGGATTTAGTAGAAAGCTACTCTACCATGAAGAGAGAGGATTCCAAGGATTGAAGGCTAGGATGATCAAAGCTTGGCATCACATCCAAAGAAAAGAAAAGGGTAAGGCAAAGAATTGTAGCCATGGAAACTCACACTTGGATAAAGAAAGAGCGAAGGAATTTCAATGCCTTACGCTTATGAAAGACCCATGTTTCAATTGCCTCCAAATCAACAAATTTTCCCGCTGAAGCTATGGAGAATACCAAGAAGCCTTGACAAAGATAAGGCTTTGAGAAAGAAGCTTGGAAAACAAATTCTTAAGGCTAACCTTGAGAATGAGAAGCTCAAGAAGCAAGTCAAAGATCATGAAAAGACGCTTACTTCCGTGATGAATGGCTCATGGAGAAAGATGAGAGATTGCTGTAACATGACGCAATCAAGGAATTCATCAAAGAAAAGAAAAGAACGCCTCAAGATTTGATGAATAACAATTTACTCCCAACGAATGGAAAAGAGTCGTCAGCAAGCTTAAAAGCCGAGAAAGCAGTAACTAAAAGCTCGCTATGGAAATCAAGAGGAAGCTTGATCAAGCCTTTGATCTTCATCCGACGAAGACTTTAATTAGTTCAATTTAGTTTGTAATTTGTATCATTTATTTTATCATTTGTGTGAGCAAAGGCTCAAAAAAAACAATTGTTGTAATCTTCTTTCAATAATCAATGAAATTTGTGGTTTTCCATCCAAATATTTGCCGAAGTCTCTTTAGCATAAATTCTTTTGAAATCTCTCTCTTTACAATCATATTCATGCATCATATCTTGCATTTAGGTCTATCATCTAGAGTCTAACACTTTCCCGCTTTAAACTGCTTCCCGATAGGAATGCATTGTCAAGCCGCTGCCTTAGAGTTTCTCGATCAAGGTCCTCACTCAACTCGAACGCATTTACACCAGGTCAAAAAGAAGAAAAGTGATGGAGAATTTAACAAGAGAACGTTGAACTGTAGAGTACAAGAATAACGCTTACAAGAAGTTAGTGGAGAGATCACGCCTTTGGTCAACTCACTGCCACAACAAGAAAGTCAACAAGCAAAGATCAAGTAGTCAAAACCAAATAAATAACTTCAGAGGATACTACTACCTGGGCCATTGTCACAAGAGTTCACCTTTAGCATGCCCGGCTATCCATGGGATGCCTTTAACCGCATTGGAGTTCGCCAACCGACTTCCAAACAACCTCGCTTGAAATACCTACTTTGCGGCGTAACGCCATTCATCAAAGATGGAATAACTCTTCCACAGTAACAATGTCGGTTTTCAACCGATCATGTTGAACTCAACTGTGAGGCACACTACCATGATTTGAAGTTCACCACACTCCGTGAAATTTCGTAGCTGATGGAAAATTCCAGAATGCCTCCTCAAATGCAGCTTGATATAAAAACAATTCGAGGGAAAGAATTATTTGGGAAAACGCCCAGATCTTTGTTAGTTCCTCGTAAGGATACCATAAATTCAAAGTCCCGACTTTGAAAATACAAAGGAAAAATGTATGCCAGAAAATGTCCACTTATAACAAGGATCACCAGTGTTGATTCACTACTTCCAAGACATGGCCTCAATTTTAAATGGTACATGGATTTATAAAGACAAATATCCAAACATTTAATGATCTAGGTGAAGCCACAAATAAAGACAAGTTCAACTTGATATGGCTCTGATCGAGATCAACTCCGCCTATGTCTCAAAAGGAAAGAGAGACATTCAAGGAATATGCGAACGATGGAGGGAAATTGCTGCCAAGTTAACCCGCCCTTGAAAAAAAAAAGAGATGACTAAGGTATTCCTCAACACTCTTGGTCCATTCTACTATGAATGCGAATGATCGCTAGCGCCCCGGAGATTTCTAATGAAATGGTGAGCATGGAATGCGATTAGAAGAAGGGGTTCGAATCGGACGTTAACCAGTGAAGTGTGTTCTTCTAGTGGAACTAGAAAGGTTGGAACGAGCTTTCCAAAGAAAAAGAGCACGCATAGGAATGGTGTCCTTAGTGAAACCACGAGAAATGTCAATCAACAAATGACAGGTATTTTCTATAACACCACAGCTAACACAACTCCGAATACGTGAATTGCTCCTCAATAATTTCAACAACAACAACTCAATTTCGCCAACAAAGCTCATCAGCTTTAACAACCAAAGCCGCATCAGTCACACAATTCGACCCAAT
>CM038794.1:73581166-73614597 GCA_021764765.1 Vicia sativa | reverse complement strand
CAGGAAAGGATCATTCAACCTCACAAAGAACCTCTAGAGGCAATTAACTCTGGGGTCTCAAGATGATAAAAAAGAAGTCATTGAGCTCATTGACCAGCATTAAAAAGCAAGCTAATAGATCTTCTCAAGGAATATATGGATGTTTTCGCTTGGTCCTACCAAGACATGCTGTGGTTGGGATCAGATCAATGAGCATCAAGCTGCTGAAACCAGAGTGTCCGCCAGCCATAAAACCGAGTAGTTCAATTTGAATGGCCGAAAAATCAAAAAGGAGTTAAAGCAAATGACTGTTTCAGTCACTTCAGTATCCTCAATGGCTAGCCAACATAGCACCTGCTTCAAGAAAATGGCAAGGTTTAACGTATCGACTAATGAGACTGAACAAAGCTACCCGGAGATACTCTACCATCAAGACATCGATACGCTAGTGGACAAAGACCGCAAAACTCAACGCCTTTTCCTTCATGGACGGTTTCTCCGGGTTAATCGATCGAATGGCTCGAAGACATGGAGAAGACATCTTCATCACGCCCACAAGCACTTTTTTGTTACTGTGGTATTGCCATTCGATTAAAGACGCACAACTTACTAAAAAGCAATGACTACTCTCTCTTCCACGATACATACGCACAAAGAGATCAAGTCTACGTGGATGATATGATAGCAAAGTCCGATACGGTTAGCGAGCATGGAATATCTCTAAAGTCGCTTTCAACCACTAAGGAAGTTTCAAATCATCAATCCCAACAAACGCACCTTGGGGTAACATCCGGAAAACTTCTAGGTTTCATCGTCACCAAAGAGGTATTAGTTGACCCGATAAAGTCAAGGCTATCCAAGAAATGCCTACACCACATAATAAAAGCAAGTAAGAATTTTGATGTTGAATTATATCTCCATTTATCTCTCGATGATCGCCACCTGGCCGATATTCAAGCTTCCAGCATCGGCGGTTGTGTGGACGGAAGATTGCCAAAAGCATTCGACAAGATTAAGGAATACCGCCGTAATCCACCAATACCGATCCTCCGAGAAGGAAGACGCTTAACTCGCACCTTTTACCTACTAAGAGTCCATGTACTCGACAACAAGACATTAAACCCAGAAAAAGGAGCATGCCATCTACTACCCGGAAAAGGTTCACACCGGAAACTTCGGTATCTATGCTCCGAGAAAACATGTTGCGCTGGTATGGACTTCAAAACGCCTTCACAAGACATGATCAATCACACGACTCGTTAATATCCAAAATGGATCCTATCAAGTACGCCTTTGAAAAGCCCGCCATCAGAACCATGTATGCTACTATCCAATATGATAATCATATGTATTCACGACTTATTATCACCAATAATACCAATCTCTCAAGTTCGATTTCCCGATTTAGGATGTTAGTACTGAAGATGAAAGATTGTGACGAATCACACGGAGAAGGACCGTATCCGTAATCCGATGGGCCTAGTCTTGATGGAGCAAATAACATTTTTGGCAATGGAATAATCACCACCTTTGTGGTTCATATCCCGCTTTCTCCGCCAGACACTATTTGATCGCACCAACAACATAAACAGTAATATGAAGCATGCATCATGGGTATCAATAGCTTATCGATAAGGATCAAGATCTTGACTTATATGGAGACTCACCTTTGTGATCAACCAAATCAAAGACAAGTATGAAACTCATCATCTTGGTTTGACCTCATGCAGATTATGCAAGATGATTGTTGACTTTCTTCAACAAAGTAGAATTGCATCATATCCTCGAGATCGTAATCGAACGGCGATCGCTTTAGCCACTTTGATTCATGTTCAAGTCAAATTGGAATGATATGCCTGTAATTCAGACGTACGCCTCGATGACCGCATATGTCTTCAATCGAGGCCGCCTTCGATTTATAAACCGGTTCCTGTTCAAACGCTTCCTTCAAACACGAGAGTACCCGCCTGGCATCGTGATAAGGATAAGAAAACTAAGGAGACTTTCTAGGAATTTCTTCCTGAACGAGGATGTGCTATACAAAAGAAATTTACATGGTTGTCTCAGATATTTGCCGCACAAGAAGGCACACAATCATCCATGAAGGTATGAAGGGTCCTTTGAACCCATTCAAATGGGCATATGTCTAGAAAATCTTAAGAGCAGGATACTATTGATAACGATGGAATCTGACACGAACACGCCAAAAGATGTCACAAGTGCGATCTACGCAGAGTAGATCCATGTGCCACCGACTCTACTCAACGTTCTCCTCTCCGTGGCCTTTTCCATGCGGGGCATCGACATGATTGGAATGATTGAAAGTGCCCACGGACACCGCCTTCTCTAGCACTGACTACTTCACCATGGGTCGGCAAGATCTTACGCCAACGCCACTAGACAAGTGGTTGTAAGGCTCATCAAGAACAACCTCATTTGCCGATATGGAGTTCCAAGTAAGATCATTACCGATAATGGATCGAACTTCAACAACAAAATGACAGAACTCAGGTGGAGGAATTCAAGATCGAGCATCACAACTCGCCTCTTACCGCCAAAGATGAACGCCGCTGGAACAGAACATCAAAAAGATTATCCAAAATGGTCATCACTTACAAAGACTGCACGAATGTCGCCATTTGCTCGCATGGGTATCGTATCGCACGCACTTTAACAGGGCAACTCCTTTTTCTCTAGTATACGGCATGAAGCAGGCTCCCCTCGAAGTCGAGATCCCATCAACGAGTTCATGGGAAACCAAGCTATCTCGAGGCCGAATGGTGTCAAAGGATACGCACTAACTCGAACTTAATTGAAGAAAAGCTGACCGCCTCCTGTCACGACAACTCTATCAAAGAAGAATGAAAAAGCTTGGCCAAAAGGTCCGACCTCGGAATTCCGAGAAGGCGACTGCAGTTTAAAAGACTCGCTTTTCAAACAGATTCCGTGGGAAAATGGACTCCAATTACGGCCCATACATCACAAAAGAAGTTTTTCCGGCGTGTGCTATGACTCTCACAACCATGGACGGCAATGAACTCCTCATCCTCGTGAATGTCGATGCAACAAGAAATACTTTGTCTAAAAAACAACAACAAAAGAACAGCTCTAGAAGTCGAAACCCGAAAAGGGCGACTTAGGCAAAATGAGCGCCTCGGGATTGAAAACCTAAAAGGCAATCCAGTAAAATTAGAGACAATAAAAATTATCCCGATAGATTGAAAACCCGAAAGGGGCCTAGGCAAAAACAAGGATAAAAAAATGACAAAGTAATCCAGACTTCACCCATATCATTAATTTGAAGAATCTTCCATCAACGGATCTTCAATCAACTCTTCTAAAGCCACAAGCGCAAAGTGGAATTCAAGTTGTTAGGACATGTGTTATTTGCTTTCAATGTAGCCTTTTCCCCAATAAATTATCATTTCCAACTTTTGTAATAGCTCATGGAATCACGCCTTTGATTGACACTATTCTATCAATAAACTTGAGCCAGGCCTTTTTGTTTGCAAACTCGCTTATTTTGTTTTGCAAAATAACGCTTTTATTGTGAAAATCACTTTTGAAACACAAAATGTTTTAAATGAATTTTTACTTCAAAATTTTGAAACAAAAGCAAAATTTTCCTTGAACTACGAACACGGAAATAACTTCAACGCTTTCACAAGTGTTTCAATTGGGATAAAGCAATCACATGCTAGCCTTCTCAATAGAAATCATCAAGGACTGTATTCTTATCCAAAAGAATCAACCAAGTTGCCAATGAAGTGCCTTTCGTAAAGTTTAAAGCCGAACTCAAAATCTTCATTAGTGAACATCCGCACCATTGTCGCAAATTTCATCAAGTATTTGTTTGAACTCGACGCGGTCCTTTCCCAAATACCTTTAGTGTCTTTGTCAAAAGTATTGTTAGATGCATATAACATTCATGACATTCATACACAGCATCATTCATGCATTTTGCATTTCTCAAAATGTTTGCTTTTGGTTATATATACTCATTGGGTATATATCCCTCAATTGATTCTCCCCAAACGAAAAGATACTGCTTTCCTGCAGAGTAACAAACAAGAGAGATACGTCTTCTCTCCATATTCCCAAGGAGATCATTCCTCATCAAAACAAAGTCTTGATTGACCTGCTTCTTTTCGCTCATTCCTAGAACCTTTGTCTCGATCAAAGGCAAAGCAATAGCCCTCATCATTCGAGCCGCTTATCTTCATTTCCTCAACACTATCATAAAGTTTGTTTTCTCGACAAAGTCAAAATCATGACTATACGAGAAAATTCCCAAAGCACCCTTTTCCACAAAAAGAGAACCCGTGTCTTCCGATCAAATGCCCGCATCTCTCAAAAAGAGAGATTTCAAGAAGATCAGATCCAAGAAAATAGAAACTCGCTTTGAGTTCGCTTTTTCATCCGTCTGCTATTCACAAGTTTCATAAGAATTTTCAAAGATTTACCTTGTTATAGTTATCACTTACGATAATTGGTAATATCTTCAAAGCTCATTTAAAATTTGTTCTTCATCTATTTGTTATTCACAAAATGAATACACCAACTCATTTCAAGATTTACTGTTATAGTTATCACTTTTATGATAATTGGTAATATCTTTCCAACCCATTACCATACTATATCATAATTTTGATAATTGTAATATTTTTTTTACTTACCTTAAACATTGTCACAAGGTCGATTGTATAATCTCTCTCATTCAAACAAACAAACATTCACATGTTTTTAGAATCATTTTTCCATGGACGATTCACAAATTTTCCCCTACTCATGTCATTTTTTGATATCATCCGGTGAAACTTTTTACAATCATTTTGCATCATCCGCATTTTGGTATCTTAGGTCCAAAATTACAGATTTTCGATATTTGAAGTCTCTTTACCTATCAAAACGAAGATATTCATCTTCATCTCCTCAGTTAAAGAAACTTAAATAGGGGTATTCTCATACCCCAATTTTTGACCTAATATACCACCTTACATTTGCATCATTGATAACTAATGCTTGCATAAAGATTAATCAATAGCATTCATTGTGTCAAAATTAGGGTTTCATCGATCTTCATGATTCAAGAGCTAACCAATTAGGGTTTGAGATTTTCTCATCTCATTTGATCTATCTTGATCAAATCATCAGCCTCCATCATCGACACCCAATTCTCCTGTCACAATCAAGGATCGACCAATTAGGGTTTTGATCGCATGAGTTTTCCTGATTTTGAGCAAGAAATGACTTTTTGATAGAGATTGGTCATTATATCTTAGATATAACATGTTGACCTAATTTCTGGATTCAAAACATCACAGAGGTTCACACTTCATCAACAATTTTAAACGCCCGATGAAAATTCATCTCACAGAAAAGTCAAACTTTGACTTTTGGTCAAATTTTCAAAACAAAACTTTTTCAATCATCAAAATACTTCAAATGATCCATCATGATCATAAAAATCAAAGAATTTGAAAAGTCAAAAAGTCAAAAGTTTTATACTTAGAAATTTTTCTAAGTGTTGAAATTTTTATTTTTTCAAACTTCAAGCCATTTTTTCACCTAGTTCCAATTTGAATTTGAAAACTCAAACATGAAAGTTGTAGATCATGAAAAATATTTCCAAAATGTCCAAGAACTCTCAAATCCATGGAGTCTAGATACACTTTGAAATTAAACATAAGGCTCCATGAAAGTTGATTTTCAAAGATCAAACATCAAATTATAGGTCATTTTGAGTTTTCTTCATTTAGAAGCAATCCAACCATGCTAAATGGATGATTGAACTGATAAATATCAGCCTAGAGTAATAATTGAGAGATATGGACTGTTGTAAAATAGCACATGGTGAAAAAGGAAGGTTCCTTTTCGCAAAGTCATGTTTACCCCTTAAGGTAACTTTGAATCACCAAAAGCCATGGACACTTGCTAACATTTCGAGCCTATTTGCCTATAAATTGATCACATTTCAAGCCTCAATACCAAAGCCTCACAAATACATGCTTTCTTTACTTTCTTGAAAATCACAATATAGTGCAAATCGAGAAACATAGCATTTTTGAGTTCGAAAAAACCATGATGAAATTTGGTGTAACATGTTTCAATATCACTATCAAACTTGTTATGTTTAAAATTAACATAAATACATGCTAAAATCAGATTTCATTTTCATATTTTCATCTCGACAATTTAATCGAGCCGAAAACGACGCTCAACACTTTTTCAAACCTCCTTGTAAGGTGAATTTTTCTTTCGACTCGATTTTTTTCAAAACTTCACATGAATCAAATTCACATTTCAAAACATTCTCAAAATCATTTTCAAAACTTTTCATCAAACTTACATCATTTTTACCATGATCGATCCGATTTAAACGATAAAACCGAATTCGTTTTTCTCTCGAATTTCTCGATCGATCATGGGCCTCCCTTTTGTAAGTCCCAACTTTATGTACATATTTAGTTTTAATTGTACATACTCAAATCATCATTGTTAATATTCAAACGTAAACAAATTTCTTTCGCTTTCATTCGCTTGTTTATAATATCAATCCATTGGTTCTAAAGGAAGGTTTCTTCGAGCGAAATTTCTTTTTAAACCAATGGGCCTCCATCACGGTGTAAGTCCCATAACATTCTTTTATGTACATAATATTTCTTTGTACATATCCAACTTTTGTCAAATACTTTTTACAAAGTTTCATCCGTATATAATACGATATTTCTTTTATACTCAAGTATGCATAAACTTCGATTGTTTGTTTTCACATCACTGTGTATACCAAACAAAATAGTCTTTGTGTACATATTTTCTTTGTACATATCAAATACTTTTTACAAAACTTTTTCATCCATATAACACGATACTTTTTACAATACCCAACACGTATAAACTTCGATCATCCGCTTCGCTTCATCCGTGATACACACTAAATACCATTGATATTGAAAGGAGCATTATTCTCGTGGAAACTGCTTTCAAATCAATGGGCCTCTCTTACAAGTAAGTCCCAAACCTCCTATGTACATCCCCTTGTCTCGTACATAAATACCGCCGCGGTACATATTCACTCTTGTACACAATTCAAACTTGTAATAATCAAGTTGCGCTGCTTTAAACGCTCGCTTCACGTACACTTGTTCATATTTCCTTCATAAACTCCCACAAATAAACATCATGCATTGTTTATATTTCCTTCATAAACTCCTCGTGAATACATACACACACACTTGTTTATATAACTCAGCTATTAACATAAAAATTAGTCTAACCATAGGCTCCCACATGAGTTTAGCCTCCGCTTGCTTTGTACAAGACAACTCATCTCCAACATGAGTTAGCCTCCATTGGCTTTATACAAGAAAACTCATCTCCAACAGTAGTTTAGCCTTTCTGGCTTCAGACAAAGAAACTCTCCCCGCAGAAGTTAGCCTCCGCTAGGCTTCATATAAGACAACACTGCTGAGTCGCCTCCTTGGCTTCGCTCAAAAGAACTCCTCATCGAGTTTAGCTTCTCTTGGGCATCATACAATGAAAGAGACCAGAAATCTCTTAACAGCCTCCTATTGGGCTTCCAATACAAAGAATCACCCGCTAAGATAGAACCCCGAAGGATGGTTTCTCGTGAAATCACTTTCAAATTCCAGAGTAAAATTTCCTTGAAATTGCTCTTATTCGTAAAAGGATGGTTTCTCGGTGAACCTTTCAAGCCAACCCATACCCTATAGCTTCCTTGAGCTTCATACAAGGACCTCGATGACCTCTAATGCCTCCTCTTGGCTAACAATACAAGGACCCATGGGCTTCTTAAAAGCATCCCTTTAATCCAATCAATTTCTCCTTGAGATTTAGACATCTATCATCTCTATGGAAGAAGTATCTCATCTATCACATCACATACATTCAAAAAACTCTTTTTCAAACTCTCTTCAAACAAAAACATCTGTTAAATTGTAAGTGGTAACGCTTGTACACTCAAGCAAAACACCCAATACTTACAGTTAAAAGATTCAATCATCTTTTTCAAAACATCTTTCTTAAACATGTAAGTGGTAACGCTTGTACACTCAAGCAAAACACCTAATACTTACGATGAAAGATTTTTATCAAACAACTTTTTCAAAATGTATGTGATGAAGTAAATTAGATACATTTTTCATTAAGATGACATTTGTCTGTCTCTTACTAACATCCCGTTGCTTTCCACTAGCATAAGTGGGAACTACGATTGCTCTGACTTTCTCAACTTCCTTTGAGAATACGAGGCACAAGGTCTCATCCTTGGCGAGCAAATTTCTTTCTCCCTCAAAACAAACAAACCATAGAACCCTGTAGATCCGAGCTACAAATGCTCTGATTCCCATTAAGGGATATGTATGCAGAAGATCCACAGATCTTTGCGAGCACAATAATAACAAAACCTAGAATCTTACATAATCTATCATTCTTGAAAATCCAAAGGAGAAACTTTCCCAATCATAGAAATAGCAATTAAAACACACAAACATATCAAATATATTCATATATAAAGTTGTAGATAACTACATATATTTAGGGTGCTCCATCTATTCCCTTTATATAACAACCCTTACTCGTATCTTCCCAATGCGTTACGCCTAGTTTGCGCTTAGTCACGCATATCAAATCAA
Source organism: Vicia sativa (assembly GCA_021764765.1). Taxonomy (NCBI): domain Eukaryota; kingdom Viridiplantae; phylum Streptophyta; class Magnoliopsida; order Fabales; family Fabaceae; genus Vicia; species Vicia sativa. Next base: position 73,605,964 of record CM038794.1, on the reverse strand, counting down.
TCGAGGGTATTTCACTTTTCCCCTTTCATAATCATTAAATCATCTTCTTGTGTTGAAAATAATAAAGCTTGATGCTCAGGCATCTTTATAAACAAATCAAAAGATTTAAATCGTTACGAGCCGTAAGATCCGAACTCACGTCAAGATCTCTAGCTAGCCACCTTTAACGTGAACAGAAAATGGCGACTGGGATTACGTAAACTTTGATTTTCAAAAAGAAAACGTTGCATTCGCTCGAGAGCACCAAGCTTTTTTTTCAAAAAAGAAAAGAAAGGATGTTTTTTTTTGCATATATCTGCTTTCTCTTTATTGTGTGTTTCACGATTTCACTTGATGGAAAGAAATCCTAACCCGGATTTAAGAAACATTTTTAAGATCTAGGTGGAGATATTACGTGAGCGCTCAATGCTTTCGGGTTAATATTTCCCGCAGCGGAGGTTATCTTGAGGGTATCAGGTTTAGCAAGTAATTGCGAAAACGTTGTATTTCGGGAAACTTAAGAAGTCGAGTGGATCAGAACACATAACCCATCCCGCCATTAGGATGCGTAGATTATTCGTGTTTGAGTAATTGTTGCGATACTACGATCAAAGTAGTTTTCTTGAAAATAATATTGGACCATCGAGTATTCAACAAATCCAATAATGTTTTGAAGGAGTGTTGAGCCCAGACATCAAGAGAACCTGCTTCACGATGAATAAGCCCTAGAACTTAACTCGCTGATTCTTATCGCTGGCTTCATGCTCGTGACTTCAACGCTGCCGTGTGTATAACTACTAACCATGTTTGCGATTCATGCATTCATTCATTCAAAACAAAAACTTCATTTCTTCCCATTTCCAAAGAATTTAGAGATTTTTCTTGTAAAATATTTTAGGTTGAGTGATGGACGCCGAGGAAGATTCACCAAAAGATACGCTTTTAGGATTCTCGATGTAGGAAAGTTGAAAGAGTTGGCATCCTTGGTAGAAGATCCCTGATTTCGTAAACGCTATGGAACTCTTTTAACTCTTCTCAACGCTAACGCTGATGAAGGACTTCAAAACTTTCGCTCAGCTTTTACGATCCGCCTATCGCTTCACCTCCCCGACATCGCTGATGCCTACTTTGGAAGAGTACGCATATCCTAGGTATCTCAAGATCGGACAAAGTGCCTTTCAATGGTTTGGAAGCCATTCCCAAGTCACAAGTCATTGCAACGATGACTCACTTAAAGAAACTGAGATAGACAAAACCTAACTACCAGAGGAAAACTCTTAGGACTAACTTCAAAGTTCCTAATGGAGAAGGCTCTCAAATTTTTCGAGGTCGTAGTATGGTAGCCTTTGAAGCTATTTTAGCTTTACTCTATGGATTGGTGTTGTTTCCTCAACGTCCCAAATTTCTGATATTAACACCATAAGGATCTTCTCGATTGGAAATCCTGCTCCCACTGCGTGACACATACGCCTCTATTCATCATAGGAATCGCAAGGAGACGGAACTATCGTGTCAGGTACTGCTTTTCAAATGGATTACCTCACATTTGCCTAAATCTCCTATCTTCCGCGAAACAAAGACGAGTGGCATTGGTCCGTAAGGCTCATGTCTCTACATAAACCATTTATATCCATTGGTATACTTTTGGCACAATGAGATGGAAATTATTGAGAGTCAGGAGAATTTACAACGCATCTCTCATTGGTACGAGAGGGGAATCAACTACAACCCATTCCTGGCAAGAAGTCAACTCGATACTAAAACTCTGTAAACTCTTGGATTTATAGTAGAAAGCTACTTCTACCATGAAGGAGAGGATTCCCAAGGATTGAAGGCTAGGATGATCAAAGCTTGGCATCACATCCGAAGAAAAGAAAAGGGTAAGGCAAAGAATTGTGTAGCCATGGAAACCTACACTTCTTGGATAAAGAAAAGAGCGAAGGAATTTCGAATGCCTTACGCTTATGAAAGACCCATGTTCTCAATTGCCTCCAAATCAACGAATTTTCCCGTTGAAGCTATGGGAGAATACCAAGAAGCCTTGACAAAGATAAGGCTTGAGAAAGAAGCTTTGGAAAACAAATTCCTTAAGGCTAACCTTGAGAATGAGAAGCTCAAGAAGCAAGTCAAAGATCATGAAAAGACGCTTTATTTCCAGGACGAATGGCTCATGGAGAAAGATGAGGAGATTCGCCAGAAACATGACGCAATCAAGGAATTCGTCAAAGAAAGAAAAGGAACGCCCGAAGATTTGATGAATAACAATCTTACTCCCAACGAATGGAAAAGAGTCGTCAGCAAGCTAAAAGCCGAGAAAGCAGAACTAAAAGCTCGCTATGGAAAGGAAATCCTGAAGAGGAAGCTGCATCAAGCCTTTGGATCTTCATCCGACGAAGACTTTTAATTAGTTCAATTTAGTTTGTAATTTGTATCATTTATTTTATCATTTGTGTGAGCAGTGCTCAAAAAAAAAACAATTGTTGTAATCTTCTTTCAATAATCAATGAAATTTGTGTTTTTTCCATCCAAATATTTGCCAGAAATATCTCTTTTAGCATAAATTCTTTGGAAATCTCTCTTTACAATCATATTCATGCATCATATCTTGCATTTAGGTCTATCATCTAGAGTCTAACACTTTCCCAGTTTAAACTGCTTTCCCAGATAGGAACAGATTGTCAAGCTGTCGCGTCTTAGAGTTTCTCGACTGCGTCCGCAGCCAACTCGAACGTACGACCCTAGGTCAAAAAGAAGAAAAGTGATGGAGAATTGAACAAGAGAACGTTGAACTCAGTAGTACAGAATAATAACCTACAAGAAGAAGTGGAGAGACTCACGCCTTGGTCAACTCACTTGCCACAACAAGAAAGTCAACAAGCAAAGATCAAGTAGTCAAAACCAAACAAAGAACTTCAGAGGATACTACTACTGGGCCACCGTCAGCAACAAGAGTTCACCTTTAGCATGCCCGGCTATCCATGGGGATGCCTTTAACAGCATTGGAGTTCGCCAACCGACTTTCCAAACAACCTCGCTTGAAATACCTACTTTGCGTAACGCCACATTCACTTCACAAAGATGGAATAACTCTTCCATTGTAACAATGTCTGCTTTCAACCGATCATGTTGAACTCACCCGAGTGCACACTACCATGCACGAAGAAGTTCACCACTCCGTGAAATTCTCGAGCTTGATGGAAAATCTCCGTGAACAGCCCTCAAAATGCAAATTTTGATATAAAAACAATTCGAGGAAAGAATTATTTGGGAAAACGCTGTGATCTTTGCTTAGTTCCTCGAAGGATACTCACAAATTCAAAGTCCCCGACTTTGAAAAATACAAAGGAAAATGTATGCTGTGAAAATGTCCACCTATAACAAGGATCACCAGCTGTTGATTCACTACTTCCAAGACAGTCTCACCGGTGTCGCCTTAAAATGGTACATGGGATTAGACAGCACAAATATCCAAACATTTAATGATCTAGGTGAAGCCTTTGACAGTTAAAGACAAGTTCAACTTGATATGGCTCCCGATCGAGATCAACTCCGCCTATGTCTCAAAAGGAAAGAGAGACATTCAAGGAATATGCGAACGATGGAGGGAAATTGCCCAAGTTAACCCGCCTTGGAAGAAAAGAGATGACTAAGGTATTCCTCAACACTCTTGGTCCATTCTACTATGAGCTTAATGATCGCTAGCGCCCCGGAGATTTCAATGAAATGGTGAGTACGGGAATGCGATTAGAAGAAGGGGTTCAATCGACGCTTAACCAGAAGGTGTTCTTCTAGTGGAACTAGAAAGGTTGGAACGCTTTCCAAAGAAAAAGAGCACGATAGGAATGGTGTCCCGAGTGAAACCACGAGAAATGTCAATCAACAAATATGTGTAGCTCCATAACACCCACCGTTAACACAACTCCAACACGTGAATTGTCTCACTTCAACAAAATCAACAACTCAATGCCTCGCCAACAGCTCAGCTTAACAACCAAAGCCGACGGTCACACACCACCCAATTCCAATGACGCATACATAACTTTACCCCGCCTAATAGAAAAGAATCGACATGCACTCATTACCACACCCGGCCCCTCGAAAACTACCGTGGTGGTACAAGGTCGATGTTTCGCCCTTTTCACCAAGGCACCAGCCATGACCTTGAGCATTGCATAGCATTGAAAGTAGAGGCAGTAGATTAGTGAAAACTAATCTTCTTTCCTTCGTAAACACAAGTCCGAATGTACAAACCAATCCACTTCCCAAATACAAAGGCATACAAAGAAGTTTGACATTAAGAAATACAGACAGATATCTCGTCACGGACGAACCGATCGAGGAAACTTAGTACACCTCCATGAATCATACAAGGCAATGAGCGCTTACTAAGCACGACATTGCAACATCTTCATGGATGTCCCACCATAAGAACCATATCAAAGATTTGCTAGACATTGGTGACTTCATGTACAGAGATGACCATGACGAAATACAAGAGGGCAATGATTTTTAGTCTCATCAACTCGGAGAACTCAAGTAAACGCTATCATCCCTTGTTTTGATGTACCCAAACACGTGGAAATTCATGCATAATGGTTCTAGCATCCCAAGATCTCTTTGGTGATTTGTTTACCTGGTCCTGTTCCGTATAGTTCCACCAGAGCAATTCCTTACCAATATAATGCAACCCTGATAGAGGATGGGAAAGAGAAACCCATGCCAACACTTTCAGCTAATGTCAATATAACAGAAATTGGACGAGTGACACGGTGGATTTAGTGCATCCGCTACCACCAAGACCACCGCAGCTCCTGCTAAACAAAACTCGTTAACATATCTTCCGAGAATCCCGCAACGATTCCTGTTGTTAACCCAAACACAAATATTGGTTCTCCTGATAGAGCCAACGTTAACACTGATTTTGATGAGATACTGAAATTAATCAAGAAGAGTGAATACCGAGTCGTAGATCAATTGATGCGCATCTTCCGTGATCTCAACATCGCCTTTACTCCTCAACTCTGAAGCTCACCGAGAAGCTTTAATGAAGGTATTAGACCAGGCCTATGTAGATCATGATGTGACTACAGACCAATTCGGAGGAATTGTCGCCAACATAACAGCCTGCAATAACCTGAGTTTCAATGACGAGGAACTTCCAGAAGAAGGGAAGAATCACAACTTGGCCTTGCACATCTCGATGATTTGCCAATCAGATTCCCTATCAAATGTATTGGTAGATACAGGTTCATCCTTAAACGTGATGCCAAAGACGACACTCGCTCGTTTGGCTTACAAGGGGACGCCAATGAAGCTCAATGACATAATAGTAAGAGCCTTCGATGGATCAAGAAAGTCAGTTATTGGGGAAGTTGATCTCCCGATGACAATTGGCCCACATACTTTTCAAATCACCTTCCAAGTCATGGACGTGCCAGCTACTTACAGTTGTCTACTAGGAAGACCTTGGATCCATGAAGCAGGAGCAGTGACTTCTACTCTCCATCAAAAGTTAAAATTCACGATAAATGGAAAGTTGGTGACTATCCTTGGTGAACAAGCTGTGCTCATAAGCCATTTGTCCAGTTTCTCTTTCATCACGGCTAATGACGTTGAAGGGACACATTTCGTAACATCCGCTAAGATGAATCCACCAAAACAGATCATCTATCTCTTCGATAAGGAAACAGCCCAGATAGTGAAAACGGCAATGTCAAGGACGGGGGCAAGTAATTAAACTCACAAGAACGAAACAAAGACCGACTTGGGTTTACACCTGTATTCTCCAAAGACAAACATCAGGATGAAACGCTTCGTCCAATCAAAGAGGTGTTTCACAGTGGGGGTTTCTTAAACCCTATTCTACAAGAGGTTAATGTTGTCACCATTGAAGAGGATGAAGACGATCCCTCTGTATCTGAAAAATGGAGCACTTACTTGAATGTACTTAATATGAAATCCCAGAAGAATTGCCCATACCGACCGATCAATTCAAAGACATATCTCTGCAAAGGCATAAAAATCTTCCCGTCCCTGATGAAGTTTGGGATACCTTGGGAGAGCCAAGTGGCAAGTATGATTACATGGTGAAGTATACTGCGCCGGAAAGCTCAAAAATCCGGATCGAAGATATTCAGCCCACTGGATGGGGTGATTCTTTTGAATACCCTAATCAATCAGAAGAGGAATATGCAAATTTCTCCGCCTAATCAGCAAATCGAAATCCCTAATGAAGATCTCTGCTTCAACACTTCTGTGGATTTCACCAAGTCAGATCCTGGTTATCACTATGTCAACATGATCACTGAAGATCAAGAGTACGACTCGAGATACAATCTAGAAAGTGTCGCCGACAACGAGTCTCTGCACTCAGAAGACTGGAAGGAACATCCCCAAAATTCAGCACAAAGATCAACAAGAAGTACCCATGCTGTATCCCGTACTTCCCGATCTGTTAATCAAGAAGATTGCTTCAGCAGCACAAAGGGCAAGGGCCATCACCCAGAGTCTTCAAAGCTCGCCGACCAAAGAACCAAAGTTTACTCAAGGGTTAAACCAAGTGGAAATTACCGATTATCTCGATATCCAAGGAGTTCGCCACTCGAAACCCGCTAGTTAGGACTAATGTTCATAGTTCTAAGTAGTTTTATCTTTGCTTTTGTTTTGAACTCTCACTTCGCCCAAAGTGAAGAGATGTTTTATAGGGTTTAGTTTTAAATAATATCTCTTTGTCTTGCCCAAGACAAATGAGTTTGTATTTAAGGGCCCTGTTCATATTGTGAATCATAAATAAAATGCGTTGTTTTGATTCCACACTTTGTGTTTATTTTCATTTTACCCTTTCTTGGAAATGATAATCCTAAAAAAAAACACAATAACAAAAAAATCTTCAAAAAAAAAATCAAATCATAATGAAAAATTAATCTGCATAAGCTTTCACATTTAACTTTCTTCAAAAAAATAAATAAGGAGTTAAATAATCAGACATAAATCAAATATACAGATTAAACAGATGGACAAATCCATTGAAAGCAATAACTCTATCCTCTCTCCCAACTTCAAAATCCCCTGTGATGTCGCCAAGGAAGAAGTTGAAGAGATCCCGATGAAATTTCTCGATTACTTAAGCACGAGGAAAGGATCATTCAACCTCACAAAGAACCCTAGAGGCAATTAACTCTGGGGTCAAGATGATAAAAAGAAGTCAATATTGAGCTTCGCTTGACAAGCACAGCATAAAAGCAAGCTAATAGATCTTCTCAAAGAATATATGGATGTTTTCGCTATCCTACCAAGACATGCTGTGGTTAGATACCAAAGATCACGGAGCATCGCATTGTTGAAACCAGAGTGTCCGCCATACAAAAATCGAGAAGAGTTCACCGAAATGGCCGAGAAAATCAAAAGGAAGTTCAAAAGCACTGACGCTGGTTTCCTAGTCACTCCTGAGTATCCTCAATGGCTAGCCAACATAGCACCTGTCTCCAAGAAAGATGGCAAGGTCAGAATGTGTGTTGACTACCGAGACTTGAACAAAGCTAGTCCAGAAGATGACTTCCCACTACCGACATCGACATGCTAGTGGACAAGACCGCAAAACTCAACGCCTTTTCCTTCATGGACGGTTTCTCGGCTACAATCGATCGTAATGGCTCTCAAGACATGGAGAAGACATCTTCATCACGCCACGGGCACTTTTTGCTACTGGTATTTCCATTTGGATTAAAGAATGCAGCACAACTTACCAGGCAATGACTCTCTCTTCCACGATATGATGCACAAAGAGATCAAGTCTACGGATGATATGATAGCAAAGTCTCGATACGTAAGAAGAGCATATGGAATATCTAAAGTCGTTTCAACGACTAAGGAAGTTTCGCCTTTCATCAATCCTAACAAATGCACCTTTGGGGTAACATCCGAAAACTTCTAGGTTTCATCGTCAACAAAGAGGTATTGAAGTTGACCGACAAAGTCAAGGCTATCCAAGAAATGCCTACACCACATACGAAAAGCAAGTAAGAGGATTTCGACGTTGAATTACATCTCCGTATTTATCTCTCGTGATGATCACACTGTCGATATTCAAGCTTCTCCGCAAAGATCGTTGTCGTGGACGGAAGATTGCCAAAAAGCATTCGACAAGATCAAGGAATACCGCCGTAACCACCAATATCGATCCTCCAAGAGAAGGAAGACGCTTAATCCCTACTCACTGCATTAGAAGAGTCCATGGCCTGCGATTGACAACAAGACGAAACCGTAAGAAGGAGCATGCCATCTACTACCCGAGTAAGAAATTCACTGACGTGGAAACTCGCTATCCATGCTCGAGAAAACATGTTGGCGCTTTGGTATGGACTTCAAAACGCCTTCGCCAAGACATGATCAATCACACGACTTGGTTAATATCCAAATGGATCCTATCAAGCACGCCTTTGAAAAGCCCGCCTTAACAGGAGAATCGCCCGATGGCGTATGCTACTATCCGAATATGACATCCAATATCGCGCCCGTAAAGTTAAAGGAAGTATTCTCGCCGATCACTTGCTTATCACCGCCAACGAATACCAATCTCTCAAGTTTGATTTCCGACGAGGATGTTATGTACTTGAAGATGAAAGATTGTGACGAACCGCTACACGGAGAAGGACCCGATCCGTAATCCGATGGGGCCTAGTCTTTGATGGAGCGCTAACATTTTTGGCAATGGAATCGCGCTATCATCACTCCCGAGGGTTCTCATATCCCGCTTTTCCGCCAGACTATTTGATTGCACCAACAACATAGCAAATATGAAGCATGCATCATGGGTATCAAGAAGCATCGACTTAAGGATCAAGATCCTGACATATATGGAGACTCACCTTGTGATCAACCAAATCAAAGACAAGTATGAAACTCATCATCTTGGTTTGATTCCTACAGAGATTATGCAAGACGATTGTTGACTTTCTTCAACAAAGTAGAATTGCATCATATCCCCGAGATCGTAATCGAATGGCGACGCCTTAGCTACTCTATCTTCCATGTTCAAAGTCAACCATTGAATGATATGCCCGTGATCAGACGACGCCTTGAAAGACTCATATATGTCATTAATCGAGGCCTTCGACGATAAACCGTGGTTCCACGACATCAAACGCTTCCTTCAAACACGAGAGTACCCACCGGCATCGATAAGGATAAGAAAACCTAAGGAGGCTTTCTAGAATTTCTTCCGAACGAGGATGTGCTATACAAAAGAAATTTCGACATGGTTCTCGCCAGACAATGCCGACACAAGAAGCGCATACAATCATCCATGAAGTGCATGAAGGGTCCTTCGAACCCATTCAAATGGGCATGCAATGTCTAGAAAATCTTAAGAGCAGGATACTATTGATAACGATGGAATCGATTGTCAGAACACGCCAAAAGATGTCACAAGTGCCGATCTACGCAGATAAGATCCATGTGCCACCGACTCTACTCAACGCTCTCCTCTCCGTGGCCTTTCTCCATGGGCATCGACATGATTGAATGATTGAACCAAAAGCGCCCAACGACATCGCTTCATTCTAGTAGCTATTGATTACTTCACCAAATGGGTCAAGCAAGATTCACGCCAACGCTACAAGACAAGTGGTTGTGAGGTTCATCAAGAACAACCTCATTTGCCGATATGGAGTTCCAAGTAAGATCATTACGATAATGGATCGAACTTGAACAACAAAATGATGAAGAACTGTGAGGAATTCAAGATCGAGCATCATAACTCGCCTCCTTACCGCCAAAGATGAACGGCGCTGCTGAAGCGCCAACAAGAACATCAAAAGATTGTCCGAAATGGTCATCACTTACAAAGACCTGCACGAATGTCGCCATTTGCTCATGGGTATCAGAGACGCACTTTAACAGGGCAACCTTTTTCTCTAGTATACGTATGGAAGCAGGTTCTCGTAGAAGTTGAGATCCCATCAATGAGAGTTCTCATGGAAACCAAGCTATCCGAGGTCGAATGGTGTCAAAGCAGATACACCAACCGAACTTAATTGAAGAAAAGCGCCGACCGCCCGTGTCACGGACAACTCTATCAAAGAAGAATGAAAAAGCTGACAAAAAGGTCCGACGTGAATTCCGAGAAGGCGACTCGCTTAAAAAGATTCTCCTCTTTTCAAACAGATTCCAGGGCAAATGGACTCCTAATTACTAAGGCCCATACATCGTCAAAGAAGCTTTTCCAGGGTGCTATGACTCTCACAACCATGGACGGATGAACTCCCAGATCCTCGTGAATGCCGATGCGCCAAGAAATACTTTGTCTAAAAACAAAAAAAAGAATGTGTAAGTCGAAAACCCGAAAAGGCGACTTAGGCAAAATGAGCGCCCGGTGGATTGAAAACCGAAAAGGCAATCCAGCAAAATTAGAGACAATAAATGTAAATTATCCCGATAGATTGAAAACCCGAAAAGGCGCCTAGGCAAAAACAAGGATACAAAATGACAAAGTAATCGATTACCCATATCCAATTTGAAGAATCTTCCATCAACGGATCTTCAATCAACTCTTCTAAAGCCACAAGCGCAGTGGGAATTAAGTTGTTAGGGATAATAGCGTTATTTGCTTTCAATGTAGCCTTTTCCCCAATAAATTATCATTTCCAACTTTGTAATAGCTCATGGAATCACGCCTTGGTCGATTACCATTCTATCAATAAACTTGAGCTTGGCCTTTGTTTGCAAATCCCGCTTTATTTTGTTTTGCAAAATAACGCTTTTATTGTGAAAATCACTTTTGAAACAAAATGTTTTAAATGAATTTTACTTCAAAATTTTGAAACAAAAGCAAAATTTTCCTTGAACTATGAACACGGAAAGAACTTCAACAGCTTTCCACAAGTGTTTCAATCTCAAGGATAAAGCAATCACATGCAGCTTTCTCCTCAACAGAATCATCAAAGGACGTATTCTTATCCAAAAGAATCCCAAACCGTTGCTAATGAAGTGCTTTCTCGTAAAGTTTAAAGCGCAACTCAAAATCTTCATTAGTGAACATCTGCACCATTGCTGCAAATTTCATCAAGTATTTGTTTGAACTATGACGTGGTCCTTTTCCCAAATACCTCTTTAGTGTCTTTGTCAAAAGTATTGTTAGCATGCATATAACATTCATGACATACATATAGCATCATTCATGCATTTTGCATTTCAAAAATGTTTGCTTTGGTTATATATACCATTTGGGTATATCATATCTCCAATGATTCTCTCCCAAACTAAAAGATACATTCTGCTTTTCCAGAGTATCCACAAACAAGAGAGATACGCCTTTCTCCTCATATTCCCAAAGGAGATCATTCCTCATCAAAACAAAGTCTTGATTGACTGTTTCTTTTCAGCTCATTCCAATAGAACTTTGTCTCTGATCAACAAAGGCAATAAGCAATAGCCTCATTGTCTGAGCCGCTTATCTTCATTTCCTCAACACTATCATAAAAGTTTGTTTTCTCGACAAAGTCAAAATCATGACTATACGAGAAAATTCCCAGCAGTCTGTCTTTCTGTCAAAAAGAGAACCTGTGTCTTCCGATCAAAATGCCCGCATCTTCTCAAAAAGAGAGATTCTCGGCAAGATTGTATCCAAGAAAATAGAAACTCTTTTGAGTTCTGCTTTTTTCATCCGTCGTTATTCACAAAGCTGAATATACAGTAATTTTCAAAGATTTACCTTGTTATAGTTATCACTTTGCTGATAATTGGTAATATCTTCAAAGCTCATTTAAAATTTGTTTTCTTTCATCTATTTGTTATTCACAAAGTCAATACACAAGAACTCATTTCTCAAGATTTACCTTGTTATAGTTATCACTTTTATGATAATTGGTAATATCTTTCGAACCCATTACCATACTATATCACAATCGATAATTGGTAATATTTTTTTACTTACCTTAAACATTGTCACAAGGTCGATGTAAGGTAATCTCTCTGCTTCCTAAACGAAACAAACATTCACATGTTTTGTGAATCATTCTTTCCCAACAGGACGATTCACAAATTTTCCCTACCATGTCATTTTTTGATATCATCCGGTGAAACTTTTTTACAATCATTTTGCATCATCCGCATTTTTGGTATCTTAGGTCCAAAATTTACAGATTTCGATATTTAAGTCTCTTTACACCTATCAAAACTAAGATATTCATCTTCATCTCTCGTGTTAAAGAAACTTAAATAGGGGCATCCATTATACCCCAATTTTGACCTAATATACCACCTTACATTTGCATCATTGCATAACTAATGCCTCAGATAAAGAATCTGCATAGCATTCATGTGTCAAAATTAGGGTTTCATCAGATCTTCATATGATTCAAGAGCTAACCAATTAGGGTTTGAGATTTTCTCATCTCATTTGATCTATCTTGATCAAATCATCAGCCTCTGATCATCAGATACCCAATTCTCTCACAGAACAATCAAGGATCGACCAATTAGGGTTTTGATCGGGCATGAGTTTTCTCCATTTTTGAGCAAGAAATGACTTTTTTGGATAGAGATTGGTCATTATATCTTAGATATAACATGTTGACCTAATTTCTGGATTCAAAACATCACAGAGGTTCACAAACTTCATCAGTCAATTTCAGAAACGTCTGATGAAAATTCATCTGCACAGAAAAGTCAAACTTTGACTTTTGGTCAAATTTTTCAAAACAAAACTTTTTCAATCATCAAAATACTTCAAATGATCCATCATGATCATAAAAAATCAAAGAATTTGAAAAGTCAACAAAAGTCAAAGTTTTTATACTTAGAAATTTTTCTAAGTGTTGAAATTTCTTATTTTTTTCAAACTTCAAGCCATTTTTTCACCTAGTTCCAATTTGAATTTGAAAAAACTCAAAACATGAAAGTTGTAGATCATGAAAAATATTTCCAAAATGTCCAAGAACTCTCAAATCCATGGAGTCTAGATACACTTTTGAAATTAAAACATAAGGCTCCATGAAAGTTGATTTTCAAAGATCAAAACATCAAATTATAGGTCATTTTGAGTTTTCTTCATTTAGAAGCAATCCAACCATGCCAAATGGATGATTGAACTGATAAATATCAGCCTAGAGTAATAATTGAGAGATATGGACTGTTGTAAAATAGCACATGGTGAAAAAGGAAGGTTCCTTTTCTTTGCAAAAGTCATGTTTACCCCTTAAGGTAACTTTGAATCACCAAAAGCCATGGACACTTGCCTAACATTTCAGAGCCTATTTGCCTATAAATTGATCACATTTCAAGCCTCAATGGACACCAAAGCCTCACAAATACATGCTTTCTCTTTACTTTCTTGAAAATCAAGCAATATAGTGCAAATTGAGAAACATAGCATTTTTGAGTTTGAGCTAAAACCATGATGAAATTTGGTGTCTAACATGTTTCAATATCACTATCAAACTTGTTACAAGCTTAAAATTAACATGAACTAAGCTAAAAATCAGATTTCATTTTCATATTTTCCAAAACTTCCAAACTGCCATAGCTATCGAGTTTGAACCTTTGCTTGATTACTTGGAGTTTTGATCATCCATACACCTTCCATGAACATCATATGAGTGATCCAGATCAAGAACAACAACCTCAGAACACCTTTAACACGATTTCAGCCCATTTTTGAGTGTATGCAGTGAACTTGGATGGCAAGATCCATGAATCCATGATGCGCAGCATTCACTCACATAGCTTCCATACATGCCTGGAGCTCATACAATCAAGAAACAAGCTCGAAACGTTGCCCGTAATTCGATTCTCACTTTCCAAGGTTGAACACAAACCGATTCTCATAATTCTTGAACCAATTGAAAAACTTGGCCAATCTTTTTCTCACATCTAACCACCATTAACCTCAAAAATCAAACAATCATCAACTACACGTAATTTAATTTGATTTCGCTTTTAGGTTCTTCGCTTTCCCGTAGCAAACATGATAGGCTAAATATAAATGAAATTAACAAGCACCATCATGTTCGTGATGAAAATCGAGCAACTTTGATGTTTACATCATTAAATTTCATTAAGAAACGAGGATGGTAGCTTGATCAAAGAATCAAAATCAAAATGCAAACCTGTGATAACGCTGTTCTCGAGTGTTCTTCATTTTCAAATATTCAAATAATCCAACTTTTCTAACACGTGTTAGTCCACTCAACATCCCAACAAGATTTGGTCTAGTGGTTGTATGCTTGCCTTTAAGTCTTCTCACACGCTGTCTCCACCTCATGGTCATGGGTTCAACACCCATCAAGACCATTCTTTTTACAAACTTTCCATTTTTTCATGTTTTTTATCAAACTTTCACAATTTTTTTTTGACAAAACTTCTCATTTTGAGATGATTTTTAAACACTTGTCATAAATACATCTATTTTTGATAGTGCAAAATTTTCTAAAAAACTTTCATCCGATTAAATTTTAACGAATAAAACGACGCTCAACACTTTTTCAAACCTCCTTAAGGTGAATTTTCAAGTTTTCATTCGATTTTTTCAAAACTTCACATGAATCAAATTACATTTCAAAACATTCTCAAAATCATTTTCAAAACTTTTCATCAAACTTATTCATTTTTACCATGATCGATCCGATTTAAACGATAAAACCAATTGCTTTTCTCTCGAATTTCTCGATCGATCATGGGCCTCCTTACTGTAAGTCCCAACTTTATGTACATATTTAGTTTTAATTGTACATACTCAAATCATCATTGTTAATATTCAAACGTAAACAAATTTCTTTGCTTTCATTCGCTTGTTTATACCGAATCCATTGGTTCTAAAGGAAGGTTTCTTCCGAGTAAATTTTTTAAACCAATGGGCTCCATCACGGTAAGTCCCATAACATTCTTTTTATGTACATAATATTTCTTTGTACATATCCAACTTTGTCAAATACTTTTACAAAGTTTCATCCGTACATAATACGATATTTCTTTTATACTCAAGTACGTATAAACTTCGATTGTTTGTTTTCACATCACTGTATACTCAAACAAAATAGTCTTTGTGTACATATTTTCTTTGTACATATCAAATACTTTTCATACAAAACTTTCATCCGTCATAACACGTATACTTTTACAAATACTCCAACACGTATAAACTTCGATCATCCGCTTCTGCTTCATCTCAGATACACACCGAATACCATTGATATTGAAAGGAGCATTATTCCCTCGTGAAACTTTTCAAATCAACGGGCCTCTTACAAAGGTAAGTCCCAAACCTCCTATGTACATCCCCCTTTGTCCTCACATAAATACCGCCGTACATATTCACTTCCTTGTACACAATTCAAACTTGTAAATAATCAAGTTATGCTGCTTTAAACGCTCGCTTCACGTACACTTGTTCATATTTCCTTCATAAACTCCCACAAATAAACATCATGCATTGTTTATATTTCCTTCATAAACTCCCTCGTGAATACATATCACACACACTTGTTTATATAACTGCTCGCTTATTAACATAAAATTAGTCTAACCAATAGGCTCCCCACGAGTTTAGCCTCCGCTTGCTTTGTACAAGACAACTCATCTCCAACATGAGTTAGCCTCCGCTTCATACAAGAAAACTCATCTCCAATGTAGTTTAGCCTTCTTGGCTTTCAGATAAAGAAACTCTCCTCAGAAAGAGCCTTAGGCTTCATATAAGACAACACCCCTGAGTCAGCCTCCTTGGGCTCAAAGAACTCATTGAGGAGTTTCTTGGGCATCATACAATGAAAGAGACCAGAAATCTCTTAACAACCTCCTATTGGCTTCCAATACAAAGAATCACCCGCTAAGATAGAACCCTCGAAGGATGGTTTCTAGAAATCACTTTCAAATTTCAGAGAGTAAAATTTTATGAAATTGCTCTTATTCTAAAAGGATGGTTTCGTGAAATCCTTTCAAGCCAAACGCCACCATACCCTATAGCTTCCTCGAGTTCATACAAGGACCTCGATGACTCGATGACCTCGAATGCCTCCTCTGGGCTAACAATACAAGGACCCATGGGCTTTAAAAGCATCCCTTTAATCCAATCAATTTCTCCTTGAGATTTAGACATCTATCATCTCTATGGAAGAAGTATCTCATCTATCACATCACATACATTCAAAAAAACTTTTCAAACTCTTCAAACAAAAACATCGTTAAATTGTAAGTGGTAACGCTTGTACACTCAAGCAAAACACCCAATACTTACGCTAAAAGATTCAATCATCTTTTTCAAACATCTTTCTTAAACATGTAAGTGGTAACGCTTGTACACTCAAGCAAAACACCTAATACTTACGATGAAAGATTTTATCAAACAACTTTTCAAAATGTATGTGATGAAATAGATTAGATACATTTTTCATTAAGATGACATTTGTCTGCCTCTTACTAACATCCCGCTGCTTTCCACTAGCATAAGTGGGAACTACGATTGCTCCGACTTTCTCAACATCCTTTGAGAACGTAGGCACAAGGTCTCATCCTTGGCGAGCAAATTTCTTTCTCCTCAAAACAAACAAACCATAGAACCCCTAGATCCGAGCTACAAATGCTCGATTCCCATTAAGGATATGTATGCAGAAGATCCACAGATCTTTGCGAGCACAATAATAATAAAACCTAGAATCCTACATAATCTATCTTTCTTAAAATCCAAAGGAGAAACTTTCCCAATCATAGAAATAGCAATTAAAACACACAAACATATCAAATATATTCATATATAAAGTCAGAGATAACTACATATATTTAGGGTGCTCCATCTATTCCTTTATATAACAATCCCCTTACTAATCTCCCCAATGCGTTACGCCTAGTTTGCGCTTAGTCGTTACGCATATCAAATCAATCGAGGGTATTTCATTTTCCCCTTTTCATAATCATTAAATCATCTTTCGTGTTGAAAATAATAAAGCTCGATGCTCATGGCATCTTTATAAACAAATCAAAAGATTTAAATTGTTACGAGTTAGAAGATCCGAACTCACGTCGCATCCTCTAGCGCCACACCTTAACGCGAGCGCTTTTCTCCAAAGATCTCTCCAAAAGACATCATGACCCATTTTTGTATTCCAACTATTCAACCAGCTCCCAAGAGGGAAAGAACCAGAACTCATCCCGCCGATGTAAGTACCAAAGGAAGTTGTCAAGATACCCAAACGAGAAATGGAGGAAATTCAAGATTATCAAGAAGAGTGACTACAATGTTAGGAAACGGGACATGACCATCAAGATCTCCATGTTTGCTTTGCTATCAGGCATGAGGCTCATGCTAAAGCCTTGGTAGTTTCAAGAATGCTCACGCATCGCAAGACACTACTACCGATCAATTTGAAGTTTGTATTGTTAGCCCGGCCGCCAAGAACGGCCCAGGCTTTTCTCGACGCTGACGTTCTCGCTAAGGAACACAACAAAGCCTTGCACATCTCTCGTTGAATGCAAGGGCATTACATTGTCTCATGTCTTGTAGAAACCGGTTCGCTCTCGAATATCCGTCAAGAGTGCTGACCGACTTGATGTCAAGGATTGGTCTTGAAGCCGACATAATTGTGAGAGCTTTTGATGGTTCTAAATGAACAAGACTTGGAGAGCTCATTCTTCCAGTAAAGTTGGTCTGCATTTTGACTCCACTTTCTTTGCTTATGACATCCGTCTGTGCCTTTTGCCTACTTGACGGCCTTGATACATGGGGCAAGCGTCATATTCTAATTGCATCGTGGTCAAGTACCCAAAGGAAGGGGAAGATTGTTATGATGTGGTGAAGAGGAATACATGGTAAGTCATCTATAGTCATTCCGATATCTCGAGATGGAAGACGAATTCTTCCCGAGACTCCTCGCTAAGCCAGCCCAAGAGTCATGCCTGCTGACTCTCCTGCACTTCGGTTACACAAGTCCCGCCCAGGATGGCCTCCCTGAAGGATGCTCAAGTTGCAATTAAAGAAGGAGGTAGTACTATTTGGGGTCAGCTCCCCGATCTTCCCTTCAAATCTGACAAGACTAGTTTAGGCTTCACCATCAAAGGATAGAAGATGATACGCCGCAAACGTGCCGACCAACTTCCTTTTCGCATCAGCAAAGATGGAGTTCATGCTATAGAAGACGATGACAACGACTTCGACATCAGCAAGTGGATCTTCCCAACTCCCGACAATGGACTTAGCACTGGAAGACCAAGACGCTATACCAATCTCCTTAGATGTGAGTAATTGCTTTTGTTTTCGTTATGCTTTTTGTTTTTACGCTGAACGATAAACTTTAAAGCCCTCGTGTGACTCGCCTGCCATGGTTTCGCTGAGGTTTTTATCTGTCATTTGCATATTTTCATTCAATAAAATCATTGACTTTGGCGCTTATTTCTTTCTTTTACTTTATCACCCCTTCAAAAGCTATGTGTTTCTTACACACACCCACATGATATAATCGCAGATTCACTTGAATCTCGCTGATAACGCTTATGCTATTGCTAAATACGACTTCAATAACCGATCTACCCAAATTAAGACGAAGGCGAGGAAGATCAGGAAGTGCCAGAGAATCCTCGTGACCAAGCTACAAAGAAGAAGAACGAGTTATACAACCACACCAAGAGCCGCTTGAGGTCAGTGAGTCTAGGTACTAACAAAGACACGTAAAAAGAGGTCAAGATAGGAGCGGTGTTTGGAGAACAAAGTTGTCAAAGAGAAATTGGTCTCGGATGCTACGAGACTATATTGAGGTTTTTGTTTATTTCACTTAAGGCATGCCATGTCTAGACATCGACATTGTGGTACACCCAAGCATCGATAAAAGAAGGTTTTCTCCCAAAGAAAGGTTCTGTCGACGCGCCCCGAGATGTCCGAGAAAATCAAAGATGAAGTTATGAAATAGTTCAACCGGGTTTCTAGCCGCTACTTTTATCCAGCTAGTTGCAAACATGGTACTGTATCTAAGAAGGATGGCAAGTACGAATGTGTGTGGATTACAAAGATTTCAACAAAGCAAGTCCGAAAGACGATTTCCTACTACCTCATATCGATGTTCTAGTCGACAACACCGCCAATATAAGGTTTTTCCTTCATGGATGGTTTCTTCGGTTACAATCGATCAAATGGTCTCAAGACATGGAGAAGACTACTGTTACTCGCTAGTACTTTCCGACAAGGTCATGTCGTTCAAACTGAAGAACGCGAGCGCCACTTATCAGCGTGCCATGGTGGCATTATTTCATGACATGATTCATCACGAGATAGAGGTTCACGCCGATCGACATGATAGCTCACTGACTATTAAAGAGGAACATCTCGATCATTTACGAAACTGCTTTGATAGATCAAGAAGTACAGCACTAAGACTCAATCCTAACAAGCACCTTGGAGTCGATCCGAACTCTTAGGGTTTGTTGTCAATGGTAAAGGTATTGAGGTCGACCCACAAGGTTAAAGCTTATTCAAGAAATGTCGGCTCCCCACAACCGAGAAGCGAAGTCGAGGTTTCTGGGACGACAACTACATTGCCGATTCATTGCACATCTAATCACATTGTAGAGACAATCTTCAAGTTGTCAAGAAAGATCAAGTAGTGGAATGGAACGACGATTTCCGATTGTTTGACAAAATCAAGGAGTACCCATAATCCTCCTATCCCGATTCCGTCATAAGGAAGACCTTCATCATGTACTTGATGTGTTAGAGAATTCAATGGGTGTGTGTTGGGGCAACATGACGAGTCTGGTCGAAAAGAGTATGCAATATACTAACTTAGCAAAAGTTTACCGATCGTGAAATAAGATACCACAATCGAAAACTTGCAGACGTTGGTTTAGGTTGCCACGACTAAGATAGTATATGTTGACTCACACTACCTTATTGATCTCCAAGATGGATCCGATAAAATATATATTTGAGAAACCAGCCTTCTCCGAAGAATAGCAAGATGGCAAATGATCTTGACCGAGCACGACATCCAAAGATACTTCTCAAAAGCGATCAAAGGAAGTGTGGTAGCCGATCATTTGACTCATCGTCGTAGGACATATCACCATGCAGCTCAGTTTGCATCTAAGATGTTTTATTAGTTACCGATTGCAAGAATCGACCAAACGTAAGGACCCGAACAAGGATCCCGATGGACCATGGTCTTTGATGGAGCCTCAAACGTGACTCTGGCAATGTAAAACGCCATCATTACATCCCCCACAAAGTGACATACGCCTTTCACCGCCAGATTATGTTTCAATTTAACAATATGGTCAATAAAGCGTGTATCATGGGTATTAAAGTCGCTATCGACTTAAGGATCAAGTTCTTGCAAGTTTATGGAGACTCACTTTAGTGATCAACGATAAAAGTAGTGGGATACTAAGCATCCTAATCTTATTCCATATCGAGAGCATGTTCTAAGTTTGATCCCCTACTAAAGAGATTACTTTCATATTCCACAGAGAGAATTAGTTGGCGACGATTAGCTACTATGTCATCTATGTTCAAGGTCAAATGGGACAACGAGGCTCCCCAAATCATCATTGAGAAGTTCGACGAACCAACGTATTGTTGTGAACTTGATACAAAAGAGAAACCTTGGTCTATACGTGAAGAGGTATCTGAGGCTCGTGAATATCCCGTAGGGAATCTGCCAATGATAGAAGTTCTTGAAGATTTGCATCCAAATTCTTCCTCAACAATCTACATCTTATACAAGCGCAACCACGACTTCAGGCTACTACCGTAGATCGTAAAATTGCAGCACGATCATGGAAGAGTTACACAAGGTGCATTTGGTACCCACTCCAAGGACATACGATGGCTAAGAAGATTCTTGAACAAAGCATTATTGGTCCACCATGGAAGTCGATTGTCACCGCTATGCTCGATCTTGTCACAAATGTCGATATATGCGCATAACAAAGCCACCCACCACTGAATGTTTTAACCGCCTTGGCCTTCGCAATGTGGGGCATTGACATGATCGGAGAAACAAGCCCACCGCCCAACCGACATCGCTTCATCCTCGGGCGATCGACTATTTCACCTGGCAGAGGCACCTCTCGCATCTATTACCAAGAATGTTCGGGTTCGATTCATCACATAATCTTATATGTCGGTATGGCACTTCGGAAGGATTATCAAAGATAATGGCTCTAATCTCAACAACAAATGATAACCAACTCGCACGCCAGTTCAAGATCACATCACAACTCTTCTCCTTATCGTTTAAGATGAATGGCGCAAAGTGATGCCGCCAACAAGAATATCAAGAAGATTATACGTAAGATGACAATGACTTACAAGGATTGGCAAGAGATGTTACCATTTGCTCTTTATGGTTATCGCACTACAGTACGAACAACAACAGGAAAAACCCCCTTCTCTCTTGTATACGGTATGGAAGGCCCTACCCATCGAGGTTCGATACCTCAATTAGAGTCCTCCGTGACGCGGAAGCGTAAGAAGAATGATTCGCATCACCGACCTGCATCAATTTGATCGACTATAGGGGTCGCGGCCCATCCGCCATGGACAAATCTATCGTAAGCATCGATCGTAGTATTCAACAAGAAGGTCAAACACCGAGTTTACCAAGTCGGTGACCTAGTAGTCAAGCGCATCATTCTTCCACAAGGTGATCCTAAGGTCAATGGACTCCTCACCCACGAGGGACCATTTGTAGTCAAAACAAGATTTCTGTGGAGCTATGATACTAGCACCATGATGGCGTAAGACTTCCCACAACTCGTGAACGCAGTATATGAGATCCCGCGAACCAAAAATGGTTCGGCAAAAGTTATGATATATACAAAACATGTAACACGGCAAGTCTAAAACCTGCAAAGGCGGTTTGCAAAAAGGGTATCTCAGAGATCGAAAACACGAGAGGCGGTCTAGGCAAAAGTTGTGATTTAAGCGACAACTTTGTCTCCTCCGTGATCACCCACTTACTGACTACTATCAAGATTCCGTATTCAACCCGCAAAATCAATCCACTCACTTTCACCGACAACAAGGAGATGATAGTTGAGATATATGAGTACTAGCATAGTTGAACTCGACGAGATTATTTCCGCATAGCTTTTACTTTTCCTTGTATAAAATTGTTGGCCACACGCCACCTTCTCAAGTTAATACAAGTTTCTTTCTCACAAAGTGTTCATGTTGTTGTTTTTGCACAAAGTCCAATATTTGCTTCAATAATTATATGCATCCTCGATAACAAACATCTGCTCACAAACATACAAAAAGCTTTGACATACAAAGTACTACTAGCTCTTGAATCGAGATGACGACAAAAGTCACCAAACATTCCCTCACAGTACTATCCCCACAGAGGTATCGTCACACAAACCTTCCTCAAATAAGTACACATTTTCCACTAGTTCCATCATTCCAAGTTTCATCACGTGTTAGTCCCCTCGAGAGATCCCAATCAACTTAGCTCGATTACACCACCGAAAGCAAGAATATTTCATCTCCAAAGCAGAGGTATTTATCCCTAAGAATATCTCAACAATTACCATTTCAAAAAGAAGAATATCCGCATCAAACTTGGTCGAGTAGCATCGGAGGAAACCACATCTCTTGCCCTGGTCGGAGTTTCAACGGGCTCCGCATCCTCCAAAGCTCGACTTCAAAGAATAATCAAATATTCACCAAGAGAATCTACGACAAGATCCCCTGAAGGAGTGTCTTCCAACTTCCACCATCCTCAGTAGGGTTTACGCACAAAGTCCCCGGCAGAACATCTCCCAGCCTTCATCCCCCAACAACAATGTCAAGGCTCGAAACTTGGTCAGATAGTGCATCAGAGGAATCAAAGGCGCCTATTCCGAGTCAGGTTTCACTGGTTTATCTCAAGTGTGCTTTAAATCCCCAAGCAGAGCATCCACGTCTTCTTCAAGATGGATATGTTTTAAAATACCGACATCCACATCCATACATTATTTATAAAAATCATAACATGTGCATATATCATTCATACACATTGTCATGCATCATAATCTGCATGAAACTAACCATATCCTATCAAAGTTTCTTTTGTTTTCCCAAACAGGTGAAAATCACTCCTAAAAACAGATCCAGGATTAATACCCGAAGCCAGACAAGAAACCCTATCCGAACGATCACCCAAGTTGTCCTACAACAACAGGCATTTGATCAACACCCGAAGCACAACAGGGAAGCTATCCACATTCTACCAACTCTTATCCCCTCAGGGTAATCAAGACAAAGATTTATTCTGACTCTCTCTTATTATCAATAAGAACTACAGTAGTCTCAAGGACTACCGCTGGCCTTGATGGCATCTTAAGCCCATCTTCGACTATTTGTTGACATCTCTCCACTTTCTTTGATGCATATTTGGTTAAAACCAATACAAACCAATAACTTCATTCAAAGACACAAGCAAAGTTCAACGTACGACTCTCTCCCGATGGCATCTTGCCCATCTCGCGGCTCCCTCTCTACCTTCTGGAATATCCATAGGCCTAGCGTGACGACTCATTCCTCAAAGATCGCCTCCTCCCTGAGGGTATCTTAAGCCCATCTCAACGACTCTCCTATTCGCATGACGTTCTCGAGTCTAACGTATGGCTCATTTCCAAAATCTCCGCCTTCTCCAAATGGCATCTCAGAAGCCCATTCCCGCATCATCAATCAAATGAGTGCAAACTTCCTGTACTGAGTGTTCAATCATCTTCACCTCCAGTCACGAAGGCAAGCATGCTAATCTAACCCTTCCAAAGACAAGATTGAACAGGAAGCCATATGGCGAGACAGTAGTAAGAACCCTGCCGCCGTGGTGTAACCGGCTGACAGAGAAAGTTGTTGTTGTCTCACATCGCGTGAGGACAGATCCAAAGGAATGGCTCACCAGGAGCAGAAAGGAATTTGAAGGTTGACGGCTGTTGACGAGAGGCATGAGGGTTTCTGTGGAGGAAAATCGAGGGTTTGAAGCTGTGATGTCAAGACAGGAGATTGAGCAAAGGAATGGCAAGAGATCAAATTGGGAGGTTGTTGGTGACTAAGAGAGGGTTTATGCTATGGGGCTGAGAGACTCACGAGGAACTGCGAGTTTCGAGCAAAGTGAGTGAATGGATGATGGTGATGATGCAGTGTCGGTGAAGGAAATAGAGAGAAGCTAGACGGAGGTTTACGGGAAACAGAGGGATGTTGAAGGAAGATGGTGGTTAGCTAACGTAGAGGTTTACTAAGGGTCAAGGTGACGTGAGAAGGAAGACTTGGAAGTAGATGGCTCTGATGAGAAACAAAACAGTGATGGTGCTGGGTGTTGAATGGAGAGGAATGGTGGGTAGAGATCGGCGGCAGTGAGGAGGAAGATGAAGTGTTACGGTGAGTTGGAGGGTGGTTCTAACAGAGAGCGGGTTCGAAACGAGGAGACGAACGGAGAGAGTTAAATCAAAGAATTCAAAATGAGGAGATGAGGCGTAGAAGTTAGATGGTATGGAAATAGTTGGGGGTATAAAGTTGATGGGAAGAGGTCACGCTAAAGAGAGAAAACAGATGAGGAAATTGTTTGAAGAGAAAGATGAAGTCTTTTTACTCGCATCCGCCGTCTCTTTTGGATAGTATTTTTGTTTGATTTTTAGAGATAAAAAATAACACATAAAATTGTTAAATGATAAAAGTTCGACAATAAATTATCCGAAAATTAAATTGAGTACATTAAAATAAATTACGAATTTTATAGATTAAAGAAAAATTATTGAAATAATTAAAATCAAAATAAAACGATAATAAAGAATACCCGACTTTAAAACACTTACGCTAAAAACTAGACTTCAAATGTATCGAAAATTAGAGAG
>CM038794.1:73520309-73581066 GCA_021764765.1 Vicia sativa | reverse complement strand
CTAAGCGTGTCTCTCGCGATTCTTGACTTTTCTCCATCGCAGCCTCTTTCTATTTTCACCAGAATTCTCCTTCTATTCACATCCTGATGGAAGGAATGGTTTAATCTCGATTTTCTCCTCAAGTCCAAGATTCAAGAGTTTCTTCATCTTCTTCAATTCTCCACCGAATTTCAAGCTTTTCTTCAAGGATTCAAGCTTCAATTCAAGATAATCTACAATTCTCATTGATATGGTATTTTGAAGAGCACAAGGAATTCTCTTCAATTTGACTCAAACCTCAAGTGTAAGTGTTAGGTTCACATAAGCACTTATTTTAAGTCGCTTCGACTCTTGAAATTGAATACTAAATCACATGCAAATTCAAGGTAGACTCGATTTTAGGATTTATGTTCTTGAATTCCTTGACTTGAATCGATTTTTACCTTTATTTTGTGTCTGAGTTTGATTTTGTTCATAATATGCATACACTTGTGCATTTGTTTTCTCTTTGTTCATAAGACATAAGCTCATACATGTTGCATATCTATTGCATGTTCATGCATTGGTGAGTACTTAGCTTGATCAATTTCATTGATTCATAGTGATTTGAAACATAACTGCACTCAACATGTAGATATTCAAGCATTTAATGCATTATGCATAAACTTGTTGCATGTACTCCAAATGTGTGGTAATGTTTGACCTAGATTCCTTGAAAGAGAACTCTAAATGTCAAGGCTAGTTTCGATTATTACGCGCATACGAACATTGGAATTATCATTTTGATTTTTCATCTTTGCATGTTCATGCATTCAATTTCATAAATGAACATTGAATTATCATTTGATTTGTATCTTTGCATGTTCATGCATTCAATTACATAAATGAACATTGAATTATCATTTTGATTTGTATTCCTTGTATGTTCATGCATTCAATTTCATAAATGAACATTGGAATTATCATTTTGATTTGCATTCCTTGCATGTTCATGCATTCAATTTTCATAAATGAACATTGGAATTATCATTTTGATTTGTATTCCTTGTATGTTCATGCATTCAATTTCATATAAATGAACATTGAATTATCATTTTGATTTGCATTCTTTGCATGTTCATGCATTCAATTTCATAAATGAACATTGGAATTATCATTTTGATTTGCATTCTCGCATGTTCTTGCATTCAATTTCATAAATGAACATTGGAATTATCATTTTGATTGCATTCCTTTGCATGTTCATATTCAATTTCATAAATGAACATTGAATTATCATTTTGATTTGCATTCCTTGCATGTTCTTGCATTCAATTTCATAAATGAACATTGAATTATCATTTTGATTTGCATTCCTCGCATGTTCATGCATCAATTTCATAAATGAACATTGGAATTATCATTTTGATTTGCATTCCTTGCATGTTCATGCATTCAATTTCATAAATGAACATTGGAATTACCATTTTGATTTGCATTCTCGCATGTTCATTCATTACTTGATATGAACATTGGTTTCATCGCTCGATTCGCATTCCTCTGCATGTTCATTCAATACTTTGCGTGAGCATTGGTTTTATCGATTCGATTCAAGATTCCTTGCATGTTCATGCATTTTGCCATGAACATGGGTTTCATCGCCGACTGCTCCATGCATGTTCATTTAGTCATTCACCGGATAATGGCTAAACATCGGGTCGAACTGCTGTATGAAAACATCATAAACAGTGGGTCTTGAACAAAATCTAATTTTTCTCAGGTTTCGTGTCGCGCTTACGCTGTCCGTAGCGCTAAGCGCCAAATGTTCGAATTTTGTTGTATGGCCGAAGGCTGGGTATACCGCGCTAAGTGCGGTCTTCCGTTTTTTCTCGATTTTTCGATTTTTTAGTGAACAAGAATCACCTTAGCTATGCTTCACACTGCTTGTACTCCATTTCATGTGGACACACGACGCATGCACATGCGGCCTGCTTCTCGATGTTCACACACTTTTTCCTCTATTTGCTTTTTGGGTCTAACTCCTTCGGTGTTTTGTTGAGTTTGTACACCCACGTACATTATTATTTCTAGCTTGCTTTGTTTGCCTTCTCCGCTCTTTGCAGTATTTTCGCTCGATGCGACGATGTGTATTCCGCTTGTTTTCATGCTTTGAGCGATTATCACCTGCTTACTTTGTTGCGCAGTGCAGCATTTGAAGTATTCGAGTATTTCATTAGCTTCATGCTTCTCTTCGAATTCTATATCCGCTCTAGTAGTTTTCTAACTGCATCGCATTCTCTTACAATTTTCCTAGATATCATGAGAAGTAGGGTTTGCCTTTCTTTTCCATGAGAAGTAGGAATAGAGATGCATGATGGGCCCAGAATGGAGCATGTTCAGAACCCTCCGGTTTATTTAAAGACCCGCTTAGGCAATTCACCGTGATTTGTGCATATTTGCTTGTTTGTCCGCTTTTTTTCCGTGAGCTGGTTGGGATTGGTTCTTTAGCCTAGACATTGGATCCCTATCCTTTGCATGTCAACATAGGTGGAGATTCCTTGCATTCCCAAACCATAGGTCTAACTTTTGCTTAGTTTCTTTTTTGCATGTGGCATGTAACTAAAACTTGCTTTTTTCTCCTTCAAACTCAAGACACTTAATAATGGTTTAAACTCCTTTCTCAAGGTAAAAACAACCAACCAACACCAACTTTTCGCTTTTGCTTTCTTTCTTTTGTGTTTAAAACCTTTTCACAAGTAAAAACACAAAACACACCAAACAAGTGAGTCGAACTACGGCCTCGACTTTCCCATTGCACGCGGAATACGAGGCATCTTGTCACGGGCTCGATCGAGCAAACTTTGTAAATACTCTTTTTTTTCCCCGTGGTTTCTTATTTTCTTTTCTTTGCATGCATGATTAGCGATTAAACATAGATATAACACACCCTTTAGCTAGAAATAGAAAGTGGATACTGAGAGTACTACGGGCGTGGGGTGCTAATCCCTTCCTCGCAACTAACTCCCTTACCTAGATTCTCTCTGATTTCACTACAGGACCGCATTTCTGTGTTTACTCGATGTTTTCTCCTTGTGAGATAAAAGACGCTCAATGGCGACTCTATTTGATACCCAGTTATCATGTCGAGGTTCCTGGCTGTTTTCACAAGAACCTGATTATTGTACGTGATCTCTACCGTGCATATTGAAATGAGAAATGATGACGTTAACTTCGTGAGTTACCGATGATATCTCGAGACTAAATGTGCTATGAGGATTCAATATCGCCATCCTTGTA
This sequence comes from Vicia sativa, assembly GCA_021764765.1. NCBI lineage: Eukaryota > Viridiplantae > Streptophyta > Magnoliopsida > Fabales > Fabaceae > Vicia > Vicia sativa. The sequence goes on along the minus strand of CM038794.1, from coordinate 73,577,811 downwards.
ATCAAGATATGTTTTCATAGTAGAACACCCACAGAATCTCTAGAACAAATTCTTGAAGATCCATATTTGGTCAAGCAAACCATCCATTACGCAGAAATGCATGCATCTCGTACTAGATCTCGCTTCCTACTAAGTTTATGTCTAAGACATGATATTGCCTAGGACATCCATTCATATAAGCTATGTGATGTCTTCCATGATTAGGCGAATAATTCACTTGTTCATTCGATTTAAATCCCTAAAGAAAGATGGTTAGCCTAACAAATATTTGGACTTTATCAAAGTTATGCAATGTTTGAGATCATTGTGTGCCCTTGGTGAAAAGGAAAAGAAATATCGCCTTTAGGCCACTAAGGTAACTTAGTAGGAATCAAGGTGGTGCTCTAGTTTGAACCGTCTCTCGATTAAAGCGTAATATAGTTCCGTAAGACATCGTATCGGTCAAATTATAAAACTTTGGAGCACAATTTTGATTATTGTTGAATGGATGAGCCTGTTGTCGAGGTTGATTCTGTTGAAATTATGGGTGAATCTCAGATTTGAAGTTAAACTAAAACGTGCAATAGCTGCTACCTATTATCGGTGATTAATGTTTTTGGCCCCTTGGGATACCATTCCAACATCTTGTTCTTCTTTGGGAAACCACTTCCAAATTTATTGGTCCGCTTTGAAGATTCAACTTTGGTCAAACGTCCCGCTGCATTCTTCTTCCAACAGATCCCCATGTATACCATCCCTGAAATCATTTGGAGCGCTAGCGATCAGCTCATAATAAAAGGCCAAGAGTATTTTAAGATCTTGGTCATCCTTTCTTCCAATGTCGGATTGATTTCACAACATTCCATCGCTGGGCTTATTCTTTTAAAGTATCTTTATCTCTTGAGACATTTCTCTAAGTTGTCCTCTTGATGGAGCCATGTCTAAGTTGTACATATATTGTGTGAAAAAGGCCTCACCTAGGTTGTTGAAAGTTTGAATATTAGCACTATCCAATCCCATGTAACACTTTTAGAGACGCTAGTAAGGCTGCCTTGAAAGTAGTGAATGAGCAATTGATGATTATCAGGAGTAGACATCTTCCTAGCATACATCACAAGATGGCTTTATGGGCAAGAGTTATCAGATTTCTCAAAGTCGGGACTTTGAATTTACCGGTATTCTTGTAACCGAACCAAACACAGGTATTTCTCCCAAAAATCCTTCCCACATATAGCCTTTGATCTCTAATCGCATCTTATTGAATTATTCTCGAGATCTTCCATATGGCCAACGAGGATCCGCCATGTCGCCAAGATCATGATAAAATTTGTTGTTCACATAAGGAATAGTGTGAACCATGTGGTTGAATTTGTCACAATTGGTTAAGAAACCCATAGTACTGACTTGAGGAAAGGTTACGGTTGCAAAGGAACATTGAAACAAAGTAGAACCGCAGCTTGTGGTCATGCATTTTAAAATATTTTGACGAAACCTATACCAAAGTTGAAAGGCATACCCCAAGGGTAACCCTCTGGCATTGTGAAAAATGGATTGCTAACTACGACGGAAGAAGCTGGAGTAGTAGTGATTTCAAAAACTTGTTTGAACTTTTATCATAGTGGTGGTCGGCCATTACGTAGCTACCAACAGCTCACTAAAGCACCGAGTCTTTCCACTTCCTCTTGAAGTGTGGTTACTATACCAATAAAACTCAATATTCTCTTGTTCGAAATCTTCCATTGATTTCTTTCTATTTGCACGAGTATTGTATCTGTGAGCTAACTGTGAACGCAGTCGGGAAACTCTAAGACGCGACAACTTGTCGATCCCTGGAGAAAATTCCAAAAGATAAGACTCTAGATAACAAACTCTAAATGCAAGATGATGCATGATTATGAAATGAAAAGAGAAGAAAATATATTTCCAAATAATTCTAAAGAGAAAATTCTTGAAACATTTGGAACACAAAACCTTATTTCATTGATATATTAAGGAAAGATTACAACAATTTTTGAGCATAACTCTACAACAACAAAGCAAATGAAAATAAAATCTAAACAATATTAATCAAGATCTCGCCGGATGAAGAACCAAATGCTTGATGTAGCTTCATCTTTAATCTCTTTCCCATAGTAAGCTTTCAATTCAATTTTCTCGCTTAAGCTTGTTAACAACATTCTTCCACCACAAGAGTAGTGGATTACCATTTGTCAATTCTTCAAGTTTCTTTTTCTTTCTTTGATGTAATTCTTGATCGCTCGTCTTTCGATTTGATCTTCTCATCTTCTCCATGAGCCATATCTTGAAAGTGCATTTTTTCATGATCTGACTGCTTTCAAGCTTTACATTCTCAAAGTCGCCTTTAAGAAATTTTTTTCCCAAGCATCTTTCTAGCCTCATCTTAGCCAAAGTTTCTGGTATTTTCCCATAGTCTCAATGGGAATGGTAGTCGATTTAGATACCACAGGAACATGGGTTTTCATAAGCAAGGCATTCGAATTCCTTCGCTTTTTTCTTTACCCAACAAGTGTAGATTTTCATGGCTACACAACTCTTACCTAACCTTTTTATTTCATCTAATATGGTGCCAAGCTCTTATCATTATGGCTTTCAAACCTTGTGAATCTTCCCTTCATGGTAAAGTAACCCTATAACGTAAGAACAATGAGCTTACCGAGTTTGTATACCTGTTGACGCCTCGCCAATAATGAGTTATACTTAATTTTCCTTGTGTACCAATGAGAGGTAATGCTGGCACCTCCATAATCACAATGATTTTATCATTGTAGGCCAAAGTATACCAATGAATATCTTCATTAGTAAGAGACATGAGTCTTCGAGGCCAACCAAATTTTAATTTCTTTGATAATACTTGTTCTAATCGATAATACAGGTATATAAGTTTCGCTTCAAATATTATCTGACACACAATTAACTCGTGGTCCAATAATATTTTTCAAGAAAACTCTCCCATCATAGTCTCGCATGACAACCAATCCATGTCTATACCTAATTTTTCTACACTACATCCTAAAAGGCCAGGATGGGCATGGGTTCTATAGCAAACTCGCCTTCGCCGGTTCGCTTGAAAAGCAAAATTTCTTTGCAACAAACTTGTTAACAAAATTACCCCCAAGGAAACCTCCACCGAGTGAGGGATCTCGATTAACTTATTAAGGACCGAGACTCGTGAAGTTAACAAAGACTATACCCCATGTAATTCTTAAGTGTTTTTAATCTAGGTTAAGATTTTTTCCATCACATGAAATCGTGAGTAACAGAATAAAACACATAACAAAAATAAACCAAACAAATGCATAAATAAGACTTAACCCTCTTTTTTTTGGAAAAAAAAAATCTTAGTACTCCCCAGCAGAGTCGCCATTTTTCTGTGTGCGGTAAAAAAATGAAGAACGAGGGAACCAAATAAGAATTTGATTCTCCGGCTCAAAAATAATTTATTTTTTAAAAAGATGCCGCAAGCACCAAGCTTTATTTTTTAGAAAAAGAAAGGAAAAGGGGGAAACTAAAATACCCTAAAAAATATATATGATGCGATTAGTATGAAACTAAATGAAAAGCATTGTGAGTAGAGATTCTTAAGTTCGGTTAGCTATACAAAGGATGGAATTAGCACCCTATGTATCTATAGTACTCTACGTGATCTTTGTGTGTTTGTGTTTTATTTGCTATGCTATTTTGGGAAAGTTTCTCCTTTGGTATTAAGAAGGTAAGTCAGGAACATAAGTTTGTTTATGATGATTATGCCCCAGATCATTGCAATCTTCAGATACATATCCCCTGAGGGAATCAGAGATATTGTAGATCGATCTAAGGGTAACTAAGGTTTGGGTGGTTTGAGGGAGAAAGAAGTATGCCTGCCAAGGGTGAGACCTTTTGCCCACGATTTCAAAAGGAGGTTGAGAAAGTTAGAGAAATCGTAGTTCCTACTTATGTGCTAGTGAAGCAATGATTTTAAGAGACAACACAAGTGTCATCTTAATGAAAAATGTATCTAATCTATTTTATCACATACATTTTTGAAAATTGATTGTTAAAACTTTCATTGTAAGAAATGGGTGTTTAACTTGAGTGTACAAGTATATCGCTTATAGTTCTAGAATGAGAAGGTGTTTTGAAAATGTTGGATCTTTCATTGTAAGTATTGCATTTCACTTTATACAAGTGTGCCACTTACGCTAAGAAAGATGTTCGCTTTGTTTGTTTGAAAAATGTTTGATATGAATGTGATGCTATAAATGAGATATTTCTTCCATAGAGATGATTCGTCTCATCTCCGAGGAGGTCATGGAGATTTATATCTCTTTCTTTGTATGAGGCCCGAGAGAGGCCAACTCAACAAGGGAGTTCTTTGTAGGAAGCCCAAGAGGAGGATAACTCAACGAGAGAGTTATTTTGTACAAAGCCCAATTGAGGCTATGGGGAACCTAGTTATTATACTAGTTGTAATGACATAAATAAACATGAACAAGTATATATATGAAAAGTGTGTGTGTGCATTCATAAGAGTTTATGAAGGAAATATATAAACAAGTGTATACAACAAGCAAATAAAGCTAGTGATACTTGGATATATACAAGAGAGTGGTACTTACACCTTAGGAGGCCCACCGAATAAGAGCAGCCACCGAGAATAATGCTCCTCTTAATACCAAAGGGAATTGGTGTATAAACAAGTAGGTAAAACAAGCTAACGGGTTAGTTATAAATGAATATGCACAAAGATGGTTGATATGTACAAGGAATTGAATATGTACAAAGATGGTTGGATATGTACAAGGAATTGAACATGTACAAAGATGGTTGGAACTTACACCTTAGGGGAGGCCCATGATCAATTTGATTTTTGAATTAGAAATGTTTTCGAGAAAGAAACCTAGTTCAGTTTGTATTTTCAAGGAATTAATCGAATCGATCATGGAGTAGGAGGTGTATAAGTCAATTAAAACATTTTGAATATTTTGAAAAGACTTGTGGGATTAAAGTTTATTCACATGAATGTTTTGAAAAAGATTAGGTTAAAGAAATCAAGAAGAAAACATTTTTGAAAGTATTTTAAATTACTTAAAAAGTCTTACTTTTAACCTAATAAAAATATATCAAAAGAAAATATTTTTTGGGATTTTTTGACATAATCATAAAATAGATTTACTAAACGACAAGTGTGCAAAAAATCATCTCAAAATGAGAAGTTTTAATTGGTTTTTGAAAAGGTGTAGTTTGTTAAAAACATGAAAAAACTAGTGTTAAAAATTTATTTTGGCCATGGTGAGTGTTGAACTCGTGATATGGGCTTGAAAGGTGAAAAGATTAACCACTAGGCCACACTCGTGGTTTGTTAAACAAACTCTTTCGTAAGATTATATATTAAACAAGTTGGCATCACAATGCATTAAGATCACAAACAAGGTCATCTAATGGTTGCCCTATTCCTAAGTTTGCTCTTAAGGAATCACCAAGCACCCTAATTATTTTCTCTCGCATGCATGATTGATCCGCTTATTTCATCTACTAACCCCCGTTAAAATACAAAAAGTATTTGCTTTTGTCTTAAATCTTGTATTTTGTAGGTATCAATCCAAGACATCATTTAGTGTAAGTTTTTGGATGTTTTTCCCAAACTTGATTTAAAACCAATTTTTCAAAATAACAAACAGTGGTGCAATCGATTACACTGAGCAATCAATTGGTCACCACCAATTTCAGAAATTCTCAAAATGATTTAGTGCAATCGATTTGCATCAAGGTAGATGTCAAAATTGGGTAATTTTCAAGCTCAGGTGGGCCCAATTTCTTTTTTTATTTTCTTTAATTTCGAAATTAATTACCAATTAATTCAATTTTGGCTCCAAAATAAATTTCCAAGCCTAATTTAATTTCCAAACCAAACTCCAAACCATCACTCATTCTCAAACCAAACCTTATAAATAGCCTCCTCTCATTCAAATTTCAAGCTTTTGATATCCAAACTCACCTTGTCAAAATATTTCTCTACTTTAATTCTCTCTCATTTTCCACAATACCAAATTCAACTAAAGGTTTTTTCTTCATAAAGATTAGTGAATTCTCCATTGAATTTCTAATTTTGAGCTAAACCTCCATCCATTCTCTTTTCTTCTTCAATTCCTTAGATCTAGGCTTGTGATTCGATTTTTGAAGTCAGTGAAGCAATTTAAAGCCGCATTTTTGCAATTTTTCTCAAGATCTACAAGTGGTGAGTGTTGATTTTCATCTTTCATTGTGTGATTTCTTGATAATTGTTGTTGTTTGATTCATCGAAAATACTTGTTATTAGTTCCATTGATGTTAAATTTTAAATTAGTTGGAATTTCGTGCTCAATTGAAACAATGAACACAAGGTGTTTGTGAAAAGTTTTGAATAAGAATTTGGCCTTTAGAAATGTGATTTTTCTAGTTTTATAGTGTGCAATGATTCATCCCATCGCAATCGATTGCACAGCCGCATTTAAAATAAATTGAAAAATTATGCAGTGCAATCAATTGCATGTTGTCGCAATCGATGACATAGAGGCGTAATTGTGATTTTCACTTGTTTTTACTTGTTTTAATATTTACTCTTCTTCTACTCCATTCTTTGATGATTGCCTAGGATTGTAGTCTTGAACACCTAATTCTCTTTAATCTCAATAGATTTCGGTGTTGATGAGGTGGAGAAATCTATTGTGATTCAAATCTATCAAAGGATTAATTATATAATAAGTTCTTGGTGCTTTAATTCAACAATATATTTTGTGCCTTAATCCACTAAGATGAGGTTGAACTTAAAGATGGAAGAAATTTGAAGAAGATAATCCAAGTCGATCTATCATTTCTCATCCCTATTCATCTTATCCCTTCTTTTTTATTTTTACACGCAGTTAACAAACATTAGAAGATGATCTATATCATTTTTCTCGCTTGCTTTTTCAACACATGCATCACAATTGATCGGCCTCGCTGTAGGGTGGCTTCTACATAAGTCACTTACATTGCTTAACATAGCCATTGTTTCTACTTGGTTTTGATTTCAACATTGCACATTGTTGGTATGTAGGCCTAGAACTCATTGGAAATTCTACCAAACCAAAAATTATAAAAATACTTTTCTCCCGCCACCATCCATTTTGTACATATACCTTTTAGCACACATATACAAATTTTCAATAGTTCCCACTGAGTATCGTAGATGCTTGGGTGCCTAATATTGTACCCTCAAAATTTACCCTTCTTTCTCAGATTGCTTATGATTAGATTGCATAAACATAAATGTAGTTGCACAAATAGAATTGATCATGGGGTTACTAGGTGTGTTATCCCAAGTGGTGAAAGAAATGACATCGCTTTCTTTATCTCAAATCACTTTGAGCCCTGTATCGATATTCTTTGTTTCGCGCTCAATACAACGATCGCGGTTAAAGATATTTTGATGTGGTTCCATGTTATGGGATTATTTCAAATTTTCCTGCAGTTTATCTATTCGTATCGAGGTCGTTTCCAAAAGAAAGGAATTTATTCGCTTATTTCAATAAAGTGAATTTTGGGTTTTCAAAGGCTTGGGCACCCATAAGGCATATTTTCACCACGGTATTTTCTCGATGCTTTTGACCGGGAAGTCTCTCTCATTATTGTAATACGTGAACCGACTTTGTGGATTTTTGTATCGCAAATGTAAGGATAGCAAGAGTCGCCACCGACTTTTATTTTATCCAATTAAGGAAGGAAAAGCATGTAAAAGACCTTCGTTAGATTCTCGAGTAAGGAGAAGGTTATGAAAAGGGAAGGTATTAGCACTCTTTCCATCCGTAGTAGTTATCTACGCCTTAGTTGCTCTAGATCACTTTAAAATGTGCTTTCTCTGTGTTTGACAAAATGTTTTAAAAAGTATTTCGCTTGACTTTGTAATGATTCATGTAGGAATTTATACAAAGTGTTCTGAAATGTTTCGCTTTGAAAAGTGTTTGAACTTTGACAAAAGTGAGGTGTGAAAAGTATTTTGATTAGAGCAAGCAACTAAAAGTCTTATTACCTACTCTAATTGGTCGCTTTCGTGTTGTTTTACGCCTTAGAATAGTGCCATCCGCACTATTAGTTGGTAGGTAACTCTATTTCATGGATGTGAGCGGACATTCAAGGGACATCGGATGGTCATAGAAAGTAACTTGTAGGAAGTATCCCAGCACATCTCAAGGACTATCATCATTTTTCTGTAGGCTTACATCGCGTCTATGATCTTGTAATCGAAGGGACTATGATTTGCTTTGAAGGCACGGTGCAGTAGAATACCCCACGCTCGAGGGACTTGACTATTTTGAATCTGTAGGCAACGAGAGAGAATTACCCTAAGGGGCGTGTGAAAAGAGTGTGTTGATTTTATATTTTATCTTGAAGATTAGAGGAGCTATGTTCATTATTATCTTGCTACATACGCTTAGTTACTAGCAATTTATAGGTGCGAAATTAAAATGCGAATGTAAAGTGCGGAAAGATAAATGTCCCACGCTATTACATGGCTTTCAAGTATACATAATTTAAACTTCATGGAGAAATGAAAACAAGAAAGAAACCGTCTCAAACGGAATAACCTGTAAAAGAATGAGAAATCTGAAAATAGATGAATCAATAAGAGAAAAATGTTAGAAAATGCAAATTTTGAATGAGAAAACATGATATGCCGGAATTAATATAAATATGCTAAAATAATTTTTGGGATTTTTGATGCAATTTAATAATTTAAAATGAATTAAAAAGATTTAAATGCAAAAATTGAAATAAAATAAATATGCATGCAAAATTATGTTTTTTTATTTTATAAATTAAATAAAGATTTTCAAAAAAAGCAAAAGGAAAATATTTTGATGATTTTTAATGCATAAATAAATTATGAAACTAATTAAAATAGATGCAAAATAGTAAATAATTAGAAAATATGGAAAAATAGAAAAATATTTGAAGTTTTGTAAAAGAAAACAAACCAGTCCCTCTGTAGGTTCGAATCGTGAGACCCTCGAGGGTATCTTGAACAGTAACGCCTTAACCATTGCGCCATCCGGCATTTGATGTTGGGAAAGTGGAAAACAAATGCATACGAATGATGACACGCCCCGATATTTGAATTCCAATCGAGCCAAGGGCCCCAGCTTGTTTTTGAATGGACGAATTAAAACGCATCATCGCCACGCAGCCTCCTCACGGCCAACCGAGCCGTCACGACGAGTTTAGCTCCAACTGCTTCACGACAAGCATCAACCCGGCCTCGAAAATGCATTATTTAAAACGAACAAGTGCCCAGACGACTATTTCGATCCTTGCGAAAGCACGATGGTGTTATCCTCATTCCCGAAACGGCCAGATTTTGAGTTCAATCTCACAACTTTGAAAACCCTAGCAATGTATGCTCGAGATTTCACGGAAACCTACATGTTATGCATCTACCACGCCTAATGGATACCCGAACTCAAACACAACAACAAGTTAATGCATGATTAACACAAATCGAATTTTGAGAAAAATCAAACCGTGAGAGTTCAAGGACACGATTCAGTATGCACTGGCTTCGAGTATCGAATGCTGGACCTGATGCCAAGGAACAAGATTGATACCGAACACCTTGAAACTTGCCGCAATTTGAAATTCAATTTCTCAAGTTTTGAGAATAAATTTGCAAGAATAAGGGTTATGTTTTGAGCTAGGGTTTCATTCCGCTTGGTCAGTCCGTGATGTTTGGTATTTATAGAGAGAATTTGATGGCAAAGAGTGAAAAGATTGATCATTGAACGTGCAATATTTTCTTTAAAACAAATCAAATTTTGAAAAATTGATTTTCCTTCCATGTAAGAGGCTAGCACTAATTTGGCAATTTGCATGGCTATCTTGGGCTCCAAGCATGATATAAATCCAATCCATTTGAAAATATCTTATTTTCATATTTTATAGATTTAATTTTGAATTAAATGTTTTAAAATTCAAAGATAAATCATAAAATAGAAAATTACTGCTAAGCATTTATGGGTCAAAAATAATGTCATGAAAAGTTGGATCAAAAGATTATAGGCCCATTTGGAAAATTTTGCATTTAAAATGTCCTTTTTTGTAATCGTCCAAAATCGCCTAACTTCAATAGTGTAACTTGCCCAATTTTCCTATTTTGAGTGTTCTGGACTTTTGAAAGCTCTAAGAGTCCTCTAAACCAACCTTTTTAGTCTCATCTCAATTGAGTTTCCATGCTCAATATATCTTCAAAACAAAAATGACTTTTTGTTGACTTTGAAAATGACTCATAATTTTGAGCTCATACCTCTAAATGAAACATTTTTGGACATTCTGTGAGACATGAAGTCAGGAGAATTGAACTTCAAAACAAGAGGTGGTGGAAAATTTCGAGAAAGTATGAAGGTTATGACCAAATAAAGTTTGGTTGATTTTCACCTAGAAACCCTAATTTAGAAAGTTCGACTTTGAGCAAATCTTGAGTTTTCTTGATGAATCATGATCAACCTTGATCAAATGATGAATGTAACTTCAAATGAGGATGTTGACTAAAAAATCATGAAGTTTGACCGTATGTTGACCACATGCTTGACTTTTGTCCAATACAATTGATTTTCAACCATCCGAGTAATTGTCTGTGGAAACTGATTGTAAGGCTTGAAACTTGACATGGAGAATCTTTGAAGCATAAGGAGGAGGCATGAAGACCATTGGAGATGTTGGAAGTCCATCTTGACCTAGAATTGCCAAACCCTAGTTCGGGTTGATTGTCCAGAGAAGGTTTGTCCGATCAACCTTCGAGGAATCCTGAGTATGGATGTACGAGATGCCCTGAGAAGATGGAGGGCAAAATTTGGGGGTACGATACCTGCTCAATATTCTTGTAATCGAAGGGTTAGATTGGTATGCGTGCTTTCAGGACCGGAGGTGAAGATGATCGAACACCGAGTACACCGAAAATTTGCACTCACGTGGGTGAATGATACGAAATGGGCTTACAGATGCCATTTGAGAAGGAAGAGACTTCACTGGGAATGAGTCATACGCTAACTTGGGATCATGATAGGAGAATTGGACGGGACGGGCTTAAGATGCCATCCTGGAAAGGTCACCGGGAGTGAGCCATACGCCAGCTTTGTAGATGTTTCGGAAGGAGCATGGAGACGGGCTTAAGATGCCATCCGAGGGAGTCGACGTTAGACTCGTGCTCATCTTTGTCTGAAGTTATTGGTTTGATGATTTTTAACCAGACATGCAGCATTCCTTGAAGGTGGAGAATTGTTGACAAGAAGATATAACTGATCGCTGTGCACGGTGTCGTCCAACGCCTCGCTATCTGAGGATAACTTGTGATCGTGACGGATAGTGGTTTCCTGCCTAGCTTCTAAATCTCGGATCCGTCGAGGACAACGAGGGCGGTTTTCGTATAGTTTTCCCACGATCTGGCTTAATCCTCGACCACCGCTTGAGGACAACTAGGGGCGGTCTTTCGTATAGTTTTCCACAATTCGGGCTTAACTCGGACTTGTTTATGCTGTAGTGACTTCCAACTGCTTTGAAAGAACAAGAGGAACTTTGATAGATATTCGTTAGTTTTATGCAAAGTATGATGTACGACAAGATATGAATGAAATATGCATGAATTATGATTTTATGAGCAATGTATGAATGATAGATGTTCAGTATTTCAAAACATATCCATCTCTAAGAAGAAACGGATGTTCTGCTTTGGAGATTTCTCGATTGCTGAGGATGGAGATCCCGAAGAAAGATAACTTTGATTCCTCCGCTTATCTCACCAAGTCTCTGCCCCATACTAGTGAGGAAGGTAGAGGCCGAGAAACCTGTTGGAGATCTCATACATGCACTCGCTGGGAGAGTCTGGGAGGAAGTCCGCTAGATTTTGTATGTAGACTCGCTGAAAATGAGAGGCGCCCACCGGGATTTTGAGTGCGGATCTCGCCGAGCGCTGATGGTTACCGGGAGACCGGCCGAGTCCGCTGATCTCTCGATCGGGAATAAGATGTAGATTTCTGCACTATCCCACCAAGTCTTGGGCCCTAAATCGTTGAGAATTTCATAAGGATCCCCATTGACGAGAGGCAGTTCTCCTCTGCGCATATCTCGACCAAGTTCCAAGTCCGACACCGGAGAAGTGGGAATTATTAGACATCTCACGATGCTAAATACTTTACTGGGAATGGTGTTACCGCCAAGATGGGTGTAATCCCTAAGTTAAGTGGAATCACCGCTGGGATTTTCCTCACCACTGGAAGAGGTTTGTGGTGAGCAACATCTCCGGGGGATCAATGCTCTGCAGGGGTGTTTTGGTGACTTTCGCCGCCATCTCAATTCCTAGAACCTAGTAATTACTTTTGTATGTCCACTTTTCATGTTTGCAAATACTTACTCGCCAAGGCGATAATCATTCAAAGCAAACGTTGACTTATTGCAAAACATCAACAAAGTGAAATTGTAAAGAAAGAATCTACATTTATTTGGAAGGTATGATGGCCAAGTAGTTTGTACACAAGAAAGGTAAAAAGCTATGCGGAAACAATCAAGTTCCAACTATGCTAGTACTCATATATTTCAACTATCTCATCTCTCATCACAAGAGAAAATGAGTGAATCGATTACTATTGAATTTGAATGCCGATAGAGTCCGGAAGTGTGATCCGAAGAGACATAGCCGTATCGCTTAAATCCCTAACTTTTGCCTAGACCGCCTTTCGGTTTTCACCATCGATACCCTTTTTGCCCAAGCCGCCTTTTCGTGTTTTCGACTTGCACGGTGTACATGTTTTGTATATATCCTTAATTTTGCCCAACCCCTGGTTCGCCAGATGCCCTTGTTTTTGCCTAGGTCACGACCCATGGGTCTCTTTTATGCTGTATATTTTGACTATGTCTCAAGGCTCATGTGGTGTCTTCACCATCCATGGTTAAGTATCATAGCTCCACCGGAAAATACTGCTTTGACTACAAATGGTCCTCATAGGTGGGAGTCCATTTCCCCGGATCACCTTGCGGAAGAATGATGCGCTGACTACTAGATCACCGACTGGTAGACTTGGTGCTTGACCTTCTTGTTAAATGCTCCGATCTGCTTCGATAGATCTGTCTGTGGGCGTATGGACGCGTAGTCGCTTTCATCAATCAAATTAACTGGTCAAGGCGGTCCGGATCCAATCATCTTCACCTAACTCGCCCTCGAGGACTCGTCGAGGGTATCCGAACCTCAATAGGTAGAACCGCTTCCATACCGCATACAAGAGAAGGGTTGCCTCTGCTGACGTCTGTATCAGAGTGCGATAACCATGAAGAGAAATGGTAACATCTCATGCCAATCTTTGTAAGTCACCGCCATCTTCTCAGATAATCTTCTAATGTTCTTGTGGCGGCTTCCACCGCCATTCATCTTAGGCCGATAAGGAGAAGAGTCAGATGTTGATCTTGAACTCGTGCGTAGTTCGGTGATCATCTTGTTGTTGAGATTAGAGTCGTTATCCGTGATAATCCTTCGTGGAGTGCCATACCGATGATAAGATTGTGCTTGATGAATCGAGCCACAACATTCTTGGTAACAGATGCGAACGAGGTCGCTTCTACCCACTTGGTGAAAGAGTCAATTTCACAAGGATGAAACGATGTCCGCTGGAAGTCAGGCTTGATTTCTCCATTCATGTCAATGCCCCACATTGCAAAAGGCCAAGGAGTTAGAACATCTCAGGTAATCGAGGTAATGCACTTTGTCTCAGATAACCGCATTCAGACAAGATCGAGCGTAGCAAGACAATCGCCTTCCATGGTGGACCAATAATAACTTGTTCTCAAAATCTTCTTAGCCATGGTGTGTCCACTAGAATGAGTACCAAATGCGCCTCGTAATCTTCCATGATACGCTCACTGCTTTCCGATCTACACAGAAGTAGCACAAGTCGGATCAAGGCATAAGATGTCACGAGGAAGAATTTGATGCAAATCTTTCAAGAACTTATTATTGATGATGCCCCCCGGATATTCCCGAGTCTCAAGGTACCTCTTCACATCATAGTACCAAGGTTTCTTCCGTATCTAGCTCATAAATACGGTTCACAAACCTCTCAATGATGATCCGGGAGCCTGCTGTCCCATCTGACCTTGAACATAGACGACATAGTAGCCAATGCGTCCGCCAAACCGATTCTCTCGTGGAATGTCATTGAAAGTAATCTCTTCAAGTAGGGAATCAAACTCAAAACATGTTCTCGACACGAATGAGATCTGATGTTTCGTATCCCACCTCGCCTTTAACTGACCGATCACTAAAGTCGATCTCCACACACTTGCAAGAATTTGATTCTTAGGTCAATAGCAGCCTTTAATACCCATGATGCACGCCAGACCGCCATGTTGTTAGTGCAACTCAAACATAATGGCTTCAAGTGAAAGGCGATTCACAGGGATGTAATGATGGCGCCAATGCCATTGCCGAAATGCTTGAGGCTCCATCAAAGACCATAGTCCATCGGATCCTTGTTCACGCCCTTCGCTCGGGCCTCGGTTCTTCACAACTGAATTAGTAAACATCTTCGTCTGAAATTAACCGTATAGATCGATAGTCATCACGGCTTGACGAGCCAAGTGATCGCCACTACACTTCCTTTGATCGCTCGAGAAGTGTAATGATGTCGATTCGGTCAAGATCATTTTCCATCTTGCTATTCTTCCGAGAGAGCCGGTTTCTCAAATATGTATTTTATTGGATCCATCTTAGAAATCAACAAGGTAGCGTGTCAACATATACTCGCCTTAGCCATGAGCAATTCTGTTAAGTTGCTGTAAGTTTTCTCGAGTCGTGAGTATCTTGTTTCACACCGGTAAACTTTTGCTAGGTAGTATATTGCATGCTCTTTCGACAAGACTCGCCATGTTGCCCCAACACGCACCCCATCGAGTTCTCTAACAATCGCCAAGTACATGATAAAGGTCTTCGACAAAGTGGCATCGTGATGGGAGAATTTATGGGTACTCCTCGATTTTGTCAAAGCGATCCGCAATCGCCGCTCCATTTTACCACTTGATATTTCTTCAAGAATCTTGAAGATTGGCTCACAAGTAGCGCGATGTGCAATGAATCCGCAATGTAGTTCAATCTCACTAAGAAACCTCGACTTCCTTCTCAAGGGAGCCGGTATCTCTTGAATGTATTCTAACCTTGATGGGTCAACCTCAATACCTTACCAATCGCAACAAACCCTAGGAGTTTACCTGATCCGACTCCAAAAGTGCACTTGTTAGATTAAGTCTCAACCGTACTTCTTCAATCTATCAAACAGCTTTTGCAAATGATCAAGATGTTCTTCTTCACCGGATCGAGCTATCATGTCTCGACGACCCTATCTCGTGATGAATCATGTCATGAAATAGTCACCATAGCGCACCGATATGGCGCCTCTTTCATCGAACGGCATAACCTTGTAGCGTAGTGCCCCATCGTAACGAAGTAGTCTCTCCATGTCTTCGGAGCCATTTTGATCCGACAACCGAGAAACCATCCATGAAGGAGAAGATCTTATGCCGAGCTGTTGTCAACTGTAACATCAATACGAGGAAGTGGAAATCGCCTTCGGACTCTTTGTTCGATCTCTCAGAATCCACACATTCGCACTTTGCCATTCTTCTTAGGCATGTGCACCACATTTGCAAACCCATCAGGATAGGAAGTAACAGCCTAGGAAGCCTACTGAACTATTGCATACTTCGCTCTTTGATTTTCTCCCGACATCTCGTGACGATGCGACGAACCTTCGCTTTCATCGAGAAAACCTTCTTTGTTGGCAATCTGTACCACAATATCAATGTCCAAACCCTAGATGTTCTCTATTACCAAGCAAAACCCCAATGTAGTCTCGTAGCATCCGTACCAACCTTTCTTTAACACTCTCTCAAGACCCGCCCTATCTTGATCTCTTTTCTGCCTTCATCAAGCATCAAATTCACAACCTCAACTTGTTTCTTCGTGGTCAGAGAAGCTCGCTCTTCGGTCAGAAAGTACCGCAAGTTCTCCGCACTTCACAATCTTCCTCACTTCGCCTTCGGCTTGGTAGATCTGGATTATCAAGTCATATTTAGCAATAGCATAGTTGTTATTAACGAGATTCAAGTGATTCTCATATCACGGTGTGTAAGAAACACATAGCCTCAAGGTGATAAAGTAAAGAAAGAAACAAACAATCGAATGCAAAAGTCCAATGAATTTATTAAATGAAAACACGCAAACAATGATAATAACCTCGTGAACGAGCCATGATGCCCCGGCAAGGCACTAGGCTTTCAAAGTTTATTGTTCAAAACATAAAGAAATACGAAAAGCAAAACAAAACAAGAGCAATTACTCCTGCTAAAGGAGATTGGTATGACGCCTTCTTGGCCTCCAATTGTCGAGCCCATGATCCGAGTTGGAAGATCCACTTGGTGATGTAAGTCATTGTCGCCGCCTCTATAGCATGGATTCCACTATGGTCGATGCGAAAGGAAGTCACGACACGCTCTCGCGATCATCTTCAATTCGCTTGAAGCCTCAAACCGCCTTTTTTGAAAGGAAGATCGTGAGCCAATTTCAAATAGTACCTGCTACCTCTTCAACAAAGAAGCTGAGATCTTTCAAATGAGGCCATCCTAGGCGGAACTTCCATCTCGAGATAGCGAATGATCAGATGATCGACCATATATTCTTCTTCACCACATACCGTAACAACCTTCCAGTACTTCACCATGTAAGGTAAGTAATAGCTACCGCCCCATGTATCCAAGGGCGCCCAAGTAGGTAAGAGTAGGTCGGACGGATGTCCAACAAAGAAAGTGGAGTCAAAAGTCCGGGAACCGACTTTAACAGAAGAGTAAGCTCTCCAAGCATCGCTCGCTTAGATCCAAAAAAGCTCTCACAATAATGTCACCGGGTCTCGAACCAACCTTCGACATCAAGCCGATCAAAAGCGCTCTTGGTAGGATATTCGAGTGTAACCGTATCCACCAAAACATGAGACAATGTAACGCCTTGCATTCGATGTAGATGTGCAAAGCTTTGTTGTGTTTCTTCAGAGTCAAATCAAGATCGAGAAGCTTCAGGCTGTTGTCGCAGCCTGCTAGCAATACAAACTTCGAACTGTCAAGAGTAGTGTCTTGCGGCACATGAGCATTCTTCGTAAACTTCACCAAGGCGGTACGGGCCTGAGCACAAGAGCAGAGCAAGCATGGAGATTTTGGACGGAGTCTCGGCCCCATCAGCCCACAACATTGTAGTCACTTTCTTGATAATCTTCGCACTCTCCATTTCTTGTTTGGAGGTGTCTTCAAGAACTTCCTTTGGTACTGGTCGAAAGGTGATGGGTCACCGTTCTTTCCTCTAGCTTGGGAATGGATTGAATAGACTGAATGAAATGGAGTCGTTGTCTTTGAGGAGAGATTCTGAGAGAACACTCTTCCGCTCGGTCACCTTACTTGATCCTGATGTTGTCAATGTCGAATGGTAGCTTCAACGTAAGATCTTCAAGAGTCGAGGGTCTTGCTTGACGCCGTGATAGTAAACATCACCCATAATTCCAAGGAATAGCTTTATCAGAGGAATACGGAACTGGTCTTGGAGAGGTAATAATGAGGGGTGCCACTCTAGGCACAGGATCGGCAGAGGAAATCCTTATTGTGTTGACGTCAGCATAGTCTTCTAGGAAAACGTCACCCCATCTGGTTGCCTTAACATCTTCAATAGGAATCTTGTAGCTATCGTGAATGTAATGTACTTCACCATGTAATCATACTTTCCACTTTGCTGCCCCAAGGTATCCCACATAGATGGTATAGCTTCATTCACATCTTCGATCTTCAACTTAGACATATCTTCACACAGCTCCTGCACAGGTGGTTTTAGGAATAGTATCTCACGGTTGTCCATCATGCACTGAACACGTCTTCTTAACCAAGCACAACCATCAGGTGCGGACGGGCACCAACGACAATTCTCGTGGCATCCCTGATTGACACCGCATAAGAAATTCTTCTTAACACCATCGAGGAATGGTCAAGTCATCTATGTTGAAAATGTAAGCATCCTCTCCAACAAAGATTGGAACTCTTGTCATGGTTAGGCATAGGCGCGCTGATCACATCTGGAGTCTCAACATGAGGGTCAAACTCAATCTTCTTAGCTTCAATCATATCCTCAATCTTGTTCTTCGTGAGCCCAATAATCATCAAGATGTCCGGCTATTGGAGTGGTAAGCACTTAGCATTAGGGTTGTATCTGAGAGGAGGTATTGACATTCCGAGGAGGATCCCCAGTAATCAACTCGCTTTCAACATGTGTTGCAAGGCATGACAATGGCACGCCGATCTTCAGAACTGCCTCGTACGCTGACTACGCCACGTGTCTCACCGAGGTCAGCCGATGTAGGGTCGAGATCACCACCGCCTCTACGCATTGAGCACGATCGGTCTTGGCTCGGCTTTTCCGACCATACACAACATTGCTTTTTCATCACCAAAAGATCTCGTCGCAAAGATCGAGGATGACTCCCAATCTTTCCACTTCGATACCGCTTCACACGCCGTCAATATCACCGGTGAATCAGTGAAGAGTTTCCAATCGATGATTGAAGAACGGCCCTGCTGTTCCCATAAACATATCAACCAACTCCCTATTGGACAAGGGTGGTCGAACTCACCGCTAGATCTCCATTTCGAGCATACTCCTTGAACTCGTCACGACCCATAGACATGCTTTGTAGCCTAGCGAAGGTGTCAATCAAGATTGTACTCATCGTCTAGAAAGCATTTGCTAAGTCACTCCAAGAACGGACACGGTCATTCTCTAGCTGATAATACCACTCCAATTGAGTTCCGGACAAACTCTCTTGAAAATAATTCATCCACAACTTTCTGTCATCAGTGTGGGGATTTATCTTCTGAACATAGGACTTCAGGTGTAGCTTTGGACAAGAAACGCCATCATACTTGGCAAAGGTAGGAACTTTGAACTTAGGAGGAATCACAACACCAGGGACAAGACTCAGATCATCAAAATTCAACCCGGACATCTTCAGGTTTTCCACAGCATTCAAACGGTCTTCAAGTTGTTTGTACCTATCATCCTCATCAGAATACTGGCCATCATCATAGTTTTTCTCAAGTTCAGGCTGACTGCCTTCACCATCACCCTTGTTACTTTGCTCATCCTCCTTCTTGACACTTCCTTCAGAGAGCTCAATGCGACTGACCCTCTCAGACCACCTTTGTAGCGCCTCGCCCATGTTGAGGAGACCAACAACCTTCTTCTTTTCCGTTGATGAGCTTCTTCGATCTTCTTGGCCTTGGACCAAACTGGTGAACATCTGCTGAAATTGAGCATTCTGAGCTTGAAGATCTTTGACGGACTGTTCAAGAGCCATTTCTGCTAAAATAAATAGCGAGAAAATGAGAAAACCAATCTTCAATGTACCTGTTGATGCAATGTTATGCTATGATATGCAATGTTTATGCGAATGCAATGCAATGTTTTCAAGGACCTAAGAGATTTAAATTTGTTAAACAAGCAATGAACAAACATTTATTAGTACTTTTCTTTTATTATTCTTTTTCTTTTAAGTACAAAAGATAGTTCAACAATAAAAGAAAGCATAAAATCCTAAAGCTCTAAGTCTCCCATGGCGCTTCCTTGGTGCCGATGTATGCTGATATTCCGCTCCTCGTGAAGTAGCTTGGTCAACTCTAGAACTTTCTTCTCACTTGCATAGATCGAGCTTCAAATGTATCCTCTTCTTCTTGTCGAATCCAGATCTCTTCAAGTCTTCAAAATCAATAGGCATGCTCGGGATGGTGAACAAGATAGGATCACGCCACCTATAGCAACAGTTCCATAATTACCGGTAAAACAGCGTGAATGGCATCATGAGGTTTTGAGCTCGAGCTCGCACCCATTTGAGGTAAGGTTCCCAAGGAATGGAGTTTTGGTGCCCCAAAGTCTTGGTATCGCTTTTTACCATGCCCAAAGCGTATGAACCTTCGCTTTAATTGAGATCGTGGTTGAGTCGAACACAATGTCTTGGAGAAGCATATCATGAGGACCATCTCTTCGAGCAAAACCAAACTGACGTAGAGCTAGAGAAGGGTTGTAAGTGATACCTCCCCTTATACCAAGTAGTGGTACATTAGGGAATTCTCCACAACGCTCAACGAATGTGAAGTCCTTTTGAGAGAAAAGGCTCCAACGGATGTCTGAATGAGAGAGTGACATTAGTCTTTGGGACCATCTCAACCTTTGTTCGTTCTTCAAAACTGATGGAGGGAGGTGCGAAATAAACCACCTCGAAAGCAACGGTATACAACACATGAGAGTTCCTTGTCTCTTGATAGTGCGAGTGTGGAGAGAATGTAGGATGTCTCCAAGCAAAGTAGGCACTGGATTACGGGTAAGGAACAACTTGATGGCGTGGACATCTATGAATTGATCCGAGTTAGGGAATAGAACCAAACCATAGATTAGCAAGGCCACAATGTCTTCGAATGCATGGAAACTCATAACTTTGAGGAATTCTCGGGCTTTCTTAATTAGAACTGAGCATGTCTTAATTAGAACTCATATCTTCTTCAAAACCAGAGATAACCAAATCAAGTAGATAACCATGTCTTTTGATGAACTGAGCATGATCGGGAATTTCGGAAACCAATTCTTTGAGCTGAGAAGGGATACCCATGAAGTTGATTCAAATAGTCTTTCTAGAAGCCATAATACCCTACAAAACAGAGCAAAGATAAATCCCTAGGTCCTTGAAATAGTTAGATATGATATGCAATGCAATGATGTCATGATGTCATGTTTAGCACACACAAACAATTCACACAATGAGCCTAGGTTTAAGGCTTGCATGAGGCATAGGTGATTACCCCACCAAAAGTTTGAGTTGGTTCATCCCGCCCTATAATAGTAACTGGTTCTAGGAATCTCACATCATTGATCTTTCTCGTAGGCGCTTATTTCAATACGAATGCCAAGTGGTCGACCGAAAATGTCCCAAAAGTCTGATCTCAATGAGCGTAGCATCGAGTATCAACCAACCTCGGTCTACACCAAAGTCGACCATCTCACTACCTTCTAATGGCCAAGATGGGTCAATTAAGGTTCTACAAGTTTAGTTAGCGCTTGACGACACCACGTAGAAGCCAAATACTATCCTCAACTTGGGAATGAAGAGTATCAGGACATCCAAAGTGTCACACTAACGTAGCCATCATGTTGACCGTTTTGATATACGTCTAACGGTCGCGACGATTTATTGCTACTTACCTAAAAGGAAACCCGGATCTGGGTGTAGGATCCCCCAACAATATAATACCCAAGAAACCCTTAAAAGTAAAGCATACAAATCAAATAGAAAACAGTAAAAATGATCTAGAAATCCCTAAGGCATTCTCTCTTTAGGGTGTCTCCCAGCAGTAGTCGCCGCCTGTAATACGTGAACTCGACTTTTGGATTTTGTATCGCAAATGTGCGGATAGCAAGAGTCGCCACCCACTTTTCTTTTATCCAATTAAGGAAGGTAAAATTACGTAAAAGACCTTCGTTAGATTCTGAGTAAGGGAGAAGGTTATGAAAAGGGAAGGTATTAGCACCCCTTTCCATCTGTAGTTATCTACGGGCTCTTAGTTGCTCTAGATCACTTTAAAATGTGCTTTCTGTGTGTTTGACAAAATGTTTTAAAAGGCATTTCGCTTTGACTGTAATGATTCATGTAGGAATTTATACAAAGTGTTCTGGAATGTTTGCTTTGAAAAGTGTTTGAACTTTGACAAAAGTGAGGTGTGAAAAGTATTTTGATTAGAGCAAGCAACTAAAAGTCTTATTACCTACTCGCATTGGTCGCTTTTGTTGTTTTTTACTGCCTTTAGAATAGTGCTATCCGTATCATTAGTTGGTAGGTAACTCCATTTGTTGGATGTGAGCGGACATTCAAGGGACATCTGATGGTCATAGAAAGCAACTGTAGGAAGTATCCCAAAGACATTCGAAGGGACTATCATCATTTTCATAGGCGACAATCGAGGGTCAAGATCATGTATTCGAGGCGACATCGTGGGTCTATGATCTTGTATCAAGGGACTATGATGATTTGTTTTGAAGGCAACGGTGCTAGAATACCTCTACGCTCGAGGACTTGACCATTTTGAATTCGTAAGGCAACGAGAGAGAATTACCCTAAGGTGCGTGTGAAAAGAGTGTTGATTTCAGATATTTTATCTTGAAGATTAGAGTGAGCTATGTTCATTATTATCTTGCCATACACGCCTAGTTACTAGCAATTTATAGGGTGCGGAAATTAAAATGGAATGTAAAGTGGAAAGATAAATGTCCCACGCTATTACATGGCTTTCGGGGCGTATACATAATTTAAACTTATGGAAAATAAAAACCTAATTTAAACTATTACATCCCATAAACAATAATAATTGGAAAATGAAAATAAGAAAAGAAACCGTTCAAACGGAATAACCCGTAAAAGAATGAGAAATCTAAAATATAGATGAATCGAATAAGAGAAAATGTTAGAAAATGCAAATTTTTGAATGAGAAAAACATGACATGCTGGAATTAACATAAATATGCTAAAATAATTTTTTGGGATTTTTTGGATGCAATTTAATAATTTAAAATGAATTAAAAGTGATTTAAATGCAAAAATTGAAATAAAAATAAATATGCATGCAAAATTATGTTTTTTTTTTATTTTATAAATTAAATAAAGATTTTCTGAAAATAAATGCAAAAGGAAAAAATATTTTTGATGATTTTTTAATGCATAAATAAAATTATGAAACTAATTAAAATAGATGCAAAATAGTAAATAATTAGAAAATATGGAAAAATAGAAAAAATATTTGAAGTTTTGTAAAAAGAAAACAAAACCAGGTCCCTGTAAGGTTCGAACCGGAGACCCTTGAGGGTATCTTGGAACAGGCAACATCTTAACCATTGCGCCATCTGTCATTTGATGTTGGGAAAGTGGAAAACAAATGCATATGAATGATGACACGTCCTGGATATTTGAATTCCAACTGAGTCAGCGCGCGGGCCCCAGTTGTTTTTGAATGGACGAATTAAAACGCATCACCGTACACGCAGCCTCCTCACGGCCAACGAGTCACGACGAGCTCTAGCTCCTGGCCGCTTCTCCAAGCATCAACCTGAAAAGCCTGAAAAATGCATTATTTAAAACGAAACAAGTGCCCAGATCGACTATTTCGATCCTTGCGAGCACGATGGTGCTATCCTCGCGTCCTGAAACGGTCTGGATTTTGAGTTTCGAATCTCACAACTTTGAAAACCCTAGCAATGATGCTTCGAGATTTCTACGTGAAACCTTACATGTTATGCATCTACCACGCCTAATGGATACCCAACTCAAACAAACACACAACAACAAGCTTAATAATGCATGATTAACACAAATCGAATTTTGAGAAAATCAAACCGGTGAGAGTTCAAGGACACGATTCAGGGCGACTTGGCTTCGAGTATGGATTGCTTTGGACTCCTGGGATGCCAAGGAACAAGATTGGATAGCTGGAACACCTTGAAACTTGCTGCAATTTGAAATTCGAATTTCTCAATTTTTGAGAAAAATTTTGCAAGAATAAGGGTTATGCTTGAGCTAGGGTTTCGTCCTGCTTGCTGTCCATGATGTTTGGTATTTATAGAGAGAATTTGGATGGCAAAGAGAGTGAAAAAAGATTAATCATTGAATGTGCAATATTTTCTCTTTAAAACAAATCAAATTTTTGAAATAAATTGATTTTCCTTCCATGTAAGAGGCTAGCACGAATTTGGCAATTGCTATGGGCTATCTTGGGCTCCAAGCATGATATAAATCCAATCCATTTGAAAAAATATCTTATTTTCATATTTTATATGATTTAATTTTGAATTAAATGTTTTAAAATTCAAAGATAAATCATAAAAATAGAAAATTACCATGGCCAAGCATTTATGGGTCAAAAATAATGTCATGAACAAGTTTGGATCAAAAGATTATAGGCCCATTTGGAAAATTTTGCATTTTGACCAAAATGTCCAGGTAATCGTTCAAAATTGCCCAACTTCCAATAGTGTATCTTGCTCAATTTTCCATATTTTGAGTGTTCTTGGACTTTTGGAAAGCTCTAAGATTCCTCTAACCAACCTTTTGGTATCATCTCAATTGGAGTTTCCATGATAAATATCTTCAAAACAAAAGTTGACTTTTTGTTGACTTTGAAAATGACTTGTAATGTTTTTGAGCCATACCCTCAAATGAAGCATTTTTGACATTCTTGTGAGACATGAAGCTGTAGAGAATTGAATTTCCTTCAAAACAAGAGGTGGTGGAAAATTTCGAGAAAGTATGAAGAAGTTATGACCAACAAAGTTTGGTTGACTTTTCACCTAGAAACCCTAATTTAGAAAGTTTGACTTTTGAGCAAATCTTGAGTTTTCTTGATGAATCATGATCAACCCTTGATCAAATGATGAATGTAACTTCAAAATTAGATGTTGACTAAAAATCATGAAGTTTGACAGATGTTGACCACATTGACTTTTTGTCCAATACAACCGACACACCATCCGAGCAATTGTCTGAGGAAATTTGACTTGTAAGGCTTGAAACTTGACATGGAGAATCTTTGAAGCATATGAGGAGGCATGAAGACCATTGAGATGTTGGAAGTCCATCTTGACTCGAGAATTGCCAAACCCTAGTTTGGTTGATTGTTCAGGAGAAGGTTGTCTCGATCAACCTTGAGGAACTTTCGAGTACGATGTATGAGATGTCTTGAGAAGATGGAGGGAAAATTTTGGGTATGACAATTATCATCTACAACATCGTTTGAAAGTCGGAAGAAGATTATATGAGGAAGGTCCTTGGAGAATTCGATTTCTCAAGAGGATTAAACTGTATTATAGTGCTGTACGGTGCATTCTACCCGCTAAATAGTTCATATCTCTTAGCTGGAAACTCGAAACTGAGCGGGGCCAATTTCTAAAATTTTGTATCAGATCTCTCTACAACTTTCATTTACAACTCGAGAGCTGATTCCTCATCAATCAATACTAGAATTGTATTCTTCGGATGCAAGTTTGAGTTGAACCGAACAATTTTCATCTGATACGTGAAATTTGGAAAATCATATCTCGCTCGATTTTTATAGAAACGAGGTGGGACCAGTGCCAAAATTTTACAAATTTCGTTAGCTTTGATTATCGCAAAAGCACTCACTTGCAAATTTTGATCAGAAGACCCTCGTTCGAGGTATTTTCTCCGAAGAGCACAAATCAAATTCTGCATGTGTCACTCATCTGGAAATTGTGCTGAAACTTCAAAAATTCATATCGCCTTGACTATTCATCCGATTGAGTCGAAAATTTGGTTTTCGCAAGCAAAGTCACGTTCTGGACACTTTTTGTTTAGAGTCCGACTTGAAATTCTTGACGGATTGGCCTGTTTTGAACTAATTACGAAATTTATCCAGATAATTGTGATTTGGGCTTGATTATGGATCCAAGGCACTCTTAGGCCCAAATCCCCGTACTATATATGTATTTTTGCCTTCAAAAATCATAACAACAAATTTAGTTTCTCACTTTTCACAAAATATATTAAAACTCTCTCACATTCTCTCAACTTTCTCTCAAATTCACACAGCAAAAATCAAATAACACTTTCCCTCCAAGAAAACGCAATCGAACTCAGCCTTGCCGTCACCCTGCAGCCACCGTGCGCCACCGTTCCATCCACCTTGCCACCATCCCGCACGCGCTCCGTCGCCCCGCGATGCCTCCTCTCGGCCTCATGGGTTAGCGTTTCAACACGCCTTTCCGTGACTTGTTCCTCCGCCTCGCGAAACAAGTCAATCATTGC
The DNA here is from genome assembly GCA_021764765.1 of Vicia sativa. Lineage (NCBI taxonomy): Eukaryota > Viridiplantae > Streptophyta > Magnoliopsida > Fabales > Fabaceae > Vicia > Vicia sativa. The sequence continues at coordinate 73,551,895 of CM038794.1, read as the reverse complement.
TTTCTTCGCCTCAGACTCGCCCAATGGCCTACTCCTCTCACCCAACGAAACTAGTTAGGAGTTAGCACTCTCAACACCCTCGTTCTTCTTCACCCAAGATGCCTTTTTCCGCCAAAGATACGCGGCCACCGCTTCTTCCTTCGTGCTTGGTCTTGCACACTACACACACCTACACTTGTGACATTGATCATCTTTGCATATAGGTACATGTTTGGAGCATCTTGCATCCTTCATCACTTGTTCATACATTAGGCAATGTGTAGGATGATAATCATGCATTGAATCATGAGAATTAGGAGCATCTTGCGTCCTTCATCACATGATCATACATTAGGCAATGTGTAGGATCATCAGCATACATTGATTTAGTAGCTTTTTGTGCTTTAAAGTGGTGTCAAACTATAGGAAATTAGTCTTAATTTGCACTACACTAACACTTCACATACACACACTTTAACATACATTTTTCAATAAAAAATGCATCTTTGTATATCCATGTACATGCATATAGGATAGCTACATCGATTCGACACACTTTGACTCATCTTTATGACATGAAAACATGCACCAAAATCCATTTTTCACACACAATTTCATTGCATGATAACACAACACCGACACTTTGTACACTTTAATTCTTGATCATTCGTATTAATTAGATCGCTTCCCACACTACAATACATGCACTAGTACATGTATACACTCAAACACCATAAAACATCACATAAAACCCCAAACAACTTGCAATTTCATATATATTTTCATATTTTTCTTACTTGAAAATGAAGTAAACTTGTATATAGCTTGCAAATGATTTGTTTTCCTCTTGATTTGATTTTGACTTCATGTTACTGTGAAATTTTAACACTTCTAACATTTCAAACCAAATAGAAGATTGTGTCGAATTTAATTCAAAACATTGAATTTTGCATTTCCATAAACGATTTTTGGCATTTTCACACTTTAGAACTTATTTTTCCATGAAAGTCCGAAGTAACGATACTTACTCCCCACGTTTTGACACATTCCATAACCGATTTTGGAGGTTTCAGAACCAAATTTCAAGTGCATCATGCTCAAACGGAGTTGTTGCCTGCCATTTTTTGCTCAAAGGTACGATTCCACTCTAATTAATTAAAAGTGCATAAGTTTTTGAAACCGTTGACATTTTTGCAAGCAACTATGCGATTTTTAATCGATTCCGAGAAGTTGACTTTTTTCGCCCCGATTTCGGAAAACCGACTTCCCATTCCTATTTTTCTGATTTTATTTTATTTCTTGCATGCGTGAAATTATTTTGTAAACCATATTAGCAATCATTTTGCATTCCGACATTATTTCTACCACTTTCTTTGTTAATTTTGACACTTTATTTTGTGTGTGAGGTACTTAGACTCCTTTCTCATGAAATTTAGGTTTATTGCTCTTCGCTTGGCTTTCATGCCCACGATACATTCTATTTGCTTGCTTCTTCGGTTTTACTCCGCTTTGTGCAAGTAGCATTCAGACACACACGCGGTACGCCTTATTATCTATTTGTTGGATCTAACTCCTTTGTTGGGTGCTTTTGCGCTTGATATCCATGATACATTCTTTTTATCTGCTTTTTGGATCTAACTCCCTTCGCAGCGCTTTGAATTTTACACATGAATGTACATCTTGTTACTTGCTTTTCGATTTTACTGCTCTTGTAGGTACATTTGTTCGGAATGTATATACATGTTCCATTGCTTGCGTGCATATGCGTACATTCTATTGTCTGCCTGTGTGGTTTCTTTTGCAGTTGTTATTACTTCGGATATGCATAAATGCGTATTCCACTCGTTTTTTATACCTTGAGCTATTCTCACCGGTTTACTCTTATCGGGTTGCGACTTTGAAGTTTTCCGAGTATTCTTTAGCTTGCAGTGCTCGTTGGATTTTGATATCCGTTTTGTAGTTTCCACACCATTTACTGCATTCTCTTACAGCTTTCCTAGATATCATGAGAAGTAGGGAGTTACCGTTTTATTTTGCCATGAGAAGTAGGAATAGAGATGTATGATGGGGCTTCCGTAGTTGGAGCATGTTCAGGAACCCCTTTGGTTTATTTAAAGACCCGTTTAGGGCGCTATTATTTGCAAATTGTCTTTGGTTTGTTTAAAGTCCTCATCCGTGCATAGGGATGCACTTATCATTGCGTGTTTACAATTGTGCTTGCATAGGTCAGAAGTGGTTATGACACCCAACGTGGCACCACCAAGCAAAGTCCCTCTTTTATAGTTCCTACTATCGAGTCATTGATATGATGGGCAAGCGGAAAGGGTCGGCAGTCATCCCCCGCAGTTCTAGTACGTGTCTTGTATGGTGCACGCGAATCGTGTTACTATTCCTATCGAGTCGATTACAAAAATGGCCATAGTTCCCTATTCTGACTCTCCACTCATTCCTGGGGTTCACATTTACTGCAGAACTTGCATCATTTCCTCTGTAGGCTATGCCTACAATTGTTTGACATTTGTTTGCGAATTGCATTACTTGTGTACTTCTACCAAAGAACTTAATTGCTTCATCCCTTTGCATCCCTGGTTTCACAATCAAGACGGATATAGGATAGAATTCCTTAGGACCGCCGATTAGGATAGCTCTCGAGCCTAGATATTAGGATTTATCTCCTTTGCATGTTGACATAGGTAGATTTCTCTTATCCTCAAACATAGGACCAATCTTACATGAAAACATTAGATAGTACTAGTTAGTCTCCCTTTGTTTTTCCTAATTTTTGCATCCTTGCATGTAATTAAAACAAAAACTTGATTTCTTTTACTTTTGAAAACAAAACACTTAATAATGGTTTGAACTCCTTTCATAAAGGTAAAGCAACCAACCAAGACAAACTCTTTTCGCCACTTATTTTTCATTTGATTTTAAAACCTTTTCATAAGTAAAACACAAAACCCACCAAACAAGTGAGCCAAACTACGGCTTCCGACTTTCCCATTGACGAGTGAATACATAGGCATCTTGTCACGGGGCTCGATCGGGCACAACTTGTAAAAACTTCCTTCTTTTCCCCGTGGTTTCTTTATTTTCCTTTTTCTTTTGCATGCATTTATAGTGTTTGAGAATAGATAGATACAACATACCCTTTAGCTAGAAAATAGAAGTGGATACCAGATTACGACGACGGGTGCTAATCGCCTCGCAACCAACTCTCTTACTAGATTCTCGATCTCCCTGGTCAGAAGACCGTGATTTCTCCCCTTCGTGTTTACTCGATGTTTTCCTTTCTCCGTGGAATAAAGACGCTCGATGGCGACTCCATTGATATACCCTATCATTCGGAAGTTTAGCCTGTGGAGCAGTAATGACGGCTCCACTCGGGACGCTTGACCAATTGTTGGTCCGTCTGTGAGTTGATCCTAGATTTTATTTTCTTGTCTATTAGGTGTTTATCTATTTACTCGCTTTATTGCATCATCCTTGTATGCTCAGAGTGCATTATTTGTGGCATTTTATCGCTTTCATATATCCCGACATTGTCTTCTATTGTGATATTCTGGGTGGTGTTTCAAGAGGTAAAAGGCCCATTACCGTGCCGAGACATAGGATGATTTGGATGTTCATGTGAAATCCCACGCCTTGACGCATGCGAGGACACATAAAGTACCACATTCAACCGAGGTTCTCTCGATACTGTCATTGTTTTGCATCCCTTATGCATGGGCAAGGTATTAAATGGAGGATTGTCGACTGTGGGTGCCACTTAGGGACCACCTGTTCTATTTAGAATTACCCGTGAGTCATGATCATGATTATTACAATCAAGCAGGACCTGTGGTGACTTGATACGATGGTGACTTGGTATTTTCCTGGTGACTATTGGTTCACCAAAGGGTATTTTCTTGCCAATACTTTGTCCCGATCTCCGCTTTCTCAAAACACACAAGAGTTTTGGCAATGTCATGGAAGTAGTAAACCCATGATCAATGCACTTTGCACTTTGCATCATATCATATTTATTTTCTAAAATAAATGTTAGAAAAATACACACTCACACACACACACACACACACACACACACACACACACACACACACATATATATATATATATATATATATATATATATATATATATATATATATAGCTACATGCATATTCATTCATTTCATGCATACATAATGTGAACTTGAAACTCTGGGGACTTCTCTTATATTCAGACCGTATTTTCTGTCAATTGCAAAGCCTTGACTTTCACTCACTCCTCGATCGATGGGAAACCCAGGGGAATCGACCTATTCAAAAATCGATGGGGTTGTTCATCGGGATATGCAATCGCAAACCTTGATACGTGATCACAAATTCTTGGGAAATCATCAGTTGAAGACTCAACTGAGGTTGGTTATGAGAAATTAGTGGATCTCTTTCACAATGTTGGGTTCGTGAAAATTGCTCATCATAAGCTAGTTCCTAAACTCCAATTGAACTGGCTTCGGCAAGGCTTTCCTACTGATATAAAAGAAGTCTAATAAGCCTGGGGACTTATTTCCAATGCCTTGTGCCTAATTACTTTCCCTCCCGTTGGAAGTTCAATGTTTAAGCTCCATGTTTTGGGTTTTCCACTAATCAACATCTCTCCTGATTCTTATTCATATGCCGACGTGTCTCTCATCCCGGTCACTTTCTCGTGACATTGAGATCAGCAGGAGCTTAAAGTCCAAAGACCGCTTGACAACTTTGCTAAAAGTCCAATTCATGTTTGGAAGATTGCATCAAGACTATTTTCTCAAATGAATATCCTTTCGTAGTAGAGAGGATGCTTAGCAACCAAGATGCAGTCTTTGGGTAGCTGCTCATCTCATCTTCCCGAGAATCACCCAGATATCATTCGTGAGCACTGATCCTATTGTCGATTTGAAAAGCGTCAAGGCCAATATTCGAGACCTATTTGATACAAGGGAATTGGTGGTTAATCCAAACATGGTGAACCTACAGGTCAATCTAATTCCATATCCAGCCGCTGGTCTAAGTATTTATTCTCAAGGAGTGTCTTTCAAACCTCATGCGACTGAAGGTGTCTAGGAGACCATTTCCAACAAACTGGTGCATGTTCCAGGTCTTGATAATCAGATGATTAATCAAATGAGTCATCCATATGCTAATTCAGGCCATCAGGAGCCAAGGGAATCATAAAAAGAGTTGGTTGCGCAGCTCACCGCCTCCCAATCGCTTGTCTCTCTATTACCGAGCTTTCATCAGTAAGCTGCAGATGGATCATGCCATCTCTCTTTAGTATGAGGGATTTGATCTCGACACCAGTGTGATTACCATGCAGGGGAACCTGGCCATTCAGTTGAAAATAGACGTCATCCAGAGACAAAGTCTAAGACTTGATCAATTCAGAGACTGTTATGTTTGCATCAGGTTAAAACAAGAATCTATGCCTTAGTGGTGTCCAGACTACAAAGTGCATCGTCAAAAGCAACAAGTCCATACGTAGTCAAGTCTCCTCAATAGGGAAATTTCAAAGTTCATTTGCATTCTAATTTGTAATCTTACTTGTTTGTTATGTACTTTCTTGTATGCAAAACATTTTCTTCTTCTGAATGTTAATCATAATACATTGAATATGTTTGTCTTTAACTAATCCATTCGTATTCATTCTTAATTGTTTTCAAATACTTTTGATAATTAACTCTTGTTAATAAAGAAAAACCTCTGTAGGGAGGATGACGAACAATATACCAAGAATCTCAAACGGTATTGCTTTTGAATAAAAACCTTGCTAACGATGTACAAGCCTTGTTTCAAATCCCCAAACACTGAGATATAAGGGAGTTAGTCACAACCCCTTTAAGCCTTGAAGTAGGAGTTTCTTTTATGTTAAAAAAACGTCATTGTTAACCCGGGGCAAGGTAGTGTTCAGTTAATATAATCGAGCATTCAAAACTCATCAAGAGTGTGCACCAAAGGATACAACAATGGCTATCCTCTAAAGGTTGAGAAACTATAGTAGTCAAACTTCAACTGTCAACAATGTGCATCAAAGGAAGACAATACCCCAATAGGAATTCCTCATCTGCAAAGTATTTAGACCGCCACAATCACCTCTAGCATATCAAAGATGATGTGGAAATCAACAACTTGTTCAGAAAAATTGGAAAGTTAAAATGATAAAGGTCCGCTAAGTCGAACTTGGAAAATAAGTCGCTTAGGCAAAAGATAGAAAAGGGCAAATGTTTGAAATCAAATTAAGTCGAAAAGGCGAGGATAATCAAATAACATCCTGAAGAACAAATTCATGTGATTAGCACTAAAGCAAAAAGGGTGAGTGGCTGTCGTGTCCAAGAAACCTCGTCCTTAGCAAAGTCAAAGTTGTACAATAAAAAAACTGCAGTGGTTTCTCAACCATCAAATTCCTCTTGTGAGAGATGCTCATATCAAGTTAACTGAACTTAGGTTTGGAGAACATCATGAAGGGGGTGGGCACCAAATATTTTGAGCCTAAAAATCCTTCTTTCTAAAAACCGCGAACCAGGCCACGTTACAACCCTTAAAAGTCCTAACTGAAGCAGGGTTAATTTGAAAGCTAAACTGTAATGAGATCACGGTATCCTGACTCCTATGAGGTCTGCTATAACTTTTGAGTTGGTATCACTCAATCTTTCGATATCTTTTTCACAGAAAAATGTGATGTTTCGACATTTTTTCAAAAGCTTTTTGTTTCAAGACAAGCATAGGATTTGCATTAGAATTATCATTCTTATGATAAAAAATTCTTTGCATATGAATAGGTGCTTAAAAATCTAGGAAGCTTGAATAATGAGCATCAAGTGAACATCTTGATTGTCCCGGGGGGCAGATTACTCCGAGACTTTGTTAAATTGCCTTTTGAAGAATCATCATAACCTAGGGCAGGCGTGCCAAGGTTAACCAATCTCTCCGAGAATCTGCAACCAGAGGAGAGTCTCTTCAGAATCCGAAGATGCAGCGGCACGTTGAGTCTCTGTGTTCCACTATGGATTTGAAGATGTTGTGTGGTTGACAGTTTTCAGGTTCCTGATTGTTCAGCTGTATGAGACTCCTATATCTTGGAGAGTGCATTTCAATATAGGTTTCTCCCCAGTGAGTATGTTCCTAGGCAGAAATGGTCTCCAGAAGTTTGTCTGGTTGATTTGTTCTCTTGGATCCAAGCTTTGACCTGTTGATGTCTCTTTTCTGCAGTGAGTTGCACGCTCTCTTCGTTTGTGCAAATCGTCGGTTATCTTACCCGTGCTTGCATCATCCATTCAAATATTTGGGTATCCATACTTTGTGTGTGGTAATCGAAGTGTTTCACATTCTTGAAGAATTATACCCCGCCTATGGCCTGAGGGATATTATAGTTCTTCCATTTTTGAAGACACCTTCCCCAGTGCCATCATCCTGGCAATTTTTGATTGAATTCTTCTTCGCTCGACGTTCTCTTCTCTTTGCAAGTTCATCTTCATGTAGATGTTCTTTCCTCTTGAGTTCGTCACCAAGTTCTCTTTCCCTTATAAGTTTATGCTCCGACAATCTAGGTTCCCATTAAATTGCACATTTTCCTTGCTTATGCAAGTTGCTCGTTATCTTGCCCATGTTTGCAGACTATCTTCCCAAATATTTGGGTATCCATACTTGGTGTGTGGTAATCCAAGTGTTTGACACTTTTGAAGAATTATACCGCTTTGGCCTCGGGATATTATAGTTCTTCCGCTTTTATAAATACTTTCTTAAACGCCATTGCCTTGTAAATCCGACAGAGTTCGCCTTGCTCGACGCCTCTTCTCCCCCGCAAGTTCATCTTCGCACACATGTTCTTCTTCCCGTAGTTTCGCTCGACATTCTTTGTCTACAAGTCTGCCTTGCATCAACTATTTCTTTCTCCATCATGTCTGCCTCGCCCAACGCTCTCTCCTCCCCGCAAGTTCACCTTCGTGATAGATCTTTCTTCTTTATTTTGTCTTCGCCGACGCTCCTCCCCTGTGAGTTCACCGTCAGTGTCTTCTTCATTTTTAGATTTGCGGTTAATAATGCTCTTCATACTAAAAATCGCTTTAGAGTTCTGGCTAGCTGCTTCCTCTTATGGATTTTCCGTTGTCAAGTATCCTCCATTTGATCGGTGAAGTCAACAAGTGTTGTGCCAAGGACCATTGATTGCTCTTCTTCAGGAGTTACTCTTTATGAGTGTCCTCTCATTATCCCCAATGGAGTTCATTATCTCATTCTTAGTGAACATGGATGAGAGATATCCGAGTGAATATGCTTTCTGCAAAGAATTAGATGTGACAGTTATCCTTGACGAAATTCCCCAGCGAATGTTGTTATTGGATAAAGCTATTACTGCAGAGCATTGTACAAACCATAAGGAAGTTGTCAATGACCATTTTAGTTGGAATTCCCTAGTGAATGCTCATTGGAGTTTCAAAAGTACTCTGATAGAAGATTGCAAATTTTTATCCCCTGTGGGGACGGTATTCGAACCATTGTTCACGGATGTTCGTCCCTATTGAGTTCATACTTCCTGATGTCCTCAGTGAGTGAGCGCCACTCTACTCTGGTCCTTCCCTAGTTGGAGTCATGATGGGTAACAGTGGAAGCTCTTCTTTAAGTATCTCCTTTGGTTCCCCAGCGGATCATTGTCCGGCAGACAATTTCCCCGTGAAATCAAGTCCCGCTTGTTCACCGATGGCCTTTGATTTCTAGGAATTTCCATCCGATCACCGCAATATCTTTAGTTGCATACCCATGCTATCTTCCCCGTTTGATCGTCATATTTGAGTTAATCGTTCTTTGACTTAGAGTCGCCGGTTACTTTTTATCTTTTTGTAAGCATGCATCATCTTATTGCATTAGTTTACACTAAATTCACACACTGCACAGAGTTATAAGCCAGGAAATGTAAACTTTTGCCCCCAGTGGTGTTCTTAACTCTCTAAACCGAGCAAGAACAATTTCTTTGGTGTGTGGCATCTCTTTGGAACTGCTTTGTCACGCTTCTTCCTAGCGCAATATGTCCATCGTCTCCTTTGGTGTTGAAACTGCCAGCTCTTACTCTAATGCAACACGTATTCAGCATTGAAAGCAAGCCCTACACTTGTTTTCTCCCCTCCGCACAAGAGTTGATTCACTGCCAATTCTTGGTTTGGTCTGAGTTTATACTCTCTCCTATACGCGTGATGCAGATACTCAGACAGTGTGGAGTCTGTCAAGATTTCCGCTTCATCTTCGCTGAAACCGCCAAGACATCTCCTAGTGCAACATTCATAGGACAGGTTCTCGTCCTGTACCTTTTCGGGAAAAAGAATACACTTGTTTCTCTTCTCAGAGTACAGCATTCGGAGTCAGTAAATCCTAATAGACACTTTTTATCCTTTGCATTACAAACCCGTCTCTGCTATTCTGGCGTAATGGGTTAGTTTAGTCGCTGTATCAAGTCTTTGCTCCGCTAGCATCTCGCCTCTCCCTTGGCATATCAGGGTTACCTTTCGAGAACAAGAATACACTTTTCTTCCTTCTTAAACCCTAATCTGCTTTCTAAGTCTTTGCATCACGATCGCCCGCTTATTTTCTAGCGTAATGATTAGTCCGTTAACGATTCAGTCTTTGCTTCCGCCATGTGTCAACTCTCCACGGTATTGTGGATTAAATTAGAGCCCAATTATTTTTAGGTCGATTACACCGTGATTCATTCGTAGAATTCAACATTTATTATGTGTTCTCTTGTTATGACCCGCTTAAACCTTGGCGCAACATACACCTTTCTCCAGTGAGGCTCAATGGAATTTCGAAAGTCCACATCATCTTTTGATACAACTATAGGGATTCAGAGCGTAAATTTTTTAGTACGCTTTGGTATTCAATCACCTCGCATCTTGTCGCTCGAAAGGTAGACGCCAACCTTTCTCCCAAGTTCGAGGATGATTGAATAGGTGCAGTTGTTGTACCCCAAAATTTACCCTCTTCTTTCTCGTACTTATGGCTTATGATTAGATTGTATAAACATATATGTAGTTGCACACATAGCATTAATCATGGGGTTACTAGGTGCAAGGTATCCTAGGTGAAAGAAATGACACAAGTTATTATCTGATCACTTTGAGCCCCAGATCGATATTCTTCTGCTTTGCATGCTCAATATAACGTGATTCTGGTTAGAAAGCTATTTTGATGTGGTTCCATAAGCTCTGGGATTATTTCATATTATCCTACAGTTTATCTGTCCAGATCAAAGGCCGTTTTGTCAAAAGAAAGGAATTTATTCGCTTATTTCTCAATAAAGTGAATTTTGGGTTTTTAATGCATTTTGGGCACTCTAGAATGCGATCTTCAGCTGGGTATTTTCCATGATTTTGACCGAAGTCCTCTCATATTACCTACAACATTCTGTTTCAAAGTTGGAAGCTTAATATGTGAGGATGGTCCCCAGAGAATTCAATTTCTCAAGAGGATTAAACTGAATTATAGTGCTGAACCGTGCGTTCTGCCCATTAAATAGTTCATATCTCTTAGCTGGAAACTCGAAACTCAGCGGGGCCGATTTAGAAAATTCCATATCAGAGCCCTCTACAACTTTCATTTACAACTCGAGAGCTAATTGCTCACCAATCAATACCAGAATTTTATTCTTCGGATGCAAGTTTGAGTTGAACCGAGCAATTTTCATCTGATACATGAACTTCGGAAAATCATATCTCGCTCGGTTTTTATAGAAACAATGTGGCACTAGTGCCAAAAGTTTACAAATTTCGTTAGCGTCGATTATCTTAGAAACACTCCCTTGCAAACTTTAATCAGAAGACCCTCGTTCGAGGCATTTTCTCGAAAGAGCGCAAATCAAATTTCGCATGTGTCACTATTTGAAAGTGTAAATGAAACTTCAAAAATTGGACGCTTGATTATTCATCCGATTGAGTCTAAAAATTGATTTTAGCAAGCAAAATCACGTTCCGGACACTTTTCAATTAGCGTCCGACTTCAAATTCTCGACGAAACGGCCTGTTTTGAACTAATTATGAAATTTATCCGGATAATCGTGATTTGGGCTTGATTATGGATCCAAGGCACTCTTAGGCCCAAATCCCCATACTATATATGTATTTTTGCCTTCAAAAATCATAACAAACATTTTTAGGTTCTCACAAAAATATCAAAACTCTCTCTCTCTCAAATTCTCTCAACTTCTCTCTCAAATTCAAAATCGAAACCAAATAACACTTTCCTCCAAGAACGCAACCAAATCAAATTTTGTTGGCCACCTCGCAGCCCGCGACGCCAATTGCCCAAGATCCAGCTTGCACGCGCTCCGCTCTCGCGACGCTCCTCTCGCCTCGAGGCTGCTAGCATTTTCAACACGCTGCCGTGACTGTTCCTCCGCCCGCGAAACAAGTCGAATCCTTTCTTTCTTCCTTCTCGCACTCCCCGGCCGCCTACCCTCTCGCCCACCGAAACTATTCAGAGTTAGCACCTCATCACCCTCGCTCTTGGCCCAATGACGCACGTCCTCCGCTCGCAACCGCCACCTACTCTTCCTCCGCTTGGCTATCTTCACTCCGATCGGCCGATTTTCTTCTTCACCTATGCTCATGCTCTATCTTCTCTCTTGATTGGATCAACCTAATAAAGCTTATCCTCCATTGATTTTCATCAATCTCCTTCAAAAGTCAAGTTGATTTCATCCGATTTTGATTATTATCATTCGATTGAAGATTGATTTGGTATTTTCTTTGAAGAGCACAAGGTTTTCCTCATCAATTTCATCAAGACTTCAGTGCAAGTGTGATTATCTCAAATAAGCACTTATTTTAATCACTTTTCTGACTTTTGATTTTTGTGGTATTGAATATTGAGATCAATTTCATTTTCCATGTGGATTCTGATTATAACATTTATTTCGCTGAATTCTTTGATCTCAATCCGATTATTGTGCCTTAAAGGTGTCGGTGTGAAACTTTTTGCACACTACACACACCTACACTTGTGACATTGATCATCTTTGCATATAGGTACATGTTTCAGCATCTTGCATCGCTCATCACATGTTCATACATTAGGCAATGTGGATCATATTCGCATTAAATCATGAGAATTAGGAGCATCTTGCATCCTTCATCACATGATCATACATTAGGCAATGTGTAGGATCATCAACATACATTGATTTAGTGGCTTTTTGTGCTTTAAAGTGGTGTCGAAATGTAGGAAATTAGTCTTAATTTGCACTACACTAACACTTCACATACACACAATTTAACACACACTTTTCAATACAAATTGCATCTTTGTATATCCATGTACATGGATATAGGATAGCTACATCGATTCGACACACTTTGACTCATCTTTATGACATGAAAACATGCATAAAAACCCATTTTTCACACACAAATTCACATGCATAATAACACAACACCGATACTTTGTACACTTTAATTCTTGATCATTCGTACATTAATTGCATCGTATCCACACACTACAATACATGCACTAGTACATGTATACACTCAAACACAATACAACATCATATAAACCCCAAACAACTTGCAAATTCATATACATTTTCATTTTTTTCTTACTTGAAAATTAAGTAAACTTGTATATAGCTTGCATGTGATTTGTTTTCCTCTTGATTTGGCTTTTGACTTCATGTTATGGATTAAATTCAAACACTTCTAACATTTCAAAACCAAATAAAAGCTTTTGTCGGAATTTAATTCAAAACATTGAATTTTGCATTTCCATAAACGATTTTTGGCATTTCACACTTCGGAACTCATTTTTCCATGAAAGTCCGAAGTAACGATACTTACTCCCCATGTTTTTACACGTTCCGGAACCGATTTTGGAGGTTTCAGAACCAAATTTCAAGTGCATCATGCTCAAACGGAGTTGCTTCCCCGTTACTTTTTCGCTCAAAAGGTACGACTTCCACTCGGAATTAATTAAAAATGCATACGTTTTTGAAACCGTTGACGTTTTTTCAAGCAACTATGTGATTTTTAATCGATTCCGAGGAGTTGACTTTTTCGCCCCGATTTTGGAAAACCGACTTCCCATTCCGATTTTTCCAATTTTATTTTAGTTCTTGCATGCTTATACCATTTTGTAATCATGTTTGCAATCGATTTTGCATTCCGATCATTATTTCTACCACTTGCTTTGTTAATTTTGACACTTTATTTTGTGTGCGAGGTACTTGAACTCCTTTCTCATGAAATTTAGGCTTTTATTGCTCTTGCTTTGCGCTTGTATGCCCACACATACATTCTATTTGCTTGCTTCTCCGGTTTTACATCGTTGTGTAGTGTTTTGCATTCAGACACACAGTACGCCTTATTATCCGTTATTTGGGTTTAACTCCTTCTTGTGTGCTTTATGCTTGCATACCCACTTATATATTCATATTATCTCGCTTGTTGGGTCTAACTCCTTCTTGTATGTTTTTGTACTTGTACATGCTGTACATCTTGTTACTTGTTTTTCGCTTTACTCTGCTCTGTAGGTACATTTTTTCTGTCCGTGTGGTTTCTCGTGTGTTATTACTTCAAATACCCATAAACCAGATTCCACTGCTTTGATACCTTGATCTATTCTCACCGGTTTACTTATTGCGTGGTTGCAGATTGAAATTTCTAGAGTATTCTTTAGCTCGTAGTGCTCGCTTTCTGATTTTGATATTCTGGTAGTTTCACACCATTTAGTGCATTCTCTTGCCTTTCCTAGATAACATGAGTAGTAGGGCTTTACAGCTTTTTTTACATGAGAAGTAGGATTAGAGATGTATGATGGTTGGAGCATGTTCATGAACCCCTGTGTTTATTTAAAGACTCGCTTAGGACGCATGATGTTTGCTAATTGTCTTTGGTTTTTTTAAAGTCCTCATCTGTGCATAGGAAGGCGCTTTTCATTGTGTGTTTACAATTGTGCTTGCATAGGTCAGAAGTGGTTAGGACACCCGACGTGGCACCACCAAGCAAAGTCCCGCTTATATTTCGCTATCGAGTCATTGATATGATGGGCAAGTGAAGGGTCGCGCCGCCCTCAGCTCTAGTCTCAGGTCTTGTATGGTGCACGCGAATTATGCTACTATTCCTATCGAGTCGATTACAAAAGTGGCTAGAGTTCCCTATTCTGACTCTCCACTCACTTCTGGGGTTCGCATTTACTGAAGAACTCGTATCATTTGCTCCATAGGCTATGCATGTAATTGTTTGATATTTATTTGCGCATTTCATTACTTGTGTGCTTCAGCCAAAGCACTAGATTGCTTCATCCCTTTAAATCTCGTGGTTTCACAATCAAGACGGATATAGGATAGCTTTCCCTTAGGACCGCTCGGTTAGGATAGATCTCGAGCCTAGACATTAGGATTTATCTTCTTTGCATGTTGACATAGGTAGAGATTCCTCTTATCCTCAACCATAGGTCCAATCTTTGCATGACAACATTAGAGCTAGTACTAGTTAGTCTCCCTTTGGTTTTTTCTAGTTTTTTTGCATCCTTGCATGTAATTAAAACTAAAACTTGCTTTTCTTTTTGAAAACAAAAACACTTAGTAATGGTTTGAACTCCTTTCACAGGTAAAAGAAACCAACCAAGACAAACTATTTTCGCCACGGTGCATTTTTCTTTGTGTTTAAAACCTTTCATAAGTAAAACACAAACCCACCAAAACAAGTGAACCGAACTACGGCGCTCGACTTTCCCATTGCATGAGGGAATACGTAGGCATCTTGTCACGGGCTCGATCTAGCACAACTTGTAAAAACTTCCTTCTTTCCCCGTGGTTTCTTTATTTTCCTTTTCTTTGCATGCATTTGTAGCTTGAGCATAGATAGATATAACACACCCTTTAGCTAGAAAATAGAAGTGATACTCAGAGTACTACGCGCAGAGGTGCTATTCCCCTCCCCTCGCATAACCAACTCCCTTACCATGATTTTCTGGATCTCTCGGTCATAAGACCGTGATTTCTCCCTTCGTGTTTACTCGATGTTTTCCTTTCTCCGCTGAGATAAAAGACGTTCAATGGGGACTTCATTGATATACCCCCGCATTCAGAAGTTCAGCCGGATGGTTCCACGTAACCCCTTCCTTTTGCATAACTAACCTCCGGTCCTAGATCTCTGATCTTTTTTTGTTTGTTAGGATTTTATTCGCTCTTTTTCCTAGTTCTTTGGATAAAATAAAAGTGCGGTGGAGACTCTTTTGTTACTTTTATGAGTTAAGTCAATCCACCCTTATACTCGTTGTTTTTGCCGTTACACAAAGAACTTGGATCTCCAAGTTAAACCAAGAAATTTTGAAGAGGTTTCCAAAGAAGAATGAACGAGGTTGGAATGGTACTCACATACCCCAAAATTTTCCCTCCTACTTCTCAAGACAATTCACATCTCCAAACTAGGGTTTTGATTCTCTCAAGTCAGAATGAATTTCCAAAGCTCCAAGTGGTCATCATACCTCATCATATGCTTCAAGGGATCACCATGTCAAGTTTCAAGCCTTACAAGTCAAATTTGCTCATCAAATTGCTCAGATGTTGAAAATCAGCTATGTTGGACAGAAAGTCAACTATGGTTAACATACAATCAAACTTCATAATTTTTGTCAACAACAATGTTTTGAAGTAATATTCATCATTTTATCAAGGGTTGACCATGATTCCTCAAGGAAAGTCATGATTTGATCAAAAGTCAAAGATTCTAAATTAGGGTTTTTCAGACCAACGTCAATGTAATCTGACCAAGCATAACTTTCACATAACTTAACATAAATTTTTCCACCAAAGATCATTTTGAAGGGAATTCAATTCTCTACAACTTGATGTCTCGGAAGCTTTGGCCAAAAATGCTTCATTTGGAAGTTATGGATCAAAACATTAGAGGTCCTTCTAAAAGTCAACAAAAAGTCATCTTTTTGCAAAGAAGTGTTCATGCATATGGAAAATTCAATGAAGACGAAACCAAAAGGAGTGTTTAGAGGACATCATGAGCTTTCTAAAAAGTCAAAGAACACTCAAAAATGTTGAAAATTGAGCACGATACAAATTGTGCAAGTTTGACATTTTTGAGGAGGTGCACAATGGAAAATACCTAGCAAATGCAAATATCTTTCAAATGGGCTTAAGTTTTCATGATCCATACTTATTCTTGAGAATATCCACGGCCCCTAAGTCCATTTACATGCCTCCTTCCCATTTATTTAATTTATTTTGGAATTAAATCATTTAAATTCAATTTAAATCAAATAAAATGTAAGGAGCAATGCTATGACAAGTTGGTCTTAATTTCTACTTGTCTTGAGGACAAAAGAAGCCCATGAAAGCTGTCAAATTTGTGCAAAAATTTATAGGCAAGATTAGAGACCAAAAAGGCAATATTTGGTCTTTATTTTCAAGGAATTATATCTTAATCAATGCAAGATATTTTCTCCTTTTGTTGACCTAATTCTACTCTTATAAATACCTCACAAGATCAAGTCAAGGGACACGGAAATAAGATTTGATCCTTGCCTCCACAAAGAACCCTAAAGCTCTCAAAATTCTCTCAAAACTTGCAAATTCCTATCACAATTTCACGCCTCTTTTAATCAATTCCAAGCACACAAATGTGCTCCAGAGGTAATGCAGAGTATGAATGGATCATTATCCATGGTTATAACACGTTAAGTCATGCCATACATACACCTCCGTTTGCATTTGTTTTCATAAATTCGTATTTTGGTGCAGCATTGTGTTTGGCATGAAACTAGTGATTCTAATGTGTTCTCGATATCTTAGAGCGGTTTAACCCATCGCTTGCAAGCTTTGATGGCGGTGAACATAAAACACCATTGTTAGGGCATTGACCGTCAGAGTCTGTGATTTGTATTTCCGTGAACTTTTAGGTTAAACGGAGGCCACCATTGAACTCACAGTTCCCTCAATTTACGGGGTAGGGTCCTCCTGTTCATTTATTTGTTTTGTTTCTTTGTCAGCTAAGCTTGTTTGAGAAGACGACTCGAGCTAGGGCTCCGCATCCCTCCTCTTCCGACTCATTGACTGCGTGCATGGATCTATTGGTCCATTTGAATCTAGGGGTGCCACCGTATGCTTTTGTTTTACTTTGGATTTTTGGAATTAATGTCACTATATATTTATCCATGTAACCTTATGAACGGATGTATCATCGCCCACGTGGCCTACCATGCAAGACTCGGCCTTTTCTCCTCAAGGCACGGGTTCGAACCCCGCTTTTGTCAAAGTTTTCTAACATTTTTTCCGATTACATAAACCCAAAAATAATTTTTTTAGTAATTAGGGTGTAACCTAAATAACATTTTCACTAACATTTTCTTATTATTCGATTATCTATTTATTTTTTCCAAGATTTAAATTCTAGGATGTATAGGTCCAAATTTTTACATGTAATAGCGAGGATTTACTTTTCCGCACCTTTACATTTCTGCACTTTACTTTCCGCACTCCTATTATGTATCTGCCCCAAAGCCATGTAATAACGTAGGATTTACATTTCTGCACTTTACTTTCCACACTTCAATTTTTGTACATATTTAACTGCTAGTAACTAGGCGTGTATGGCAAGATCAAAAACACACTCTTCACACTTGCACACCCCTTAGGTATCCTCTTGTTGCCTTCGAATACATGGTCATGTCCTCGAACGTAGGGATATCTTAGCACAGTTGCCTACGAATAACATCATCATAGTCCCTTCGATACAAAGATCATAGTCCCTCGATGACCCTCAATGTTTCCTACGAATATATGATCTCGTCCCTCAATTGTTTCCTACGAAAATTGATGATCGTACCTACGAATATGCTAAGGTATCCTTACATGTTTCCTTCTATGACCATACGATGACCCTTCGAATGTCCCTTACATCCAATCTGACAGAGTTACCTACCAACTAATGGTATGGATAGCTAAAGGAAAGCAAAATAACATGGAAACCACCATTCCGAGTAGGTATGACTCTTAATTGCTTGCTCTATCAAATACTTTTACACCTAACACTATTTTCAAAAATTTCAAACACTTTGTATACATTCCAAAGTGAATCATTACAAAGTTAAACACTTTTCCAAACAAACATTTCCAAACACTCCGATACATTCCAAAGAGAATCATTACTAAGTCAAAGAGAAATTCCTTTTCACAATATCTTTCAAAACACATACGTAAAGAAATTTATAAAGTGAACTAAGAATTAAGAGCCTAGATAACTACGGATGGAAAGGGTGAATACCTTCCTTTTCATAACCGGCCTTACCGAATCTAACGAAGGTATTTTCCTATTCTTTTCGCCCCTTAATTGGATAAAAGAAAAGTCGGTGGCTGAATCCTCGCTATCCGCAACATTTGCAATAAAATGCAAAACAAACAAGTCAATTCTTCCACCGTGATCACGTAACACGGTGACTCGGGAATACCCTAAAGAGAGGCTACCTTAGGGCTTTAGGTCACTTTATTGCTTTCATTGTTTGACTTATCTCGCTTTACTTTTTAAGGTTGCTTAGGTATTATACTTGTGGGGATCCTACACCCGATCCGTTTCCTTAGGTAAGTAGCAAGAATCGTCATGACCGTTAGGGCGATACCAAAATGTACAAATGATGGCTTACATTAGTGCGACACTGATGTCCCGATTCTCCTCATGTTCATTGAGAGTATTTGGGCCTCGTGGTGTCATAAGCACTAACTCAACTTTTAGAACCCTAATTGACCCATCTCGGCCATTGTAAGGTAGTGAGATGCCGACTTTGCATACTAAGGTTGGTCGATACTCAATGCACACATTAAGATTTGACGCTTTGGATGTTTCCACGACCACTTGGTAGTTGTATTGAAATAAAGCCTACGATAAAGATCAATGATATGAGATTCCTAGAACCCGTTATTATTATAGGACAAAGTTGAACCCACTTAGACCGGGTAGGTAGACACCTATACCTCATGCAAGCCGTAAACCTAGGGCTATTGTGTGAATTCATTGTGCTTGCTACTTGTTTTAAACATGACATCATAACATCATATCATTTCTAACTATTTCAAGGACCTAGGGATTTATCTTGCTCTATTTTGTAGGAGTTATGGCTCTACGAAGACTATCTCAATCAACTCTACGGGTATACCTTCTCAACTCAAAGAATTAGTTTTAAGTTCCCGATCATGCTCAATTTATCAAAAGGCATGGTTATCTACTTGACTGGTTATCTCCCTTTGAAGAAGACATGATACACGCCGTATTCCGCTCTTGATCCAAACATCACCGCTTACATTCCCAGATTATTAGTTGTGCCTACATTGAAGAGTTCTCAGCTACTGGGATACCTATCCTTGATCGATACCATTCATCAGCCCGTAAAAATCTCAAATACTTAAGACATCACATCGTTGTTACATCTAAAGCGATCGACATCGAAGCTTAATTGGAAACAAGAAGTTGGAGTTATGGTTTCTTGCTAAGTTTCGATAAAGAAAGCTCGAATTCCTAAAGGCTATGAGTTTCATGCATTAGAAGACATTTTGTCCTTGCTAATTTATGGCTTGGTACTATTTTCTAATCCTGACCAGTTCGTAGACGTAAACACCATCAAGATATTCCTCACTCGTAATCATGTGCCTACCTTACTTGGGGACATTCTGCATTTCATAACATCACATATCATGGCAAAAAATTTCATAATAGATACATTGAAGACCGGTTTTCTTATTCTCTCGTTGTTTATTTCAGCAGAAATGGCTCTTGAACAGACTGTCAAAGATCTCCAGGCTCAGAATGCCCAATTCCAGGAGTTGTTCACCAATTGGGCCCAAGGCCAGAAATATTTGAAAAAGCTCATCACTAAGAAGAATCTTGAAGACAACAAGGATGGTTAATTTGAACAAATGCAAGCTAAGATAGCAGAGATGAGAATCCAAATGATGGATCAGATGGATCTTATCCAAAACTTAGCCCGGGGGAAAGAAGAATTGAGAGTCTTCATCAACGAGCTTCTCAAGTTCGAAGACAATCGAATGGGACGAACCTCTAGAGTTGGGGATTCAAACATCAACCAACCTCCAATGAGACAAAAGCTGACTTGTTCACAAGAAAGAGACAAGTTCACATTGTTTTGCCAACAACAACAAAGTAATCGGCATAAGCAAGATACACCCAGAAGACAATTTGCCAAAATCAACATGTCGTTATCTCAAGCACTACAACACATGTTGAAAGCAGAGCTCATTACTTTAAGGGATCCTCCTCAACACGTCAACACATCCTCTCCAAAGTATAATCCTAATGCAAGGTGTGCATACCACTCCAACAGCCCAGGGCACGACACCAACAACTATTGGCCCCTGAAGAACAAGATTCAGGACCTGATTGACGAAAGAGTTCTCAAGTTCACGCAAGATGGTCAGATTGAGTTTATCTACCATCCCTCAAATATCGAAACTGCAAGGCATGCAATCTAAAGTGACGAGTTTGGGCGGAGAAGCTTTCATTCATTTGAATTTTTAGTTGTAATTTCTTTTGTTTGCTTGAATGTTTATCCTTATGTCAAACTTTGGCTTTTCACATTAATGCATTGCACATGTTTGTCTTGAAATAATCCATTCGTTTCTATATTTAAATTGTGTTTCTTACTTTTTGTGATATTCAACTCTTGTTAAAGCGGTAAGCCTTTAGAGGGAGAATGACGAAGACTATACCATAATTTCTTACAGTATGCTTTTGAACAGAATGTGCTGACGATGTACAGGCCTTGTTTCAATTCCTAAACGGTGGAGATATAAGGATTTTAATCCCTAGTCAACCCCTTTGAGTCTAAGAAGTAGAAGTTTTTTTACACAAATTGAAAACCCTTAATCATAACCTGGGGCAGTGTAGTTTCTCAGTTAATTTAAATGTGCAGTCAATCACGACGAGTAATGTCGAAGATATCCTTCTAACTAAAAATCCAATGATGGTTCCCTCAGAATCATTAAGTCGTAACAATATCTATCAAAAGAAAAGCTCGCTAAGTCAAAACCTATGAAGGAGACTTAAGGAAAAATGAGACATCCCGCTAATAGAATCTCAAAATAAAATGCCAGTAAAAGTTAGTATAACAAAGTCAAAAACAGTCACTACAATCCTCAATAAAAAGAAAAATGTTACAAGAAATGATGACTCAGATTTTCAAATAAACTTTTGATTTCTCGAACCATCACCAAATATAAGTGTTTCAAATTTATTGAACTTAAGGATGCACAATTAATCAACATAGGACTGGAGAACATCACGAGATTGGGTCTACAAATAAATTTCGAGCCATTATCCTTTTGTTTCTTAAACCGTGAACCGAGCCACGATAACCCTTTAAAAGTCCTAATCAAGCATGGTTAGTTCGAAGCGCATTATTATAAAAAGGTATCCCGACTCGTAAGGCTTACTATAATTCCCCGAGTATATATCATTATTCTTACAAATTTTGTTTTACTAAAATACATTTTATAAACCTCAAGATGTATACGAGCTTTGCATTTTAATACCACTGCTTGATATGACTAAATGTTTGATAACAGAGGATTTCGATGACTAATATTCAATGAATGAAGGTTCTCCCAATGGACAAAATTACTACATATAAAGACATCTCTCGTAACAAGCTTTCCAATCAAGGCAATGACATGCTATCATCCAATTCATCTTGGGAAATTAGGTCAAGATTCGTGAGAATTTCTCAAAAGTGCTTAATAGTCGTATAGCTTACATCCGAATCACTTGGCCATGCTACATTGATCACAAGTTTCAGAAATCCATTGAGTTACTGCTCTTTGCCAAGAGTATCGATGGTGTCGTGATTATTCTCCCATAACATTCCTCGAAAACTACTTGAGAAGGTCAAGACTATCGTAATTTCTAAATCCAGAAGCCACCATTAACTTTGCCGTACACTTTAGTATTGATCCCAGGTAGATAAACTCCCACATAAAGGGGCATATTCTCGGCATACAACGCCACCACCATGGACGTGAAGATTTTCGCACCATGTGAAAGGACATAATCAAAAAGACCCGCTAGGTTGATTGGCCTAAGCAAAAATAAGAGCGTCCTGACGAACCAAAAAGGCGGCTTGGACAAAAAAGGGTATCTCGGTAGACTTAAAACCCGAAAGGGCGATCTAGGCAAAAGTTAGGGATTTAAGCGCACGACTATGTCTCGCCCTGCATCACCTACTTGCTGCACTACATTGTTATCATCTTCAAGTTCAAATGGTAAATATCAGTCCAGTCACTTCCTTCTAACAGCAAGAAATAGCAGTTATTACAGGCTCCAGTTGTCCGAATAATGATTCAAGTCACCAATACATCCCCATAGAGTCACTTTCACAAGAAATATTCCCGCAGAATAATCTATACAATCCCCACAGAGCCCTCGCTCCCCTAACAGAAACAAATCTATCCAACCAGACTACAATTCCATCATCTCTTTTCAACAGTGTTCAAACATTTCAACTTCATCACGTTAGTCCCCGAGCAGTGATCCTATCAACTTCATCATGTTAGTCCCCGAGCAATGATCCTATCAACGTCATCACGTTAGTCCCCAAGTAGTGATCCTATAAACTTCATCATGTTAGTCCCCGAGCAGTGATCCTATCAACTTCATCACGTTAGTCCCTGAGCAGTGGTCCTATCAACTTCATCATGCTAGTCCCCGAGCAGTGGTCTTATCAACTGCATCACGTTAGTCCCTGAGCAGTGATCCTATAAACTTTATCATGTTAGTCCCCGAACAATGATCCTATAATCTTCATCACGTTAATCCCCGAGCAGTGATCCTATCAACTTCATCACGTTAGTCTCCAAGCAGTGATCCTATCAACTTCATCATGTTAGTCCTCGAGCAGTGGTCATATCAACTTTATTACGTTAGTACCGGAGTAGTGATCCTATCAATCTCATCACGTTAGTCCCCGATCAGTGATCCTATCAACTTCATCATGTTAGTCCTCGAGCAGTGGTCCTATCAACTTCATCACGTTAGTCCCTGTTGCACCCCAAAATTTGCCCTCCTATCTCGATTTTATCTGGCTCAAGCTTCATATTCATCCGCATACGCTTTCATTAGGTCATCGACATTAAACAGTCATTCATTCACTGCATATGCATCACTTAGTCGTATTTAATTTGACCAAAAGTCAGTTTAAATCGACATTTGCATCGTTTTATAGTTGTGAAATTCAAGTATTATACTTCATTCATTTTATCTCCTTACCCGCTTATTGTGTCGCTTTAAGTTCATTATATGTTGATGATATCAATATTTCGATTTACAAATGATCGCTAAAAGCAATTTGACATCGTATGAAAAATTAGCGGAAAATATTTCAAACTTTCGCCTAACTCCATGCTTTATGAATCTACGTGTCGCGGAGATCATGAAATGTGCCTTCTAATTTTTCGATACATTTCAAGTCTCGTTTTTAACTGTAAGTGTTTTAAAGTCGGGTATTCTTTATTATCGTTTTATTTTGATTTTAATTATTTCAATAATTTTTCTTTAATCTATAAAATTCGTAATTTATTTTAATGTACTCATTTTAATTTTTCGGATAATTTATTGTCCGAACTTTTATCATTTTAACAATTTTATGTGTTCATTTTTTTTATCTCTAAAAATCAAACAAAAAATACTATTGGGCTTATTAATTTTTTATCAATTTCATTTTTAGGCCCATTTTATGATTAAGGGTAATTTTGGCATTTGAAAAAATATGAAAACCCTATTTTTTTAGATATATATATGTATGTTATATTTACTGTGAGGGGGGAGCGAAAATTGAAAACACAACGGGAGGCAGAGAGGAAATCCAAAGAGGCAACGGCGGATCTGAGTAAAAAGACTTCATCTTTCTCTTCCAAACAATTTCCTCATCCTGTTTTTCTCTCTTTAGCCGTGACCCTCTTCCCATCACTGTATACCCACACCAACTATTTCCATTACCATCTAACTTCTCTGCCTCATCTCTCCTCAACACCCGTTGCCGTTAACTCTCTCCATTTCGTCTCCTCCGTTCAAACCCATCTCCTGTTACCGAACCACCCACCAACTCACCGTAACACTTCATCTTCCTCCTCACTGCCGCCGCTCTCTACCCACCATTCCTCTCCATTCAACACCCAGCACCATCACTGTTTCTGTTTCTCATCACAGCCATCTAATTCCGTCTTCCTTCTCACGCATCACCTTCAACCCGCCGTAAACCTCTCTGTTCGCTAACCACCATCTTCCTTCAACATCCCTCTGTTTCCCGTAAACCGCCGCTAGCTTCTCTATTTCCTTCACCGCCACTGCATCATCACCATCATCCATTCACTCACTGCTCAAAACGCAGTTCCCTCCAACCGTCTCTCAACCTCGCCGTAAACCCTCTCTTGCCGTCACCCAACAACCTCCGAACCCCCTTCAATCTTACAACTGCCTTCATTCACTGCTCAATCTCCCTGCTATCTTCAACATCACAAGAATTCAAACCCTCAATTTTCCTCACTGAAACCCTCTCAGACTCATCAACAACGTCAACCTTCAAATTCTCACACTCGCCACCGTGAGCCATTCCTTCCGATTCGTCTCACCATGATGTAGACAACAACAACTTTCTCCATCGCCCATACACCACGACGTAAGGTGTTCTTCGCTACAATCGCCGAAGCAAGCGACCTTCAAACTCTTTCCGCACCTTCGGTTCATGAGCACTTGAATCACCCGACACGGCAAGGCTCAATCTCCGACTCACCGTAGCTATCGGTTAGTTTCGATCATGATTGTTAATTTCGATCCGGATTGTTGAAATTTGTCTGTAAGCACTTGTATTTGAAACTAGGTAACCGTTATAAATTGCTAGAAATTTTGTATCAATAAAAACATCTCGAGTTAGCTAATAATTGATGCAATTTCTTCATCCTTTATGTTGTGAATATGTGGATGCTTGCATCTAACTCGTGTCGACTTTTGTTTGATTTTGTGTTTTATGTGAATCGTGTTGATGCTTGGCATAGATGTTGATTGCAAAATTGTCTTTTATGAAGTTTTGATTTATACTAAAATTTGAGTCGCAATGTTTGTTAGATTTAGAATTTTGTTTGCAACATGATGTCACGCTATCCATGTTTGTTTGACATCGTTTTGAGTAAAATTACAAGGTAGTTCTCGTAATAAGTAGATTTTAAGATTCATGTTGAAGTTTGTGATATGATATAATGTTTACTAAACCTTGTATGTTTGTTCTATTTTGCGATAATTATTGATGTTGCTTTGTATTGATGAATGTGTGATAACAATGCTTGTGCGGTGTAATTAGCAACCTTCTTGTTGTGTCACTTGGTTTAATTCGTTTGGAAGAAGTTTAGTTATAGTATTGTTTGTTCAATCTAACTTAATATAATAACTTAACTCGCTGATGGCATCACTTTGGGTTTGAGTTTGATTTTTGATCATTTAAGATGAATTCAATAAATTTTATGGTGTGATATTAGCTTACGTAATTGCTGCCCGGTTTGGTAAGTGGTTGAAAATAATCAAGTTGGTTGATAATCCGTTGCTTGATTGAGTTTATCTTGACACTTGTTTGCGCTGGCCTTGAGTTTATGGTTTTGATAGATATTTTGAGTGTTTTTAATATAATGAAGCTGTCACCGATTTTGGTTTATGTGGTTTAAATGGGTTTAGAACTCAATCTTCCATGTTTCATTGATTAATAGCATGAGTTCTTTGTTTAGTCCATTTGTGTATCTGATTTTAAGTTCTTGCTTATTAACCATGTCTATCTTATTTTCATTACATTTCGATTCTATTCCACACTATGCTACTAACGAATTTGTTACTTGTGAAGGCATTCAAGAATAGTTCAAACATCATTTCATCATAGAATATATATACTTTTCTTCTTCCAATTACATTATTATTATTGTTGTTCCATTATTAATATCTATTGATGCCATTTTTATTTTTGTAAATATAAAATACATAATATTTTTGTTATTATATTTAGTATGTAAATATACATATTATTTTTATTCTTATAACTTTATTCATATCCATTTGTAGATAAATTCAATTACATTGTAATGATCTTTGTGTTGCAATTTTGAATTTGGAATTTAATTCGACCTTCGAATGAATTTGAATGCAAATATATCTATTCTTCGCATAGTTTTTGTTTGTATCTTGAGTGATGTAGGAATCTTCATTTGGTATTCATCCGATGCATCAAGCCTTATCCAATCTTGAAGACTACTTGGAGCTCAACTCTTGCACAACATAAAAGCTATTTATTTATTCAAATTAATTTGATTTGGTTGTATATATATTCCCGCTCATGAACATGTACCTCCACTTTCGCATAGATTGTAATTCCTTGTGTGTTCTAATTACCATTTAATTATGCTTATCATATTAGAACACATAACCTCCTCTTGGCTCCTCATCAATGAACAGGTAAACATACACAATGCACACCGCACACATTCATAGTTTGGTCTCGGCTTTCTACAACGATAACTATTCAATCGATTGTTCCAATCGGTCGCTTAGAATACTAGTGTCACGCTAGTCTCACTTTAGGAGCACATAAAGCCACCTTGTATGGCTCGCTTGTTTTCCTAAAACACTTTCAAATTAAAATAATTAATTGAACTTGTTCTTTTGAAAATCAATTTTTTCTACCACAAAAAAAAAACATAGTGCTATGGTATTTAATTAAATTGTTAGAGGATAGCCCGACGATTTAATTAAAATGTAAAGTATTTGGGCCATTAGAGGGTAACCCAATGACTTAAATACTTTATTCCATACACTTAATAAAAGTGAACTTTGTTTCACCTCACTTTTTCATAATAAAGATTTTGATGAGAGATGATCGTTGACCTCAATCACCAATCTCGAGTATTGAATCGTTAGAGGATAGCCCAACGTTTTGGTACTTGTCATCTACAATTAAAATCAATTCAACTCATTCAAAATTCTTTTTTCCGCTCATACGCGGTCTTCAAAAACATTTCAAGTAAAACCAATACAACCAATTCAAACATTTTCAACAAGAACTACGGAGTTTTGACTTTCCCATTGCACGAGGGAATACGTAGGCACACGGTTTCGAAACCGTGTCAAACTCAAAATAATAATAAACAACCTGCTTTTTCTTCTTATTTCTTGATCATTAATTAGAAGATAGCATTTTTATTTTAAACACACAAACGCATCGAACTAAACGGGTCCCATCGAGTACGATGGACGCAAGGTGCTAATACCTCATGTAACCGACTCCTAATCCATCCTTTTTGGTTTGTAGACCGCCTTTATCCGATATTGTGGGTTTTATCTATAATTCCCCGTTCTTTCTAGAACAAATAAAATTAGGTGGCGATTTCATTGTTTTGAAAATTCATTCAAATGATTTTTGAAAATCGAGTTGTTTCCGCTTGGCACTTCATCGGGATTTTTTTAAAACCTTTTTGACTAAGCGAGTCAACCCTAGTTTAGTTCTTCGATGTTTGTGTGTTTGTTTATCGCTTTCTTCTTTATGCTTATCTATTGTTTATTTGCTTATTTTCCTCTATACTTTGTATATTATTTTGTTGATATATTATTGTGATGGGAATTCATGGTGTTGATACATAGATAAGCCCACTACCCCGGCTTCTAGGTCACCTTTTAGGAATGAGGGGTTATGAGCCCAGGTCCACTCGACTCCATTGTCTTGTTGGTCTGCCAAGACTCCGCTTAGAGTTGGTTGTTTAAGGAGGTTGTTCAAGACATAGCGCAGGACATCAATCTTTGGACAAATGACCTATAACTCTAAGTTTGTTCATGTTGTCCCATTGAGACCAAACGCTCAAATTTTGGATTTCGAGCATCCTTTAAGAGCCGCTTGAGTATACTTTACAAATACTATCGCCATGAGGCCTCTCGCGATGATAATATTTGTTAAGAGGATCCGACTCCAAGAAACATTTAGTAAAAAACATTAGAACTACCTTGTTCAGGTTAAGGTGGCCCAGTTGTCCTATTGTAGGAGCCCACCTAAATAAGTTGTTCTAATTACCAATATCATCCCCGATTCACGCCTCTGGAACTCGTTATTATCATCATGTTGCATTCCATTTGCATCAATAATCTCAAAAGAGTTTATTTCTCTTATCATCCATGCATCATCATGCATTTCATGCATTTCATGCATTTCAACCAAAGGACTCATTTCAACTTGGCTTCTTATCTAGAATCTCAAGACTACAAGACTGATTTCCTGACATCATCGTCATCATGGATCAACTTCAGGAAAGTGTGGCTGCGATGAATACTCATATAGATACCCAGATGGATCAATTCATGGAAATTATCCAGAACCTCGCCATTGGACAAGAAGAGTTGAAGCAAGTTGTTCAGAGATCCAAAGTTGTTACTACGGATCATGTTAATCCACCAGGTGTTAATCTTAACCACATGGAGGTCCTTTCAGATCAAAATGTCAAAAACACCGTTCAGATGCATGCCAATGGAACTCCTCACTATGAGGGCATCTTCGAGTCTTCGCTGACACCTTCGCTCCGATTAAAGAGATCGAGTTTGAGAAAAGCTTCACCTCCTGAGAAAAGGATGAAAGCTATTGAGGGTCGTGGATTCCTTGGTTTAGACGCCCTAGTTTGGCTTGGTGCCCGTATCAAAATTCCGCAAAATTCAAAGTTCCCACTTTCGAGAAGTATAAGGGTACCTCTTGTCCGATCACCACATCAAAGCCTATTGCAATAAGATGGCTCCCTACATGCGAAAATGATAAGCTCCTCATGCACGCTTTCAAGATAGCCTTAGTGGCATCTCTCGAATGGCACCCAATTTGAACGAACTCACATTCAAACTTGAGGAATTGGTAGCTTTTGTCAATCAAGACGACTATAATGTGGACATGGCTCCCACCAGAATTCAACTCCAAGGTTTAACTCAAAAGATTGAAGAATCTTTCAAAGAGTATGCGCAGAGATGGAGAGAATTAGCTGCTAGAGTTCAACCTCCTCTTTTGGAACGAGAACTCATTGAGATGTTCTCCGATACCTTGCAGGGTCCCTATCTGATTGCTGGATGTACTTCTACGTTTTCACACCTGGTTGTTGTAGGGGAACGAATTGAGCATGGTCTCAAGATGGGTAACATTCAAGATGTTACTTTTGCTTCTGAATTTCCAGACCAAATTGATGAAGATGCAAGTACAATTTTCGAGGACGAGGAAGAAGCTCCTATTTACCCTCCATTTCATATTCCTAATCAAGTGACAAAAGCTAATTCTAATCAGTGTGCTCCACAAACCTGGTCGCAACTATTTGTCTACCACGCCAGATGC
The DNA here is from genome assembly GCA_021764765.1 of Vicia sativa. Taxonomy (NCBI): domain Eukaryota; kingdom Viridiplantae; phylum Streptophyta; class Magnoliopsida; order Fabales; family Fabaceae; genus Vicia; species Vicia sativa. Next base: position 73,522,522 of record CM038794.1, on the reverse strand, counting down.
TCCCCAAAGAGCGTAATCGTTCCGACAACAAACTTATCGACAAAATCGCGCCAGCGAGGTGGGAAGAATCGACATACAAGAAAAGTGCATGACCCAATCCCCATGCCTTATAGGAGTTGCTAACTCACCTACTCCAACATTCTTGGTGGAGTTAAAGGAGCTCGACCACCTCCTTTCCGTATCCTTTGGGATATGATCCGATGCCCACTGTGAGTTCCATTCGGGGCACCGCCATACAATTGAAGGATGTAATCTTTTCAAAGGCACAGTTTAGAAACTCATTGATTCCAAAGCAATCACATTCACTCCATAGGGCCTACGCATCAATTAAACTCTCTTTTGACTCAGTGAACGCCAGGACTACGAAGTGCATCTTCTGAAGCAAGAAATCCATACGGAGACTAATCTCCTCAACATGGAGATTTCTAGTTTTATCTTGCATGCTCATTTGTAATCTTTCTTACTTTGTTCAGTACTTTCTTGTATGCGAAACTTTCTCATTTATGAATACTAATCATAATGCATTGAATATGTTTGTCTTGAATTGATCCATTCGTATTCACTCTTAAATGTTTTTACTATGCTTTTGATATTCAACTCTTATTATTAAAGCAACACCTCCTCAGGGATGATGACGAATAATTTACCTAATCTCAAACGTTATGCTTTAGTAAAAACCTTGCTAATGATATACGTGCCTTGTTTCAATTCCCAAACACCGGAGATATAAGGAGTGAAACCTCTAACCCCTTTTGAGCCTCAAGTAGGAATTTATTTTCCTGCTCGAAAACCCTCATTTTTAAACCCGTGGTAGTGTTCAGCTAACCCGATCGAGTGCTCAAAACTCATCGAGTGCGATCCAAGGATAAAACAACAGTTATCTTTCAAAAGGTTGAGGAAGGTCAAAGCCACAATGGTTAATCTTCGCCAATCAAAAAAAGATGGAAGATCACACGATTTGTTCAAAAGAAAAGTGATATAAAAAATGACAAAAAGCCCGCTAAGTCGAAACTTCATAATAAGTTGCTTAGGCAAAAATGGCAAAAGAAAAGAAAATAAAAAGGATTACAAAACAAAATAAAATCCTCATCAAAAGAACAAAGGCGTGTGATCAAACACCAAAAGCAAAAGGTGAGTGACTGTCGTGTCCAAGAAACCTCAGTGTTTCCTCAACCGCATCATAAACTTCTCTCAAGAGATGAATGCTCGCATCAAGTTATCTGAACCTAGGATTGGAGAACATCACGGAGAATGGGAGGGCACCAAATATTTTGAGCCTAAAAACCCGTGAACCAGAGCACGTTACAACCCTTAAAAGCCCTAATTGAAGCATGGGTTAATTCGAAAGCAAAATTGTTACAAGAAAACGGTAACCTGACTCCTAGGAGGCTTGCTAAATATTTGAGTTGGTATCACTCAATCTTTTACAAAAACTTCAATGTTTAGATATCTTTTCAATAAAAGTTTCTTTAACTTCAAGACAAACATGAACTTTGCATTAGAATTTTCATTCGTGGAATAAAATATTCTTTGCATATAGATAAGTGCTTAAACATCAAGTAAGCTTGCATAATGAGCATCAGATGGATAATTTGATTATCTTGAAAGACATATTGCTTCAAGTATCTGTTTGAGCACAAAACAGTTCGAGTTTGGAAGTAAGGTTGTGAAGTAGCCTACTTTCAAGATGAAAACCACCCTAAGCAGGTGATGTCTTCTAATTTCACCAATGGCATTTATGTCGAGATTCTAAAAATCTCAAAGAGCCGAGCAATCGTGGCATTCATCCAGCAAGGTTGAAACCCTTTACCTTTGTCATTGTGAAAGTGTTTCCATGTTTATAATATTGGGGCGATTATCTTGATGGTCCGTATCTCGTGAAGCTTTCTGGCTATTTTCTTCAAAATCCCTACGATTGGGGCAAAGCATTATGCATGTGGGCATTCCTCCACCTCATAATTAATCGTGTCAAGTCCAGCGCAAGCTAAACAACTATTGAGTCCGAATGACATGTCGAAGTCGATCGCCATCATTATCTCATCGAGATCTAAGTCCGTGTTGATTTCTCCATCGTAAGTTCGATCAATATCTCCAATTCAAGTCGATCGTTATCCCCGTACCATCCGAGATCAAGATTTAATTCTCGGTTATTGCTTCCTTCAACGAAATTCAAAAAGGTGAGATTCTATCCATTGAGTTCCAACAAATGTCTT